>CM027833.1:31777854-32377854 GCA_016097485.1 Eucalyptus sideroxylon x Eucalyptus melliodora
TTCAGGTATCTAATATTGTTTAAACCCTAAGGCTTTTGGATTTTTGAGGATTTTCCATGCATTTGCAAAGGAAAAGCATTTTTAGACCATTTTCTCATTTTTTTAATATAAAAGGTATTTTTTTGGATTTTTTTGGATTTTTGGAAAATGTAAGCTTTTTTTTTTGGTGTTTTTCTAACTTTTTTGGCTTTTTTTTTGAGAAAATAAGGGACATATTTAATTCTTTTATTTTTTGAAAATAAATTTTTATTTTTTATTTTTTAACTAAAATATTATTATAATATTAAAAAAATATTAAAAAGCGACACAGTCGGATTCAGTTGGGTCCACGCGGCCATAAGCCCAAGATCCAGACAGGCCTGCAATGCGGCAGCTGAGATTTTGTTTTGTTTTTAGAAAAAGGGCTCAACCCACACACAAGAATCGGGCTGTTTTAATAAAAAAAAACATGATGCCGGCCGAATTCCAAGGCGCGACGACCTAACCCGTTTGAGGAAAACCACAGGGGAACTAGGTATGCGCCGACCTGGTTCCACCAGGACTGCGTTTCCTCCCTCTCTCTGTCGTAGCGCCAGCTAGAAGGGGCTAGCGGCGGTAAGCGCGGCGCGATGCGGTAGCTGTAGGGGTGTCAATGGGTCGGATCGGGTGGTTTTGTTGACCACTCGACCCGACCCGAAACACAAGTGGTCACACACTATGACTTGAGCCGAACCGACCCAAAACACATAAGACCATCTAATGTGTTTCGGGTCGAGTTCTGGGTTTCCCACTTTTTTTTTTTTTTCACCTTTCTTTTCTCTGGGGTTCGGGTTGGGATGGTATTGTACCATTAGGGTCTGTTACCATATTGGTCTTCAAAGTGACAGATAACTATGCTCATGTTTATAGTTTTCATGTCATGTGCATATGTCAATGCAATAATTTTGTTTTTCCCTCGTTTTGTTCTAACTTTTCACGAATTGTTGGTTTTTTAATGACTAGGACAACTCCTCTTTTTACTCTTTTTCAAGAGCAAAAGAGAGTCTGAATTCAAGATGGGAGATCTTGAATCACGTAATGACCAAGAGTACATAGCCGAATTAAGCAAGGAGAATGGCTTGGCAGTTGTATGTTTCTGATGGGCTTTACAACACAAATAGGCACTATATGTAAATGGAGTCGTAAGGCCTAATGCATGCTGAGTGCATGTCTTCTTAACACTGCGAAGTACTGAGAGAAGGTGTAAGACCAGTTCTGCATTCAATAGCAGACAATTTTTACATCGCATTTGTGTCCAAACTTGAAATATAGAACAGTTACTCATTTACACGATTTTGGTGACACCAGAGGGTAATAAATCAAACTGGAAAGCCTAATTAATGCACTAATGTCAAACAAGGTGGACAACATCAGGCTGCATTGGCAGCACGGGCATGGAATGAACTAATTAAGCTCCTCTTCAGGCAGATCGTGAAGATCAGAGAAGCTTTGATATAACATGACAAGAAGTCCAAAAGGCATTTGAGGCAGCCCTGAGAAGTACTGGGTTCTGATAGATCCTGAAAAGAACAGACATTGACCACAATTACGTTGAGAGAGAGAGAGAGTTGCAAAGGTCAAGAGCTTGGAGGTTAAGAATTGTCTTAAAGAACAGCGTAAGATTCAAACATGCTCCAGCATAGAAAATATAGGAAAGTTACATGCTGAAAATAATAAACCAATATTTGAAAGGAGATTAACTAAAAGACACACCCAATGGCTGTTGCCCCCCAGGATGCTACGTTATAAATGACTTTGCTCCCATCCCATGCCTTCCGGAGCTTTCCTTTCTTCTTTTTTACAGAGAATGTCTTGCTAAGAGCTAATAGGAAATTGAAAGAATGTCAGGCCTCTTCTTATCAACCAGTGAGGCATAAAATTGTTATCCCCTTTCCATGCACTGACAGCCTATCAAGTACTTTTTGTGACTAGTAGGAAAATACAGTAAAACGACTGAGAGGCTCCAATGTCTGACCTGCTTGGAGTTGATTAGGAGTTAATTCCTGAAAACACGCAGTGGCTCTGTTAGCAAAGTCATATGCACCTGAGGTATATTCCAATCATGCTTATATTGAAAAATTAGCATCAAATGAGTATGCCTATGACATGATTTGATCATTTATTTAATATGTCAGGCTTCTTAATGCATAACTTTTCAAGAAAAACCCACATACAATTGAAATATGACCTCAGCTCCAATATGCCTTTACAATAAATGAAGCTTATGAAATTATGCAACCAATCTGTAGGAGATATATATATAAGAAACCTCTATCAACAAGTTCAAATAGAAATATTTGCCTCCTCTAAGATTCAAAGCGCTCTGAGGTTGGAAAAGCGTGAGTTGCTGAAATGCATGTCCATCATGCCATGGGTAAGGAATAAGCATGCCTTGCTGAAGAACAGAGGCAATAGTTGATGCTTCTCAAGCAGGTGACACAATTTTTCAATCATCTAAAACAGAACAGGTTCCTCTGATCTTTATCATTCAAGATACATACTATAGGACACCACTGCAATCAGCATCCATTATACATTGATGCAGAACAAAGTTCTAGTGGAATATATTCTGTGCCCACCACCACATTAGAAAACAGTGATCATCGTTATGGAGGTTAAGGTTTCTCTTTCCGAATCTGATATAGAAACACAGTCCATATCAACTTACATTTATAGATGCCGACTGCCATATTTGAAGGAGAAAGATACATAATGGAACAAAAAACAAGATAATTGCTCCAATAATAAGAATTTCTGTTAATTCTCATAGTTCACAAGGAAACCCATTTCAGTGGGAACACAAAAGTTCAATTGAAGTGATGAGTGGAAAGACATTCTTGCAGTCAACTGTCCACAACCGACAGCGTGTTAACACACTTACGCAAGCAGCGTAAAGTAGTTAAGCTAGTGCCAAGAATAGACTGTAAACCTAACCACCTTTAACTTCTTTTTCTTAGATAAATAATTCAATAAATAGGCACCAGAGGGGATGGCAAGCCATTTACAAAGCTAACCATATTCAACTTATGTAAACAACTTCAGCTTCAGGAGAATAGAGACCATATGTCCTCTCCTTTTCCTAGGCTGAAATAATTGATGGATCATAAGAGGATCTTATGGCCAAATTATGTTTAATTCTCACTTCAGAGTTATACGGGATTCTGCTAACTGAAACTACAAAACTGAATAAAAAGACAAACCAAATAACTCATCATTGTCTAGAAATTAGTTATAACTATAGGCATTAGGCCAGGCTCCATCTTAACCAACATTATATACTTATGAGAAAGGAGAAATTCAGAACAAGTGATGGTTCCCTCCTTTTCTATTTTCCTGACCAGAGTCAAGAAGAATGAAACCCACTAAGGAGGTAAAATCTCCAGAGTCAGTGTGTCTATTACCACCTTCCTCGAGACTAAACGAAAGATAATTGAACCGTGCTGCATGTCCAGGTCTCAAAGTACAATGTAGATACAATAACAAAAGACAAGTAAAGCAGGAATGCCGAACTTTGACATAAGCAAGCCAATGCAGATGGGTAATATCAAGACTTATCCACAAGAACCTAAGCATGCGAATTGCTCATGACAAACCATGCGATTTCCCACGTTTTTGCTTAGCCTAGCTAGCTTATATTGAGAATTTATGTGGACCATGTCATCCAAAGAGAGCATAACCTTCGTACAAACACACAAAACAGGGTAAAAAATAATCCCAAACGAGAAGTAATACATGGCGCCTCGACAATCGCACAATGATTTCATCCGCTCCAAAGAAAATCAAGATGAAGAACAGCTGACGAGGATCTCACGTACCTCAAGAAAGAAACGAGAGCAGAGGAGACGGTGTCCTGGGATGAGAGTCGGAGGAGAGTTTGCCGATCCGGGGGACGAGCTTGGAGAGAGAGAGCGCGAAGACCGCGCTGCAGAGCCAGCCGAGGAGGACGGGCCCGGACTGGGAGAGGAGGTAGGGCTTGAGGGACCGGATTGGAAGGGATTTGGGAAGGGGAAAGGGAGGGGTTTTTGGCGACGGATGGCAATGATCGACTAATTTAGCGTCAGCTAGGGTTCCAGCGTTGAGACGAGGGGTGGCGACGACGACGGCGACGGCACGTCGATCAGAGGAGAGGCCGAACTGGCAGTCGTGAGCGAAGGCACAGTCGTCGGAGAAGGAGGCAGAGCCGAGAAAGATGAGAACGTGTTTATGTTCGTTGGCTTGTTTGGTATTTAAAGTTAACGTGTTCTGAATTGAACAATGTTCCAACCCTACCCGGCCCTAAACATATTTCTTTGCTTGTTTTATATCTGTCATACTTAACATGTATTATACTTGTTTCGTGTTCGGTTCGGCTCGGGTTGGATTTTTTTTACAGGGATGGCAGTTAGGTCATCGAACGGAAAAGCAACAATGAGTGATGGCGAGTGGCGGGCGATGCACAGTTGCAGCAATAGTGCGACAAGGAAGTGAATGGTGGCGATGACGCGGGCTGTAGGTGCGGGTGACAAAGTCGAGTCAAGGGTTGCGGTACACGTCGGGGCTTGGTCGGCGGCCTCGAGGCTAGGCGACGGTCGCAAGCGACGGCATCAAGTTGAGGAATGGCAGCATTGGCCAGCTAAGACTACGACATCGAGGATGGCAACGACCTGGCTCGGGACGACCCTCTCGCGGATGTCCGGATCGTATGCGCGGATCTCGGCCCCCTTCCGTCTCCCTCCTCTCTGCGGTTCGCTTGCCATTAGCTTCCTCGAAGTCTCTCGAAGGGAGGTCATTCCAACTCGCGACCCGATTCTCTCTCGTGCTTTCGCTCTTTGATCTCTCGAGAGGTCTCAAAGGGAAGGTCTCAGAGTTCGCCATCCTTCTTCGCGCGCTTGCGTCGCTGTTATAGGCAAGGGAGTCGATCGACGGAGAACCTCGGTCGCCGACCTTTGGCTTCTTGCGGCGGTCCCCTCATCTAAATCGGCGTCCATCAGCAGGCTCCTTCAACGAGGTGCTTGGCATTGATGGCGCCAGAGACCCGTCTCTTCCAGACAGCGTCGGCCTACCCCCCTCAGTCGTAGGTTCGTGCAGGTTGCAAAGGAAGAAGACAAGGGAAGAAGGAGACAAGGAGAGAAGGAGAAGAGGAGCTAGGTCCTTGCAGGCTAAGCCTGTGGGGGCCGTGCTTGAAGGTAGAAAAAAAAAAAGGGAAAGGGGCTGAAACAAGGCCTAGCCCAGTAACTACGGGCTTCAACTTTTCTTTCTTTTCTTTTTTGTTTTGTTTTTCGTTGTTGTTTTTTTTTTAATTTGAAAAAAAGGAAAATACATAAATAAAAAATTAAGGCCTAATTAAAAACTAATCAAAATTTAGGTGTCAACACCCAATCATATTGGAAGACTGCCGAATCCTGTTGTCTGAGGGATCGTAATAATTAGAATAAGGCAGTGCATGGTAACATTTCTATTTCTCCCAATTTCTATTTTTTTGTTCCTCGGAATCAAAAAAAAAAAAATAGAAACCCGTTTGGTAAAACATTTGTTCCTAGGAACAATTTCTCTATTTTTTTTATTTCCGAGAACAGTTTTGAGAAACAAAAAAAAGTAGCCTTTTGTTCTTGGGAACAATTTCTAGAAATAAGCCAATTTTTTTCTTTTGTTTTCTCTCTTCTGTGACCACCTCAATTGCTTGGAGTCACACCCGCCCGTCTTGCTTGTTACCGCCTTTGCACGACCATTAGTTGCCGACCATAATCGGCCGACCCTTGCATTCTAACGGAGCCATACGTAGCCACCTCTGCGGCCCGACAACCAACGATTAGCGGCGGTCACCGATGACGGTCGATGATCCGTGAGCAAAAAAAAAATGAATAAATACAAAAAAAAAAAAAAAAGCTGTTGTGTTACCAAATGCATTTCTATTCTTTTTCTATTCCAAGAGTAGAAATTTTGTGTAGTTACCAAATGGGTTCTTTTACTCAGAAATTGTTCCTCAGAATAGAAATAGAAAAAAACTACTATTGAAAAAAAAAAAAACTCATCCCTAGCCAAGAAGCGTTGTCATGCGCAGCTTAAGTGTGTTGGCAATGCGCATGAATTTTTAGAATGTGTTCTGATTATTATTTATGCATGTTGCACTATTATTGCCATGTGAGATGTGCTAATATACAGGGATGTGCCAATGCGAGATAAGTTTGTATGTGGTGCATGTTTAGGTTGTCCCCGATGCGAATTAGCTTCCTAATCGAGGTTTAGAAAGTTGACTAGCTGAGATTTTTCTCACCCGTTGTTATTAATTATTTTCAGGACCGTAAGCTAGAGAACTGTTAAGTGCGGTTGTGACCGGCTGCCGTTAGTGAAATTTAAGTTTACCCTAACTTTTTTGACCCTTTTTGCTCATAGGTCATGTAACAGTTACCTTTTGTTGTAGGCATGTACATGTTAAACTCCTAGGGTTAACCACTTTTAGAAACCATCTGTTATGTTTTACTCTCCTTGTTGTGATTGATTGACTATGTATTGTTTATATATTATGTTTTTGTTTTGTGTTTAATCGAAAGATAAAAAGATTGGGTTGGCAACACGTCCTAGGATATTGCAAAATTTTAACCGATCGTCATGGGATGTTCGCCTGCAGCTTGGAGTTTGGGGCACGACACTTACAGTCTAAATACGCTTGATGATATCCATGTATAAGCCTTCAATATTCACTTGTTGCTTGATGATATCCATACAATCACTTTGACGACAATAGTGAAATAATAATCCACTGACAATCCATGATATCCAGACAGGCTTAGAGATGAGTCTGAATAATGTTATGATTATTATAGGTTTTTCCTTTTCTTGAATAACAAAAGCACTTAAGACATTCATCAAACTTCGAAGAAACACATGGATGGTTTTGTCAACTTCAAAACCTGTTAAAGATTTTCTCAACACGAAGAACTCAGAAGAAACATCCACATATTCCTATTGAAATGGTTTGTTACCCATAAATAATTAAGAGAGTTTGAACTGGACATGAAAATAAGTGATTATTAAGAGAAGATATTGAATTGAACATGAAAATAAGTTATTATTAGATATGAAAAAAGTGATTATAGACATGAAAATAAGTGAGGGTTGATTGTGAAAAATGGTGATGTTTTCGATAAATATTTATTCCCAAGAGAGATGTTGTTTAGTTGTCTATAAATAGACTATTATTAATAACAAATTTTCTCTTTTTTCATAATTCTCTCTACTCACAACATTCTCTTCTTCTTTTCTGACACAACTTTGACAACATATTCAAGTTGATATTTTGAGGGGAAAATTGAGTAATTGTTGAATGGTTTCTTTGTGACTTTGGTATATAACTTGGAGGAATATTTAGTTTAGATCCAACAACAATATAGTAGGTATAGCCATAATGCATCAAAGCATATAAAGACTATATTCGAATCTTCATCATTTTCTCAGCAATTCTTATGAAACGTAAGTATCCCTGTGAAAATATTTTATTGGAGCCTTTGGATCAGGGGTGGAGGCAGGGGAAAGGAAAGAGATCGATTTCTAGCATTCACAAGGATCCCGGAAGCGGCGAGAAGAGAAAATCCCGGACAAAAGAGAAGGGGAAGAAGGCCACAAAAGCTTTTCAAGGACGAAATCGACGAGAAGATGTCAAAAAAGTAGACGGGACAGATGGAGAGAATGGAAAAGACGGTGTCAAAAGGAAACAACAAGTCCAGTTGCAGCAGAGAATGGGAAGAAGAGGAAACTGGACCTCGCTGTCAAAAGAGAAAATCAGATATCTCAAAAAGAGGAAAGTTGGTGCCAGATCAAACATGGAAGACTTAACCATGTTAAATGGGTGTCAGCACCATGGCAGCAAAAGAAAAGCAACCCTGGTCGGGCTGCCAGGTGTCGAATGCAAATGAGCCTGCATGTGGTGTTTGATGCGTCCTCCTCTTTCCAGCACCCGGTGAAAAAATGAACTAGGAAGTGAGACCTCTAAGTGAACTTTATTTTCATGTTCTCTTTTTTTTCCCTCTGTTTTTGTCTTGTTAGTGATTCCGCATCTTTGGTCCCATTTGATTTGGATTCGAGTTTTTGAATCAATCATCCTGGAAGTATTCTTTCTGTAAATGCCATTTAACATTTTTCCCAACTTTCATCCTATATGATCATATTACGTAAATTTCTTCTCTGTACTGGGAAAATGTGGTGCCTTTAGATGGAAAAGGACAATCATAGTCACATTTACGGGTCCATGACATTGACTTCTTTTTGCTTACGCGAAAAGTCTCATGAAGGTTTTCAAACACTTCATCTGTGATTATCCTAAGTTCTGCAAGTAAGTCCTGGGAGATTCGCCTTTTTTATCTTTCAACCTTCGCCTGTATCTAGTGGTTGTGGTCGGGATAATGGCTCGTGCGTTATAGCTTTTACTTTGACAATGGCGCATCGACATATTCTATGTTTAGTTCTGTTGATCGATGTAGTTTAGCTTGCTACTTCCCAAGCACTTTATATAAAAATGATTCTGATTCTGGATGCATCGCATTTTTTTTGTATCGATGTCATATCCAATGAATCCGAAGTTCTAGAAAGATAAGGTGCTCTTGCTCCATATCCAGTTGGATAAACACATGTTTTGTGTTTGCTCGGTTATTAGTTAGGTCCAATGTTGGTGAATTTCGAAGGGAAAAAAACATGAAAATACATCATAACTTTTGATGACACTTATTTCAGTGGTATAATATTTCAAGGAATCACTTAAGTATTATATTGGTGGAAATACGACCATTTAAATGCATCAGATGATAAATTCCAGCAATTCGTTCCACGTGACTTTTATTTTTGATAAAAACTTATTTGTATAATAAAAGGAAGTCGAGGCAGGATTCACTTGGGCCTTCTTGACAAAACAATGACAAAACTTGTCATGCCCCGAATCCCAAAGCGTGCAAAACATCTGGGCGACGGTCGATTAAAATTTGCGACGTCCTGCGACGCATGTCGCCAACCCTTTTTTTTTAATCTTTCAATTAAAAAACGCAAACAGAAGCATAATATTAATAATCATGGCAGCGATAGTAAAACAGAGCAAATATTTCCAAAGGCAAAACCTTTATATATTACTTGTTAACCCTATGAAGTTTAACAATTACAAGCCCCAAAAGGCGACTTCCTACCGACCAACTCAAAAACCTATTGGGTTCAAACCTAAACTTTACTAACAGCAAAGTCAATCAAAAAGTGTTGCATCGCGCTCACCACAACTGCACCTGGCAATTCTCCATGCTATGGCCTTGAAAATACTTAACAATAACAAGGTGAAATAAAATCTCAGCAAGTCAACTTTCTAAGCCTTGATTAGGAAACTAATTCGCCTCGAGGACAGCCTAAACATGCAATGGCATATAATCTTACCTCGTCTTCGCGCATCTACATATTAGTATATCTCACATGGCAATATTAGTGCAACAAGCATAAATAATAATCAGAACACAATCTATAATAGCCAAGCACACTACCAAACATATGTGTTCCAATTATTATGACCCAGAACTACGGTTAACACAAGAATCGGCAATCTTCCCGATATGATCGAGTATTGTTTCGCCCCATCAGGCATTGTATCGTCTAGAACCTCTGCCAGATGGCATTCCATAAAGGCATTGGTCCAGACTCAACAACGACTTGGCAAGATCCAAACCCTCGTTAGGGCATCCAATAAAAATCGGGCATCACCCCCAAAACTCCCATTGGGTGACGGGTTTGATTAAATGACCACTCAAGCATATCAATAATTAAGGCGATTCTTATTTGTCATTAATTAGCGAAAAACAAAAGAGTTCGTTTTCAAATAATCAACTTTGACAATTTTTCATACTTAAAAATCCTAGTAAAATATTCGTACATAGTCACGTATTTGAAATCAACCCATCAAACTTTGCACACTTATATTTTAAAACCCCATTATTTTATTTAATACGTAAAATTTGACGTCCAAACCCGACACCTCAGAATTCTCTATTTTCTTGCCCATAAAACCCTTTTGAAAATAATAAATAAAATTTATAATTTGGCAATCAATAACATGGCATCACACGTGCAAACGGTCAGAATTATACACAAACTCATTCAGAAAATGGGCATAAAATTCCACTTAACGGCTAATCCGTTATTAATTACACTAATCACGATTAAATAGGCTAATTACGATTAATTAAACTAAATCCGATTAATTAACCTAACAATACTTAATTAAAATTAATCATTGTTAACTAAAATAATTACAATTAATTAAATAAATATTAAATAAATAAATCACAATTAATCAACCAAAATCACCTAATTAATAAATCCCGATTAATTAATCTAATCGTAATTAATTAAATTAATCACACTTAAATTTAATTTAAATTATCCTTAATCACAATTAATGCTAATCCAACATTAACTAATATCAAACATCATTATTCCTAAATTAATCTATCCCCTAAACGTAATTAATATCATAATCAACTATTAGAAAGCTAACTCATGTGTTTTTGGTGACGACGGCGGCTCCTCAAGCCCACAGCTAAGGAGGGTTTGGCTTAGTGGTGAACCGGCGATGAGGGAAGGCCTGATGGCACAGCCACGTGGGCGGCTTGACGGATGAGCGGCTCAAGCGGCGGCAACTCAGGAGCTTGGTGGTGGAGATGGTGATGCGGGGGGATGATGATGGTGGTGATGGGTGGTGGGTGGTGTTGGTGAAATAAATAAATAAAAGAAGAAGAAGATGGTGAAGAAAATGAAGAGGCTTGAGGCAAAAAATGGAAGCAAAAGAGGAGGAGGAAGGATCGGCAGAGAGGTGGGGAAGAAAATGCGTGAGAGAAAAAGGGGGTGGAAGAGTGAGGGAGAGAAGAGAAAAAGAGGAGAGAGGGAAAAGAAAAGAAGGGAGGGGCTGATTTGCTGGGGGGATGGCGTGAGGGGGAGGGGGAAGGGGGAAGGGGGAGGAGAGAGAGATAATAAAAAATGAAGGAGAGATGGGGAAAAGAGTGCAGGAGGTCGGAGCATGAGGGGAGGAGAGAGGTGAGAGAGAGAGAGGGAAAAGGAGAAAATAATATTGTTTTTTTTTTCCAAAAAAATCTTCCTACTCTCCTCCACGTCGGAGCTTGGACATCGGAACAGGTATCCCTCGGGTTAAATTTATGAAGTTCCCCTTGGGTTCTGATCAAGTTCACTCTTTCCTTAAATCTCCTGAAAGGAGCAGACTATGGTCCTCTCTGACAAAAATAAGAATTGATTTGGGCATTTCGGACCGATATAAAGTTATTCATTTAAAGCCCTTCTAGCCAAAAAATACATGCTAGATAGATCTGGAGTATGTGAGCCAGTTCACAACGAGACGATACTGGCAATAATAAATCCATCTTTATTTTTTTTGCCTTCATCGATTTGATTGCAGGAAGTGCATGGGTCTCTCACTTCTGGGTAAGTAGCATGTTTAGCAAACCTATCGAACTGGCCATTCGCCCAAGTTTTTAGATTCTATATTGGTGTGCAAAATCTGTGGAAGATAGCATTTATGCACATCGTCGCTTACTTTTTTTTTTTTTTTTCTTTTGGTTGGCAATTCATAGAGTACTGGAACTGAAATTAATCTTTTAATCACAATTACTTATATATTGGTGACAAATGACAGATTAGATCGCGAAATTGAATTCATGTTGTCCACAAATTAGGATGATCACATTAATATCGGCAGATGCCGCACTCCTCTTATTCTACAAAATGAAAATAAAGGTGTTTTCATCAGCAGCCACCATTGCCACTGCCGCGAAATATCGTTTCCTCAAATGGAAATGCTGTATGGAACTCCCTTCCTGGTCACGCCGGGCTCTGAGAATGGCTTCAAGAGCTCATACGGCACGATCCCGGCTCCGCTCCGATTCTTAAACCTTTGGTCGGTGTTCCTCGCGTCGATGATGCCCTCAAGCTCCTTCAGCCTCCCATGGAACCTCTCAAACGCCGCGTTTATTGCTGGCTCCACCTTCCATGCTGGTTCCGGATGTTGGCCCAGGTACTCCTCATCCGGCGAGTGGTTCGACAGCACATCGAGGACTGCCATCACCTTCGTTGCCTGTATCTGCGAAGGGAAGCAAGTGAGGAGCGCGACCTCAGGCTTGTCCCAGAACATCTTGAGCTCTCCTTCTGTTGGATCCTCAACGGGCATCTTGGTTCGGGCGATGGTGGGCCGGTTCGGGAAATAGCCGCCATAGGTGTATTGGCCGAAGTTGACGGCAGCGTGGTGGCCGGAGGCCACCCAGACTATGGTGGTGATAATGTGGATGAGGTCGGACGGGGTCTTGAGGTCGGGCCACCCAGGGGAGTCTTTCTTGTCGCCATGGCCCACGGTCCGGATCTCAGTCCACCAGGATTGGAGCTCCTTGTCCGACGTGATGCGGCTCGGGTCGGGGTAGTAGTGATTGACGTAGTGTGTGACCCACTCCTTGATGGCGTCCCACAAGAGGAGGCCGTCGTTGGCGAAGGGGTAGTCCTCGATCGCTAGCTTGAGGCCATGCGGTGCCGTCGGGTCCTCCACTGCCAACCCCCTGGCAAGAATTGACACCATCAGAAAAGGGATTTTTTATGTTCTTCTCTTTGCATAACTTTAAAAAAGGAAAGAAAGGTGTGCAACTAATTAAATGATGTACAATACCTGCTAATCAAGTCATTGGGCAAGCCTTGTAAGTCGAATTGCCACAGCTTGTCGTAGGCCGCGGCGCTGAGCTCCATGGAGTACTTGCCGGGAGAGAAGGTGCTCTCAATGATGCCATCACCATTGATCAGGTACCCGCGAGCCAGCGCATTGATCTCCATCGTGTACCGGAAGTGCGGGTGTAGCAACTTGTAGATCGGATGCATCTCGCTCAGTTGCCGATTTGTTGCTATTATGTAGGGCTCTGTAGCACAATGAGTCCGCAACCTGCGATGATTGAACCCATAGAAACATCAATTACACCATCAGCGTTTATGCAAATAGGTACTTCTCGTAAAAACATCACGTTTTACTTGCAAATCATATGACAACTACAAAATATTCAGATCTCACGATGCCTATGTGTGTCTCTATGTGGGGAAAGCAATTTTTAAAGCTATATTCTTCTCTCTTGTTGAGAAATCACTAGTCTGCTTCATCACTAGTATACTTCTACGTAATAGATCTATGATTTTTTGTTTTTTCTTTTTTGGCTAGTCGAAAAGTAATGATCAACTTATTTTGTTACCAGTGGCTGACGAGCTGGTGGTGCCCAGAGTCGTGGGCGAGGACATGGGCCTTGGCGAGCCGCCAGAGCCACATACTAGTGGAGTGGCACGATGGGACGAACACCTGCTTCCATTGCGGCTTCCCGTCGTCGGTCGGCGGTCGTGTGAGCTCGATGGCGAGTGGCTTCAACGTCTCATCTGGGGTCAAGAAGAAGAGCATTCTCGACCCGTACAGAGTTGTCCCCTTGAGCTGCCTCACTTTGTTCACGTATGGTAGGAACAGGTCGTGGTAGTCCAGCATAAACAGCTTCTTTTGCTCCATGGCCTGCACAAAATCGAATTCAACCGAACCGGAATGGTCGGGTTCAGGTCAAATTTCATTAATTGGGGTGGTAGGATTTAGGTTTATTCTTGACCCCAGAGTGCAAATTAGTTTTTTTAATAAATGATACTTCGTCAAGAGAGTATTCTCATACCTCATTTACTGTCATGTAGCCCTTGATTTGCCTTTCGATGATCTCTGTTGTGATGGCCGATTCAGGCGGACCGTAGATCTTAGGGTCAAGCTCGCTCCTCAAGGGCCATTTCTGAGTACATATTTTGATACAAATTATATATAGAAAGCATATACCCAACTTGGTGATGTCAAATAATTTTAGTCTTCATTAAACTAAATCAAGTGTAAGTGAGCAAATTATATAGTTGAAATATGTAACAAATACATATAATTATTACCGTGACCAACTGGATCGCATAGGGATTAATTCCCGCTAGCGCTTGACGAGCAAACTCTTCGTCACTAAACCAAAAAAATCTGTCGCCTGTAGGATACGACAATACGGCTAATTATTATGCATGAAAAATCTTCGAGATATATAATAAATAAAACATAAATTGTTTGTCCCATGATTGACTAATAATGTATTTTTCCAAAGGGAGAATGAGCGATGATCATATTACTTTCTCCGAATAAATTACTTCTTCGGATAAAGAAAGAATGAGAGAGGAAGAGGGAAAGTGAGTTTGCTTACGGCTCATGGTTTCAGGGGTCTCGAAGCGCAAAACATCCTCGGAGGCATCAGTGACGGTTTTGACGAGCCGAGGGAAGAGGTCCTTGAGGAAACCTTGCTTCTGCAACGGGGGCAAGTTGATGCCTTCGTTGAAGAGCTCGTCGATGGTGGTGAAATAGGGGAACCCTAGGTCGGAGTCGACTATTGCCGTCTCTAGCGACGGGATCAGTGCGTGCACCACCGAGAACACTGTCTTCGCCGAAAACGTCAGTTGCTTTATCGTCGAGAATTGTTCGTCTCGAGGTACGTATATGCTCCCGCTCCTCGATTCCGACTGTGGATCTACTCCGTTTCATAAGCGAATGTTCAATTAGTTCATTAGCACGAATGGCCGATCTGAATTTTTGTTGCGTTAATCATAATTATGAAGTTATAAGAATAATTTATCGACTCACCGGTCTTGCTCCGAGGGCGCCCTGTACGGCATCGTCTAGGGTAGGGGAGCTCTTTGCCTCCAAGCACTGGCCTCTTCTTATCTGCGTCGCTGTCTGGATTCCCGAGGTCATTGTACACATCGTAATCGTATATCCTCTCGGACGACTTCCTCTCGCCTTGGCCAGTCCCTCGCAGGGTTGCCAGCTCCTCCTCTCTCAGTCTCCTGAGCCCACTTGGCGTTTCGGTTGGTAAATAGCACTGCGGTGCAATAGCGTGCAATGAAAGCCATCAAGCTCCAAATAAGATCCATCTAAGTAAATACTCATAATTCAAACAGAGATAATCGACTGTCTCTCTAATCAACTAAACTGAATTGCCGTTGAGGTTTTGGTGTGAAAAATCAAGTCCCATGAAATCAATGCGCAATTCATGTACAGACAGCGATTGACCAGCTTTGAATTTAACTACCGCGAACAATAGGGCACCGGTTTCACGTGCTGTTTTTTTTTTTTAAATGACAGTGTGAGGGCGAGGGAGTCAAAAGTTTGATATGAACATAGACACTGTAGGGTCCATTCAAGAATCAATATAATATGGTTGGTGATTATAGCTAAGATTAAACTTGCATTTCATGACAAACGTGTGCATATAAAAACCCTTATTTTCAAGTAACATGCACATGCGCATATATATGTATACTATCTACGAAAGTCATAAACTAAATGGTTTTGATCGTTTAATATGTATAACCTCATGAAAAATGAGAAAAACGCTAGATGGAAAGCTATGTAGCTATTGGTACAATCTAACTAACCTTATCAGTGAAGAAGACTCGCTTTTGTGGGTTATCATATGTGGAGTGAACCCATGAGTTGCAACTGATGCTAAGAGGGCCATCCGTGAACCCGTCAAGGATGATGTCCTTGAGGTACATCTCCTTGTGGTGCTCATTCTCCACGAAGATCGCCCCGACCTCCCCGAACTCCTCTCCGACCTCGAACTTGCACTCGTATGTCACCTCCTCCTTGTCCTGGCTATTCTTGTACGCGTACCCTTTGATTGTCCCCTTCTCTTGTCCCGTTTCTGTAAATCAAGTTCAGGACCTTGCTTAAATCTTCAACATCGTCAATACAAGAGAATGAGATCGATAGTTTGAATATCATAGCAGGAACGCGATCACAGTTGGCTTTTGCACACCATGGGGGGCTAGGATTTGGTATTAGGAAGCTGAAATTAAGCCTTTTACAGTAAATGCGGCGAATCTAAGGAAAGATCGTCGAATTGCGGGCTTGGAGCTGAATATTTCTGGCAAGAGATTCTCTCTCTCTCTCGGAGACCGTAAGTGGAAGGTCGCATATAGCAAGGGTAAGGGTTAAAATCTGTATGGTCTATATTATGTCAAGAACTTCATATATACATCTTATCTTGATTGCACCTTTTTAAAAACGTTAACAACTTCAATAGCCAGAATCAAACGTTAAGAGCTCAATATACAAACGACCACAATGTTAATGACTAATTCTGCACCTATTACCCAAGAAAACATCTCGTTATATCATAGATTGAAAATTTATACACATATAGTAAAGCAAAATGGCTTGATAATTAGAAAAGCTTCTCCAAGTCATAGACTAGTCGTACATCACATATATACAGTCTTGTAATGTGGCTTAATAACAAGACAAGAAAATTATACCTCCGTTAACATGTTATATCCCACATATAGTGCTAAATTGGATATCATGCATCGGATCTTAACTATAAAGTTCCTCCACGGAGAATTTATTTAAGGAATGGTTGTTAATTAAACTATCAAACATCCTTGTTTGTTGCAAGTCATAAACAACTTAAGTACTTCGGTGACTTTTTCTCCAAACCTAATAATAGGTTTTAGTCTTAAAATTGGTAGAAATTCATATATAATTCTAAATAGGATTAATACCCTGAAACCCCAAACTGGTACACTTATGACAAATTTACTCAAAACTATTTTTTTGACCATGAAAAACCCCAAACTGGTATACCTTTGACAAATTTACCTCGACTGACTATAAAAAAACCCTAAACTGGTACATTTATGACAAATTTACCCCAAACTAATTTATTTGACTGCAAAAAACCCAAAAATGGTAAATTTGTGACAAATATATCTTATGCTAAATTGGATTAATACAAAAAAAAAAATCACAAAAATTGTAAACGGATGACAGATGGAGCGTAAAATCCTAAATTGGTATACCGATTAACTATCACGTGTCACGAATAAAAGTTAAATTATGATCATCGCAAAATTTTCAAAAAGCAGAGCCGTTTGAATCAAATTCAGCCTATTTCTCCCCCTGCTTGATCTTATAATTTGTGGTAACAATTTCAAGTTCAAAACTGAATGCTCAATACTTACTGGGGTCAAGCTCTGCACTAACAAGCTCCAAGAGGAGTGTTTTCCCCATCAAATCGGTAATTTTATCGAGCCCTCCGCTTATACCGAGTTCCGAGAAGAACCCGCCGGTGCCGGGTTTCACGGTCACTGTCGCTTTAACAAACGTAGACCTCTCGACAGTGCTTGGGCTGGCAACCGCTTGAATCGTACTTGATGCAATCCCCACTTGAGCGCCTCTAGGGCTCTTTTGGAGCGCAGGCGCGGACTGCGCCGGTAAAATTGCGATCCCGCCATTGGCTTGGCTAGACGGCTTGCTTAAAGGGGCCAAGGCTGGGGAGGCAGATGGGGATTGATGAAGCTGTGGCTTCAACATGATGATGGAGGTGATGATTGTTTCTGGTGTGTTCTTGAAAGGGAGAATGGTGTAGACAACAATTGCTTAAGACAATGGTTACTGAGACTTCTGTATGATGAGGTTTTGGAGAGTTGGTGTAGTGGTTTTTATAGGAGAGGAGGAAGAACAGTTCGGCACGTGCTTTATTATTGATCTTTTTTCTGGGCCTTATTTTGCCCTAAGTGCATGTACATGACATGGCACGTGAAAATGAAGCAGGAAGTGTGAATAGAAGAGGAGGTGAGACGGTGCACTGGACCTGCATTAATTTGAATTTTGACTTTTCGTGACCGTGAAGTATTCGTGAAAAGATGTTTAAAAGGCTTGGAAAAAAAAAATCAAAAATTATATGCCAAGGAAGAGTGCATATTGGATCCACCCAGGAAACTTCAGGTATACTTGACCAGACCCAACCACTAGTACTCCAACACTTGGACTATCGAGGCATATGTCTCGTTCTTATGTTTGGAAGAATACTAATCGGCTCATTATCTTAGCTAAGGTAGTACCTTGTGCTTTGCTAGTTGAGAATCTTTAATGAGACGACTTAGGTTCTTGAATCATTGCTTGTCTTTGAGACTATTAGTCCTCTTCACACAATAGGCGTTCTTGTACTTATTAAATGTGTCATGCTTTCATTGTTGGAATAGGGGGCCAAGTTAGTGGGAATCATTGCTCTTTAGGTTGCTTGGTGTAGTTATTAGGTATACATTATAATTTATGATATTTCATGTAAAGTTTTGTCATCTCACCCTCACAAAGTTATTTATTTTTGCACATACCTTTTTTTCTGTGCGTGTCTTGGCATGATCTAGGTCACTTTTGTGCATCCTTTGAGTCGTGATATTGAGAGGGTTTCCATCTATAGACTCTTATATAAGGGTCAAACTAGTTGACTGGCTCTACGTGTGGTTGAGAATAAGACTAGGGGTTGAAAATTTTAGTAATGGACTGGCAATGAAACTTCAAATGAATTCTCTTTTGATTGCAAATGAAGGTAAAAGGTTGAATAGAGTATGAATTCGTGCGTATCCATGATTTGATGTTCATAGTTTCCCGACACGTTCCGATGTAATGCATATCCACTACTTTCATCATCATGGGGGACAATCCCTGAAGAAAGATCAAGACCGTTAAAATGCATGCAATTTAATTGGGAGACATTTGGGACATCATACACGAGGGGTTTTCTCAAATGATTCATAGGCTTTGTTTAATTCACAGAAAATGAGTAATTTAGAAAAAATTTCCCTAGAAGTGATCGATTATATCGTTTAAAATAATTATTATTGATGACAATTTGTATCTGAACATTTTGATGGATGATGAATTTTTTTTATTCTTTTTCTATTGTAAACATATAAAGCGATCATTTTTAAATAAATATTTTTCAAATTACTCAATGTAGCCATAAGTAAAGTACCATATGTAAATATGGAGAATATCTTATATGGTGATCCACATGGATCAAAGCCATTAAAACTTTTTTAGTCCTCTACACAAGTAAGAGATGATACTAAAGGTGCCACGTCTCTAACAAAACACTCATCTCAGATAGGGGGCTCTGATGGACAGCGTTAGTACCTTTTAGGTGTATGTTGTTAAGTTAAAGAATAATATCATATGAATTAAAGTTTTATTTCACATCACTTGAAGAAGGGATTTTTACGGACTTTAGATGGGTGTAGTCTTCTATGAAGAAATTGATTTTTAGGATAAGTACAAAAAACATAGGCACTCACATATCAAATACCATTCCTACTTTTAAAATTCATAATCTAAATCTTAGGTTTTCCGTTTAAGCGATATGAGATCCTTTGTTCTCAAGGGAATAATGTCTAAATAGAAAAGTATGTCAATCGAACGAAAATGGAGTGTCTTGGATTTTCAAATTTCGGACCATGTATCACGTGCTTCCAATGCAAACGTGAACCATGTGAAACAAAATTAGTTTTTTAGGGTTCAAAGAGCTAGTGGAAAATAAAAATCGAACATCTTATTTTTGAAACTAATCACTTCGTGGTGATTCCCACCGGACATGTGGAGGACCCACCACGTGAAAATCTCCAACAATATGCTTAAAAAGTTTCACGTGCATCAAGTACAATGTTGGAAACGGACGGTCAAACTGTTTGTGGCATGGTCATCATTTGCGTGCGCTTTTCTCTCGGTTGGTCATCATTTATCTTAAATCACTCTATTAGGATTTCCACATCTTTTTATACACGTGATCTCTATTTATATATTAACTTAAGTTTTTGAATTAGACTTTCTAAAATAATTTCAAAGCCAGTTCTACTCCAATTTATTTCATGTATTCATGTGCCTCGGCTTTTTTAATTCCACGTACCATTCCTAATCCAACATGCACTTGAGGACATTAATATATCCTGCATTGCTTGAGTATGGGTTTATAAGCACTTTATATACAATTTTGTAGGTTCATTAACAACGTGGTATGTCATTCTTCTTTCCAATCCAAAGTTCCTAATGCTATACAAGGTCACAATTGGTATTGGCCGGCTATTCAGAAAATTGTAAAAGTCCAAAACCTATTAAATTTTTATCAATTCAATTACAAATTTTTCAATTTTTTTTCACATTTTTTAATTGATTTTATTTGGCTAATTTTGACAAAAAATCGCTGACATGATCTCTAGTCATTTTACATGACACGACTAACATTGACATAAATAGCTTTTGATAATTTTTTGAATTTTTATTAAATTTAAATTTAAATTTTCTTTTCTTTCTTCTCTTTTGCCCTGCTTTTTTTTTTTTTTTCTTATTAGGCCACTTTTCTGGCTTGGGTGGGGGCCTGGACATCCTCACCAATCGCGGGAGAAAGGTTAGGAAGAAAATCGATGCAAAGAATCAAAGAACTGGCGGTGGTCAATGGGACCCACCCGATTGCTGTACTGATTCATGAATGCGTACAGGAATTTATTATTATTTTTTTTTTGGATCAGAAGTATGCAGGAATTTGCTTATTGTGCTTTGATTGCTGATTCAAAGGATTTCCGACTTGAAAAGAATATTATGGCCGAGGTGACAAAATGGGTCACTTATTTTTTTTGATAAAAAGTAGTTAAATAGGTTTAACAATTAAAGACTTTTATAGGTGGATCTTAAGTGGGTTTTAAATGAGTTTTAAACTTGGTTGGATTTAGAATCTATTTTCAATCAAAACCTCACAATATTTCTCTTCACTTTTTAACTTTGCAAAAATATTTTTTTATAAAAACTGAAATTACAATTATTATTATTTTAATTTTCTTTTCTCTCTTCTTTCTCCTTTTTTTTTCTTCCTCTGGTGGTCGGCGACCAACTAGTCGAGCCTTGAGCTTGCCGAATCTGGCAAGGCAAAGGCCTCGCCGACGCTTCGGTGGGGCTCGAGCCTCGCCAGATCCGGCAAGGCCTCAAGCTCGCTCGACACTGGCGAGCCTCGAGCTCACCAACGTCGGCGAGCCGGGCGAGCTCAAAGCTTGCTTGTGGCTGGCCGCCAACCGTTGTTGTGACCGGTGGCCGGCCAAAGAAAAAGAAGAACAAAAAAAAAAAAAAGAAAAATATATTTAAAAAATAAAATAGAATTAAAATTCGATTTTTTAAAATAATTATTTTAAAATTATAAAAATTGTCCATTAAATTTGTGTTGTATAAAACTATTTTAGCAATACCATTTTTAAAAAATATAATATGTATATATATAAAATAAGCTTTCTTAAGTTTAGTTTTTTTTTTCTTTGGTCAAATTTCTTAAGTTTAGTTAAATGGGTTGGGTATGGGTAAAAAATTTTGTATTGCAATAAATGATTCATAAACGGGTTAAATGGGTTAATTTGGATCGGACCATTTATGACTCAACCCAATTCACCCGTTTGACGGGTCTACCCATAGGGAATTAGATGAGAATGAATTGCATTAATTTCCAATTAATGCGTTAGGTCAAGGTAATTTGCATTAGATATGATTACGGTTTTACAATTTTTTTTTTTTTTTTTTGTTTTTTGGTAGAATAAGAACAGTGCATGGGATGATCATGACGTCAGAATTTGGACTGACTGCTTTATCTGCAGACCAAAAGACGGAAGCAGTGAAAAATAGCTGGCCAAAATTTCAACGTGTGCACAGAGTTGCATCTTGGGTAGCACGAGTTGCATATGGGCGGCTCTATAAAACCTTTTTCGGTGAAGCCTTGGTTTTTGGGTTATCCTTTGTCTCGGTCAAAAACTAAGTTAAGAATTTCGTGAGCTACACGAGCAATTATCTCTAAAGATACACTATTTAAATTATCGATAGTACCGTTCGGTGCGCACAAGGAATCATTTCCCGACGGCGTTGCTGAGTCAAAGCCACGCCTTTCTTATTTTGTTTTTAACCGTTGTTGTCGCGTGTTTGGCTAGAATTCTTGAAAGAGCCAAACAAATTTTCTACGCAAAAAGATTGCGATCTCACGATTGTTTGCACAAATTTTGTTGGGCCACCACCCAACACACGACATAAATGAGAAATCCAAGGTGTAATTAGGGGCGTGCTGCTGCGTTTAGATGAAGGCTTTGCATTTTTGCTCGGCTGTAGAGAGTTAGCGTGCTTTGATGGGAAAATTACAAATGCAGTCCTAAATTTCATAGTGGTAAACATTTTAATTGTTCCAATATAATTTTAAAATTTTATATGAAATTCTATTATAGTCATTTTAATTAATTTTTGTCTGAAATTGTTAACATCTATCTAATTTTCACTGATCATTTACGTGGTATATTACCCAATTGGTGAAAAGACCCTTCACGAAGTTGATTCTTAGGTTTTTGTGTGGAAATGTGCTGTGCGATTTTTTTGGATAGGAAAAGGTCTAGCTTTTAAAGTGAGAATCAATGCAAATAAAATAAATTTACTTAAAAGGAAATGATAAATAAACACTGTAGATGAAAAGACATGCAATTAATACATTGATTAAACACATTTCGAATTTGTGCTTGAGTTGATCTTTTTAGAGTGAATATCATGAGCATTTATGACCCACCACAAATAATTATCACTCAAGTATAGTTACAAGCACACATTCTATAAGAATCCTGGTGCGCTATTTATGCTGTGGCAATCATTATCATTAATAAGTTACAACTTTCAACGCCATTAAGTCGTTCAAACGTCATTCGATGCTAGCCCCTCTATTTGACATCATTGATCGATGTGTACTATTTCTTTTTTACCCAACATTTCACCAAATTTCAAAATAACTTATTATGGTGTAAGTTTTATTAGTGACTTATGATACTTGTTGAACATCTTTTATTTCTTGTCAATATCAATTTTATTTAGTTATTGATGACCATATCATGTAGTTGTCGATGTCTATGTCTATGCCATGTGCCCTTCCCCCTTCTATATTTGTTGTCAAGCTCAACAGCTGCAAGCTATTGACCAAGCTAGATGACCTCGAGCTCCACCATGGCATTAAGCTTGAGCCCTAGATTTGGACTACTCAACCTATCCTACTGTGTCGAGCTCGAGGCCTCATATTTGGAGAGCTCAAGCTCCATAACAGCATCGAGCTCGATCCTTTGATCTAGCTACTCTGATTATCAATTTGGATAACATTATGTCTTGGATATTTGCATTCTCTTTGTTCTTCTTATACCTTGGCTTCTTGAACTTCACCATAAGATTGGAGTTCGCTCTGAGCTAGACCTTGTTTAGATTCTACTTCATTTTCAAATTGTATTTCTTTCTCACTGTCATTGGAGCCATCAATGGGAGCCAAATTACTTGACATGACCATCAAGGGCTTGGGTAAAAGCACTACGATTTTGGGCCTTGCCTCAAAGGACCAAAGCACGGCCTTAATCTACCTAGGCCCAATCTAGATGGACTTAGGGCTTCGCACCAATGACTAGGTTATGGGAGCCAAGTATCCAGTATTGAAAAAACCTCGTGATATTTCAAATTGACAAAACATTTTAATTTGTGCTGCTACTTGATAAATGTAGACGTTGTCTTTGTTTCAAGTAACATTGATATAAGTATGTTCTATCATTATTGATTTGTTCCAAAATACAAAGTGGAAAGACTAGCAAAGGTTATAAGGACCTTAATGGAGGGTAAATAAGTCCACGGAATGGGAAGTTCAAGGAGACTTGGAGGTACCACAAGGTGAACTATTCTATGAAGACCTAATCACCAATTTATTTAGATCAGATGGAAAATTGTACATAAGTCAACTACCATCATGAAGCTTACACAAACTCATGGATCAATGATATGAGTAGCTCCCTATATCACCCAAGAAGAATGTGCATATCACGTGATGACACATTCTGATTTGAAGACTCATACATATACCCTTCACTATCAATCTAAGTCTTATGGAATATTTACGACAAGCCACTGCTTGGAACTTTGGAAGAGATATGCAACGGAGAATCCAATTCATCATTAATTACTGTTGTGAAAAGCATATTTTATAATATTGTTGACAACTAAATTTTGGTTAAGTATTTATGATAAAAATTGTATAGAAAATTAGGGACCAATTTGGCCATAACAAAAATGATTTTAGCATCACCTCAGTCATAGTTATTATTTGCATTTACTAAGTATTATTTTCTATTTTTATTTTCCCTTATTTTATCCTATTTTCGGATAACTATATTAAAATAAATAAACATTGGCTCTAGGGGCTAGCCTGATCCCAGCCCCTTTTTCTCTTTACTGCACGGGCCCAAGGTTCATCTCGCCCTCACCTTGCTTACTTCGTGGCCGGCCCGGCCCGGCCCTCTCCTCTTCTTCCTCCTTCCCTTCACACTCTGGACACAACGTGCACAGAAGAGGAGACAGGCGCAGTCTACCTATAGAAGAGACAGAAGGATAGACAGGCGACGGAGAGAATGTCTCGCAGGCTCCATCAATGCCCGCTTTCAATGCCAAGCAAGCCTCTGCGAAGAAGAAGGGATGGGACACCGGTTCGGCCAAGAGAGAGTCCGGTCGGCGAGCCAAGGACTAACGGCCAGAGCTCCTCCGTTGACATAGGCAAGTTGTGAGCTCAGTTGAAGCACACAGCAAGCTCAGAGAACTTCCCCGGAGAGACATCAAGGGAGGCTTGAGAGTAAGCAAGCCAGAGAAATACTTGAGAGTTGCGAGTAAGGGTGGACTGTAGGGGAAAGTTGCTGGTCGTCGTCACGCTTTGTTTGCGTCAAAAGCTATGGTAGGTTCTGTTCGGGTTTGTCTCTTTTTTGCTTTTTTGCTTTTTTGGTTTGAGGTCAGTTTCCCAAGGATCTCGGCTAGGAGACGAGCAAGGCGTGCGGACGTAGCCCGATCTGTCTAGCTCTTCCGCCGTTTGACGTCACCAAGCCGCGTAGGGCTCCTTCAACCAAACACCCGTAGTACCTTGTTTTTGTACTCTGTTACGGGCACGTCGGCCGAGCCGCCGTCCTTCGGGCCGGGTGAGTCTCCGACCTCATTTAGGTGCGAATTGCGTGGCAAGGTCTCAGGTGTCGTTGGCTTTAAATCACGGCTTGAATTCGAGCTTGTTGTCCTCGTCTCTAACCCCCCCGCCAATGCACCTTATGTGCTTGTTGAAATGTCCGGTTGAGATATATGCATTCATTCTTGGTGTTCGTGGTTTGTCGAATACGTTTTGGTAGATTTCCACATACATCTTTTGCTCAGTCTGCCTCGTTTCATGGTTATTATCGACATGCATCATGGTTCCACAAGCGACTGATTCTTGCCCGGCGTGGTTGGAGTGTGGCGGTGGTAGCTGGACGCGGCTCCCTCGTTCTTGAGCCCTTTTTCTTTTCTTTTTTAATTAATTAAGTATGAGTCTTATTTTTACGGTTGAACTGGCGGTCATCGGGAAAGGTGAGGTCGGCAACGTTTCGGCCGTTCGTGCGAAAGAATGAGAAACCCGAGAGATGCAGGGAGAGAAAGGTGAAGAGTAGAAGAGAAAGAAAACGGGAAAAAATGAAAAGAAAACAAGAGGGGGAATGGAAATAATTTTTAAGTAGAAAGGGTCTATCTATTGTCTCTTGGTTCATGGAGTACAAAAGATGGAGTTTATTTTTTTGTTTGTCACAACGTGCAGAGAGAGAGAGAGAGAGAGAGAGAGAGAGAAAAGTCAAAAAAGAATAAAGACAAAGTGGACAAAAACAAAATGGGTCTCTCTCTTTTTCAATTTTCACTAAGCTGGCGTATGAAGTGGGGAGAAAAGACAAGGCAAGGAAAAGAGAGAGAGAGATAAAAGGAAAAATCAAAGGAAGGAATAAAAGAGTAAAGTAAAAAAAGAGTCAGAGGAGGGCCTCGCGTCCAGCCCCCGAAGGTGCAACCCGGGTTGGTCGGGCCCGTCCCAGTTGGGCCAGCTCGCGGGTCTCACCCACCCGGATCAGCTTTTTGTTTTGTTATTATTTTAATTAAAAAAAAGAAAAAAAACTGTATTTTTTTGTAAAATTATAAAAATCTCAAAAAGTCTACATTTTCCAAAAAAATCAGAAAAAGCCTAAAACCAAATGCACGGAAAATCTTTGAAAAATCCAAAAAAGTCAAACATCAGTGTTTAAACAATGTTAGGTACTGGAAGGACATTAATTGATTAACTGGTATAAGTAACTTCTTGATCTTAGTTTCTCTAATTGTGTAGAAGTAAAATATTTCTCTTAGTGTTTTACTTGGGTTTTTAATTGATCCACCCTAAATCGATTAATGGTAACTCATATTTGAAATTAACATACAGGTTAAAAACTCAAACTATAAGTTGTGAATTGATGGGCATAGGAGAGCTCGAGCTTAGCCAAATATTTAGCAAGCCATTAGTCTCTGCATGCTCGTGCGTAAGTGAGCGTCGAAAAGAGAGCTTGCGACAAATATAAGCAACTTTGTTTGTGGAAACTACACAATTTTTAGGAAGATTTAATTGTGTGGACAACCTAGATCTCTCGATGATTATGTTGTTTATCTTTAATTGTCAAATTGATCATCTTGAAGAATATCCATTGGTTAGTTTGGATATTAAAGACTATGTAATAAGATCAACGTATGTGAAAGAAGACATGAATCATAAGAGCAACTATGAACTGAGAAAACTTTAATGTTTGATACTTATACTTTTGTTGACTTATTGAGAGAGAATTTCATTTACTAAGAGTGTTTTTCATTGATTTTAATCTCTTTAGAGAATTGTGCAAGATGTAGTAGTGCTTGGGATTTGGTACTATGATTTACCAATTTCGGGTGAAAGTAGCAAGCAATGTTAGAACCTCTCAAAATACTACTAGTGGATTCTCATCTGTTGGTGGCTATTATTAGTGTGGGAGAGTAAACATAGGCTTGATCTTAGTCAAACCACTATAAAGATAATAAGATAGGCACGCACTATCTTCTTTTTTCTTTTTTTGCTACTCATTTCCATATTTATCTAATAGTAACATAATGCACTTTATATCATCAGTTTACTCTTATATATATAATTGTTCACATATCAAACTTCACTCGAATAATTCTGTAAGAATACATTAAGTTTTTCTTATTCACCTATTCACCTCTCTCTACATTAAATATTTAGACATAATACCAGGATGTGGTTGCCAGGGATCCGTCCATAGGCATCGGGCTCTCATGCATGGTCACTACGGACTTAAGCATGGGCACTAGTGTCTCAAGCTAGCCTTAAGAGACATGGGCCCTAGCGTCGATTACATTGCCATTGGAGTTGGACATCCAACCATGGGCATTGTGGTCTTGAGCCAATCCTTTATGGACTGGGCATAATTGCCAAGGCACCTAGCTCAGTCTCGATTAGCCTAGGCCCAAGCATTGTAACTTGGGCATAGTAACCAAGTACTTGAGCATGGTCGTGGAGGGCTTGGGCAATAGCACGGGTGTCTTGTGCCATAGGCATTAGGGTTTTCATGCCCAAGTGTGAAAACACTTGTATCTACTCATATCTACTCATATTTTGGAAATTGAATTTTGATTTTTAAAGAGGAAGTCATTTTCCTGAATCCAAGTATAGGTTTTTTGTTGACTATGAAAATATGTTCTATGGACCCATTTTTCTAAGTGATCAAAACATTAGAAAAGTTTTCTAATAAAAAAAATTTCGTGAAAGAAATAGCACCTTATTAAGCACATTCATGGTATAATCTCAAGTTTACCTGTGGAAATAATTTTTTTTTATTGATTAAGTTTCATGTAAAAGTACAAGAAAAGGATTTATGTTGATGAGCTTCAAACCAGATTGATCCTCCTCTACATTGTACCATTGTGCACCAAAAACAAGAAAGTCTCCTAAGATTTTCTTAGTAAGACTCTCCGATGCTTAATTGAGTAAGTGTTTGAGAAAAAAGAGAGAAAAATGTTTAAGCAAAAAAAAAATAAAAATTCTAGATGTTTAGTTATGGATGACTTGCCTGATTTTAGTCCTCACCTTTTTATTTGTAGTGGTCAAATTCCGGGCAATTAGCTTTCGTTGAAATGTACGTGTGAGTTATGTCAAGAGAGTCCCATATTAAAGAATTAGTGTGTTGTAAAATAATTAATGTATTTTAGTTGGCCCAAAACTAAATATGTTGACAGGAACTTGCCTTATCTAAGAGTGCATGGGAACTAGACTCGTGTGATGTTGGTATTAGTAATTCCATCTAATCTATTAAATTTTTACCCTCATCAATTTGCATGCAGGAAGTGCATGCCTCTTCTTTCTCACTGGTGGCTGAGAAGCATGTTTAGCAAATCTATTGAACTGACCATTTACCCAAGATTCTAGATTCTGCACTAGTGTGTAACAGTAGTGCAATTTGGTATTTATGAAGAAGATAGATGTAGATTGTCGTAAAGATTACGTTTTATGCACATCGTCACTTTTTATTTTTTTATTTTTTGGCAATTGATAGAGGACTAGAACTGAAATGAATCCATTAATCATAATTACATAGATATTGGTAACACGACACATTAGATCATGAAATTAAGAAAAATGTTGTCCACAAATTAGGATTCTACAATATAGAAGGGGAAGTTTTCTCTCTGCAACAAATGTGGCTGCCACCACGAACAAGAATGTCATTTGCTCAGATGGAAATACTGTATGGAACTCCCTTCCCTGTCACGCCGGGCTCGGAGAACGGCTTCAAGAGCTCATACGGCACGATCCCGGCTCCACTCCGATTCTTAAACCTTTGGTCCGTGTTTCTTGCGTCAATGACGCCCTCGAGCTCCTTCAGCCTCCCATGGAACCTCTCGAACGCCGCGTTTATCACCGGCTCCTCCTTCCATGCTGGTTCCGGATCTTGCCCCAGGTACTCCTCATCCGGCGAGTGGTTTGACAACACGTCGAGGATTGCCATCACCTTGGTCGCCTGTATCTGCGATGGGAAGCATGTGAGGAGCGTGACCTCAGGCTTGTCCCAAAACATCTTGAGCTCTCCTTCCGTCGGGTCCTCGACGGGCATCTTGGTTCGCGCAATGGTGGGCCGGTTAGGGAAGTAGCCGCCGTAGGTGTACTGGCCGAAGTTGACGGCAGCATGGTGGCCTGAGGCAACCCAGACCATGGTGGTGACAATGTGGATGAGGTCGGACGGGGTCTTGAGGTCAGGCCACCCAGGGGAGTCTTTCTTGTCGCCATGGCCGATGGTCCGGATCTCGGTCCACCAGGAGTGGAGCTCCTCGTCAGATGCAATGCGGCTCGGGTCGGGGTAATAGTGATTGACGTAGTTGGTGACCCACTCCTTGATGGTGTCCCACAAGAGGAGCCCATCGTTGGCGAAGGGGTAGTCCTCGATCGCTAGCTTGAGGCCATGGGGTGCCGTTGGGTCCTTTACTGCCAAACCCCTGGCAAGCATTGACAAAATCAGAAAAGCGATTCGGTTTTCATAAAACTAATTTGTTCTAGACACTCTTAAGCGTCATCAATTATTATATTTTTCTCTTTCCCTAATTTTAATTGATGTGCAATACCTGCTAATCAAGTCATTGGGCAAGCCTTGCAAGTCGAATTGCCACTGCTTCTCATAGGCGACGGCGCTGAGCTCCATGGAGTACTTGCCGGGAGAGAAGGTGGTCTCGATGATGCCATCGCCATTGATCAGATACCCGCGAGCCAGCGCATTGATCTCCATCGTGTACCGGAAGTGTGGGTGTAGCAACTTGTAGATCGGGTGCATCTCGCTCAGTTGCCGATTTGTCGCTATTATGTAAGGCTCCGTGGCACAATGAGTCCGCAACCTGCAAAAGTTGAAACCATAGAAACATCAATTACACCATCAGCGTTTATGCAAATAGGTACGTCGTGTAATAACATCACGTTTTACACGCAAATCATATAACAATCACAAAATTATCAACATACTTAGATCTCACAATCCTATGTGTGTCTCCATGTGTGGAAAACAACTCTTAAAGCTATATTCTTCTCTCTTGAAAATTTTATTAGCCTATTTCATCACTAGTATACTTCTACGCAATAGATATATGATTTTTTTTTTTTTTTTTTAATTTTGCTTGTCGAAAAGTAATGATCAAATTATTTTGTTACCAGTGGCTGACGAGCTGGTGGTATCCAGAGTCGTGGGCGAGGACATGGGCCTTGGCGAGCCGCCAGAGCCACATGCTGGTGGAGTGGCACGACGGGATGAACACCTGCTTCCATTGCGGCTTCCCATCTTCAGTCGGCGGCCGCGTCAGCTCGATGGCGAGCGGCTTCAACGTCTCATCTGGGGTCAGGAAGAAGAGCGTCCTCGACCCATACAAGGTTGTTCCCTTTAGCTGTCTCACTTTGTTCACGTATGGTAGGAACAGGTCGTGGTAGTCTAGCATGAACAGCTTCTTTTGCTGTATAGCCTGCACAAAATCGAATTGAACCAAACCGAAAAGGTGGGGTTCAAGTCAAATTTCATTAATTGGGCCGTTGGATTTAGGTTTATGCTTGGCCCTAGAGTGTAGGTAGGTTGTATTAAAAGATACTTTGTCGAGGGAGTATCCTCGTACCTCATTTAGTGTCATAAAGCCCTTGATTTCCCTTTCGATAATCTCTGTTGTGATGGCCGATTCGGGTGGACCGTAGATCTTAGGGTTGAGTTCGCTCATCAAGGGCCATTCCTAAATACATATTTTAATACCAATTATATATAGAAAGCATATACCCAACATGGTGATGTCAACTAATTTTAGTCTCCATAAACTAAATTAATTGTATGTGAGCAAATTATATGGTTGAGATGTGTACAATAATTATTACCGTGACCAACTGGATCGCATAGGGGTTAATTCCTGCTAGAGTTTGACGAGCAAACTCTTCGTCACTAAACCAAAAAAATCTGTCTCCTGCAGAGTGCAACAACATAGCTAATTATTATGCATGAAAAATCTTGGAGATATATAATAAGTAATACATAAATTTAGTGTCCTATAATTGACTAAGAATGTATTTTCCAAAAGAGAGAATGAGAGAGGGAGAGGGAACGGGAGTTTGCTTACGGATCATGGTTTCAGGGGTTTCAAAGCGCAAAACATCCTCGGAGGCATCGGTGACGGTTTTGACGAGCCGAGGGAAGAGGTCCTTGAGGAAACCTTGCTTCTGCAACGGGGGCAAGTTGACGCCTTCGTTGAAGAGCTCGTCGATGGCGGTGAAGTAGGGGAACCCCAGGTCGGAGTCGACTATTGCTGTCTCGAGCGACGGCACCAGTGCGTGTACCACCGAGTACACCGTCTTTGCCGAGAATGTCAATTCCTTTATCGTCGAGAACTGTTCGTCTCGAGGCACATATATGCTCCCGCTCCTCGATTCCGACTGGGGATCTGCTCGGTATTATATGTGAATGTTCAATTCATTTGTTTTTTTTTTTTTTGGTAGAATGTTCAATTCATTTGTTGGGACGAATGGCTTATCCAAAGTTTTGTTGTTTTGATCATTGTTATGAAGGAGTAACAATAATTTCTCAACTCACCGGTCTTGCTCTGACGGCGCCCGGTCCGGCATCGTCTAGGGTACGGGAGCTCTTTGCCGCCAAGCACCGGCCTCTTCTTATCCATGTCGCTATCCGGATTCCCCAGGTCATTGTACACGTCGTAATCGTATATCCTCTCGTACGACTTTCTCTCGCCTTGGCCATTCCCTCGCAGGATCGCCAGCTCCTCCTCTCTCAGCCTCCTCAGCCCGCTCGGTGTTTCGGTCGGTAAATAGCACTGCGGCGCAATAGCGTGCAACGAAAGCCATCAAACTCCAAATAAAACCCATCTAAGTAATACTCATAATTCAAACAGTGATAATCGACTATCTCTCTAAACAATTAAACTGAACTTGCTTTTGAGGTTTTGGTGTGAAAATCAAGTCCCATTAAATCAATGCGCAATACATGACCGGCCAACTAATAGGGCACCGATTTCACGTGCTGTTTCTGATTCTTTTTAAAAGGACACTGTGAGGACGAGAGAGTCAAAAGATTTATATGACCTCAAATGCTTTTCATCCACATGCATTGTACCTTAGTTTCACCGGTCGCTTCAGTGTCAATTCAAGAATCAATGTCAACCAAGAGTTGTACTATGTTTGGAGATTATAGCTAATTAATCGCGAGTAAACTTGCGTTTCATGACACGTAACCTGGTTGATTCACTCGATCTCTGCACAAATACTCTTGTTTATTTTATAATCCTCTCCCCTTAAGTGCCTTCAAGTGCGGCAACACAAATATACATGTCTGTGCGTAAAACCCCTAATTTTTAATATGTGTAATAAGTCATAACCCTAATAGTATTGATATTTAATATGTGTACTGACCTCATGAAAAATGAGAAAAACACTAGATAGGAAGCCATGTAGCTATTGGCATGATCTAACTAACCTTATTGGTGAAGAAGACCCTCTTTTGTGGGTTATCGTACTTGGAGTGAACCCATGAGTTACATGTGATGTTAAGAGGACCGCCAACGAACCCGTCGAGGACGATGTCCTTGAGGTACATCTCCTTGTGGTGCTCATTCTCCACAAAGATCGCCCCGACCTCTCCGAACTCCTCTCCGACCTTGAACTTGCACTCGTAAGTAACCTCCTCCTCATTCTGGCCCTTCTTGTACGCATACCCTTTGATGATCTCCTTCTCTTGTCCCGTCTCTGTAAACGAAGTTCAGGACCGTGTTAAAATCTTCAACATCATAGCAGGAACGAAATTACAGTTGGCTCTCGCACACCACGGGAAGGCTAGGATTTCGTGTTATGAAGCCGAAATTAAGCCATGAACAGTAAATGCGACGAATCTAATGAAAGATCGTCGAATTGGGGGCTTGGAGCTGAATATTTCTGGCAAGAGATAGCCTCTCCCCCGCTCTCTCTCTCTTTCTCTCTCTCTCCTCCCTCTTTTACGTGGAAGGTCGAGCATAACAAGGGTAAGGATTAAAATCCATATGGTCTATATGATGCCTTGGAATCTTATTTTGGGCTGAACCATGATAAATATGGGGAAGATTCATGCTTTTATCGTCAATTTTAGTTTTTGATTGCACATATATCCTGTGCGGTACTCGCAAATATTTTTTTCTGGCAAAGATCATGATATATATATCTATATATATCTGTGGCTTAATAACAAGACAAGAAATTACACCTTCATTAAGATGTTATATCTCACATATAGTGTGCTAAATTGGATAGCATGCATCAGATCTTTTAGTACAAACCTACGTCCACGGAGAATTTATATAGGGAATGGTTATTAATTATACAATCAGACATCCTTGTTCGTTGCAAGTCATAAACAACTTATCTAATTTTGTGACTTTTTCTTCAAACCCAAAATGGCTATTTTAAAAAAAAAAAAAGGGTAAAAATTCGTATATAATTCTGAATATCGCTTTTTTTGAACTTTGAGAAACTTCAAATGTTTCACTTCAAATAAAAGTCAAATAGCGAACATAGCAAAATTTTCAAAAAGCAGAAGAACACGTTTCAATCAAATTCAGCCTATTTCTCGCCCTGCTTTCTGCTACAAGTTTTGTTAACAATTCCAAGTTCAAAATTGAATGCTCAATACTTACTGTGGTCAAGCTCTGCACTAACAAGCTCCAAGAGGAGCGTTTTCCCCATCAAATCAGTAATCGTATCGAGCCCTCCGCTTATCCCTAGTTCCGAGAAGAACCCACCGGCGCTTGGTTTCACTTTCACTACCGCTTTAACCGACAGAGACTTCTCGATGGTGCTCGGGCTGGCAACAGCATCGATTTTACTCGATGAAGGCCCCACTCGAGCGCTTCCGGTGCTCTTTTGGAGTGCAAGTTCAGACTGCGCCGGAAAAATTGCGATCCCGCCATTGGCTTGGCCAGATGGCTTGCTTAATGGGGCCAAGGTTGGGGAGGCAGGTGGGGATTGATGAAGCTGTGTCTTCAACATGATGATGGTGGGTGATGATCGTTTTTGGGGTGTTCTTGAAAGAGAGAATGGTGTATGTAGACAACAGTTGCTTAAGACAATGGTTATTGAGACTCGGGTGTAATGGGGTTTTGGAGAGTTGGTCTAGTGGCTTTTATAGAGGGAGAAAAGGAAGAACGGTTTGGCATGTGCCTTGTCGTTATTCTTTTTCTGGGCTTTATTTTTCCCCGAATGCATGTACATGTACATGGCACGTGAAAACGATGTTGGAAATGCGAAGAGAGGAGGAAAGAAGGCGGTGGACTAGACTTGTATTCGTTTGAAATTTGACATTCGTTGACCGTACGATATTCGCGCAAAGATATTTCAAAGGCTTGGAAAAATTCAAAAGTTGTATGTGAAGGAAGAGTTCGTACTGGATCCATCCGGAAAAATTCAGGCGTATGTCTTGTTCTTATGTTCGAAAGAGTATTAATCGGCTCATTATCTTGGTTGAGTTTGCACCTAATTTTTTTCTTGAATCTTTGCTTGTCTTCGACTATTGGTTATCTTAACACAATGTGTCCTTACGCATATTAAACATGTCATGCTTCATTATCGGACTAGGGGGCGGGATAGTGAGGATTATCGCACTCAAGTTGCTCAGTGTAGTTTTTAGGTATATGTTATAAGTTACCATATTTCATGTAAAGCTTCGTCGTCTCACCCTGGAAAAGCTAAGTTTCTTTTGCACAGACTTCTCTCTCTCTCTCTCTCTTTTCTTTTTGTGGCATCTCAGCATGAATGTAGACCAATTTTATGCATCTTTTGGGTTGTGATATTGATAGGGTTTCCATCTATATAAGGGTCAAACTAATTGGCTGGCTCAACGTGTGGTTGAGAAAAAGACTAGTGGTTGAGAATTTTAGAAGTTTACTGGCAATGAAATTTCAGATAAATTCTCTTTGAAATGGGAATGAAGTAAAAGGTTGAATTAGGAACGATCTCGTGCATATCCATTATTTGATGTTCACAGTCCGACGACAAGTTCAAATGTAATGCACATCCAACGTAATGCATATCCACTACTTGCAACATCATGGTGGACAATCTGAGGAAAAAGATCAAGACCGTTCAACTCATGCAACGTAACCTGTGACTTTCTAGTATGTATAATCAAGTTTTTATGCCTTTTGATTTCGTGGAATCATGTAAACTTCATATAGTTACTTGAAAGTACAATTTCATAAGTAACAAAGATGAAAAAGAGAAGAACTATCTTACATTACTCAGTTTTGATTTTATAAGTTCTTTATATGCATATGATCTCTTTTAACATATTAGTTTAAGCTTTTGGATTGAGCTTTCTAACATAATATCTTCTTTCACCTATGCATTCACTCCTAGAGAAAAGAAATGTGAACAAGAAAAAACCCAAAAAAATTATGAAAGTTCTAAAAAAAGTCCATGTTGGCATCGACTGTATCACGTAGGATGGCTGACATCTATGTCAGTGATTTCCGACCAAAATAAGTTGGATGGACTCAATCAGCTAAATATAAAAATGTTTAAGATTAAATCGACATAATTAAAATGCTCAAGATCAAATTGGAATAAGTGCAATAGATTTTGAAATATTTTTGTAATTGTCCCAATCTTGAGTATGTATAAGAATTTGCTCTTGTGCTTTTGTTGCTGATTCAAAAGAGGTCTGAAAAAAATAAAAATAAAATCATGATAGAGGAACCATAGAAAAGGAAACGCAATTAGATGAGTTTAAACCGCATTAATTTCCAATTAGTGTATTAGGCAAGGTCGTTTGCACCAGATGTGAATACGGCTTAGCAATTTTTGCAGAGTAAGAGTAATGCGATGGGATGATCATGACGTCATAATTTGGAACGACGGCTTTATTGGCAGATCAAAAGGTGGCAGTGGTGAAAAATAATTGACCAAAATCTCAACGTGTGCCTGGGAATTGGGGGCTAGATAAATGCATTGAACATGGGTAGCACGAGTTGCATGTGGGAGGCTCCATCGACCGACAGCATGTTAAACTTAACTTGAGAATCATCACACGCCCTAAAAAGATTCGAACCCTAATTCCAATAGCACCTGCCTTGAGACCACGTGGTTAGCATGGTTTTCGAGCTTTGGGACATTTCGAGCTTAAGGATTCAAGAGATTACTTTCCAATTTTATTAATTCTATGTAAACTACTCCAAATGAGGGTAGCTATACTGTCAAAGTTTTGATTGATTTATGAAATTTACAAAATGTTCCATTGAATCTCTGGCTAGCAGGACCTCCACATGCCTCCCTCTATCTTCTCTCTATGTTTCTCCCCCTCATTTATGACTTCTTCTACAGCAGCCCAATACTACCGTCGCAGTTGCTCTTTCGCCACAACCATAGCCATGATGACATAATCACCTCCCCATGTCTCTCAATAAATCAAAAAAACGATATAATTGTTTAAGAACTTACGTTGTCATCAGGATTTGATGAATATCATAAGATACAAACTTTTGTGAGAGATGAGAATCATTGATTAATCTTTGAACTATTAGTTCTTGATAAACTTCGAGATCTCTCCATCAAGAAATGCAAAGATATTGTTTGTTATGATTGTTTTCTAATTGTCCTCATTAATTTGAATTGGCAGACGATACCTTACCCTTATTAGGAGGATTCGTCCTGAGTAGGACGTTAAAAGACTCTGACCACCGGAAAATCCGAGTAGAAGCGGGTTCAGGCTTCAATAAATATTCTGACCCCATTGCTCCTCTCATCCACACCCCCTTACGGGGGTAGGGGGGCAGCCTAGATCCCCATGACGCCTTTCCCCTGAAACACGGGGGCTTGGTATAGGGACATGAAAGGTCCGGGGGAAACCCCCGGGTTACCTTGCCCTTATTAGGAGGATTTGGAGACCATATCAAAATGCTTATGTCTGACCTTGATGGAAGACACGTGTCCAATATTTTCTCACCCCTGGATTTTACTTTACCTCTCTCTCGTTATTTTCGGCAAGCTCATTGCCTCCAGCTTTGGAATTATCATGTTCATCCATAATTGTCGCCACCGCAGCCCGCCCCACCACCTTTGCTTGTCCTTGTTAGACAAGTAAGTTCAACCAAGAGCAATTTTTTTTTTCTTTTTTGTGCATATCAACGGTGAAAGTTGTCATTTCCTTTAAAAGTGATATGGAAAATACTAGACGTACTGAGTAATTCTATTGAAATTTACTTATTAAGCAATGTGGCTGTTTCAATATTTTAAATGCCCAATTAGAAAATCATCACATCAACTTAGTGAATTTATTAGGATTTATACGAATAAAAATTTCAAATTGGTATATTTATGATAAATTTATCTTAAATTAATTTTTCGACTACAAAAAATCTCAAATTGGTATACATATGATAAATTTTATCCTCAAATTAATTTTTTTGATTACAAAAAATCCCAAACGATATAAATATGATGAATTTACCATTTTATTAATTTTTATTAATTGAATTAATACTACAAAAAACACAAACCAATATATTTAAGGCAAATAAAGTGTAGATTTCAAACTGGTACATTTATCAACTTTTACATATTATCTATCTTTTGTCACATTAGTTTGGAATTTTTGTGACATCAATTTTTTTGGGGTAAATGTGTCGCTTGGATACAAGCTTAGAAGTTTTGAGTAAATGTGTCACACTGTACAAGTCCGAAATAAATATGTTATAAAAGTATAAATTTGAAATTTTTATTGTGAAAAATTGAAATAAATGTGTCATTATAAACTTAATTTAAGATTTTTTTTTAGGCTTTTACCCTAACTTTTATTACGCGCAGCATCGGTCAACGAGATGTGACGCGTGGAAGAACTTACTCGGTTTTGCCAAGAAAAAAAGGCATTCACCATCACTTCATAGTACCGTCCGCATGGAATCTTTTCCGTACGGTGTTTGCCAGCCGAAAGCCACGCCTTTCTTATTTTTTTATTGGCCTAATTGCGTGCCGGGTGTCGTCTGTTGACCACCAGCTCACTTTCCAGTGAAAATTCCAGAAAGCAAATAAATAAATAAATGAAAAGATAAAACCGAAATATGCCTTCATCTATGGACAGATTTGACAGATTTACCATAATTTCGAGCCCTGAAAACAAAGGCACCGATAAAGATGAAGAAGGAAAAAAACAATTAAGGCTCCCTACATTTTGTAGAAAATATTTTTATTATAAATAATAATTTATAGCTAAATATTTTTGTGAATGATGAAAATTTTTTCTTTCATTCAACTTTGTAAATAATATAAATAATTATTTAAAAAATATTTTTTATATTATTTTTTTCAAAATAAACTAAAATTAATGCAGATATTTGCATGATGGCATTTTGATATGAGGTGCATGTATTTGGAGTCATTAATTAAAGGAATTCTTATATGGAGCATAATGCCAATGTAATGAACTTTTGCGGGGTACAATCTCTAGTTTGAAAGAAAATCAATGAATTGATCATATAAAACATATGGGACAACACCTTTTTCCTACTTGTGGAAATATTGTTTCTAAAAGCTTCATACAAAGTAAAAAATTTGTACTTAAAGGACACCTTAATAATAAGTGTTGCAAGACATGAGGGTAATGCTAATGAGAGTAGTGAATTGATCGAATTGTCTGGTAGGTCGGCTCAATCACTGTTGAATGGATGGCATGTCTTACAAATAGATTATCTAGTGGTAATTGAACTATTGTAGTATTGAACGACCGAACTTTTTCTTTTCCTAATTTCATTTTCATGTTAAGCAAGGGGAAGGGCAGTCTCCATAAATTCCCTTAATCTGAAAATAAGGGAGCCCTCTACAGGAGGTCACGTTCTGCTTTAGTAGACTCAACTTCTTTCTGCAGAGCGTGAAATTCTTCTTTTTACAAAACTTCTTGTTCTCATAGGTTGTGCATACGTCTTGTTCTTATGTTTGGAAGGGTACTAATCAGCTCATTAACTTAGTTGAGGTGGTACCTTGTGTTTTTCTTGAATCATTGCTTGTCTACGACTATTGGTTATCTTGACACACTATGCATTTTGCACTTATTAAAAATGTCATGGATTCATTGCCGGACTAGGGGCCTGGTTAGTGAGGATCGTCGCTCTCAATTTGCTCGGTGCATTTTTTAAGTTTATGTTATTGTTCATGAGATTTCATGTAAAGCTTTGCCGTCTCACCCTCACAAAACTAGATTTTTTTTTTTTTTTGCACAAACTTTTTTTTTTTTTGTGTCTCCGCATAAATGTTTGACCTTTTTTGTGCATCTTTTGGGTCGTGATACTGATAGGGTTTCATCTATAGGCTCTTATATAAGGGTCAAACTAATTGACTGGCTCTACTTGTGGGTGAGAATAAAACTAGTGGTTGAGAATTTTAGAAGTGGACTGGCAATGAAATCCCTGATGAATTCCCTTTTGATTGAGAATGAAAGTAAAAGGTTGAATTGAGCGTGAAATCGTGCATATATACTATTTGATGTTCATAGTCCGACAACACGTTCAAACGTAATGCATATCCAATGTAATGCATATCCAATACTTGCCACATCATGGTGATGATCTCTGGAGAAAGTTCAAGACCGTTCCGACTATTCCAATTCAACCTCGACTTTCTAAATATGTACAATCAGGTTTTTTCACCTTTTGATTTTGTGGAATCATGTAAACTTTGTCCTTAACATATTTAATCCTGCAGACATGAGTATTGACATGAAAACTTTTCAACAATAAAAGGGTGTAAAAGAGAGAAAAGTTACTCGAAAGCACCATTTCTTAAGTAACAAAGACAAGAAAAAGAAAAATAAAAGAAGAAGTAGTTGCACAATGTAAAGACGTACATGAGTACATACATAAACGTACATAGAGAGATTGACAAAGAGAGTGGGAGATTATTGTAGATGGCAACATGTTATTGTCACTTGAGTATCAAGTTTCAATCGTTCTTGTATTCATGTAGTGATCTATTTTCTAATAGATTGTTTCTTTTTCTTTTTTATTTTAAATCAGGATTTCCAACCTGCACGCCACACATTTTTTTTCACGCATGTGGCTCCTCGTTTCTTCAATTTCGAGCCCATTCTTTGATATGGTTTCTGTCCGTACTTTAATAGAGAGACTTTTGCGACATTATAAGTCTCACGTCAATCGGAAGAGATTTTCTTGAGTGATTTATAAGTAATGACCCATCTATAAAAGTGGAGAATATATTATACAGTGATACGCATAGATTGAAGCAATTGACATTTTTACTCTTGAATACATGTAAGAGATATGATATTAAAGGTGCCACGTCTCTTACAAAACACTCATCTTGGCAATGGGCTCTGACGCATAGTGTTATGATTTTTTTAGGGGATATGTTGTTAAGGTAAATAATAATAGCAATGTTTTATTTCACATCGCTTAAGGGATTTTAGGGATCATTAGATGATTGTAGTCTTCTTCCATTAAGATTTTTGAATTTTGGGATAAATACGAAAAATCACATAGGTTTGCACTCGCGTATCAAATACCGTTCTTACTTTGCAAACCATAATCTAAATCTTGGGTTTTCCTTTGGAACTATACGAAAGCTTTCATTTTTATGGGAATATTCTCTAAATAGGAAAATATGTCAATTAAACATAAGTGGAGTGTCGTGGATTTTCGAATTTCGGACCATGAATCACGTGCTTCCAATGCACACGTGAACCATGCAAACAAAATCTAATTTTTTTCAGTTCAAAGAGCTGATGGAAAGTAAAAATCAAGCACCTAATTTTTGAAACTATTCACTTCGTGATGATTCCGACCGGGACAAGTGGTGGACCTACCACGTGAAAATCTCTAATAATATGCTTAATGACTTTTAGCTGTATCAAGCATACTATGGGAGTGGACAATCAACTGTGAGTGGCATGATGGTTGGCATTTATTTGCGCTTTTATCTCCATTGAAATATCTTACATTACTTGACTATGAATTTACATGCTCTTTTTATATACATGATCTTTCTCCATATATCAACTCAAGTATTTGGGTTGAACTTCACGTGTGCATCAACTCTGCTCGTTTAATTCCACGTGTCATTCTTAATCCGGTTTGCACAAGATAAAGGACATTGGAATATCCCGCATCATTTGATTATGGGGTTTATGAGCTCTTTATATACAATTATGCGGGTTCACTAGCAGTGTGGTATATGATTCTGCTATCCATTCCAAAGTTCCTGATGCTATACAATATCACTACTCGTGTTGGCGGGTTGACTAGGACTGTATGCTTTGGTTGAGATTCAATCTAGCCTTTGTGGGGCTGTTGAGACAGATCATTCTTTGCATGATCGAGTTGTTAGGAAGCTTTCGACTTTTGGAGAGGCTGTTTGAGGGAGGTTGATGAATTGCTAAGAGGTTCAGAAGAAGATCGATGTAGATAGTCAAAGAATTGTGGGTGGTCATTAGGATCTAGCCGATGGGTGCACGGATTCTTGAACGTGTACAGGAATTTGCACTTGTGCTTTTGTTGCTGACTCAACAGATTTCTGACTTGAAGAGAAAATTTTGACTGAGAAACCCATTGAATGGAAAGAGGGAATTAGATGAGAATGAACCGCATTAATTTCCAATTAATGCGTTAGGCCAAGGTCGTTTGCATTAGATATGATTACGCTTTTACAATTTTTTCACTTCTTTTATGGTAGAATAAGGGCAATGATGGGATGTTTTTGACATCAGAATTTGGACCGACTGCTTAATCGGCAGACCAAAAGACGGAAGTGGTAAAAAATAGTTGGCCAAAATCTCAACGCGAGCACAGAGTTGCATATTGGGTAGCCCGAGTTGCATACGGGCGGCTCTATAAAACATTACTCAGTGAAGCATTGGTTTTTGAGTTTCCTTCGTCTCTGTAAAGGTAACTTATGAATTATCGCTGGTATAATTTAGAATGGTTAGTCAGTCAACTTTGTTTTAATTTTTCGACCATAAAAACATAAAAAAAAATATATTTTTTTCGACAATAATATATAGCTGAACATCTTTATGGATGATGATAATTTTGTATATTTTCGTGAGCAATACGAGCAATTATCTCTAAAAATACACATTTTAAATTATTCATAGTACTGTTCAGTGTTCACAAGGAATCATTTCCGGACAACGTTCCTGAGTCAAAGCCACGCCTTTCTTATTTTTTACTATAGTTATCGCAAAAGAATTTGTCTACGCGAAGAGATTGTAATCTCAGGAACGTTTGCGCAAGTTTTGTTGGCCCACCACCCAACGCACGACATAAATGAGAAATACAAGGTGAAATTGGGGACGTGCCGCCGCGTTTTAGATGAAGGCTTTGCATTTTGCTCGGCTTTAGAGAGTTAGCGTGCTTTGATGGAAAAAATACAAATTCAGTCCTAAATTTTATAGTGCTAAAACGTTTTAATTGGTCCAATATGATTTCAATTTTTTGTGTGAAATTCTAGTCATTTTTGCCAATTTTTGTCAGAAATTACTAATTGGACGGTTTAGTTTTCGCTGATGATTTACGTGTTATTTTACCCAAATGGTGAAAAACTCTTCACAAAGTTGATTCTTGGTTTTTTTTTTTTCCTTTTTTGTGTGGAAATGGGTTATGTGATGATTTTGGATATGAATAGTTTTAGGATACATATGTGAGTGAACTATATTAGAAAAATCTCACATCGAAGAATTAACATGATGTAGAGTAGTTAATATATTATAATTGGTTGATAATTCATTGACTTAAACTTTTGAGTAAAAGTGGCTGCAATTGGATATATTAATGAGCTTAGATTTAAGCTCCCTTTTGACAATCTCCTTAGGTTAAGGTATTAGACTTATGTTACACACTTCCAATAGTTGGTATTAAAGTTGATGGTTGCGGTTTTTGAGTAGGTAGGCATTGTGGTGTAGCAATGCAGGCCCAGAAGTTAGTATATCTTAGTTGGCCCATAACTTAGTGGTTTAAGTTTTTAAATGAAGGTGAATTAAACTGGATATATTAACGGACTCGAACTTTGGCTACGCACTCCCAACAAATGATATTAGAGCTTATTGTTACGATTTTTGGGTAGGTGGGCGTTGTGGTATAGCAATGCGAGCCCGTAGCGATGAAGTTGGGCTATAAAGATACCTGAATTAAAAGGAATTAGACCTAACAGTAAGCTTATATGTGATGGGGAGATTATTAGGATATGGTGTGAGTGAATTGTGTTAGAGAAATCCCACATCAAAGAATTAATGCGGTGTAGAGTAGTTAATATATCATAGTAGGCCCATAACTCATTAGCTTAAGCTTTTGAGTAAAGGTGGGTCTAACTAGATATATTAACGGATTCAAATTTGGGCTTTTTCTGAACGATCTCCTGTTAAGGTTTTAAACTTTTGCTGCACACTCCCAATAAATGGTATTAGAGTTGATGGCTATGGTTTTCAGGCAGATGGGTGTTGTGGTGTAACAATGTGGGCCCATAAGTTGGTGCAGAAGGACATCTTAATTAAGGGAGAGAGGGCCTACCACTAAGCTCACACATGATGAAGAGATTATTAGGATGCACGTGTGAGTGAGTTGTATTAGAAAGATCCAACATTGGATAATTGATATGGTGTGAAATAGTTAATATATCCTAGTTAGCCCATAATTATTTGGTTTATGCATTTGAGTGAAGATGGGTCCAACTGAATATATTAACAGATTCGGACTTTGGCTCCCTTTTAACAATTTCCCTAGAAGAAGGTATTAGGTTTATGCTACGCACTCTCAACAAGTTTTTGGCTTTTAAAGTGAGAATGCAACCATTGTGGTTTACCATAGTGACCAAACTTCCTACATGGAAAGGGAGAAGTGGGAGGTTTGAATTTTCATATTCTATGGAGATGATTTAGTTTTAAGTGTGGGTTTCGATTCCCACGCCTTACATGGAAGTTGGGTAAATGTCTGAGAGTGAGTGTTAGAATATGAGTAGAGTAAGATTGACAAAAAAAAAAAAAAAAGAGTGAGAATGCAATGTAAAGAAATGAAAAGACATGCAATTAATACATTAATTAAACACATTGCGAATTTGTGTTTGAGTTTTTTTTTTTTTTTTTTTTTTTTTTGGTAAGAGAATTTGTGTTTGAGTTAATCCCTATTATAGTGAATATCATGGATATAAAGGGTCCACCACAAGCAATTACCACCCCAAGTACAGGTACAAGCACACATTCCATGACAATTTTGATGTGTTGTTTATGTTGTGGCAATCATTATCAACAAGAAGTTACAACTTTTAAAGCCATTAAGAAGCTTAAACATCGTTCGATGTTGGGCCATCAATTTGACATCTTTGACCAATGTGTACAATTTCTTTTTTATTGAACACTTCGCCAAATTTCAAAATAACTTATTACTTATAGGCTTTATCGATGAGTTATGATACTTGTAGAGCATCTTTTATTTCTCATCAATATCAATTTTATTTAGTTATTGATGACCATATCATATAGTTGACAATGTCTATGCCACGTAATTGTCAATTTCCCAATGGCCAAATTGATCAAACTTCATTATTTGATGATTACAAAACGTTGACTTTTTTTTTTTTTTTTAAATGTAAACAACCGTTCATCTTATCTTTTTTTCTTCCTCAAATTTTTTTATCCTCACTCTGCTTAGGACGTCTTTGTCATTTGCCATTGTCACCACATGCCCTTCCCCTTGCTCTATTTGTTGTCAAGCTCAGCGGTTGCAAGATATCGACGAAGCTAGACGACCTTGAGCTCCACCGCAACATTAAGTTTGAGCCCCATATATGGAGTACTCGACCTATCCCACTATGTTGAGCTCGAGGCCTTAGATCTAGAGGGCTCGAGCTCCATCACAACATCAAGCTCAAGCCTGAGATCTGGTCACTTTGATTTTCAATTCAAATAGCATCATGTCTTATATATTTGCATTCTCTTTGTTCTTATACCTTGGCTTCTTGAACTTCATCACGTAATTGAAGTCCATTCGAAGCCAGACTCTATTCCAATTCTACTTTTTTCTGACTTTCATTAAAGCCATTAGTGGGAGCCAAATTATTGGGCACGACTGTTGGGGACCCTATTACAAGCACTAAGGTCTTGGACCTTACCTCAAAGGACCGGAGCACAACCTAAGTGACTTGGTGCATTGGACCCAAGGCTTAGCACCAATGACTAGGTTGCTAGAGCCAAGTACCTAGTATTGAAAAAACCTCTTGTGATATTATGAATTGACAAAACCATTTAATTTGTGTTACTGATTGAAAAATGCAGACGTTGTCTTTGTTTCGGGTAATGTTGATATAAGTATGTTCTATCACCAACCAAAGTACAAAGTGGAAAGACTAGTGAAGACTAGAAGGACCTTAATGGAGGGTAAATAAGTCCGCAAAATGGAAAGTATAAGGAGACTTGGAGGTACCATAAGGTGAACTATTCTATGGAACCCTGATCACCAATTTACTCAGGAAGATCATATGGAAAACAATACATAAGTCAACTACCATTAGGAATCTTACATGGTCTCATGGGTCACTAATATGAGCAACTCTCTACATCACCCAAGAAGATCGTGCATATCACATGATGACACATTCTGATTTGAAGACTCATATATTCCTTTGACTACTAATCCAAATCTTTTTGAATATTTACAACAAGCTACTACTTGGAACTTTGGAAGAGAAACACAAAGGAGAATCCAATCAACCATCAATCACTAAGGTGAAAAGTATATTTCCTAATATAAACAACTTTGTTTATGGAAGCTACACCATTTGGAGAAGTTTTTTTTTTTTTTTTTTTTTGGTGTAAATATGTGGAGATCATTGATTAGATGAGGTACGAAAGCTTAGGGGAATCCCCTAGCATTTCACATAGACTAATTATGCAAAAAGATGGAGGAAGGAAGCCTCCATATAGTAGCCAATAAAACATTTGCTTAGGAAGGCTTGCACTTTTAGTAGAGCGACACCCTATCTCTTACAACCTTTCAAATCCTAGCCAACAAAAGATGAGGCTTAATTGACATGTTTTGAAACCATCCGTGATTGCATTCCATCCATATGCAATAGATTGTTGCTAAGAAAACAGCTTGAGGAGTCTTGCCTCCAAGGTTTTTGCCCTTGGTGGCCCTGATCATCCAATGAAGTTCTAAGTTCCAGCCTCTTACTTAATGGCAAATTTCATTTTGTGCCAAAATAATTTGCCATACGCTACTTGTCCGGAAGCACTCAAAGAATAAATGGTTTCTATCTTCTGTATCAATCATACAAAAGTTATATTTGGTATTTACCAAAGACAACCACCGTGATATGGCTACTACTATTGGTAGCCTAGCCAACCAATAAAATTATGCTTGCTAATACCGTTGGTCCAAATTAATTGATACTAGTCTACGGCTGATCCTTCTTGTCTGAATTCCTTGTATATATCTTTACAACAGTATGTTTGGCTCAAGATAATAGGCACTAGAGCAATCTTAGCTTGAGAATATATCACCAACTCCAAGTCATACTACCCTTTTATGTTGAGTTGCATAATGAGATTACCTCTACATTTAATATGATGAACCGAAGTGCTGCACAGGGATGAGGACGGAAGATTGATGAGGCTCCAAAGCATGCAACCCATCAATACATTATTCTAGAGTTTTAGTTCGAGCAAGCCTGATTTTACTTCTTAACCTTCTATTTGTAGTGGTCAAACTCTAGCCAATCACTTTTTATTGAGATGTACATGTGAATTGTATTAGAAGAGTCTCACATCAAAGAATTGGTATTTTGTGAAATAGTTAATATATCTTAATTGGCCCATAGTCGGAGATGATGACAAGAACCCACCTAATGTCAAAGTGCATGGGAGTTGGACTTGTGTGATGTAGGCATTAATAATTCCATCTAATCCATTTAATTTTTACCATCATCAATTTTCTTGAAGGCAATGCATGCCCCTTGTCTCGGGAAAAGTACCAAAAAAGTCATAAATCTATTGTATTACTACTAATTCAGTTATAAACATTTCAATTGGATTGATTTAGTCTTAAACCTTTTTCACATTGGAATTAATTCAGTCCATCTGGCCAATTTAGGACAGAAATCTCTAACATGGACGTCGACCATCCTATATGGCACGGCTGGTGCTAACTCAAGTTGAATTTACGAAGTTCCTCTTTCAATTGGGAGAGAATTGAATGGAATTAAAGAAATTAATGTACAAAGTTTCGTATAATCGGAAAAAAATAAAATAGACCCATCGAAAATGTTGTGGAGGATTTGAATTAGTGGAATATGGCATGGGATGATGTCGTGGTGGTTGAGGCCGAGGGCGAGATGCGACAAGTGGACGGTGGGGATTGCCTCGAAAAGATGACCAATCAACATCACCTTAACCTCGGCGAAGAGAGAAGGGGGAGAAGAGAAGAACCAGCGAAGGGGAAACCGCTCAGTCGCCCAGCTCGTGACCGCTTCCTCGTACATCGCCGTCATAAGCGATCTTGTGCCGCCGTCTCGCCGCGTCGTCCACGCCGTCGGCTTGCGACCGCTTCTCCCTGCCTAGCTCTCGCTCCGCCCGTTCTCCCTCGCTCCCGACCCGCCTCAACCGTCGTCCCAAAGTTTGCTCGTCGCCGCGCCCGCGCCGGAGGCCCGTGAGTCGCCACCGTACCGCCCGACACCTCACCCTTCCCCGCGGGCGCCGAGCCAACCGGCCGCGGGTTTGGCCCTCCTCCCGCTGCGACGGCGTGGTTTTTTGTGGGTCTCGCAGCCCACTCAAGGCCCGTTTTGGCCATCTTCCCCGGCTCCGGAAGCTAGGCTCACCTTTGGAAAAGTTGATCCCGGCGTCGCCCTCGTCAGTTTTTGGTCTAAGCAGCGAGTTAATCAAGTGAGTTTACCTCACTAAACCTTGATTAGAGTGTTAATGATGCCCTAAGTGTGTTTAGTTTAAATTAAGTAAGTTTAGGTGGATAGATTAGTATATTTAATTATAAGTTTGATTAAGAGATTGGTTTATATTAAAGTGTGTTTAATTAAGGTTAAAAGGAGTTATTTAATGTTAAACCTTGATGGGACATAATAGGATTTTAGTTTTGAATTATTTAATTGTTTTAAAAATTCTGGAAAAATATATTATATTATAACTGAAAATAAAATTAAAAAAAAACTAAATTTACTTTTGATCAATTTTCTTAGAATTTCGTGCCGATCGTTGCTGTGTGTTTAGAATTTGAATTTGATGAGTAAATATTGCAAATTGAATGTTGATTGTGAAAATAGGAATTTTATTAAAAAAATTTCCACGTGTCGGATCCGACACCGAAATCGAATTTGGAAGGGTTAATATTGAAATTGGAGTATGTAAGTGACATGTAAAGTGTATAGGGGTCGATTTTGAATTATTCGTGTCTTAGTTGAAAGGCACATTCGCGATAGTTGCGATACCGACGACCTTTATTCTTCTAGAAATGCCGTCGATAGAATGACGTGGCTTGGTCGCAAATGAGGCGAGACCGATTGGACCTTTATTCTTCTAGAAATGCCGTCGATAGAACGATGTGGCTTGGTCGCGATGGTGGCATAGACCGACGAACCTTTACTCTTCTAGAAATGCGGAATCTTAGTAGATAGCCGACACCATGTGGTCAGGCTCCTGCTGTGTGGCAGTGGATAATGATGACTGCAAACGCTTGCTGTGATTGTGAAATTAAGTGAAATTGAGTGTGTTGATGGCTTACATTTTTATCGTACCGGTGCTTGAGTGATATGAATTATACTAAGCCGGGGGAAGGCAAGAAGGCGAGGTAAGTCTTCCGTGCTGTGTGGCTAGACCATTTTTGGGGTGTATTTGCTTTCTAATAGGGGTTTAGGAGGGGTGAACTTGCCGAGACAAAGGACAAATGCATCCCGGTTTAAGGGAAAAATATTACGGATCTAGTAGATGGGCGATACCCGAAGATGAATGGCATGCCGTTAATGGAGATGGACCAAACGATAGAGCTCACATATGACCCTTTTTGATTGCACATAAACTTCCGGCCCATTTTTGGTGCATATAGTCCGGATCCCTTGGCTTGGTGTATGTAAACCCTGGATTGATGATGATGTATGAAAGTGTGTTTGTTTTTAACTTATTTTTCCTGCTGTCCTATCCCGTATGTTTTGTCGGGGATTTCTTAGCACGTTCCGTATGCGCATGATAATTTAAATAAAAAGAAATTAAATTACACTTCTCCTTTAACGTCGCATTTACGTCACGGCGGGTTGTTCACGTGTCTCGTGGTTCGGGGCGTGACACTCTTAGGTTCAGATCAAGTTTGCCCTTTGCTCAAATCTCCTGCAAGGAGTAGACTACGGTACTCTCTGATCAAAATAAAAATAAAAAATTGATTTGGGCATTTCAGACCAATATAAAGTTGTTCATTTATAGCCCTTCTAGCCCAAAAATACATGTTAGGTAAATCTGGAGTATGTGAGCTCAGTTCATGATGAGATGGAGTATGTGAGCTCAGTTCCCGACGAGATGAGCACCGCGTGCAACCGACTTGATCTAGGAGCACATGTGAGCTGGACTTACGTGCTTGTGATACTAGCAATGATAACTCCGTGTTTATTTTTTTGCCTTCATCGATTTGATTGCACGAAGTGCATGCCCTATTCTCTCATTAGTGGGTAAGTGGCATGTTTTAGCAAACCTATCGAGCTGGCCGTTTGACCAAGTTTTTGGATTCTGAATTGGTATGCAACAGTAGTGGAAGATGGTATCTATGAAGAAGATACGTGTGGTGAACATTAGGTTTTTTGCACATGACGCCTTACTATTTTTTTTTTTTTTTGGCAATACATAGAGGACTAGAACTGAAATTAATCTTTTATTCATAAATACTTTGATATTGGTAACAAATGACAAATTAGATCAAGAAATTGAATTAATGCTGTCCACAAATTAGGATGATCACATTATCATCGATAACTTCCAGGGCCAAACCCGACCCGAACGCAGAACGGACTACCAGCCGTCTCTCCCTCTCCACATTCGCAGGAAATCATCGCCATCCTCCTTGGAGAGAGAAAAGGGTTGCAATTTCGGATCCGGAATGGCGTACGGATTGGAGTTCGACAAGGCTGAGAGTCACAATGGTAAATTTCCCCCCTTTTTTCGTTTGGTCAACCATTCCGGAGTTCCGTTTCATGCTTATTCAATGATTCGCCTTGGAATTTGAGCAAAAATCGACCTGAATGCCTTTATACGTTTCTCGTTTGGAACTGCCAAGGACGGATTGGTGAAGCTTCTGCGTCGGATTTAATGCCATCCTTCTTGTCATTTTAGGTGGCTTGGCATGTAGCTTGGAGACGTGTCATGAAAATTTGGTCGCTTCTTGGAGCGCATTCGCTTTATGTTTTATTAAAGTGAGAGAGAGCCAACGGTTTCCGGAAATTCATGTTCTGCCCTGCGGAGATTTTGCTGTTTACTGTCCAACTAGGAAGGAACGAGGCAACTGGAAGTGAAATGTACAGTGCCATGGATCTTTGCGTAGATCTCAGACATTCTTTGGGAAGTGAATATCCCAAGGTGAAACATGTCTTGCTTTGTTTTTCCAAAGACATTCTATAAATGCAAGTCAGTTAATGAGCAAAGGAGACTTTTTGACAGTCTATTATGGGGACCATCTCAGAAAACTCCAAAAATGGGTTCATTTAATAAAATATTTGCTAATCTAAAGAAAAAAGAAACACCGCCCATTTCTCCCGGAGAATGGGAACCTGTGACTTCGGATGTGCGTTTGTTTGACTTTTCTAAATTAGATGACAAAAGGAAGGAGCAACGTAGGAGGAAACCGAGTTTTTTTGTGCTAGAGCACGAATTGATGCGGCGGGGGAGTTAGCTCTAAGCCATGATTAACTTGTTCATTACGGGTGACGATGGTAGGTGTAGGAGTTGGATGGGCCTCAGATTTCATGAGATCCCAACATCACTCGCTTTGTTGACTCCAAAACTACAATGCATAGTCGGACAGTGAAGTTGTGATGGGGTGTAGAACTCCGTGCTGTGTCGCAGGCTTTGTCGGAGTATTTGGTTGCGGTGAAGACTAATCTTGATTTCAGATGGTTCATAGACTTGGATAGTGAGAAGGTAAGCAATGGTGGCAGTCGACAGCCAGGATCATGGCAAAACTTAGAAGGTTTGTATGCTTTTAGCTCTGAGTAGATGCCTATTGACAGGATCATGGCAAAACTTAGAAGGTTCGCTGGACATCCAGAACTAAAAGCATACAAACCTTCTCTATTTGTTGTAATTTGGCATAGAAAATTGGATGGCCTGTAGGTTTATGTGCATTTTCCTCTGCTGGGATGGGTAATAACATCAGCTGGTAGCAAAATCAGTTCTAATTTGTGAAGAGCTAAGTATGCAGCTTATTAATTGGCCTTCTTAATAGTTTTTTTGTTGTGGCACTTTTAAGATTATGTTTGTAAATTTCCATGTTGTCACCCCCTTTAAAGTTCAATGAAAAGTGAAGCATTTTTTGTCCATTTATAAATCATGAAACCACTTAAATATTTTAACACCTTATTTTCTGTGGTTGTATCCTCTCAGAGCTCAAGAAAGAGATTGCAGAATTGTCTCTACAGCGAGACCTTGCTCAGTCTGAGGTTCAGGATTTGCACCGATTGGTTGTGGATCACAAACCTTTGACTGCACAGGTCATTCTACTTTGTTAGATTCCTTGATGGATTTGCCATCCTCAACTTATAACACCAATTATTCCTCAATGATACGTCTGTTCATTTAATACTTCAGGTGGATGCATGCGGTGATTACCCTAAACTTCGCATGCGAGGTTCATGGGAACTCAAGGGCCTGATTTTAGATACTCAAAACCGAGCAGATAATGATTATGTGGATGTTGGTATCATAACATTTGATTCATGTCAATATTCAGATCAACACAGTAGGAGTGATTCAGATGGGCATACGATCCACATTCCCGACTTTGAAGAGAACTCTTTACTCTCGAACCCCTCTTCACAGCTCTCAATTCAGATATCTCACTCCAGGTGAAATAGCATATGTCTAGAGGACATTGGAGAATACACTGATGAAATGTTAAAGAACAACAATAAAAAACAGACTATAAATACTGATGGAAGTGACAGCAGTATGGAGCTTCAGAATCTCAATAAAAAAACAGACTATAAATACTGATGGAAGTAGAGAAGCAGAATCTGAAGCTGAACAAGCTGAAGCAGAAACAGAGCAAAAAACTCGAAATAAAGAAATAAAAAAGCTGAAGTTGGCAATCTATGAAGAAGTCAAAGGAGAGAAATAGAGGCTAAGCTAGTGATCCGTGAAGAAGCTGAGTTGGCAATCCAGAAATGAGTTGATTAAGCTGCACCAGGAGCCGTACATGTGTCAATATAACAGTGTATTAATTCTGTTGATTCAATCTTGTAACAAAATTCAGTGAAGTTAGTTTTGGAAGGACGTTTAACCAAAAATTTAGTTTTGGAAGGACATTTAACCAAAAGATATAAAAGCTTCGTTAACATAGAAGAAGATAGGTTGAACAGATGATTCTCTCGATTCTCTCAAGTGCTTTTATGCTTTCTCTGAGAAGTAGAACTACAGATGATTGTATAGATTGAGAGAAGAAGAGAAGAGATCTTGACTGATGTATTGATCATTCAGTGCTCACAATATACAGAGTTCTTTCTTTCATATACATTTCATCTTTGGTATCTGTACTTTCACATGGTATCAGAGCATCTTCCTGGGAGTTCTCGATCTTCTTTCTCCAGATCTTCTTTCTCCATTGCAGAAAGTTTGTATAAAAACTGCATGATCAAGGCAACATCAAGATCTTATTGATTTCAGAAGACTGATATTCGAAGGTTTGATCTCAGAAAAACTGATATTTGAAGGTTACTTACTTGTTCTGTCATATCTTCAAAGTGTATAGATATACAGAATGACAACCAGGTTGCAGAAGTATCCATTTCCGATTCATGTGAATATAGCCAATTTTGTTACAATCAAGTTGATAGAAGAGAATTTTCTACTGTGGCAAGCTCAATTTCACAGGTTTCTGAAGAGTCAAGATCTAATAGGTTTCATTAATGGTGAAACATCTCCTCCAGCTCAAATGATACAAGCTGAGATTGAGGGAAGGCAAACACAAGTGATGAACCCTGATCATCTAGATTGGATAAAGACTGATCAGTTAATCTCATCCTGGATAAGTGGAGCAGTATCTGAGAACATTCTAAGTCTGATAATTGGCTTAGAGACTTCATTCGAGGTATGGCAAACTCTTATAAATTGATTTACACAGAGATCTATAGCAAAGGAATTCGAATTAAGAGGAAAATTACAAGCTTGCAGGAAAAGAGATAGACCATTGAGTGAATATCTTCAAGAATTTAAATCCATTTGTGATCAATTAAATGCCATTGGAAAACCAGTTGATGATATAACCAGGATGTTCGGCATTCTTGAAGGGTTAGGATCAGAATATGAAAGTTTTAGAACAACCATGTACTATCTCAAACCTCAGCCAAAATATGATGAGGTTATTTCTCAACTTGAGAGATTTGAGACTAGATTACAAACATATTCTGTAGATCAATACAATACTAACCTAGCATACTATGGACAAAGAAGGACTGGAACAGGTCTGGAAAAGCCGAATTTCAGAAACCAAAGAGAAAGTATCCGAGGTGGGTATAACTATGGCAGAGGACAGACTGCTAACAGAAGGAATAGTGGAAATGACTTTACTGGAGCAGGCAGGAATCACCAATATCAAATGAATAACCTGAATCTAACACAGCAAGATCAGGCTACTAAGGACAACTGGTCTAACTATGGACAGGGTTTTAGACCATATACAAATCCTTCTCAAAGGTATCAAGGTGTTAGATCATATCCACCACAAAGTTCAAATGGTAACAAGTATGTGCAGAACACAAAACCAATAAATAAAGGTCCTCTAGAATGTCAAATTTGTCAAAGACCAAGGCATACAACTCTTCGATGTTGGTATCGTTTTGATAATTCATATCAAGTAGATGAAATACCAACTGCATTGGCAGCCATGCGGATTGAAGAACCTTATGGTACAGAGTGGTACCCAGACACAGGAGCTACATCCCACATTACTGCAGAACCTGGTATGCTTCATAACTACTCTGCATATAGTGGTACTGATACTGTTATGATAGGAGATGGATCCTGTTTGTCAATTTCATGTGTCGGTAATGGAATATTACATGCAAAAACAAGCATATTACCACTAAATGATGTTCTAGTAGTTCCTGAAATCAAGAAGAATCTCATTTCTGTATCGAAGTTAACAGATGACTATCCTTGTTCTCTTATTTTTGATAAACATGGGGTGTATATGAAGGACAATTACAACCATACAACAGTGAAGCTAGGAAGGAAAATCAAGGGGTTGTATCAAGTGGATCCTAAAGCCACAGAAGTATTCTTCACTCAGATTCAACAAGAAGTAAGAGAAGATGTCTGGCATCAAAGGCTTGCTCACACCAGTTTAAAAATAGTGAAGCTTCTACAAAGCTAGCATCTAATTCAGTGTAGTTCAAAAGCTCAAAACATGTGTAGCAGTTGTCAGATTGCTAAAAGCTCAGCTTTGCCTTTTTCATCTTCAGACTATACATCTAATGCTCCCCTAGAAAAGATACATTGTGATGTTTGGGGACCCTCACCAGTTCAATCTATTCAGAAATTTCGTTACTATGTCATTTTTGTGGATGGTTTTTCTCGATATAGTTGGATATATCCAATGAGACAGAAGTCAGAAGTTTATGATGTTTTTGTCATGTCTCAAAAGCTAGTAGAAAATCAACTTGATCACAAGATCAAAATATTTCAGAGTGATGGAGAAGGTGAGTTTACTAGTATCAAATTTCAGAACTACTTGCAGCAGTGCGGCATAAAGCAGAGTATTTCCTGTCCTTATACACCAGAACAAAACAGTATTTCTGAAAGGAAGCATCGACATGTGATTGAATTAGGCATAGCAATGCTATATTATGCTAGAGTACCTTTGAAATACTGGGTAGATGCCTTTATGACAGCAGTCTATATAATCAATATCCTTCCTACAACAAAGCTACACATGAATTGACCTTACTATAAATTGTATAAACAGAAACCAGATTATGCTCACCTACGAGTCTTTGGATCTGCCTGCTATCCTTGTCTCAGGTCCTATACATAGCATAAACTCGATCCAAGGTCTCTCACATGCATATTTCTGGGATATAGTGAGAGACATAAAGGCTACAGATGTCTCTTAGCTACTAATGGACATGTCTATATCAATAGACATGTAGTATTTGATGAGGCAGTATTTCCTTTCACTCGGATAATAACAGCTGAGCATCAACAAGGATCTGAGCTGTACAAACAATGGATAAGAGGAATCTCTGGATTCAATACTACAGAACAGAACAAATCAAAAGTCCATAAGCCTATTGGACACTTGCAAAATACTAGATCAGTTCAAACAATTCCTGATGTACAAGACAGAGAAATCAGTACAATCGATTCCATAGGAATACCACAAATGAATACAGTAACTGATAATGTGATGCAGACTGCTCCCGATAATGCATAAGGTAATATTGAACTTCCACTTATATCTATAAGTACTGAGGAACAAGTGTCTTCGAGTCAAGAATCTCTTCTAATGTCACAGAGTAATACAGAGCAAGCTCAAACCAGTTCTGCATCAGGAAATACACAAGGTACTCTCTCTATCCATCCTATGCAAACTAGACTAAGATCCGGAATTGTTAAACCAAATCCAAAATATGCATGTCTGGCTAAATACAAAGTTCCTATTGAACCAAAATCAGTAAAATCTGCTTTGGCTGACAAGGGATGGTATCAAGCAATGCAAGCTGAAATGGATGCTCTGTATCATAATAAAACTTGGGAATTAGTTCCTAGAACTGATCAAATGAATGTAATTGGCTGCAAATGGGTGTTTAAGACAAAACTTGCTCCTGATGGGAGTCTTGATAGGCTGAAAGCTCGACTTGTAGCTAAGGGTTTTCACCAAGAAGAAGGCGTTGATTTTACAGAAACCTTCAATCCTGTGGTCAAGCATGCTACAATTCGACTAGTCCTGTCAGTAGCAATGATGAGACAATGGCAAATTCATCAACTTGATGTTAAAAATGCTTTCTTACATGGTACACTAAGTGAAACAGTTTATATGGAACAGCCTCCTGGGTTTCAAGAATCACAAAGACCTCATCATGTATGTCTTCTCAAGAAATCCCTCTATGGACTTCGACAAGCTCCTCGAGCTTGGTTTGATAAGTTCAGCAACTTCTTACTAGAGTATGGTTTTTTCTGTAGCTCAACTGATCCATCATTGTTCGTCTTACATAATGGTACAGAGACAATCCTCCTACTGCTGTATGTTGATGATATTGTTTTAACTGGAAGTTCATCTTCAATGCTCTCCAATCTCATTAACTCTCTAAGTCTCCAGTTCCATATGAAAGATCTGGGTTCACTTCACTATTTTCTTGGCATTGAAGTTAAGCGTGCTTCTGAAAATCTGTTTCTTTGCCAAACTAAGTATGCCGTGGATCTTCTCAATCGAGCTCATATGCTGGACTGTAAACCAATCTCAACTCCACTTCCATTGACACCAAACAGTCTGCTCACTGATCCTATACTTCTATCCAATCCAACTGAGTATCGAAGTTTGGTTGGTGGTCTCCAATATCTCACATTAACTCGTCCAGATATTGCCTATGCTACAAATGTACTATGCCAGAAAATGCAGCAACCTACTCTTGCAGACCTTCATAGATTAAAAAGGGTGTTGAGATATATTAAAGGCACTGTCAATCTTGGAATATTCATCCATTCCAGAAGCAATATGCATATTTATGGTTACTCAGATACAGACTGGGCTGGCTGTGCTGAAACCAGAAGATCAACAACAGGTTTTTGCACATACCTCGGCTCCAATCTCATCTCCTGGGCAGCAAAGAAGCAACCAACAGTAAGCCGATCCTCTACAGAAGCTGAGCATCGTGCCCTTGCTTCCACTACAGCTGACCTCACTTGGATAAGTTTTGTACTACGAGACATAGGTTGCTCTCTTACTCCTCCCATTCATCTATACTGTGACAATAAGTCAGCCATCTCTCTCACTGCTAATCCTATCTTACATGCTCGAACAAAACATATTGAAGTAGACTTCCACTTTGTTCGAGAAAAAGTTTCCTTAGGATCACTACAAGTAAGATATGTTCCAAGTCATTACCAACTTGCTGATATTTTTACAAAACCTTTGTCACGACTAGCACACCATCATATGCGAGTCAAATTGGGAATTTGTTCTCTCTCCATTCCCAATTTGAGGGGGGATGTTAAAGAACAACAATAAAAAAACACAGACTATAAATACTGATGGAAGTAGAGAAGCAGAATCTGAAGCTGAACAAGCTGAAGCAGAAACAGAGCAAAGCAAACTGAAGCAGAAACAGAGCAAAGCTCGAAATAAAGAAAAGCTGAAGTTGGCAATCTATGAAGAAGTCAAAGGAAAGAAACAGAGGCTGAGCTGGTGATCCGTGAAGAAGCTGAGTTGGCAATCCAGAAACAGAAGTTGATTAAGCTGCACCAGGAGCCGTACATGTGTCAATATAACAGTGTAGTTATTCTGTTGATTCAATCTTGTAACGAAATTTTGTTAAGTCAGTTTTGGAAGGACGTTTAACCAAAAATATAAAAGCTTCGTCAATAGAGAAGAAGATAGGTTGAACAGATGATTCTCTCGATTCTCTCAAGTGCTTTTATGCTTTCTCTGAGAAGTAGAACTACAGATGATTGTATAGATTGAGAGAAGAAGAGAAGAAATCTTGACTCAGTGCTCACAATATACAGAGTTCTTTTTGTCATATACATTTTATCTTTGGTATCTGTACTTTCACATTACGCCTTTTTGCAAAGCTTTTTGGTTTTGTTCAGCCAGAGGAAGCTTCCAAGGAGATGTCTGGCCTCAACTTTACACCTTGGCGATCAAAAACAAAACTTCGTAAGTGGAAAAGCACTGTGATGTCTTTCTTGTGAAGCTTTGTTTTGGATGCTATTACTTTTGCGTAATGGTGACGAAATCGTTTTTCCAACTATCTGAGGTAGTATGAATTCATTTTAACTGCTAATATATATGTAATTTAGATGCAGGTCATTGTACAAAGGCTTTGTAATATGCTCATGAACAAATGAGGGCTTGCAGGTCCTTTCACCGGTCCTGGCTCTTTAACATATGTATTGGCGCATGATTGATGTTAATTGGATAATACAATAATGTTCCTATTTCTTCCATTTTCTTACATGTTTTTTATTTAAAAGCTCGTAGTTGATTAAATTAGTAATTTAACTAATGACTCGTGGCATGCGCTCGTTGATTGTGACTTGCCCTCGTGGTTTTCCTGACCTCATTGGATTGAGTGTATGCAGACTTAGATGCCTAAGACTAAAGAAAGAGTATCTTGTAATGGTTGAATGGCATCATCTCAGTAATCACATAAGATAGTAGTTACATGAAATTATTTGTTTGCACACTTAGAGAGAGAGAGAGAGAGAGAGAGAGAGAGAGAGAGAGAGAGAGAGGTTGACGAGGTGGGAGGATGGGACATATACATATGTTCAACTCGAAATATCATTGTAGTGGCTTATATTGAAGGAAGAGCGTCCTCCTCATCGTCAGGGACTGTAGGAAACAAGAAACCACCAAGTGAGCAAGCTTTACACACGCCCAAAGCTTTCCTAATAGTACTCCTACCAGTGAAAAGGAAAGCAAGTCCGTAGATTGTTCTTATATGCTTCTTTTCTTAAAATATGATATGGTATGTAAATGATAGGCCTTAATCGGGTACCTATACAACACGGGCCGATCGATTGGGATCGACCGCACGGCGACTTAGGCACTTTTGGATCGCCTAAGCCAAGTCTTGCTCAATCGATCGCACACTCACTCGCTTCACTCGGATCGTAGAGAGAGAAAGCTTCTAGAGAGAGGAGCTCTGGAAAGAAATGAGCTTTGATAAACTGAAATAGTTGGATGATTACAAATGAGGGGAGGGCACCCTTCTTATACTAGAGGCCCTTAGATTACCTTCGTTAACTGACTTTTTATTCGCAAAACACGAGATCGCACCGCCATATCTACCGACACTTAATGACAACTACCAACTACCGACATAAATAGCTAGAGACTTCTAGAATTTGGCGTAATGACGGTGTCGCCCGCCCTTGGAAAGTTCCGAAGAAATCTCGCCGAGAAGCCAAGTGAGCATAGGAGGTCCTCCTCGAGAAGGCACACCCCTTTAGTTATTGGAATCTCTTGGTCGTGACATTCTCCCCCACTCAATCAAGCGACGCCTCATCGCTCATAGCTCAACGGGCGGCCTTCTTGGCACGAGCATGGGCTTTCCTCCTTGATTTTTCTTACTCCGAACGCTCATGAACGACGACCACACCTCTTCTATCTTTGGCTCCAACTTCAGCTTGGGTATGGCGCGCGATGAGCACTCAACTTCGGGAGCACTAGATCGCATGTCGCGAGTTGGAGTAGGAGGATCCAACTCTACCTTCGACTTCTCCATGGATGGCAGCTGTGCATGCTTTCTCGCCGTCTTCAAGCTCTTGTCGAGGCTGCCGATTGTGGCGATGGTCTGTGTCGACCACCCCTTTCATCAATGGGATCATCGCCTGCATTTCAGATCAAGGATCATAAATGACTTGGTCCTCATGTCAATCATCGACCTCACTATGGAAGAGCTGCATTCATAGAATGAGATCATAATTAAAGAGGAATTACCTTGAACGATAGCTTGCAATTTCATCCGTCGATTCTAGCCGTCCATCAGAGTCGATCCTACGCCATGGAAGTCACCCGAGTTGATAAATTGTATGACTTCCCAATTGGCTCCATACGAAGTCCTACGGCTTTCACCACCTCGGTCGACATGAACATGTTTAAGGCTCTAGTGTCGACCAAGGCATAAAGCACTCGGCCACACACTTCGACCACTACGAAGAACATGTCTATGTTTGGCGTAGTTTCTTCTTCTTCTTTGAACTTGGTGATCGAGCTTGGACGGTGTTGACCTTCACAACTCCAAGCCGGATTTGCCGCTTGTCCTCTTTAGGCTCCTCCTCTTCTTCGATGGCAAGAAGGGCATTGATTCAACCCTTCTTGGGGCACTTTTGGGTCCAATCTGGACCTTTGCAAATGAAACAAGGAGAAGGTGGGGGTTGATCGAACTTACTCGCCGTACAGTCTATTGGTCGACCCCTTTGGAAGGACAACTTGGAAGTGTCTTCGCCCCATGTCTTGACTCGGCCGCCATGATCATGCACGCCTTGAGGAGTGCTTCTTCCTTTGTCCTTGGAGGATCGATCGAGCCTCTAATCTTGCTCGATTCTTTGGTTTGGCTTTAGTGAGGTCGACGAGGACTCCCCACGCTTAGCGCTCTCGGGAGAGTACTCACATCTCGTCGCTTGAGCTTGAGTTGTGCCCACGGCGGTCCATCCATGAATGCTCCGAGAGCCTCCTCCTTCCTAGGTTGCGGATTTGGTTTTGAGCTCCATGAACTCCTTCACGTACTCTCGGATCGTGCCTTTTGTTCAAGCGATGGAGCTCGCTACGGGCTTCTTGCCGAGCAACTCGGGAAGAAGTAGTCTCGGAATTCCCTCACGAAGTCATCCAAGTTTGGGCACCACTTGTGTAGTCATCGACCCATTGGTGATGCTCAATTTGCATAGGGTGAGCTCGGTCTTGAGCACGGATCTCAAAATCTTCATGGCTTGACCTCATCCCTATAAGGGCTTTCTTCCTCGATCACTTGGACGCGCTTCTTCAACACATCGATCGATGCTTCGGTGGCTTCATCCTTGTCGTGCAATGGGGCTATCGCTTGGTTGATGCCCTCGTGAAGTCTTCACGAAGCGAGGTCTCAACCTCCGTGATCCGGTCTCTCACGTCGTCCAAGACCTTCCATGAATTCGACCATGGCACTCTAGACCTTTGCAAGCTTCTCATCCAACATCGCTACGGTGTCCATCGAGGCTTCTCTTTTCTTTGTTCGGCCCGCGAGGTCTCCTTGACTTGCACGGCCTCTCCATCCATAACAACATCTTGGCTCGACATTCTCTCGAATAGTTAGCGTTCCTCAAACTCTGGAAATGGATCTCTCCTTCGCTCCGATATCTTGGACATAGGCCGATCAATTGGGATCGGGACCGCGCGGTGACTCGGCACTTTTGGATTGCCTAAGCCAAGGCTTGTTTGATCGATCACACACTCACTCACTCACCCGGATTGTAGAGAGAAAGCTTCTAGAGAGAGAACTCGGGAAAGAAATGATCATCTGAAATAGTTGGATGAATACAAATGAGGGGGAGCACACCCCTTCTTATACTAGAGGCCCTTAGATTATATCCGTTGATTGATTTTTTATTTGGCGGACAAAGATCGCACCGCCTTATCTACCGATACTAATGACAACTATCAACTATCGACATAAATAGCTAGAGACTTCTAGAACTTGGCATAATGACGTGTCGCCCGCCTTGGAAAGTTCCGGAAGAAGTCTCGTCGGGAAGCCAAGGGAGCACAGTGGAGGTCCTCCTCGAGAAGGCACACCTCTTTAGTTAATGGGAACCTCTTGGCTTCGTGACATATACCTCGGGGATTTGTATGTAAGCTATGTGAAAGGCTCACTAGACATGCGCTGGCTATGAGTAGTAATGTTGGTTCCAAAGTGGTTGCTTTTGGATTCAACATTAAGTTATACAAAGATCAAATGATGTTGCCCACATGATTTGGAATTGTGATAGTGGCAGAAAAAGTGTAAATGCAAATTGTTTTAAAAAGGCTATGTGACTAATTACGGTGTGGAGAATATATGAAAACTTACTTTCTCGTTTATAAAACTTGAGCCTTTCAGTAAAGGCTTACAGAGGAGATGTTGGTTGAATCTAATGAAGGGACAATTGATTTGGACGACATTATTGATGCATATCAACTTAACAACGATGACGATGAGGAAGAGATCGGGAGCCGAAGGAAAGATAGGAATAAGTGGTTGCATATCGACAACGAAGATAATCGTTGAAGAATAGAAGCAAAGGAAAAGACTAAGATCAACCTATACCAAACTTGCTCAAACTAGCATGATGGATGTTGATCTCATCACTAATCTAGAGACTCGGCGATGATGATGCTAAACATCAAAAGTGTGAAATGGAGCAAACTTTTCCCGAGCTTAAAGAACCAGCCCCACAACAAGTCATTCCGGAGAACATGAGTTTGCCTTACACATTGGTGATGATGATCCTTCGAGAGTTGCAACATACACTCATGAGAAATAAGGAGAGCTCTCTCATGTTGAAGATGCTAAGGGCATGTTTGGTAATGATTCTCAAGTATCGGGGAACATTCTCGATCTAAAATGATTCTTTTATATTTCGTTTCTTGAACAATTTCTAAACATTTTAAACTATTTGGTAACTATCCAAAATTTCTGATTCTTGAATAGAATTGTATTTGGTATCGTATTTAATTGATCTCGTTCCAAATCAATTTCTTTTAATTTTAAATAATTTTTTTACTTTTTTTTTTTTTTTTTCGGTTTTCTCATATTCTTCTTCATCTTCAAGTGGCCGGTTTAGGATTAAGAATCGTACGAGGGTCAGCAACTTCACTGGGCCGTCGTCTCATCGGCCGAGCCTCACTAAAGTGGCGTGCCGGCCTCGCTAGGGCTGACAAGGCTCCCCCGGCCACCTACGGGTGAGCCCCTAAGTGGTTGGGCTTGCCTCCGGCGAGCTCACCGACCTCGCTTGGCCGGTGAGCCTTCGGCGAGCTTGCCGAATGGTTGCCGTGACCGGTGGCGCGTAGAGCGATCGGAGATAAAGCAACCGCGAGATGGCGGTCGATGAAGAAGAAGAAAAGAGAAGAAGAAGAAGAGTTAGTTTTGATTCTTAGATTTGTTCTTGGAACAAGAATCAATTTTTTTATTCTTGATTCTCGTTCCAAATCTACTTCCGGAACAAAAATAGAAATTTGTTTTGGGAACAAAATTTTTACCAAACGCGATTCTATTCCAAAACTACTTTGGAACAAAAATCAGAATTTGGCCGTTTGGATGGTTATCAAATAGCCTCTAAGGAAACTTTTTTTGGAAAACATTCCCTTTTAGATCCCCGCTAATCCCGACAAAGGAATTTTTGTTAATTCGAAGCCACCGGTGGTGCTTGTGTCGAACAAAGTCAAGAAGTTCTTGATGTGGTAAATCAAGAACCGTTTCTAATCTACTAAATCCTAAAAAAGTCCAAGACAATCTTCGATCTCAAAAGATCACATTGCTACTACAAGTCATTTGATCCCTACTACAACTGAAAGCACACTTGGTGAGTTGCTTATTGCTCCTACTTTATCTCCTGACTCAATTATGTAGGATAAGGGTAAAGGAATTGCAAAAGTTGAGGAGGAGTCTGAAGCTGCTAAAAAGAGGCAGGAGGACATTGATATGGTGATGAAGCTTGGGCTAGAGATAGATCCTTCAAAAATACATGTTATCGATAGTGGTGAAGATGTGCTTTTGTGGGATGCAAAACATGCAATCCCAAGATCTCCATAACTAGAACAAGAGCATAGATGATTGAGTAGAAAGATTAACGCACCTGTTTTGGGATCCATTGTTCTTAATGCGGAAGTGGAAAAGCGATGATCCATACACAAGTCACTCTCCTCTATTGCCCTCTATATCGTTGGCTCAATGAGACGGCCCCCTCACCCTTTAGCGCTAGGTAAACGCTACTTATGTGAGGATACTTGTAAGAAATTAGGGTTAAATGAGAGACTTGAGCACTATTTATAAAGTTTTCAATCAATGCCCCTCATTACGAGCCAACCTCAATTCGGCCCACACTAACCAGCCTCATATTAGACTAATTAAGAAACATTCTATTTCACCTTAAACCAACCCCATAAAATGGTAAATTACAATATCAATTAATGTAGTCCACATTAGGAAAACTCTTACATTCTCCCACTTGGACTATATTAATTGAAATTATACTGTATGTGCGCACTTTGGTCTAGAGATAATTCTTAATAGTCAATCACATCCCATAAAGTCTCAAACGCCAAATCATGGCAGTAATTGTATGTATACACACAAAGCCTTCCATGGTCACCGTGCTTTCAACTTTATTGATATGGATTCAATATAGTAGTGTGGCAAATGAATAACGTCTCTCATAAAGAGATCTCATTTGTTAGTCACTATTCTCTTATCTTAAGTTTCAAAAAAAAAAAAAAAAAAAAACTTGTGCCACTAGAAAATGTCTTTATAGTTCCAATGAACCCACATATGCCTTGTTTTTACAATTAATCTTTCTTTATGTATAACAAGACATATGCACAAGGCTAATAACCGGATGCCCCTAGCCTTCACTCAAGATTTATACAATACCTTGAGACTTTTATCAATATGTATTCAACATAATGACAACACATTCAAAAATATTTTTGAATGCAAAAGTTGATACATATCAAACTATTACTAAGTGTAACGAATACTAAAGTAAACTTTATTAGAGTAAAGCCAAAATAGCTCTCACTAAACAACAGCATCTCATGATACTCTTAAGCTCATATTAATGACATGTTATTCAAGAACAGAAGAATAAAGTCCTTTAGTTAGTAGATCTGCAACCATATCATTTATGGAAATATGTTATATTATAACGTCACATTTCTGTACCATTTTTTTATGGTAAAAAATTTAACTGCCATATATTTAGACCCCTTGAGACATCTGTTATTAATATTTACTAAAAATTTATTATCTCAATACAACTACACGGGTTTATTCACAAAGTTAAAAATGGTCAACTCCTTAATGAAGTTCTGAAGCCTAATAGCTCAAGTAACAGTCTAAAGAATGTTACAAACTCTACTTACATAATAGAAAATGACATAGAGTTTTATTTACTGCACTTCCTACTAACATAAATATATATTCCATTATTGATCTCATGTCATCATAATAGTAAGCAAAGTTTATATCTAAATACCATACTAGCTATAAGAATTGAACATGTCTATAAATTAGTATATAATCATTTTTTTTATACCGAGGGAACCCAGCACAACCGACAGTCGGCGGGTAAACCCTGGGGCGACGCTAGCGGAGGACTCACCACCCCGACGTCACGCTTTAAGATCCCGTGCGTCTGCGGGGTTTGAACCCCTCCGTCCCGGGTAGACTTCATGAGGGCTCTTATCCGGTTAGGCCACCGTTTGTCCTCTTTAAGTACCTTAAAACTTTCTTGGCAGCAACCTAGTGATCGTGTCCTGAATTTGACTTATTTCTACCTAGAAGTTCCATCGCAAAGATGATATTTAGTCTAGTGCAAATTTGAGCATACATTATATTTTTAAGTACACTAACACAAGGTACACTCTAATTTTCTCAATATCTAAATAAGAACAATGTAATAGATTCAATCCATCACCCTTAATGACGGGAGCAATTCCCAACTTGCAATGATGTATATTGAGTATTTCCAAAATACAATCAGCAAATGTCCATTGAGATAAATCTAATAAAATCCAATATTTATGGTGAGAACAATCCTTACGTAGCTCAAGTACAAAGGACAAAAGATACCTCAAGGTCACTACTTGTAAGCAAAATATCATGTATATAGAGTATGAGAAAAATAAATTTCCTCCCACTGACCTTACATTATAACTTTGTTTTCAACCGAACGAAATGACAACACTATAAAACTTTAATAATATTATTTAGAAACTTGCTTAAGACCATGTATATGACTTTTCAGTCTACACACAAGTTTACTTAAATTATCTACTGCAAAATCCTCCAATTGCACTATATAGATTTTGTATCTATTTGGCATAACTCCATATAAAAATAAACTATTAATGTCATGTTCACTCTAAAAGAATCTTAAAAAAAAAAAAAACTAGAAAGAAATAATTATTTCTTCACTATTAACTATTTACCCCTCTTTCGAGTGAAAACTTTAACTACCAGTTTAGCTTTAAAGTCCACAATCTTTCTTTGAAACCTTTTATATTTGTACATCTATTTGTAACTAATGAACTTGTGATCTTTAGGCAAGTCAATAAGTTTCCAAATACTATGATGTTTCATAACTTGCATGTTGCCTTTTATGGTATCTAATCACATACTTGATTGATGATAAGAAATAAAATTTATATAAGTCGCTAAATCAATCATGTAGTGGATATTGTAGTCACGCTCTCATAGATAGATTATATAATCGATGGTATAACGATCGTCTTTCCCTTACAAATCTCCTAAGTAAAGCTACAACTACTTTATTCGCACTTGAGAGGTTTGAGAAATTTCATCATAAACTATATCAAGAATAGTACATTAAACCTCAACAAGTTTAGTCTATGGTATATGAGATTTCATAATTGTCGAATAGGTAAAGACAAAGACACAATGATCTTGTGGCACCCCGAATGGCCCCGATCCGTCGGGGTCGCCATAATTCAATTTCCTTTCGGTTGTCCCGATAATATGTCACTCGATACCATAAAATTATAGTGGGTTCATAAGTCTTGGGGGTTTATGTCACTCAATCGGTCCATGCGCAGTTTATATAGCGGAAGCACATCCATCAACTCCCCTTTCATAAATTAAAACGATGCACACCAACTAAACACATTTATAGGTAATAAGCCGAACACTTTTATTCACATAAAACTAGATGGACATCTTTAGTCGGTACACCAAAATGCCGTAGTCTTCTATACTCGGCTATACTTCAAAAGATAACCGACATCTTTTTCAACGGTCCATCGATTAGTGTTGGCGTCCAAAAGTTCCTTCCTTTGCTGTCCTCCTCCTCGCGGCCATATCCAACCACTCGGTCCATTTGCTGGTGGCGGTGGCGGTAGAGGTATCTTGTCTAGTTTGAAATGTTAGTCCCCAAACGGGGTGAGTACAACCACTCAGCAGTAAAAGATTCATCAAGCTATATCAAGTATTACTATTAATATCTAGATTCAAGTATGGTAGACAAAATAGGCAATCCATGAATGAGTATGCATCCAAACCATATAACTCTTCAATGCAATGACCAGTGCATTTCCAACCAATAAGATGCATCGTGTCCAGCCACACAAGTCCCGATCATGGGGCCAAACTGTAATGACACGTCCCATTCCATGCCATACAATTTAGTCCCATAACCAGACCACACTCACACTTAATATAATCGTCCGTTTTATCATTCAAAAGGTTTCATCCCCCAGAGGACCAATGTTTGCATCCTTCTGGGATTTCGCACCCAACCTGGCATCGCGAAAGCCTCCGGGCATGTATTCAAAATACAACCGGGCATCCAAAGGGCATCGACTCATTCGAACCTCTGGGCATCTCGCACCTCATCTCGGCGTCATGAGGAATCAGGGACCATAGACACGGTTACCCCTACCCTCCGGGCATGCATCATAATACAACCCCTCACCCTCTGGGCATGTATCATAATACAACCGGGTATCCCGACACTCCTAGGGAAAACCTCTGGGCATGTATTCATAATACAATCAGGCATCCAAAGGGCATCGACTCATTCGAACCTCGGGCATCCGACTCTCGGGGCATCGTTGACCCGAGGGTTCAACGGTAACAATTTAGCATTTTAATTCACAAAATATTCTCAAATGCTAAAACAAGACATCTCATGGACCCTCTATCACATCTCAATATTGCACAAATATTTACAGCCATTACCATCATATCACATAGCCATTCCAAATACCTTCACTTTCGGATACTTTTGTAAAATTCAAGAACAGAATAGCCCAATTTTTACAATGCACAGTTCTGGTAGAAATTTTGAAATAAATACTAAATGGACTCAGAAAATTACGAAATTTTTACAAAATATCAATGAGACCTAAAGGAACAGATTTCATGAAGAACACCAAGTCAAATTCCATACACATCGAGAGTAAAAACTTTGGTATTTCTTGCTACAGTTTCTGTAAAATTTCCAGATTTAGCATTTCCATATGAAAATCATTTAGTCGGCCAAATCTTGTCCATTTATGCTAAATTTTTGATATGTTACTCTCACAGATGTGATCTCCAACTTTTGTTAAGACTTCGAAATCAAATTTTGGCTAGAAAATTCCAGAAAAATCGAGAAATCACTGGTGGTCATGCTGTTCTTGCGAAAACAGTTTACTAGCCTAAAGAGGACTCTTCCTATACTTTGAGTTTCGGTATCCAACTTCCATAGCCAAGATTTAGAAGCACTTTACACCACAATACAGCCTCTTTACACCACAATACAGCCTCTTTACTTCTCAAAAATTCACCATAACTAAATCCTTGAGTTCTCATTTCAATTTAAAAGCAAAATCCACCAGAAACTTGCTTCAATACCTCGGCCAGCTTCATCTCATTCATCACAAACAACATGTAGCTCCAAATCTCACATTTCCTCACATCTTCTTCACTGGATAAAACAGCAAGCAAAACATTGATTGAAGAACTTCTACTTACCTCAACTTCTAAGCTCAATTTCAAGCAAAACAGGATTGGTCCGGTGATGTGGCTCGACGGCGTGAGGTGAGACGCGGCTAAAGCGAACGGCAGCAGCAAAGGTTGGACGATCAGCAATGGCAGAGGGCTGGTCCTACTCCCTCTCTCTTGCTTGCTCGCTCGCTTGCTCTCTCTCATGGATTCTCTCTCACTCACAGCTTTGTCGCTCTAAATCCTCCTTCCCTTTCCCAAAACACCCGAGCACTTGTTTCTTTTTAAATTATTAACTAAGCTAATGATTTCCTTTTGCATGCAGGAGTTTCGGTGGAAGCAGCAAAGAGAAACAGGTGGGGATGGCGTGTCCTCCGTTGAAGACCCCTTGGCATCCGCTGGGAGTCCCATTTCCAGCCACGTGGACGTCATTAGCTAGGCCTTGGTCAACAATTTCCTTTTCTTGTTGACTGTCGAAGGGTGGCGTGTCTTCCGGCTGGGCTGTCTTCTTGGCGTTGGTGTCCCACCGAAAAACCAAGTTTCGAACGAGGCACACGCCAGCTCATCCCTTCATGCAACATACGTGGCGGCTTGGTAAATTCTTTTCTAATCATTGACCCACGGAATGGAGAGGGGAATTAAATGGAGTTGTTCTTCGACGGTCGTGGCCTTCACGCCACGCATGGGCTTGTCCTCATTCGTGTGGGCCATTTGCGTGGGCTTCCTCTTGGTCAAAGGTCCCTTATTTGTTGACCATCAAAGGATACGTGCATGGTTATGCATGAATAAGGTCTTCAACTCTTCTCTTGTTGACTCCATAGGTGTGAGCGTGGCCTTTATTGCTTGTGTAGTCTTGCATGGAGAAAATCTTGCGGACGTACGCATGGCTGTGCATGGGAATTTCTCTCCAAAAGTTGATGTTTCGGAACGACGGGTGGTGATGAAAGGATGGCCTAACACTATACCAACGATGACAATGACGAAATAGTATCCGCAAATGGTGGCAATGACGCAGTCTGTCGACACTCCCGTCGACCCGTGACGAGCCATTATTTATTTGAGGTCTGACGAAAACCTGGATGCCACATATCTCTATCATACTATTATCCTTAATAGTCTGAGAGCAGCTATCCTCTGCAATTACATTGAATTCTAGAAACTTTACTGTCTGCAATTCCATAATTCTTGTACCTTCATTAGGATCATAAAATCGATACTCCTTTGAACAATCTAGGTAAGATACAAAATAATTCTGAGTGGATCTGAATTGCAACGCACTTAATATTGGATTATACAACCTCACTTCTGCATGACACCTCTAAATTTTAATATGATTCAAGTTAAATTTACATCCAGTCCATAACTCAAAAGAAGTTTAGGGAACAACTTTGGTAAGAAACACGTTTTTGTATGTGAAAATGTTGCTTTCAAAATATCAACTCATAGAAGACCAGATAAATTAGTCTTACTCATCATACTCATCACCATGTTGATTATGGTGCAATTATGCCTTTCGGCCAAATCATTTTGTCAGGATTTTCAAGCATAGTAAATTAAGTTACCACCCTAGAATTTACCAAGTATTTGACAAATGACCCTTTAAGCTATTCAACATTGCCATACTTGTCAAAATACTCACCGCCATTGTTAGGCTTGACAACCTTTAAGACTAATTCTAACTGTTTTATTCTTTATATCGGTCATTTTACTTTCACAATATTCTATAGAAATCTTTAGATAACCGTTAAGAGTAGACAAAATATCGACATTATCACATTTTCTACTCTCTCTTTAGACATATGTGAGATTATTCCTTAGACATAAAAATTTTGGAAACAACCTTTTCAACCGTATACGAGACGTATTATTTTAAAAATTCATTGCAGATTTGTCCTAATTTTAGTATTAGATAAGACATAATTTTAAGCCACTAAGGCTTCCATCATCTTTTAGTAGTGCGGATAGTTGATAAACTACTTTTCAAATGTTCATAAATGAAAAACTTCATGAATAACAAGCAAATCTGATTGCTCTTTTACCAAGTAGTAAATCATATGTCCACTACTTAAAATTTAAACCAGTAAAAACCTCAATAATAGTTGAGTTATTAATTACATATAATGTAACTAAAATAACAAGCAATGTATATAATTAGCGTCATATGAACACTGTGTAATTTGACATACAAGTACACATCCAGATAGTTACATGCAAAATCATATAATCACATTTTGGTAGAATACATGACATGCATTTGTACACTCCCCACATGACATCGATTATAAGAATATATTATAACCTTCGCGAATTCATTATCTTTGGATGTATGAATTACTAAGATCAGTCACTCTTCCACCACACTATCATGTATCCTTCGATGAATTAATACACAATCACCTCATTTGGAATTATGACCACGCATTAAATCAGGAGACATCACAATCATTATACGAGACCGATATTTCTCAAACTCAATCAAGTGTGTCACTTTGGCAGTTACAACTCAATTGAATCATTAAAACTCTCTTATACCAGAGACATAAACTTTACTTTTCACATACACCATATAATGTGATTTTAACTTTAGTAATTGGGGTAACATATCATTGAAATCATATATCATATTAATTACACTACATTATTCATTAATAAGAATTAAAATACATATTATTAATGAATAACACTTCTATGATGTTTATGTGATAACATACTTGCAAACCAATACTTGTATTTCTAAAATCACAAAAAAATACAAGAAAAATACGAAAAAATATACTAAAAAATACAAGCATTTAGGGTTTCGTATGTATTTTCACATCCATAAAATTATCGAACATGTAAAATAAATATACCACAACATAGAGGATGAACATAAGAATCCAAAGCAGCCAGCCACGCTCCTGTCGGAGCTCTTACGCGCACGCACGTGTCGCCCGAGTGTGCGGTGCGTGGAGCTCACGCGTGGGCAAAGAGACCGGTCAAAAACAATCCCTTTGGTTCCCGGCTCGACTGTCCGGTCCAACCGCCCGGTCCTACCGGTTGATCGAGTCGGGTTGGGTCCTCACGTTCCAAACTTTCTACAATCTTCGATGACAAGCTACTCTTTATAAACATAGACACTCGACTTTTGGAAACCCGACTTGCTGTATGGGTAGCAAATCTTACAGGAAGCTTCAACCTCGGCGATCTTCATGCCATCAGATCTTCTTAACCAAATCTAAACCCAACGAGTAGAATGGCTGGATGATCCTCCTGATGACATGTCCAACGCTCAACTTGGATTAGGAGGGATATAAGAGGAGATCTCATAGCAAAAGGACAACAATTGGCTCTCATGAGTATTTGAGCTTTTAATTCGAAAAGTCTGAAGGGTGTTTGTGATCATTTTGCATTTGATTCAGTGAGCAAAATTGTATAACCTTTTAGAAGTTGAGAGTGTGTGAGAAAGCTATACACACGAGCTTGAGTGTCGGAGCTCAGATCTTGTAACCTCTGATCGGTTCTCATTAGTGGATTCCAGCCAATTGGCTGTAGCACGGGAGAGTGGATGTAAGCTTGCAAAAGCCGAACCACTATAAACTTGAGTGTGCAATTCTCTATCCCTTACACTTTTAATTTTCTATAATAGAATTGTGCACCGGTAAGATTTGACCACTTCATCAGAAGTTGTCTCGCTAGAATTTTTGGTTAACTTATTTCATTTCCGCATAATCACCTATTCACCCCCCCTCTAGGTGATAGTTTTGTCATAACAGTATGTGGTGTATTACGGTCACTAAACATTTTCATTGCCCACATGCTAACGGCCGATTCCCCACCTCTTCCTTAACTTGATTAAGCCCTTAACATTGCAAGTCAAGGCTAGAAAAATGCAACTAACAAGAACCAGCAAAAAACCTCAAAACGGGTTTTATTTTTTCACTACCAAGAAAAAGGACGGTATTGCCACAATTTCTTTATGGCCCCCATTTGGTGTCAAATTTTTAAAACAATCATAAAAGTGCCACAACTTTTGAAAGTGATCATTTAAGCGACTCTGAGGACTTAAACTTGTTGGAAAATCTTGTGTGGCTTGCCAAAATCACTTAAATGGATACTTTTAAAAGTTTTGATACTAAATTGATTAATTACACAATGGTTGCTCTATAATTTATAGAATTAGCCTTTGTTTTTGTCTCCACAATCGTACTATCCATTAGGGTGATGATCCCAAACCTCTGTTTTTGTTCAATCACAAAACCGGTAAGATCAAAGTCAAAAGGAGACATACGTTTTAGGGGTGAGCGGTTCCCAGTTCCAGTTCGGTTTCATCGGAACCCGGAACCTACCCTCGGGTATAGGTTTCTCAATTTTTGGAACTTAAAACCTACCCGTCGAACTAAAAACCCGAAACCTACCCTGTCACGGTTCAGAAGTTGGTTCCGCATTCCAATAGGTTTTTTTTTTTTTTTTTTTTTTTTTTCTTTTTTTGGTTTCATTTTCACAGTGGGTGCAAATATCTGGAAGCCGAAATAATTCAATAGTTGGCCCTCCATTTTCAGTACCTGCCAATACAAAGCAATGTGAATCTTTTACATCCGAATAGACAACCAAATTCATAGTTTTCTAGAGAAAACATTGTCTAATGTATAATTTGGTGATTCCTTATGGTTGATGTGTTTCATAATAATAACAACGGTTGCATAACAATGAAGGTTGAGCAACTGTCGGTGTTGCTCATCTTAGTTAAGCAAAGGAGCAATATGTCACTTGAGCAAAATTATGGAGGAAAACCTACTGTCTCATTGTCGATCAGCCGATAGGCCCCCGCTGAAGTCTCCAAGGGCGTCCTAGCTTTCCACGTCGACCCCGATCGGATAGGCGGAAGGAGAGAGAGAGTGGGGTGCGACATGCACATGAGCAATTCTAGAACACGCCATGGCATACACATCCAACACTCCATTTGCAAATGAGGTAACTCGAAGATCAAATTCTCTGTGCCCTTGCACAAACCGACACAAATTGTACATCCTAACCGAAATAAGCAAAAAGCAAACGATAGCTTGATCTTAGCACGTGATTTAACGCATGCTCGACTCGGTCCAATTCTCGAAAATCACTCACTCACTCACATGTACACACGAAAACCCTAAACTACCGCCGAGGAACAAAAAAACCGTCAAAGCCGCGAACAAGCAAAAAGAGAGGAGGTTGAGGCAAAACCAACCTCCAAGACGAAGAAGAGCTTGCCGCGCTACCTCCTCGCTTCTCCTCCTTCGGCTTTGCTGTCAATCGCAGCTTGTTGCAAAGCAGCTTTGTCGAGTGCGAGGCGAAGGGTGTGGAGTTAAGGCTGATTGGGCAATCGGGTGGTGAGCAGCAAGCTGTGTTAGGGTGGCTGGGCGAGCGAGCAGCCTCCACCGGGGGACAAGCGGCGTCCAATGGTAGCATCCAACGATGGCATTGATGACAAGCGGCTGAGCAGCGAGGCGAGTGAGGGTGATGCATCCAGCGGCGGTGTTGGGGAGGTCCAACGACGGTGAGCACGCAGCGACGGCGCCATGACGATGACGAAGACACGAGTCTCACAACACTAATGGCGGCATGGACGGCACGACGAAGACAGTGGCGGTCGTGACTCAACCCACAACAAAGGGGGGAAGAGCTCGGTTTTGGTGATGGCGGTTCAGAGCAATGACGGCTCGAATGGCCGAGCAAGCAGCAACAAGAGATGGTGATGGTGGCTTAGGGATGGCGGCGGCAGCTCACGGCGGTAATGCGCGGCGCGGACGGCATGACAACTCGTTGGTTTCAACAGTGAGACGGCTCATCGGACGAGTGGTGGGTGGTGGTGGTTCGGTGGCCAAGAGGTGGTGGTGAGTAGGGCATGGGGCGGCGGTGTGGTGGTGGGTGAAGCAATAACCAACAAGAGGAAAGAAGAAGAAGAAGAAGAAGAAGAAGAAGAAGAAGAGAACAAAGGGTGGGGTTTCGGCCGAGAGAGAGGCAAAGAGAAGAGAGAGAGAGAGAAGAAAAAAAAAAAGTTGGGGTGGTAGGAAGTGACATGAGGAGAAAAAGGGGAGAAAAGAAAGAGAGAGAGAGAGAGAGAGAGAAAGAAAGGGGAAGGGGGTAAGAATCGGCAGGGGGAAATCATGTGGGGGAAGTGACGTGCTAGGGTTTTTTTTTTTTAATTCTGAACGGTTCGGTTCGATTCCCATAGGAAGCGGAGCCAGTCTCTTTAAAACCGGGAACCGAACCGGACCCTCCGGTTCGGTTCTCCGGTTTTCGGTTCTTCCGGAACCGTGCTCACCCCTAGTACCTTTCATCGATCAAAAAACTATTACACAATAAGATGTTGCATAAACTCATAAAATTAGATCAGGGGATCTACAGTAAGATACATAAGTTCCATGTCATACATTAAATAGAATTGGTCAAAGAAAAAGAGAGACAATTGGGGGCATCGACGAAGTCGAGGGAAAATGAAGGGCTCGGCCCCATCTGGAGGATTTACTTGTAGATGTACGCTATATGTGTAGGATGATAATTGCAAAAAAGAAAAAGTCATTAAACTCCTAAATAGCATTCCAAAAATTGCGAAATGCAAATGTGGGGGAGAGAGAGATGTCTTGGGCTAAGTGGCTTTGGAATTGCTAAATTTTAACTCAAAAGGTCTTTGAAATTGTGCTACCAAACACCTCAACTTTGACATAACTGCCTTGGAAACCCAAAAGTCTTTTAGAAAAACCGAACTAAATGCTTCTATTATAATCCTAAAAAGATTGAAAAAGGACGTGGGGAATCGAATTTCAAATTTGACTTCCGTTTGTTATAAAAACAAAATTATTAGAAAAATGCAAGAGGGGCGTATATTTTGTATTTTAACGAATTACTTATGCACATAAAATCAATGCTGCTAGATGGGCAGACTTTATCATTCTAATGGACCCCTGAGACCAAATGACTGAATGGTCCCTGCCAGATCAGCTCAAAGGACAAAACGGATGGACTAAGGTGAGCAATTCCACAATTAAGACCGGCACCACTAGGTCCAATCGATCTTATATACAAGAGTTCATCAATTTGTCAATCATCTGCTGGCCCTGGTAAGGACTTTTAGCTTCAGCGAGAGGTCCTGCTCATCCTGGCCTTTGCATTGACCAGGTTTGTTTCGGACACTACGTATGATTTACACTTGCCTGTAAGTTCTTGCCCTAGTGGATATCACCTCCCGGCAAGTATTGACTATCAGTACTGAACGCAGAGCCGATCCTACCGAAGCAAATCCTCGTGGCCTCGGCTTCTTGCTCACTCTCAGCCTCAGGCACGGCTTGAGCCTTCTTTTAGCCTTCTTGAGTAGAGAACCAAAGAAAGACGAACTAGAACTGGAACCCGAACCCGAACACATCCGTCTCACCCAATTCTGATGCCTTTCATCGATTGAGTCGAACAAGGAAGGAGTAGTGCCAATGGTGCTTCCAAATAGTAAAATCAATAAGCAAACCTTGAACCACATTGCTTGCATTTTCGTTGTTGCACTCTTGAGAGACGTGAGAGATAAGAGGTAAGCTCTTGGGACAACGTTATCGCAATAAGGTTTAAAGAGCAGAGACGCCAGCTTTTGGACAATGTTTGATGGTGTTTCGTTTAGCTTCTGCTGGTGCAACCCCATCACTCGTTTGACCTTAGCAGCGGACTTTCAAACGACCCTCTTCACTCCTTTTTGTCTGCTTTGGGTCTGTTTCATGATCGATATCGATTGCCCCAAATTTGCCATTCTAACGTCAATATCCAAACAAGATCTGATGCAATATAGGCAACATACGAATTAAGGAGACAAAATCCGAATATATGACTCAACGTGGTACGGTTAACTTGTACATTAGCAAAATTTATGATTTGTATTTCGTCGTGATTCAATTTCTTTTGGACTTAATAAATAAAAGTTGTACATGATGTTCTAATGGCACAAGTTGACAGAAAGATACATGAATCACATATCTAATATGAACACAAATTTCCTCCATATTGTTAAAGCACAAAGGTCAAAACCATAGTCTACAAATACTGATGGAAGTAAAGAAACAGAGCAAAACAAGGAAAAGCAAAGGCTGAGCTGGTGATCCGTAAGGAAAAGCAAAGGCTGAGCTGGTGATCCGTGAAGAAGCTGAGGTGGCAATCCAGAAACAGAAGATTGACTGCAGCTATGCCAAGAACCGTACAAGTGTCAATATAACAGTATAGTTAGTTTGATGATTCAATCTTGTAACAAAATACTGTTAAGTCTGTTTTGAAAAGAACTTCTTGAACAAAAGATATAAAAGCTTTGCTATTGTAAAGAGAGAGAGAAGAACGAATGATTCTCTCAATTCTCTCAATTGCTTTTCTTTGAAGTAGAACTATAGTTGATTGTATAGATTGAGAGAAGTAGGAAAGAGAGATTTTACTTGATGTAATTGTTCGATTCAGTTAATCAATATACGAGTTCTTTACCTCATATGCAGTTCATCTTTGAAATCTGCATCTTCACATGGTATCAGAGCTATCTTCCTGGTAGTTCGTGATCTTCTTCTCCATTACTGAAAGCTTGTACAGAGGCTGCATGATCAAGATCAACAGTGAGTCAGAAGAATCGATATCCAAAGGTTTGATTTTAGATACTCAAAAGTCATCTACTTGTTCTGTCATAGCTTCAAAGTGTCTTGGTATACAGAATGACAACCAGAGTGCAGAAGTATTCATTTCCGATTCATGTGAATATAGCAAATTTTGTTACAATCAAGTTGACAGAGGAGAATTTTCTACTATGGCAAGCTCAATTCCATAGGTTTCTAAAGAGTCAAGATTTAATCGGGTTTAGTAATGGTGAAACATCTCCTCCAGCACAAACGATACAAGTTGAGGTTGAGGGGAGGCAAACACAAGAAATAAACCCTGAGTATCTAGATTGGATAAAGACTGATCAGTTAATCTCATCCTGGATAAGTGGAGCGGTATCTGAGAATATTCTAAGTATGATAATTGGCTTAGAGACTTCATTCGAGATATGGCAAACTCTTATAAATCGTTTCACACAGAGATCTGTAGCAAAGGAATTCGAATTAAGAGGGAAATTACAAGTCTGCAGGAAAAGAGATAGATCATTGAGTGAATATCTTCGAGAGTTCAAGTCCATTTGTGATCAGCTAAATGCTATTGGAAAACCGGTTGATGACATAACCAGGATGTTTGGAGTTCTTGAAGGGTTAGGATCGAATATGAAAGCTTTAGAACAACCATGTACTTGTCTCAAACCTCAACCAGAATATGATGAGGTTATTTCTCAACTTGAAAGGTTTGAGACTAGGCTACAAACATATTCTGTAAATCAGTACAATACTAACCTAGCATACTATGGACAAAGAAAGACTGGAATAAGTCCGCAAATGCCAAATTTCAGAAACCAAAGAGAAAATATTCGAGGTGGGCATAACTATGGCGAGATGACAAATTACTAACGAAGGAATAATGGGAGTAACTTTTCTCGGATCGGGAAGGAATCATCAATATCAAGAGAATAATCTGAATACAACACAGCAAGATCAGGTTATTAAGGACAACTGGTCTAACTACGGACAGGGTTTTAGACCATATACAAATCCTTCTCAAAGGTATCAAGGTGTTAGATCCTACCCACCACAAAGCTCAATTAGCAACAAATATGTGCAGAGCTCGAAACCGATAAGTAAGTAATGGTCCTCCGGAATGTCAAATTTGCAAAAGGCCAGGACACACAGCTCTTCGATGTTGGTATCGTTTTGACAACTCATATCAAGTAGAAGAAATACCAACTGCATTGGCTGCCATGCATATTGAAGAACCTTATGGTACAGAATGGTACCCAGACACAGGAGCTACATCTCACATTGCTGCAGAACTTGGTATGCTTCACGACTACTCTGCATATAGTGGTACTGACACTGTTATGGTTGGAAATGGATCCCGTTTGTCGATTTCAAATATTGGTAATGGAATACTGCATGCAAAAACAAGCATATTACCATTAAAAGATGTTCTAATAGTTCCTGAAATAAAAAAGAATCTGATTTCTGTATCAAAGTTAACAGATGACTATCCCTGTTCTCTTATTTTTGATAAATATGGGGTTTATATGAAGGACAATTACAATCATACAACAGTGAAGCTAGGAAGGAAAATCAAGGGGCTGTATCAAGTGGACCCTAAAATCACAGAAGTTCACTTCACTCAGGTTCAACAGGAAGTGGGAGAAGATGTCTGGCATCAAAGGCTTGCTCACACCAGTTTAAAAACAGTGAAGCTTCTACGAAGTCAACAACTCATTCAGTACAATTCAAAAGCTCAAAACATGTGTAGCAGTTGTCAAATTGCTAAAAGTTCAGCTTTACCTTTTTCATCTTCAGACTATACATCTAGTGCTCCCCTAGAAAAGATACATTGTGATGTTTGGGGACCTGCACCAGTGCAATCTGTTCAACAATTTCGCTACTATGTCATTTTTGTGGATGACTTTTCTCGATATAGTTTGGATATATCCAATGAGGCAGAAATCAGAAGTTTATGATGTTTTTGTTCTATTTCAAAAGCTGGTGGAAAATCAACTTGATCGAAAGATCAAAATATTTCAAAGTGATGGAGGAGGCGAGTTTACTAATATCAAACTTCAGAATCATTTACAGCAGTATGGTATAAAACAGAGTATTTCTTGTCCTTACACACCAGAACAAAATGGAATCTCTGAAAGGAAGCATCGACATGTGATTGAATTAGGCATGGCAATGTTATATCACGGTAGAGTACCTTTGAAATATTGGGTAGATGCCTTTATGACAGCAGTCTATGTCATCAACATCCTTCCTACAACAAAGCTACACATGACTTCACCTATTATAAATCGTATAAACAAAAACCAGATTATGCTCATCTACGAGTTTTTGGATCTGCCTGTTATCCTTGCCTCAGGCCCTATAGACAACATAAGTTCGATCCAAGATCTCTCATATGCATTTTTCTGGGATATAGTGACAGACACAAAGGCTACGAGATGTCTCTTACCTACTAATGGACATGTCTATATCGTAGACATGTAGTATTTGATGAGACAGTCTTTCCTTTTACTCGTTAATCACAGCTGAATATCAACAAGGATCGCACTATACAACCAATGGACAAGAGGAGTCTCTGGATTTCATAATACAGAACAACACCAGTCAAAAGTTGATAAGCCTATTGAGCACTTGCCAAATACTAGATCAACTCATATAGTCCCTGATGTACAAGACAGTGGACTCAGTACAATTGATTCGATAAATATACCACAAGGGAATACAGTACCTGGTAATGTGATGCAGAATGTCTCTCCTAATGCATCAGCTACTCTCGAACTATCTCCTGTAGCTGCAAATACCGAGGAAGTAGAATATTCGAATCAAGAACCTGTTCCAATACCACAAAGTGATACAGAGCAAACTCAAAACACTTCTACATCAGGAAATACACAAGGTATTTGTTCTATCCATCCTATGCAAACTAGTGAGATCTGGAATTGTTAAATCCAATCCAAAATATGCGTGTCTAGCTGAATACAAAGTTCCTAGTGAACCAAAATCAGTAAAATCAGCTTTGGCAGACAAGGGATGGTATCAAGCAATGCAAGATGAAATGAATGCTCTCTATCGAATAACACTTGGGAGTTAGTTCCTAGAACTAATCACATAAATATCATCGGCTGCAAATGGGTGTTTAAGACAAAACTTGCTCCTGATGGCACTCTTGATAGACTAAAAGCTCGACTTGTAGCCAAGGGTTTTCACCAAGAAGCAGGTATCGATTTTACAGAAACTTTCAGTCCGTAATTAAGCATGCTACAATTCGACTAGTCTTGTCTGTAGCTATGATGAAACAATGGGAAATTCATCAACTTGATGTTAAAAATGCTTTCTTACATGGTACCCTAAGTGAAACAGTCTATATGGAACAACCTCCTGGATTTCAAGACCCACAGAGACCTCATCATGTATGTCTCCTCAAGAAATCCCTCTATGGACTTCGACAAGCCCCTCGAGCTTGGTTTGAAAAATTCAGCAATTTCTTACTAGAGTATGGCTTCTTCTGTAGCTCCACTGATCCATCATTGTTTATCCTACATACCGGAAGAAACAATTCTCCTATTGCTGTATGTTGATGACATCATTTTAACTCGGAAGTTCATCTTACTTGCTCTCTAACCTCATCAACTCTCTTGGTCTTCAGTTTCACATGAAAGATCTAGGTGCACTTCATTATTTTCTTGGCATTGAAGTTAAACGTGCTTCTGACAATCTGTTTCTTTGCCAAACGAAGTATGCAATTGATCTTCTGAATCGAGCTCATATGCTGGATTGTAAACCAATCTCTACTCCACTTTCATTGAGACCAAATGGTTTGCTTACTGATCCTATTCTTCTGTCTAATCCAACTGAGTATCGAAGTTTGGTCGGTGGTCTCCAATACCTCACACTAACTCGACCAGATATTACCTATGCCACAAATGTACTATGTCAGAAGATGCACCAGCCTACTTTTACAGACCTTTAGAAATTAAAGAGAGTATTAAGATATATAAAAGGTACTGTTGATCTTGGAATATTCATCCACTCCAGAAGCACTATGCATCTCTATGGTTACTCAGATGCAGATTGGGCTGGCTGTGCTGATACTAGACAATCAACCACTGGTTTCTGCACATATCTCGGATCCAATTTAATCTCTTGGGCAGCAAAGAAGCAACCAACAGTAAGTCGATCCTCTACAGAAGCTGAGTATCGTGCCCTTGCTTCCACTACAGCTGACCTCACTTGGATCAGTTTTGTTCTACGAGACATTAGTTGCCCTCTTAAACCCCCTATTCATCTATCTTTGTGACAATAAGTCAGCCATCTCTCTCACTTTGTTAATCCCATCTTACATGCTAGAACTAAACATGTTGAAATTGACTTCCACTTTGTTCGGGAGAAAGTTTCCTCGGATCATTACGGTACGATATGTTCCAAGTAATTCCCAACTAGCCGATATCTTTACTAAACCTTTGTCACGACTAGTACATCATCATATGCAAGTCAAATTGGGAATTAGTCGTCTCTCCATTCCCAATTTGAGGGGGAATGTTAAAGCACAAAGGTCAGAACCACAGTCTACAAATACTGATGGAAGTAAAGAAACAGAGCAAAACAAGTTAAAGCAAGAACAGAGCAAAGTAAACTGAAGCTGAAACAAGGCTGAGCTGGTGATCTGAAAGGAAAAGCAAAGGCCGAGCTGGTGATCCGTGAAGAAGCGAGGTGGCAATCCGAGAAACGAGAAGATTAAATGCAGCTATGCCAAGAACCGTACAAGTGTCAATATAACAGTATAGTTAGTTTGATGATTCAATCTTGTAACAAAATACTGTTAAGTCTGTTTTGAAAAGAAGTTTTTGAACAAAGATATAAAAGCTTCGCTATTGTAACAGAAGCGAGAAGTAGAACAGATGATTCTCTCAATTCTCTCAATTGCTTTCATTTTCTTTGAAGTAGAACTATAGTTGATTGTATAGATTGAGAGAAGTAGAAAAGAGAGATCTTACTTGATGTAATTGTTCGATTCAGTTCTATCAATATACAGAGTTCTTTACCTCATATGCAGTTCATCTTTGAAATCTGCATCTTCACACATATTAGCAAAGAGGGAAAAGAAGAAGAAGCAAAAGATATTGAAACTCTCCTTGAAACTAAGAAACATATTTTGGTAACCTTATTCCTATTGTCACTCCACGGTCAAATGACAATACTAAATTTGGGTGGCGATTATGATACGTGTGGATTTATTTCTATGACACTATTAGAGAGCTAACTTGGAATTGTGGCTGTCCCAATCAAAGGTTTAAAAAGATGGTTGAAAGAAATTTGATTCACCGACCCTTTTGATAGGTGCATTATATAAGTTGCAAACTTCAGGGATGTCTATTGTGACATCCCGATTTTCCGATTCTATTTTCAATAAATTGAGACGGGCATTTCGTTGGCACGCATATAGTTCTTTTCCTTGAGTCGGCCACTCATGTGAAAACTAGTCTATCGGGTGAAGCCGTTAAGAGTTTCTAATGCATCTGACTCGAGAATTTGACCAGGAAGCGACCTTTCGACCGAGCTAATCTGCAAGGGTCATTACGAGACAAATAAAAATCGATTAAAGACCAGAAATAGGTCGACTCGAAAGAGGCATGTGATTGAGTGTGGGTGATTCCACCGGATTGCATAATTCTTGTCGATCGACACTGGACCGACTTTTCTACCGATTGGGTACCCTGTGTCTGTATTTGAAATCTTGAGATTACTCCGACAACCGAAAGTCGCCAATGCTTCAAAGATGTACATTGTGGCTTGAGATGATCAACCACAGGTCAAATGCGTGAAAATTTCTAAAGGCTACCCGGTAGGTTGAGCCGTGCTAGTATCGTGCCAAAGTGAAATTAACCGTGGAATTGAGATCGAATTCAGAAATTGGAAGTCCGGGTGTGTCACAAATCATTTTAGGATCATTGACTTATCTTTGGAAGATTTTTCATGCAATCAGAGTTTTTTCGGCAATTAAATCAGAGAATGGCTAATTTGGCCCGAGAAATTAGTGGGCTCGTCTTTGGTCGCGCTTTTGGGACTTAAGTTGATTTTATGGACAAGTGAAGATATGAATTGAAGTGTGGTGACATTGGATTAATTTTATGGACTTCAATTTGATTCAATTGGGAGAGAATCAAGTGGAATTGGAGAATTGGTTGTACAAGAATTGGACCCGGAGGAAAATGAAAGTGCAACCATTGGAGAAGTTTGGGGGGGGTTTGAGTGAGTGGAAAATGACATGGGATGATGTCATGGTGGTGGGCCATTTTTGTGGATTAAAGAAAAAGAAAAAGAAAAGGGAATGGTCCCATCTCTCTCTCTCTCTCCTTCTTCTCTCTCCTCCCTCTCTTCTTCCTCTCTCTCGTGCGACTCCATCTTCATCTTCTTCAAGCTTGAACCGGCGGAAAGGAGGGGGGGAGCTCGTGCGTGCAGCAGCTCGATGGAAGCTAGCCGTTCACCGCCGTCGCACGCCGTCGTCGCTCCGCCTTGGCCGCGCGTCCTCCGCCTTCCTCTCTCCCCTCTTGCTACTGTTCGAACAGCTTCTTCTTCCTCTTGTTGGTGCTTTTCAAACCCAGAAATTGCAGAGGAGAAGCTGGAGCAGCCGTGGCCGTCCGCCCGCCCGCTCGTCGCCGGCCGCACCTCCGCTCGCTCGCCGCCGTAACCCCGCAAGCTGCTCCGCCCAGCCGTCCTCGTCGTCCCTGCTTTAGCCGAGTTCCAGCAGCTTCCTCAAGCAGTTTAGGCCACCACCGGAGCTCCCTCCGTCGCCGTGCACCCCCGCCTCAGCCCACCGGAAGTCCCTCAGCCCATCTCGGCCCTTGTACGCCTCAACCGGCGCCGGATCTGCTCCCTCTCGGCCCCAACCAGCAGCCAAGAAAAATGGGTATGCAGCGGACGTTTGGCCCGTTTTGGCCACCTTCCCGAGCCCGGATGCTCGGCCCGCTTTGAGGAAAGTCGATCCTCGCGTCGTCCCCGTCGTTTTGGTCCGCTCGGTTCGCTAATCCGGTGAGTTTAGCTCACTAAATCTTGATTAGACGGTTAATTATGCCCTAAGTGTGCTTAGTTTAAGTTAAGCAAGTTTAGGTGGATATCTTAGTTTATTTAATTGTGATTTGGATTAAAATGTTTGTTTAATTTAAAGTGTTTTAATTAAAGGCTAAGAGAGTTTATTTAATAATAAACCTTGATGGGACATAATAGGTTTTATTTTTGAATTATTTAATTGTTTCGAAATTCTGGAATTTATAATATTATATTATATTCCGAAATTATTAAAATATTATTATTTAAAAAAAAAAACGGAAAAATTATTTTTGACCCCGATTGCTCAGAATTTCGTGCCGATCGCTGCTATGCGTTCGGATTTTGAAATTTATGGTTGGATATTATAAATTGAGTGTGGATTGCGAAAAATATGGATATTAATATTTAATTAATTTTCGGAATAAATTCAATTATTTATTAAATTCCTAAAATTTTGTCGGGATCTTGTTCTCTCAGAATTTCGTGCCGACCGTTGCTGTGCTTGTAGAATTTGAAATTGATGATTGGTTGTGGCGAATTGAATGTGATTTCGATTTATGAGGGTTCTTTACAAAATCCTAAATGTTGAAATTGAGGGGCGATTGGCCGTGAATACCACCTATTAGAGGTCGTGCCTGATGAGGCCGTGAATACCACCTATTAGAGGTCGTGCCTGATGAGGCCGTGAATACCACCTATTAAAGGTCGTGCCTGATGAGGCCGTGAATACCACCTATTAGAGGTCGTGCCTGATGAGGCCGTGAATACCACCTATTAAAGGTCGTGCCTGATGAGGCCGTGAATACCACCTATTAAAGGTCGTGCCTGATGAGGCCGTGAATACCACCTATTAGAGGTCGTGCCTGATGAGGCCGTGAATTACCACACGATTACAAAAGTCGTGCCGAGTGGGGCCGTGATTGCCACTCGGTTATTAAACCTTTCTATAGGGCCGTAATTGAGAGCAATGCTTGATTTGCTAGAATGACATGTAATCGGCCAAGTCGATTGATCTGAGACGATCCAAGTGGTTGAATTGTTCTGATGATGTGATTGTGCCATGTTTGTTTGGTTATCATAATTGCACGTGGTTGAATTATATAAATTGTGTTAACCTGTAGATGAAGGCTAATGCGAGGTAAGTCTTATGTGTGATGTGGCTAGGCCACCTGGGGCGTATTTTCTTTCTAATAGGGGTTTAGGGGGTTGAACTTGCTGAGACATCGTCTCATCCCGGTTGTGGGATTAAAATTTCAGGTCCCTGGTGGACGGAGCGACCGGATAGCTTTTGGTTGGCCTTGAGGAGTTGCAGAGGTGAAGTCATAAGATTGGAGAACGTGTCCGACTTGTAGGTCGTAGGACAATTCATTTTTAAGAGCCGGTCTTTTGTAGACTTTTGGCCGTAGACCTCTGTTTGTAATTCTGTTGAATTATGAAAGTGTTATGTTGTGATTTTGTTTCCTGCTTTTCTATCCCGTATGTTATTGTCAGGGGTTTTATAATACGTTCCGCTTGCGCATTAATAAATGAATAGGGTCGGCGACACTACCTGGGAATGTTGCATTTGATCGACCGCAGTGGGATGTGTGCGTGCTCGGGGTTCGGGGCGTGACATCTATAATTGCAATCCACCAACGAGTAGGTGTGATTGTAGGAAGTCTCCTTTTCTTGATGTTGAGAAAATTTCAATCGTTCCTGACTTTTGTGTCCACGCATCAATTTGCATCTTCACTCTTTGAAAACCAAGATTTTGTGATGTTGTGCATTGTTGCTGGACTTCAACTTGCGTATTCCACCAATGATCCTTTAGTCATTTTATTTACCAAACTAAAAATTTTCTTCCCCATATTGCCGAAAAAGAACCAGTTTCCATTCGTATATTGATGTCTTTTATCTATTTGTATTTTTAATATAAAGTAGCCAAAATTTTCCTGAATTTTCTTTAAACAAAGTGAAAGAGAAGCTCTTTACAAGACAAAAAAAGGTAATAGGAAAGTAAGGGCACGTTTGTTTGTGTTCTTTTTTTGTTCTCTGAAACATAATTTCTGTTCTTTTGTTCTGGGCAACAAAAAAAGAATAGAAACGTGTTTGTTTACGCTTTTATTCAAAATCTATTTTTTTGTTTTTGTTTTCAGGAACAGAAACAAGAAATACGAAAAACTTGTTTCTTATTTCCGGAAACACTTTTTGAAAAAACAAAAGAACAAAAACACAAAACTTATTTCTTTTTTTTTTTCTTCTTTTTTCCTTTTCTTTTTCTTTGCCCGACGACCGGCTGTTGAGGGCCGGTGACCTTGCCGAAGTGTCGCAGGCCCTCGACGAGGCCAAGCCTTGCTGGGCCACCTCTAGGACGGTGTCGCCGGCGGTTGGGCGAGGTCGGCCTCGTGTGGCCACACGGCGAGGCTCGGCCTCCCTAGTCGGCATAAGGCAAGGCCTCACTAGGGCGGGGGTGAGGCCGAGCCTCACCGGGGCCGTGCTCGCCTCCGTGGCTGGCGACCAGTCAAAGAGAAAAAGAAAAAGAAAAAAATAAATAATAAAACAATATAATAATAATAATAATAATAATAATAATAATAATAATAATAATAATAATACAAAAAAATTATACCAGTTTATCAAATGTTTTTCTGTTCTTTTTCTATTTCAAGAACAAAAATTTTGTGCAGTTACCAAACATATTCTTAAGTTCAAAAATTATTCCAAAGAACAAAAATAGTTTTCTATTTCTATTCCCTTGAATAATTTTTTAACAGAAACGTTACCAAACGTACCATAACTTTCCGTTAGCGGGACTGAACCCATTTGGGTGAGAACTGAGTATCCTAACCAACTAGACTACAACGGATTTTTTCACATTGTTACCACTTAATCTAATAATTTTTAGGTACAAGAGAGAGCTACTCCGCAGGGTTCAAGAGCCAGCGTCTGATAAATCCCTCGCCCTCTGCTCAGAGCTCACCCTCCCCCTATCCGTTGCAAATGCAAGTCGACATTTTCGATTCGTCTCTGAGAAGAAGATAAACGCAGAGAGCACCCTCCACTTCGCTCTTTCCAATCGCAATCTGGGTATGGGCACTCTGTTCCTTCCTGAATCGAATTTTGTTTTCATCAGTTCTGCTTGCTTGCTCGTTCCATGCTCAACCCGAAAGTTTCCTTTTTCATCTCCTCGTTCCTAAGGACGAAATGGGTATCAGTTTTTCTTTTTCTTTTTTTTACCCGCCCTTAGGTCTTTTTTTTATTGTGGGTAAATTGCTGAGGGCTTTGTTGGTCGAGAGAGTTGCAGTTATCCATTATGAAAAAGAAAGCTCCCTATATATTTACTTCTTAAATTTTCTCGTTGGGAAAAGATTCATCAAGAGATGAACATGGTTTTAATTTGAGCTGGGAATTCCTTATTTTTGGCTCTCAGTATTTTCTTGGAACGAAGCGCTGTGGAAGAACAGCGAGACCCGCTAAAGTGGCGGCGGACTTTCTTGGCCGTCTGAGGTCATATGTCGTCCTCGAGCTGTGATTGTTGAGGCTGTCCATGATCCCTCGTCAGGATATTCTTGTGCCTCCATAGTATAAATTTGTTGCGTCAACGTCAGGATATATTCCCTGGCCGAACACGTTCTTGCAAAGATCTAAATGGTATCTGTTGCAACACAAGAAATATAGACTAGGGTATAAGATTACACACAGAAAACTAATGAAACAAGGAATGAAGAGTATGAGATGAGAACATCTTGTGTCAACTTTTGACGAGCGGACACTGTCATTGGAGGGGGCCACCTGAAAGTACGCAACTTCAGTGCAAACTTGGAACCACCACAACCGATCGCTCGTCTTCATTAAGAGCTGTATTCTTCAAGTGCTTTTGCCTATAACTAACGCTATCTGCATAATTGTCTTTAACATATTTGGCGTATGCAACCTGCATAAACATTTCAATTTGACCAAATAAAAATCAGAACAAAAGTGAGAACGTAAGAGCACGCCCTCAATTTGTTTTAGGTGTCCCAGCTTCGCTCAAATAAAGCTTGCATCACAATAATACTGAAAATCTGTTTGTACAGCTACTCCACAGAAAACAATTTGTAGGCGAATGATGACAGATATTTAAATAAAGTAGATTAATTATTGACTATGATAAATTATTGCACCAGTTCAAGAAGCATCATGAGACACAAATCACTCATAAATGTCTAGTGGATATGTGTTGCTAAAAATTAGGAATCCTACCACATAGAAAGAGAAGATTCATTTGGTAGATGGCATAGATGTAATGGCAAACATACTACTGTCCAGGGAATAGTATATTTGTAGAGAAATTTCATTGCCTCAAGGAAACTCTTTGAGCACGCATGAATTGTGACCATGCCTTTGATCTGTCTAAATAATCTCAACTCAAAAAATGAATCTCCCAAAAGCTTTCAACTATGCTATTCTATTTGGCAAAGCTAGTAAAATTATATAAAATTTGAGGTTGCACTAGCAATCGGAGGAAACATTTTAAAAGGTACAGACACCTAGAACATTAACTTCCATAAAGCGCTAGAATACAACAAAAGAATGAGGTTAAGGCAGGAAAAAATTTCTTACCACCAAATCCTCCCCATCCTTCTTAGCTTGAATAAGAGGGAAGCACAATTTATCAGGATTTCCATATTGGAACTGTGGAGGATGAAATCTTTATATATATATATAACCTTGTAAAGTAACAAAATAAACACAAATGAAAAACAATATGCTTACAGCTGTAACAGCAGCATCTGCCAGAAAGTACAAGAAGTCACCATCAATCTCAAGCTGCAAAGTATGAGAAAGATTACTTTCAAAAAGAAGAGGGATCAAAAAGAATTCCACATTGCACAACAGCTAAACACATTTCTGAATACATAATCGCCATATTAAGGAGAGAGGAATTCAAACCTCAGCAGCACCAAACAACTCCTTCAATGCCTTTCCATTTGATGCAAGCCGTTGCTCAACAAGTTGATTTACTTCCTGCAATGCAGCCTTACATTCCGCTCCAGCTGAAACACCAATCTAAAGTTGGAAACAACAGTAGAAAGTTTTATTTAGTTGGAGAATATTTCCAGGTATTTCTCAATACAGATCAACTGACAGCAGCCAAACATCAAAATGCACCTCACAATATAATCATAATCCCCAACTTCTTGGCCTTCTGGCAAGTAAAAAAGGACAATACTGGCAATAAAGATTGTCCTTACCTGCCGGTCAAATTCAGGGAAATTGTACACAGCTTGAACAACAGCAGAACTTGCAAGACTTCCGCATGTCAAATGAGGAAACTTAAGACAAAACCATGCACTGAGAGCTCCAGAATATGAAATGCCAAAAACAAACCAGGGTTTTCCGGCATCTGTTCTATGGAGCTTCAGATTTACTGAATCCTGCAGAGTGTCAAAGAAACTAACTAGTCAGACCACTAGCATAAATCATGTGAAAGGGAGACTCACTTCAACACACAGAAGTAACGACTTTCTAGAGGAAATGCTAAAAGTTTCATTCAAAAGAATCTAGCACGACTTAGCTATAATTAATCATTTAAAACAACTGCATCAATTGATAACGCGTGAAAAGTAAGCCCTCCTAAAACAACAAACTAACTTTTTGTGCAATCAAAACTTTCAAGGTCAAGCATCACTTGCAACTCTCATTTTCCAAATGCAGTAATATTCATCAGAGCCGACACTTCAATCAAACAAAAACGAAGGCAGGTCAACCAATCGCTCAGAGGGATTGTTCTCATGTCATGTGCACAGCATGCAAATGATACCTAAATCAATTTCTTCCTCCATGTGCTAAATTTTCAGTCAGCTCTGCATCAACGTCTTTTCGTAAGTGAAAAAATGGACACTTTGACCACATCCCGGTCATAGATAAAAATAATCCTAGTTTTGACTAGTAACAAGATTACTTCATTGATGATTTTTCCGAGTTTCAGACCATCTCTTTTGTGACAATCAAGGTTTCTTCATGAAACTTCTATCACCATTGTCATTCATAGTTAATGACATGATTAACAGATTCGAAAACTTGCCTGGTAAAATTGACGAAAGGAAGCCAAGTCGAAGAGTGCCTGTTTAGATGATAAGTATGTTAGATTTGTTGTGGTCAATGACTTGAAAGGAGAACTCTTCCCGTAGTACCGATGCTCAAGTGAAACCACAGCAGCTCCAAACTTCTTTGCCAAAACCTGCATGAATTAAAACGGGGAAATGTTTTGAAAGAATCACAGCTTAGGATAACCATGAAATTCCAAATCCTTAACAGGTATTAGTTTTCAGATTTTCTCTCTAAATGTGCCAGTATAATGCTTAGTGGGATGCTAACCACTTTATAGTGATTTGACCATTGGCATGCTTATACTAGCCAAAAGCTAGTAGAACACCGAGCTAAGTAGCACTTACACTAATGTAGTCATTCACTATCCCATTACATGCAGATTCACCGCAGATTTTTAAAAATATTGGTCCATCAGGAAGCTGGAAGTAGTCGAGGAACTCATAGTAGCACTGTGCAAATTGACGATGATCCTGAAAATGAAAATTCAATTTCAATGAGTTAGCAGTAGCATAATGCCCTTTTCTGAAGATCATTATAAAAAAATTCAGTTATAGTGCTCTCCTATATTACATGTTGAGTCGCTTCACGACAATCCACAATCATAACCATGACATAACAACTTCAACATCAACTTCAAAGTTAGAAGACAAAAAGATAAAAAGGGCAAAAAACCTTTGGTGTATGTCCAGAAGCATGATGTAGAATCTGTCATCGTAATCACAGAAATATAATGTGTAAAAGTGCAATATGATTTTTAGCAATTAACAAATATTAATGATACTTAGAGATCAAACCCATGCAAAACATGGTCAAGAGCATATGTTGTCAACTATTGGCCTTCTATACTAATTTTGCAACCCCTAATATTGTGTCATCTCTCGTCTCAAGGAATGGGCCACTGAGAACTGCTAATTCTCGCTTGTATTTAGACAGAGTAAATATAGAAAAATGTGTTCGGGTTCAGAATAAGTGGGTTGTCAATAAAATTAACCAATGATTAAGTTAGCGGATGTAATTAAACAATATGCACAACTTTGCATGGCGAAAAAACAGTTTATTCAAAGTATATGATGAATCGTTACCCCATTTCACAAGCAAATTGATCGCGTCCTCCAAACTCAATCAGTTCAAAGTTCAATCGGATTAACCTTCAAAACGGAAGCAGGAATCTACTACTAGGGAAAGAACTGACGGGGTTTTGCATCTCAAGCAGCTCATCACCGAGGACACCAACCACCAAGCATCAAGCAACCGGTTACACGCTAATCCACATGAAATCGAGCAACACAAAAACCAAGATCGTCCACGCAGAGAGAGAGAGAGAGAGAGAGAGAGAGAGTACATATGAAGAGAAGTGATCGAGGGTTTGGTTGAACCAGAGCTCATCCTTGGTCAAGTAATATCCGACATCGTTGCTGGACGATTGGTGAAGCAAAGTTCGGTCCTTCACGTAGCCATCGCACAGAGCCACAAGCATCGAGATCGGGCTCATCGTAGTCCCCATGGAAGTCGCTTCTGCTTCTTCTCCTCCTCCTCCTTCTTCCTCCTCTTCAAAGAGTCAGTTTTGCAGAGGAAAGGTTGGCTTTTCTTCGTTGTCTTGCCAGATGATAGTTGGATAAAAATATCATCTTTTTCAAGCTTCCATGCATCTTGACTCAACCTAAAAATAAAAAAAAAATAAAATAAAATAAAACAAACTTTAACTTCAGGCCCAAACCTATCCTAAAATATTTTTTCGTTTCATGAGAAAGATCAACTTTTGATCCCGTTCCGATTCTATCATTAACCTTTTTTTTTATCTAATAAAAAATCACTGATTTTAAATATACTTTTAATTCTATCCTAATTTTTTCTATCTCATAAAAAATTCTCAATTTTTCCTGAATTTCACATCAATCTTATTAATCGTCCAAACAAATTCATTTCATTACTCTAGTTTTTTCCCCATAATTTCATATCGAAGACAATATCCTTTGGAAGTGAATTTTCATGTCAGCCTAAATGAAGTTTCATCGAATTTGAAATTTGCGTAAAAATTAGACCAATTATGGTTGACTTTTTTTAATTGCTCTAATTCTTAAGTAAGTCTTCCTTCCATCTTACTATGGGATCTTTGATTTTGCACTTAGTCTTCAATCTTCAATACTTGGGAATTTTCTATTTCTCGCACTCGAGGCACTCAAATTTCAGGATGCTTGAACTTTTCACGCTATGGAGTTTTTCATCTCTAGATTATTAAGAGAAATTTTGGACAGAAAGTTAATGGGCATATTTGGGATCCAAGTAAAAATTAGTGGTTTTTTACTAGACACTTTTTTTTTTTTTATGATAAAATTAAGATTGAATCTAAAGTTAAGCTTTAAAGGGTGGAATTGGGATTGAACCTAAAGTTGGAGGCTTGTTAAGGTATTAGGCAAATAATTCACTATGTAAGGCTAAATATTTCAAATACAAGTTTGCTTTCCTAATGGGTTTTGGGCCTCCAAAGCCTATTAGGGCAAATCTTTTTACAAATTGTTTGGCCAAATTTGGGTCTTGACAAAGCTAAACAGCCCAAAGTAGGTCCTTAGCTACCTTGAGCTTTTAGCATTTTCAAAAGGCTACTTCCATCAATGAAATTTGGCCAGTAGCCCTTTTTACCCTCAAAAGCTTATTAAATGTTTGAAAAGAGGGCTTAGAATTCATCTCGTCTCAAATAAATATCAATTTAAGTTCACATAAGGTCCCATACTTGTCGTGACCTTACATTAAGTGCATCACCTAAGATTCAATTAATGGATGGTAAGCTTAGACCCATATCGGGTTCAAGTTACTAACATGCAAAATCCTTTTAATTAAGAGTCACCACTTATCTATTTTTTTTTTTTTTTTTTTATGGGTCGATTAAAAACTCAAGTAAAGTACTTGAAGAATTACTTTACATTTATGAACTAGAAATTATGGATTTGGGGATTTGATTACGATATATTACTCTAACACTGTTTTGGTATATTTTATCTTTTATTTAAAAAAAAATTGTGGGCAATTTGAATTGATTTTAACATATCCACTAACATGTGATGTTATCATGTGGATGTGCAAACATTAATTTAGCACTCAATAGTCCAAAGCGGTACATGAATTGCCAGGAAAATTGGGGAATTTACTTACCTTAAAGTAATGTAAGCATCTATAAGATTGATTGGAAAAACACATATTCAACCTAAATATAGTTTCCAATTATCGCGCAATTCCACTCAAATCTTAATAAGGTTTTCTCTTTCGCCAAAACTATCCTATATGTGATGCATGTAATGTGCTTACTCTAAATGCTATTATTCAAACATATATGCAATTTCTTAATTAAATAAATATGACATGCAAGCTATATGACATGTGGTTTTTATTAATTGGTTTAGGTATATTTATCACATGTTTATCAATCTGAGAATTTTCATGATATTAATCCATAAATAGAAAAATTGTCCAAAAAGTCCTAAACCTATTATACTTTTATCAATTTCATTATAAATCTTTTAATTTTGCCAATTGAGTCCTAAACATTTTAACAATTTGTCAATTGAGTCCATTAATCCAATTTTGATAGGAAACTACTAATGTGGATGTTGGCTGTCCTACATGATATGGCGATGCTAATATTAATAATTTTTAATAATATTTTAATATTTTTGATTTTTTATTCATTTTTATTGATTTCCTATGCTTTTTTTTTTTTTTGTTCAAAGGGCTATTGACCCCTGGTTGAGGGCCACGAAGCCCTCACTGGCCATAGGTGAGGGATCACGACCCTCGTTGAGGCCAACGAGTGCACTACAAGCCTTATAGCCTAAGCCCTTGCTAGCCACAACAAGTGCTTATGAGCCCTTGCCAAATCCAGTGAGAACCGTGATCGTCACCCCTTATCAAGTTGGGCTTCTACTGCGAGCTTGGCTTATTGGATAACCTTGAAGATCAAAAGCCAGAGATTGATGAGGGAAAATTGTTCAAAAATTCCTAAATCTATTGTACTTTCATCAAATCTAGTACACTTATGTCAATTCAACCCTCGCCAATCCCTCGCTGAGACCAACGAATGCGTCGCAAGCCTTATAGCCCAAACCCTTGCTGGCAACAATGAGGGCTCATAAGCCCTTGCCAAATCCAGTGAGGGCCACGACCATCACCCTCGGTCGAGCTGGGCTTCTTCCGTAGGCTTGGCTTCTTGGATCACCCCAAAGGTCAAGAGCTAGAGATTGGTGAAGGAAAACTATTTAAAAAGTCCTCAATTTATTGTGCTTTTATCAATTCAGTTCTAAACCTTTTTAATTTTATCAATTAAGTCATAAACATTTTTATTTTTTTCCCAATTGAGTTCATCTGGCTAATTCTGGCTAGAAATTGCTAACGTGGACAATTAGTTCTGATGTGACAATTTTTTATAATATGTTAATAAAATTTTGAATTTTTATGGATTTTTTTGTTTTTTGTTTTTACTTTTCTTTGCCTTTTTTTTAAAAATGTTTTTGAATTAGGGTTGGCTAGCCCTTGCCAGCCCTAGGCGAGGGCTTAGCGGCCCTCAATAGTAAAAAAAAAAAAAGAGGAAAAAATTCATAAAAATTCAAAAAATTAGTAAGATATCATTAAATATTACGTAAAAAGTGTTATGTTGGTAATTTCCGATCAAAATTGATCAAATGGATTTAATTGGCAAAAGACGAAAATTTTTAGGACTCAATTGATAAAATTGAAATATTTTGGACTAAATTAGCAAAAGTGCAATAGGTTTTTGAGTTTTTAGATAATTTTCCCAGATTGGTGTGCCCAAAGCTAATCCAACAGGCTATTGTTTTCCCTATAGCGCTTGGGATGTTGTTATCCAAGTGGTGAGTGGGGTCAAGCTGTCCTCAAGGCCGTCATTAAGTTTTTCTTCACTTCATTGATAACCAACCCACTTAAGGTTTGAAGTTTAGTTGCCTAGTGGCTAGCTAGACTTATCAAAATAGTTTTTAAATCTATATATGACTCATTTGAAACATAAATGGATCATATATGAGTTAGGGTTAATACCCTGGAAAACCTCTAATTGGTACACGTGTGACAAATTTATCCCAATTTTTTTTTTTTTGGTGACCCTGGAACCACCATACAGCCGGTAGCCAGCGTCGTAAACCTGGGGCGGACTGAGCCACCACCACAGACCCAACCACGGGTGAGTCGCGCGAATGCGACGCTTTTGGGATTCAAACTCCTCTCCTTCGTGAGGGGGAGAGAGCCCAAAGCCAGCTGCGCCACCATAGGTGGTGGTAATTTACCCCAAATTATTTTTTTGACCACAAAAAACCCTAAATTTATACATTTTTGACAAATTTACCCAAAATTGGTACATTTATGACAAATTTACTCTCTGTTAGTTTTCGTTAAGTTTTACTATCAAATTATCAAGTTAATAACACGTGATGTTGATTGGTATACCAATTTGGGATTTTACGCTCCGTTTATCGCATTTAATAATTTTGTGATTTTTTTTTGTAGTATTAATCCCATTTAGTGAAGAGTATATTTATTACAAATTTACCAGTTTGAGGTTTTTTACGGTCAAATAAATTAGTTTGGAGTAAATTTTTCGTAAACATACCTATTTAGGATTTTTTATAGTTAGTAGGGGTAAATTTATCACAGGTGTACTAGTTTTTAGTTTTTTTATGGTTAAAAAAAATTGGGATAAATTTGTCATATATGTACTGGTTTGGGGTTTTTAGGATATTTACATCTTGAAAAACTACTTAAATGGGTCTTAAATGGTTGGACGTAGAACTCATTTTCAATCTAAGGCTGTCACTTTCTATTTCCCCATTTAGCCATGTAATTTTTTTTTTTATAAAAATTGAAATTATAATTATTTTTTATATTTCCTTACTCTTTTCTTTTCTTGTTTTATTTCTTTTATAAAAATCAATATTGGTCGAGTGTCCTGTTGTTTTGACAATTTTTTGACATGCTATCGCTTATTGTTTGATTTTTATAAAATCATGTATAGCTTGTTTAGGAAAATTTTCTTCACAAAAGTTGTACATTGTCATGTTGTGCATATTACAGAATTTTTCCATAGCTAGATTGTCAGTGAGTATTCGCCAATTTTGTTGTCTTTACATGTTTGTTCTGAAATTTTCTGATATGAACATGATTGTGATTGTTTAGATAAACTTTCTAGGTTAGTTTGTGCATGAACCTAGGTCATTCCATCTTCATAAAATTTCCTATAAATATCTCAATATTCATTATTAAATGATTTTTGACAAATCTTCTTTTCAAATCAAATTTAAAAAATATTGTAGTACATGTGATGTTTCCAAAAAATAATTGGTTAGAAAATTCTTTTCCAAAAGCTCAATTTGGCTTAAGGAAAAGTTGTGGTTCGGACCATGTTCAAAATGCCCGCGATGCTTGTGAGTGCATTTATGCGAGCCCCAAGCCAACTTTGATAATTGAATGTGTTACATAGCCTAGATATTCCTTAATCCTGAATATTTTCAAACCTCTTTAAAATCCTGATTTGACTTCGTGAAAATCATGATGTGAACTATATTCAAAATGCCTGCACTGCTTTTGAATGCATTTACGTGAGCTTCAGGCTAGCCTTGACAATTGAATGCATTTCATAGCCAAGACATCACTTTGTCTCAAAACTTTTCTTGGATGATTTCGAAAGATGTCTTTGAAATATCACATGTACCCCTCATACATATAATCACGCTATTCATTAGAAACGTATGTGTTTGTGATTGGTGCATGACTTTGGTAATAAGTGATTCGCCGACAGCTCACTCATCTATTTGATTGGTTGAGAAAGAAATCCAAAAGACCTGCACGCATGTTTAATTTATGCAATGCATGTGACTTTTAGATGAATGGTAGGGTCGATGCATGATACCGAAGGAAAATCCTGGGATCACATAGATCGCTTGGTTATAGGACTTATAAGTGTTATTAGCCATGCAAGAACACAATTGTTCGATAATGGTTATAAGTCACAAAAATGGATTGGGTAGGTGTCTTAGTGGGACCCACGCATAAAAGACAAAGACCAACCCCGAGGCTCCACAATTTGATTTTCAGATTGAACTTTCTTTAAGTGATTGATCTTGACATGAAGTTGTGTTTTTGACTGTTTTGATGTGTACGTTTGTCTCTTTCTCTTGTATGCACCTAGTTAGAAATTTCTCAAATTGGGTTTAGAATAGGATCCCGAAGATGGAGAAGCGCGAAGACGATAGAGGTCGATGTTCATTGTGACCATTATCATGTACTATTTTTCCCTGCTATATGTCTCGGATTTTTTTTTGTTATATAAAGCCTGATGAGTTGTGGGTTCTCTCTTCCTCTTATCTTTTTCAATTATATTTCTCTTTTATATTTTCTAGGATTGCATGATAGAGTCATAACTTTTCTTGGTTGTTTACTTACCGTTTTGCAATTTTCAATTCAATTGGGTGTTTTCTTTTCATTTCCATTAAAAAAGGATTAGCATGAAAACGACCAACCATGCATGATTACTTAGTTTACGACTAATGATTCTAAAAATGTAAAAAGAAATACATGAACACGTTAGGTAAACACAACATACTATTTAGATACCAAAAATGAGCTAATAAAAATATTAGCATAACCCAAGTCCTCGGATCACGGATATCTGGTTGTGTAAGAATCGAGGGAACACTCCCAACCCTCGATTGGATTTCTAGCCAACCCTTAAAAAGCTAGACTAGGGGCAACTCTAGAATTATTTTTAGGTTGCTTTAAAACAACTAGACCATATAAACAAATTTGTCGCGAGGGGTATGAGTTTTGATGAAACTCACCATGATTTAGCACTCGATGTGGGAGTACCCCAAAGGATAAAGTGATGCTATCTTTATGGGCGAAGCGTATTATTGATAGGCTACCATGGTAAAAGTACCCTTAAATCCAATATCCACACCCGACCTCTTCTCCTGAGGTGTGTCGCCCGTGTGAGTATGGATTGCGACACTCTGCTGTCATGTGGGGTATGAGCTTGGGAGAGCTCATGATCTCATGAAAGGAACTCACGAAAGGCTTGATCTGAAAGGCAAGGTGATGACGTCTTTTGGAACGTGAGACGTAAGGGAACTCTCGTGATCAAGTACCCCTAAACCCGACATTTCCCCTTCCTCTCCTTGTGGTGGGAGATCGAGGATTGGCGGCGAGATTGGGTTGCGACAACTATCCTAAGGTGATTTGTGTGGAATATAGAAATCACATCTTTAGCTTGCTATAACAAGTAAGTCACAAAAAGGCCTAAAGAGGATGATAAATGCTCCCTCCAAATTGAAGTGATTCCAAAGCATCAAGTCTATTGCTTTGATCCCAATAGATAAGCATATTATTTCCTTGAATGCTAATCTCCATGTCAAATCCATGAATGAAGTTGTCGCTATGATAAAATGTTGCAAATCTCACATCACTTCGCCCTGAGCGGATGTGGTTTATGGCCACCATGATCATAATCTACTTTAATTATAAGGTCAAATTTGTTTTCTCAATCATTGCTCCAAATTTATATATTGTGAACTTCAGTCTAACCACTCTGATTTTCGCCTCATTGTCGGACACTCATCACTAGCCTAAGGTGATTCAAGTGGAATATAGAAATCACCTCTTTAGCTTGCTATAATAAGTAAAGTCACAAAAAAGCCAAAAGAGGGTGATAAATGCTCCCTCCAAATTGAAGTGATTCGAAAGCATCGAGTCAAATATTTCAATACTGACAGATAAGCATATTATTTCCTTGAGCACTAATCTCCATGTCAAATCCGTGAATGTAGTTATCGCTATGATAAAACGTTGCGTATCTCACACCACTTTGCCGTGAGCAGGTGTGGTTTATGACCACCGTGATGACAACTTGTCATCCACGCCAAACTAATCGCCCGGCGGCCCACAACGGTAGCCAAACGTTCTTCTCCATCCATATACGAGATTTAACGAGGTGGCACGTGTTGTACGACGTTTGCTGAACATTTTCCTTACCCACAAGCTGTACCGTGAAGGACCTACGGTTGGTGCACCACCTCTAGCTTAACTTGGTGAAGCCCTTACAATTGCTAATCAAGGCTCCAAACATGCGACTATTAACCTGCAAAAACCTCGAAGTCTAACATTCATGACCTTAAAACAAGTTTTCTTCTTCACTGCCCGGAAAAGAACGACATCGCCACTATTTTTGTATGGTGAAAACTTTTTAAAACTTTTATTGAAGTGTGCCACAACTTTTGAAAATCTACATTTAAGTGATTTCGGAAACTTAATTTGCCAAAAAATCTAGCATGTCTCACCGAAGTCATTTAACACTTTAAAAAAGAAACTTTTGAAGTGCCCAACAAAAGCTTCTGTAGTTACTAGAGATATCACCAAGAGGGAGCTCAAGTCCGAGCTTATCATCATATTTAGTTGACTTCATCTTCGACAACAAGCTTAATTTGATAAGTTATTAACCCAATTAGGATATATTAACAACTCACATCACATCAACGTTGCGATGTAAGACTATTTTTAATATAACTCACATGTATATTTCAACAATTTAGATGTCATACACTAAAAATAATTGGGTAAAAAGCACAAAAGGAAATAATTTGTGGGCGTCGGTGAAGTCGAGTGAAAAGAAGTGCTTGGCCTTTTCAGGAGGGAGCTCCCTCGACCCCAGCACTCGCCCTTCAAAGGAAGCCTCTGGTCCATGCACTCGAATTGCCCATTGTCACGCCCCGACCCTCGAGTGCGCGCACATCCCATTGCGATCGATACAAATGCGACTAGTCGCCGACCCATTTATTTTAATACACATGCAGAAACAAATAATAACTCCCCAAACAACAAGAAGATGGGATAGAAAAGTAGAGCTGCTTTTTCACAAAATACATTTTTATAAACACACAGGTTTATACACAGAAGCCTACAAAAATGGATCGGCTTTCACAAGAGAGAATTGTCATATGACCAACTAGTCAGACGAGATCGCCGATTCTCCGAGCTTCGCCTTCTAAACTTCGGGCCTCGGGTCCTCCACCGTTGTCAACTAGGGACCTGAAAATGTTATCCCACAACGGGGTGAGACTATGTCTCAGCAAGTTCAACCCCCTAAGACCCAACTAGGAAGAAAATACGCCCAAAGGGCTGCCTAAGCACAATCACGAGTAAGAGGACTTACCTTAGCCTCAATTTCTTCCTACAAGTTAATTCAATAAGCAATCATCGAATCACATCAAATCAGGAATTCAGATCCAATCATCGATCAATCGACTTAGTCGATTATATGTCAACCAGACTATTCCCTGGTCTTCTCAATTACAAAATCAACGCTGAATTACAGCTCAACGAGCATAGCCTACACGGTCATCTCAAATACTCAACCCCAATGCTGAATTACGGCTCAGCGAGCATGACCTATACAGTCATCTCGAATACTCAACCCCAACGCTGAATTATGGCTTAGCAAGCACGGCCTACTAAAACTTTGGCGGTAATGCTGAATTACGGCTCAACAGCACGCCTTATTAATTCTTCAACAATTAATGCTAAATTACTGCTCAGCGGGTACAACCGATTCCGAATTCGGTGGTAATGCTGAATTACGACTCAACGTGTACAACTGATTCCAAGTTTGGTGGTGGTGTTGAATTACGACTTAGTGAGCACAACCTAGATTAGGTGGTAACCTATGGTCCAATTGACACAACCATACATCGGCGGTTTTCTTGATCTAACCCACAATGTCACACGATTATTCTCCCACGGCCAACAACATTACATTCCTCAAATAAATTTCTCAATTAACACATTATCTTGGTCTATATTCCTTAGATTAAGGGTACTCGATAAAAATGATCGTGTGTGGGTATACGGTCGACCTTAACCAAAATATGACATTCCCACTTTTAAACATCCCACCATTTTTAGCAGTCCCAAAATAGATTTTTGGCTCTATAGATTGACGCCCATTAATTTTCCAATTAATTACCAACATTATCCATTTTTGGAATAATTACCCACAAACACCAATCACACTCAAATTGCACAAATTATAACTCAATGGGATAAGTTCTACAAAAGTCTTAAAACTTGTTGCGAAAATGCATTTGAGTCCTAAAATTTGCAAACAAGTGCAAATAAGTCCTAAAACTTGTCAAAATGGTTCAATTGAGTCCTAAAGTTAACACCGTTAGCATTTTCCGTTAAAAATGCTGACATGGCATTTTAAATTATTTTTTATTTTCCAGCTGGCTTTTTAAAATATTTTTTATTCAATTTTTTTTAAAATTATAATTAAAAACTAATATTCATTTTTTTAAAACTGTTAAAAAAAGGAAAAAAAAAAAAGGCATAGGAGGTAGCTGCCCATCGTCGGAGGGGCCGACGACGGTTGCCGGCCGCCACCCGACTAGGGCGAGGGCTAGCAACCCTCGCCCGACGCGGTGAGGGCGCCCAAATCTAGGCACATCGACCCTCGCACGGGGGCCAACGACCGTCGCGCCACGGGCAAGGCCTCGACGGCCTTCGCTTGGGGTCGGTGAGGCTCGCCGCATCCGGATGGGCACAAAGACGCGGAAGTCACCGGGTCGCGAGCGGAGGTCACCGATGGGGGAATCGGAATGGTGGTGACCGGTGGCCCGACAATTGGCTCGGATCTACTAGCATCGAGCATAGGGAAGCACGGGAGCGGGCCACTCGTGCGGCCCTCACGCTTCGTGGCAACGCCTGTGGCTAGCGACGGTCGTCGGCCCCCAAGCAAGGACCGGCGTGCCTAGATCGGGGCACCCTTGCTTGCGCCGGGAGGGTCGTCGGCCCTCGCCTAGTGCCGGCGAGGCCTCGCTTAGTGCCGGGCGATCGCCGCGCCCCTCCGACGATGGGCAGCCTCCTCCTTTTCCCTTTTCTTTTTTTTTTTCTTTTTTAATACTTTTTAAAATTAAAATTTAGTTTTTAAATATATATTTTTTACAATTTGAATAAAAAATATTTTAAAAACTAGCTGGAAAATAAAAAATTATTTAAAATACTACGTTAGCGCCATGTCAGCATTTTTCGTCAATAAACTGACGGCATCAATTTTAGGACTCAAATGAAACATTTTGACAAGTTTTAGGACTTATTTGCACTTTTTGCAAGTTTTAAGACTCAAATGCATTTTCACGACAAGTTTTAGGACTTCCGCAAAGACTTATCCCTAACTCAATAAATAAGCGAGATCATACCACCGCAATCAGCACGAAATTCCGGTCACCAACTATCCCGATTTAATTTTCGGAAAATATTTAATTAATTAAATAATTACGGAAAATATTAAATAAATGCCAATAAATCCAACTTATACCCGTAATGCCTAATTGGATGCCGAAATGAATTCGGAAAATTTTCGAATCACTCTAGATAAATACTAGAAGTTGTCTAGTCCCTAATTGTACTAACTATCCACCTAACATGCATTGGTAATTAATAAAATTTACTAATCTAATCTAACTATCCACATAATCCATACTTAACGTAAAATAATCAACTCTTAAGTGTCATTAACCTACTAAGCAAGGATTAGTGAGGTAAACTCACATGATTAATGATCCGCTTGGATCAAAACGACGGAGACGTGGTGAGAAACGATAAGCTCCAAAGCGGCAACGCCAACGGGGCATGGATCGGGCCCAAAAATTGGCCCGCAACTTTCTACCTGGACTGGTAAAATCGCTGCTGACCTTGCGGCTGATGTTGTCTCGATTACAAGCGGTTGTTTCGAAGATGCTAGAGCAAACAGGCTTGGCTTCTCGCGAAAGAAGGGAGAGGCCACGATGCTGCAAGTTCGGTCCACCTTGGTTTGCCAGATTCAAAATGAAAAGAAAAGCAGGGGCGGTCAAAGATGGAGTTTTCGTGTGATGATGGTTGACTTGTGGGGGACAAAATATGGTGGGATGGCGTGAGTTGTAGAGGGAAGAAATGAAAGAGGGGGCAGAGGCGTGAGCTTCGGCTGGGGGGGGGAATGGACAGAATCGAGGGATGTGAGGGAGAGAAATCAAGGTAGAAGGGAGAGAGAGGGGATTGTGCGGCTGTCGATCGGTGAGAAGCAGCGAAAGAGAAAGAGAACTGGTGACGCTGGCGCACGAGGGAGGTCGGCGGGGATAAGGGTAGAAAAAAAAATCAAGAGAAATAGTCCAACTTCAATAAATGCTTGTCCCCCATTATCTTCAATCTTATCCAACTTGTCTCCAATTACTTTATTGCAAGTAAATCCACCAAATTAACTTAATTTGAAGCCAAAAAAATGCTGCCCTCTCAAGGTTCCGAATTTAACAATTTTGGACTTCAAATTCTTCGAAATTTTCTCCAATTCGACATCCGATTTTGCCAAGGAAAAAGCTCATACAATTACTACAAGTCCCCTTTGCCATGTGGCTCGGTTTGCAAGTCGAAAATCTCTTCAATTCGATCAATCTAAATTTCCGTTCATTTTCTGAAACGTCTGAATCGAATTTCCGTAACAATCCTGGAATCTCTGAAAATTTTTCGAATGATAAGTAGACATTCCTAGAATAGATCGTGACATAACATAACTTTCAATTTCTGAAATCGGGTTCAAATTCACGGTTAATTTCAATCTGACACGATTTTAGCGTGACCTAACCTACCGGGTAGCTTTTAGGAATTTTTAGTGTAATTGACTTGTGGTTGATTATTTTCGAGTCACAATGTATATTTTTGATAAATTGGCGACTCTCGGTTATTGTAAAAATCTCGAGATTTCAGTTATGGACACATGGTACCTGAAACGATAGAATATCGATATAGTGTCGATCGACGAGAATTTTGCAATCATAGAATCACTCACACTCAATCACACACCTCAGTTGAATCAACCTATCTCCGGTCTCTCATCGATTTTTAGTTGTCTCGTAATGACCCTTGTAAATTAGCATGATCGAGTAGTCGATTCCTGGTCAAATTCTCAAGTCTTTGTGTTAAAATCCCGTAATGATTTCCCTAGGTAGTCTAGTTATCTCATGAGTGATTGGCTCAGAGAATAGCATTATAGATGCATCGATGAAATGCCCGATTTATTTAATTGAAAACATGAATGAAAATTTAGAGTGTCACACCCATAAAATAGTGTCCTGCTGTCATGCCCGAATACTCGAACACACGTCCATCCCTCACCTAGTCAATTAATAGCGACGTCTTAAGACGCATCGCTGACCCTTTCATTTTAATACGCATGCAGAAGCATATATAAAATCCCCAGACAATAAAACAATGGGATAGAAAAGTAAGGCCATATTTTTCGAACATGAAAAACCATAACCACACTTTTATACAATGCAAATCACATAGTATATATTACAATACTATTCACAAAAGTTTGATCTATCACACATCAGTTCACATCTCGGGTTTGCAAATCAGGATGGGGTTTCAATCCTCATCCGGGTCATACTTTGGATTGTCCTCGGGATCCTCCTCTGGATCATCTTCAGGCTCCTCCTTCGAATCATCCTCCTCTTCAACAACCACTCCTTCTTCAATGGTCTAGTTGGAATCCGCATTGAAGTATACCGGAGACTCAAGATCACCGAGCTTGGGATCCTTCACATCCACTATCGATCCATCCTTAGGATCTGCCGTCCCCTTCCCGAACACTTCCTCTAAAACAAACAAGGGTACATCACATTCCGGCATGGGACCCTCTTTTCGCCCATTGTGATACTCATGATACCACGGCCGGTACTTATGGGGCACCTTATCGGGTTCGTTCACATCAACCCATACATATTTCAAACTTTCCGGGTGAGGGTGAATCGGAAAGTGGTATCCTATCTCCATGATCTTTTCTAGTATACCAAAATGCATAGGAGGACGAGGAGGTGGAGGTGCTACCATCTAGGGGCTTAAAATGTTATCCCACAATGGGGTGAGACGACGTCTCAACAAGTTCTACTCCTTAAGACTCGGTTAGAAGGCTAATATGTCATAAGGGTTGCCTAAGCACAATACAAGTCAGATGACTTACCTTGGTTTCAGATCCCACCTACAATTCAATATAGTTCGAATAGGCCCTTAATCAATCAATTCACCACCATAGATCAAATCATTGATCAATGACCTAGTCGATTACATGTCACCACGACCCCTTTCTTAGTCGGCTCAACTCATACTATCTACTAAGCCCACTTATATCTAGACTGGTCTCTGCTAAGCTGATAGATAGATAGTATAGCTCGCTTTTGAGATGCTCGGGTATATTGCTTTTTGCTAAGCTACCATATCACTCATAGGCTGATATGGTATACCGACATTATTCAATCTAAGCTGATAAAGTATACTGCTCTTTATTGAGTTGACATATCAGAGCCCGTATGTTGATATAGTATATCGGTATACTGCTCTCTGCTAAGCTGACATATCGCCCGTAGGTTGATATAGTATACCCTTTCAACATACAACCAATTTTGATAAAATAGCCGTGTGTGGGTACACGGTTAGCTATAGCCAAAATATTCTAATTTTATTTCCACAAATCCCACCATTTTCTGTAATCCACCAAAATATTTTTGGCGCTGTCAACTGACGCCCGATTATTTTTCAATTAATTATCAAAATTAATTAATTTAGGAATAAATCCTAAAATCACAATTAAATCAATTTAGTACAATCTAGCACTCAAATAATTAAATAGACTGCACCATGATAATTAGCATTAAATTTTGGTCACCGGCTATCCTTGTCTAATTTCCGAAAAATAAATAAATAAATAATTAATTACACAAAAATTAATTATTAAATAGCAATATATCTAACTTAGGCCTGTAATGCCTAATTGAAAGTCGAAATGACCCTTTAAAAATTCCGAGGCTCATTCAATAAATAGTAGAACCTATTTACTTGCTAAATGCACTAACCAATTGCCTAACATGCATCGATAAAGCACTAAATTAATTACTCTATTCTATTCTATCCACCTAATCACACTTAATTAAATCTAATCAATCCATAAGCATCATTAACCTACTAAGTAAGGATTAGTGAGTTAAACTCACTTGTTTCGAGATCTAATCGGATCAAATTATCGGGAACGCAATGGGGACCGATTGTCTCCAAAGTGGGCCTAGGTTTCGAGGCTTGGAACCACCTCAAAACGGGCCTAGAAGGTGCTGGAAAACCCTCTTTGTTCTGACCTGTTCTTGGCTGGAAAAGAGAACCACAAGCTCGATTATGGACGAGAATGGATTGAGGAAGGTGAAAAGGGCTAAACTGGGCCTTGACAGGCACTCACGGGGGTTGGAGGTGGACTAAACGACTTTCGCACGGGTTGAGGGGTTTGCTGGAATGCGGGGACAGAGGCGAAGGTGTGGCTGAATGGCGGTGAGGTGTGACAAGGCATGACGTGTGCTGGCATTCACGCGGCGGACGGGCGGCGTTCCCGTGGTCACGGCGGCTTTGGTGATGTGCAAGCGGCTTGCCTGTCTCGATGGCTTCCTTGGCTACTGGTGTGGGAAAATGGAGAGGAGGGAGAGAGTAGAAGCTGGCCGGTTGCTTGGTGAGGAAGAGAGAGGAAGACAAGAGGGAACAAGGGGTCCACTTGCCTTGTTTTTCTCTTATCTTGTTCCCTTGACTCATCCATGGCCAAGTATGGCTTCCTTGGCCCTCAATGAGCCACTAATGCTCCCCTTGCAACCTTGAATTGGTCCAAAATCACAAGGAATGGGGGCATACGAATTTCTAAAATTTCTCATTCAATTGGACTTGGTTTCATTATTGATTCAATCTCATTTGACCTCAATAAATTCCGTTATCGAGTCAAAAATCAAATTAGTATTTTTCCTCACCAATTAAGCCATCTTGCATCCCAATTGCGCAATCAAAAACGGCCCTAGCGCTTTTCTGAACAAAAACGGCCCTAGGATGACTTTTTCCCAAAAAGTCTCGGGTTGCTAAAAAATCTTCTGAGATTGAGTCGATACTCCTAGAATTTATTGTGATATTACAAAATCTTCAATTTCTGAAATCAGACTTGAATTTGCGGTTAATTTCCATTTGGCGCGTTTTTAGCGTGACCTAGGTTACCAAGTAACTTTCAGAAATTTTTAGTGCAAATGACCTATGATCGATTTTCTTCAAGCCACAATAAACCCGCTCAACTCATTGGCGACTCTCGGTTGTCGTGAAAATCTCGAGGATTCAAATACGGACACAGGGTACCAAAACAATAAGAAAAGTAGTCTAGTATCGGCCGATGAGAATTTTCTAATTTAGTGGTGTCACCCACGATTAGCCACAGATCTCCATCAAACCAACCTATCTATGATCTCAAATTGATTTTTAACTTTGTCGTAATAGCCTCTAAAGATGAACACGGTCGAGAAGCTGATTTCTGGTCGAATTCTCAAATCTATTGCATTAAAATTTCTTAATGATTTCCACAGATAGTCTAGTTATCTCGAGAGTGATCAACTCTGAGAATAGCTCTACAGGCGCGTCAATGAAATGCCTGATTTATTCAATAGAAAACATGATCGAAAATCTAGAATGTCACACCTGCATTCTACGTATTCACCCCGCAATCATATCTTCTTGATCCATGTGAGTATCCTTGATGAGTAAGATGAGAAAACTAACTATTTGCATGCCTTTTTTTTTTCTCACCCCAAAAGTACACAATAAGTGTCAAAACTTCTAAAATGTATAATTAATTGTCATTTAAAAAAAAAAATTGAACACTTAAGTGCCATCTCTAGCAAAGGTAGCCAAAAAGTTGATGTGACATTATTTTAAGAATAAATGTGGTTTACATGGCTTGTCGAGTTGTCTATTCAACAATCAATGTGCAAAATAACGTTGTTTTGCCCTCAAATTTGATTTTTAATGTAAATATTAATTAAATGAAATTTAAAAAATGAGGGAGGTAACATTTGGTGTGGTTGCCCAGCCCCACCACAAATAGTGCCCTCGGGCCCTCTAGGCGAGGGCCAATGACCCTTGTCAAATTTGAGGGAGAGCTACAACCCCTCACCCCAAATCTAAGTAAGAGCCTATAGGCCCTCGTTGACTGTCTTGGCTAAGCCTTGCCCCACCGTTTATGGCCCTTTTTAGCATTGATGGGGCAATGGCGGCGAGGGTTGTGAAGGCCCTCGTTGAATATTGCCCCTCCTCTTTTTCCCTTTTTATTTTAGTTTATTTAACTAAAATTTAATGTAATATCTATATTAAAAATCAAATTATGGGTCAAACAACATCGTTTTAGGCTTATCTAACCATGTCAACGTCGTGTGGATAATTTTTTTTTTATATAAAAATTGCCACATTAGTAAAAAGTCTCATCGGAAAAAGCCACGTCAGTAGTTTAGCCAGAAATTCTTCTCGTTGACACTTAAGTGTTCATTTTTTCTCCGATTTTAGGACTTAAGTATACATTTTAGAAGTTTTGGCATTTAAGTGTTCATCCGAATCAAGTTTTGGCACTTGGGGTGTCTCGCACTCCCATCATTTCGGAATAATAACGACAAGCCATTCCCGAATATGAAGTCCGCAGAACTCTCGACGTTGCAGTCCCTGAAGTAATGCCTTCCGACGTGGTCGTAGAGCGTGTCCTGCAACCTGATGAAATAGCACCCCATGAAGGCCGCCGCATCTGCGGAGATGCGGAGGGCCACCGCCTGCTTCCCTAGCGCTCCAGACGCGGGCAATGGGGTCTGTTCTGTTACGAAACGATTAAGATCAAAGCCAAAAGAAGAGACACCTATCATTAATAAAAACTATTAGGTCGAAACAAAATGCATTAAGAATGCACCTTGAAGGTGATGTTCAAGGCAATGAAGAAGGGAGGGTTGACAGCGAGCGTGGCCGATGCGAACGTGTCCAGTGGGCGACCGTTGGGTCCGACTCTGTCTGCTGTGTCGTCCCACTCAATGACCGTCTTGTCCGCACCTGCTCCTTTCACGGTCATATAAGCCATCGTTGCCGGAATCTCAACTTTCTGTCCACGTTCAATTAAAAGGATTTGGAATTAAAGATGACCAGAAAAATTTAAATTATGTGTTAAGTTTTCAAAGCCCATGCATTTTTCGACATTTAAGCACTAACCTCCGCACGTACTTTTGCCTGTCGATATACCTTATATGTGCAGGAGGATATAGGGCAAGATTAGAAGAAAAGAAGGTCATGTTCCATGCGGAAAATGCTGAATTACAAATGTTGGGTGAGTGTGAGAGTTATATTTGGCTAAGGGACTTTGAAATTGCTAAACTTTAACTCAAAGGCTTTTGGGATTATGTTACCAGATACCTCAACTTTTAGCGTAAGGGTTTTTGGAGGCCCAAATTCTTTTGCTACAATATTCTTTAAGGCTGCGTTTGGTGGGTCGGATAAAACTCTGGATATAATAACTTTATACTATCTGGTGTTTTGAGCGACATGAAATCCGGATACGATGAGATATAGTCCAAATAAAAAAATCTCACCTAAGGGGAATAGACCCAGATAAAATATGTAAAATCTCGAAAAAATTAAAAAAAATAAAAAACTAAATTTCAGAATATAAACAAAAGCTTCTGTTATCCTGCAACTTTTGCCCTCTCTTCCCGTCATCTCTCTCCCTCTTCTTCTTCGACTTGTTTCAACTCTGTTCACCTTCACGACTCACCCACCACCACATGAAGACAAGAAAGCTATGAAAAATCTCCAAAATCCACTCTGCTTCACTCGGACTGGTGATCAAGGTTTTGATTCTGGTCAGGATTTTTCACGCCTACGTGAAAGAAGTTGGGAAGAATCCACCATATCTGGGAGAGCATTCTTGTTAGTGTCTTTAATTCCTCTTTTTTAAATTTTCTCTCTTTCTTATTTTCACTATTCTTGTCACGCCCTTCAAAATCTTGGTTGCAAATTGACATCTTTACTTTTTTTTTTTTTTTTGTCGAATAGTAATTTTTTACATAGAAGGACCAAACCAATTACAACCAGTAGCAATCGCATCAGCGTAAACAAGTTCTAACAGAGGGGGAGGGGGAAAGACAACCCAATTACTTTGCTTGGAATTTACCCTATGGGCCTTCGTAGCCTAGTCAGCGGCAACATTCACCTCACGACGACAGAAGGCAAGGGAAAGATTAGTATAAAATGAAAGCAGGAAGACAGCTTTGGAGAAGAGGCTTCGTTCTACCCATGGCAGCGGGTGCTAACCCTTCAGTGTCTCGATGAGAGTCTAGCAATTTGATTCAAGAGTCAGCGCGGCATGAGAGAGGCCTTGATTGAGCAAATGCTGGAGAGCAAGCGAGCAAGCATGGATCTCCGCCTGCAGAGCCGAGAATGCAACAAATCTATTGGAGAAGCCATCGGTAAGTTGTCCCTGCGAATCACAACACACACAAGCCATAGTCCCTTCCCTGCTTCCCAGTTGATAAGATCCATCAATATTGACCTTTAAAACCCCGGATCTGGGGGTCTCCATAAAGCTCCGTTGTTCTGAAACAGAGTGGCTTTGCAGGTGGAAGAACGAGCAACAGTAGTAGCCACATGAGATTGAAGCAGTGCTTCTTCAGCCACATGATGCGGATCGGGATTTTTTCGTCCAAAAATAAACGCATTTCGAGCCTTCCAGATGTGCCAAAGGACAGTGGCGATCACTGGCAAACTAGGTAAGGGTTTCTGTTCACGGGCATGCTCTACGATCCAGTCTGTGATATGCTGTATATGCTGAGTTTGAATGGGGAGGTTAATCTGGGGATGACTCCAAACACGCAAAACCCATGGACAGAACATGAACAAATGTTCCAAGGTTTCCGGGGTGTCTTGATCGCAAATAGGACATTGTGGATTCTCAATGATATGTCTATGATGTAGATTCGCTCTTGTCGCTAAACTATTTTGGCATAGTAACCACAAAAAATGTCGTACCTTAGGAGTAGTGTGCATTTTCCACAATTTTTGCCATAGCAAAGTTGGGTGTTGATGTGAGGTTGAGGGTGTGTTGTTGAGTTTATTCTCTGCTGAATGTTTGATATTGTGATATGCTGATTTCAATGTATAGTCACCATGAGTTTTAGTAGTCCAAATAAGTTTATCCATGGCAAATCTGGGTTGTACCGGAATAGATGCAATCTAGTGAACCACCTGGGAGTCGAAAAATCTATGGAGCAGAGAGTACTTCCATGTGCTGGTGGTGTGATCAATAAGATCAGCCACTAAAGTGGGCTCTTCTCGTTGAGGAGGTCCAGTTAATCTGCTGATAGGTAACCACCTATCTTCCCTGATTCTGATAGAACTCCCATCTCCTACTGACCATCAAACATATGGAAAAATAGCATCACGTCCACTCAAAAGGCTCTGCCAGCCCCATGATGGGTGAGAGCCTTTTTCTGCCTCATCGAACTGTGTAGTTGAAAAATATAATCCCTTAAAGACTTTACCCCACAAGGTGGACGGATGAAGAAGTAGGCGCCATGCCTGCTTACCAAGCATGGCTAAGTTAAAACTGAGGAGATCCCAAAACTCTAAACCACCAGCTGCCTTTCTCTGTTTGAGTACCTCCCAATTTCGCCAATGGATACCTGTTCGTTGTCTTTCATTCTTCCACTAAAATCTTGCGATTCTCTGTTCAATAGATGTACAGAGAGAAACATGTAGTCAAAATATTGACATGGCGTATTGTGGTATGGATTGTACTATAGCCTTCAACATAATCTCTTTCCCCGCCTTTGAGAAAATATTTTCCTTCCAACCTTCCAATTTGGTATTCACTCGAGCTAGTATCCATGAGAACATATCCCTTTTCGACCTACCCCAATCAGATGGTATACCAAGATATTTCCCACAACGTTGTAGTATAGGTACTCTAATTGCATTAGCCATATTTTCCTGTAGAGAAGTAGGGCAAGATTTACTAAAAAATATACTGGATTTGTTGCAGTTCACCTCTTGACCCGTGGCAAAGCAATACTGATTCAATAGATTTGATAAATTTTGACATTCCCGAACCAATCCTTCTACAAAGAAAATAGCATCATTTGCAAAGAGAAGGTGTGAAAAAGTTGGGTACCATCTGTTGAGTTTTATTCCTTTGAGTGTATCCATATCGAGTGCATTATGAATAAGAGATGACAATAGATTGGATATGAGGATAAAAAGGTATGTGGATAGAGGATCTCCTTGGCGAAGGCCCTTGGTAGGATGGAAGGGCCTAAGCTGATCGCCATTCATGTTTATACAGAAAGATGTAGTGGTGATACACTGCATGACCAGATTACTCCATAATGGATGAAAGCCTAACTTAAGTAGATGAGCATGTCAAAAATCCCATTCGACTCTATCGTAGGCCTTCTGCATATCCAACTTGATAACATCATGAAATTTGCGCTTCCTCCTAAGTTGATGTAGAACCTCCTGAACTAATAAGATGCTATCTTGTATTTGGCGCCCACCCACAAAAGTGCATTGTTCCTCAGAAATTAGAGTTGGTAGCAGAGGTTTTAGTCTATTTGCAAGCACCTTAGAGATAACCTTATATGCATAATTGCATAAACTAATAGGGCAAAATTGATCAAGACTCTCAGGGTGAGGGAGTTTTGGGATCAAAGCAATAACTGTTTTATTTAAGGCTAAAGGTAAAACAGCTTGAGATAAAGAAATGCTGAACCTCTTTGAAGAGATTGTCCTTGATGATATCCCAATGAGTCCTATAAAAGAGATCAGTGAGGCCATCGGGACCAGGAGCTTTGGTTGCTCCCAGTTGAAAAGTAGCTAGCCTCAACTCTTCCAAGGTCAACAATGACATTAAAGTGTTGTTCATGTTTGGCGTCACCATCGTAGGACATTGATCTAAAATAGGTCCAAAGTTGCGAGCTCCCATTGTGGTATATAATGATGAGAAGAAAGAAGTTGTCATCTCCTGAAGCCTGCTAGGATCCCTGACCCAATCCCCTATTTCATCCTTGAGCATAGTAATCTTATTCTGCTGTCGCCTCTGGATTGTAGTTGCATGAAAAAAGCGTGTATTGCGATCCCTCCATTTCAGCCAATGTATTCTAGATCTCATGACCCAAAATTGTTCTTCGTGTTGCCATGCATTATGTAATTTTGTTTTCAAAGCCATAACTTTGGATCTGTCATAAGTAGGCATAGACTGGTTAGTGATTTGTAGAAGGTGCTGCTGAATTTCAGCTATGCGAGTATGGTTATTCCCGAATTTAAGACGACTCCACCGAAGCAAAGCATTGGCAACATGGCGTAACTTCGTAGAAAGGCTCAATTTCACCAGCGAACTCGAATGCCATGAAAAGTCGATGATCTAGCGGCAGTCACTGTCCTCGTTCCAAAAGGCTTCATATCTAAAAAACTGCTGACTTTTCTTTTTAGAAGCGATAGTAGATAATATAAGAGGACTGTGATCAGAGGCAACAACAGGGAGAGCATAAGCTTCCGCTGAAGGAAACGTAAATGCCATTCCAAAGTACAAAGAACCCTGTCCAGGCGTTCTCTAACAAGTTCATCCCCATCTCGATTATTCTGCCAAGTGAAGGCACAGCCTTTCGATTCAAGGTCCATGAGAGCGCAGTCAGTTAAGACAGCACGAAATGAAGACATATGGGAGAAATTTGCTAGTCTTTTGCCCACCTTCTCCCATGGGTAAAGGATGTCGTTGAAGTCACCTAGGCAAACCCATGGAGCATGATTCTCACAGCTGATAGTGCGCATCTCTTGCCATAATAGCCTCCGAAGGGGATATATCGCCGAAGCATGAAGACAAGTAATACGGTAGGTGCTGTCATCCTCAGTATCATGACAGAACAAGTCAAAAAAAAGAAGAAGGGGTCGACTTAATCTAATTCAAACAGAGGCTATCATTCCAAAAAAGAGCCAAACCCCCAGCTGAACCCACCGAACTAACCACCTGAAGATTTCCAAAATGGAGACTGCGGTTAAGACGTCGGAGAAAGACCTCACTATGTTTAGTCTCCATCAAAAAAAGAAGGTTAGACTTTTCTTTAACCACTAGGGCTTTAAGTGCTTGAATTGTCAGGGAATTGCCCAACCCCTGACAGTTCCAACTCAGAATTTTCATCGATAAGGTGGTGGCTAAAGATATAATTACCATCAATGAAGAGTTGGTGTCGATGGATTTAGAGATGAAGAGGCCTTCTCTTCTCTCACTGTAGCCCGTGCATGAGGAGGTTTTGCTCGCTAAACGGGCTATGGGAGAAAGGAGCTCCCTTACGTCGTTAGCAAAACAGTGAAGGCGTGAAGATTGGAGGAGGTACAACAATGATCAGAGAGAGATATTTGGAAGATATTTAAAGATTTTTAAAAATATTGTATTCAAGTTATACCAAACACAGGACAGGATTTTTTGCAATCCGGAGGATATTGAAAGGATTTCTAATCTTACCTTATCCTATCTTATTCCAATTGAAATCTGGATAATCAAACGCAACCTAAATGAATGAAAAGGGACCTAATTTGAAATGTTTGACTTTGACAAAGTCAAGTGTGCAATCGTTTGTTATAAAAACTAAGCTATTAGATAATGTGAGATGTGCATATATTTTGCAATTTAATGAATCACTTATGCACATATAATCGGTGCTGATGGATGGACAGACTGTGTCATTCTGACGAACCTGGTCACTGAATTGCTTCTGCTGCGCTCAAAGGGCAAAATGAATGGACTTGGGCAAACGATTCCAGTCTTGAGACCGGCACGCCTAGGTCTGATCAATCTTATATAAAAGACTAGGACTTTCAATAAATTTTCAACCTGCTGCTGTACCTAGTAAGGATTTTCAGGTTCAGTGCAAGGTCCTGTTCATCCACGCCTATGCATTGACCAGGTTTGTTTCGGGCTAATGTATGATTACGACTCACCTGTAAGTTCCTGCACTAATGAAGATCACCACTCGGCAAATATTGACTGTCGGCACTGAATACAGAGCCGCTCCCACCGAAGCAAATGCTCCTGACCTCGGCTTCTTGCTCACTCTCAGCCTCAAGCACAGCTTGAGCCTGTTCTTGGCCTTCTTGAGCAGAGAACCATAGAGAGACAAACCTGAAACCAAACCCATCTGTCTCACCCAATTCCGATACCCTCCATTGATCGAGTTGAACGAGGAAGGAGTAGTGCCGATGGTGCTTCCAATAAATAAGAGCAACGAGCAGAGCTTTGACAACATTGCTTGCATGTTCGTTGTTGCACTCTTGAGAGACCTGAGAGATAAGAGGTAAACTCTTTGGACAACGTTATCGGAATGGCAGGTTTAAAAAGCAGAGAGGTGAGCTTTTGGACAACGTTTGAGTGTCCTTTTGTCTTGCTTCTGCTGGTGCATCCCCATCACTCGTTTGAACTTAGCAGCCGACTTTCAGACGACCCTCTTCAATTCTTTCCGTCGTCTGTTTCACGGTCGAAATTCATTGCTCCAAATTTGCCATGAAAACGACAATATCCGAACAAGATCCATTCATATAGCACGGACGCGATACTAGGCAAAATACGGAAAACGAAGAGAAAATCCAAATATATGACCACCACAACGCGATTAGCTTTTATATCAGCAAGAATTACTATGTGCTTGTGTCCTAATTCAATTTTCTTTTGGACATGTTAGAAGAAAGTTATATAATATTTCAACTGTTGCGATGAAAATATATAACTCAGAAACCTAATATTTAAGTGAGGTTACTCCAAATTAGCAAAAAGAAAAAAGAAAGAAAGATATTTAAATTTTCCTTGAACCTAACAAACATATTGTTTGGCTACCTATATTCCTAAAGTCAAATGACTATACTAAATTCGAAGGGTGCTTATGATAAGTATGGATTTATGTTTCCGTGACACACTGTCACAGAGCTTATGTGAAATTCAAGTTGTCCTAATCAAAGGTCTAACAGAGGGTTAGAGAGAAATTTGCTCCAATTACCTTTCTAATTGGTGGATTATAAATTGAAGGCATCAATCATATATAAAATCAACTAAATTATATTATAATGAGTGATGTCTATGAAGTGCGGTTGAAGGAAGTTTCCTTTTCAACATGACCATTATATTGCAAAAAAACTTTAATTATCGTTCAAATTTCTTTGTCCATACATCGAGTTACATCCATATTTTTTAAACCTACATTTTGCATCTTATGATTTGTTGCTAGAATTCAACTTCTGTCTTTCCCCAATGATCCTCATATATTTGTTTATCGAATTACCATTTTCTTTCTCAAATTGCCCTCTTCGCTCTCTGTCCCTCCAAAGAAAAACCACAAAACTTCATTATTCCTTCCTCTTTCATCCTCCTCCTCTCTCTTCCCCTACCCTCTCAGCCACTTACCGCCCGACTCGGCTACTGTGTCTGGCGCTTTCTCAGTCCGAACCGCCATCCTTGGTGACGCATCACCTATACCAAGGTCTACATGCAAGAAAACATATTCAAGAACCTCGTTCCCGAACTCCAGGTTATCATTCTAGATGGACACTGTTTCATCCACGAGGAGAGAGCCCAGCAAGTTTGGGACGCAATTCTCTACCTCTTCCATGAACTTCCTGTTTGAATAGCAACTTTTGGTGGTCTTGAACATACCTCAGAAAATTTCTCACTATCCCACTACCTGCCCCACTTTCTCTCCACTTTGCAGTGTACGTGCCGATGTCAGTCACCGTATCATTTTCATAGTTACGTGCTTCTTCGGTCCCTCATGAAACGAATTGTGCATTTTCTTCCTTATGTCTTCCCTGGCTTCGCTGGTCCATAGAACTCGCAGCTCGTTCTATGTTGAGCATCGTGAATTCGCAGGCTGACTGAACTAGCACGCCAAGTTCTCTTGTGAGCCTGAATAATTGTGTCTTCAAATGCATATGATATGAGGTTGGAACACATGCTTTACTGGTCGCATGCGAGTCTGAAAGCACGCCGTAGACAATTCAGCGGCAACGATGGAGAAAAATTACGCACAGACGTACAATTTGTGGGGAAAAGCAATCTAATTTCCTTAGAGAATAATAGAAGGAAATGATTTTGCTTTAGATCCTGTCCTACCTCTTCATCCATTGAAAAATTTGGACTAATCTTCGCTACCTTTTATTTGTCACCACTCTCTATGAACATACACAATACCGAACCTCAAAGGCATTTTCTGCTTCCCTTCTGGTTCTTCGAACTGTTTTTTTTTTTTTTTGGACAGAAAAGATAATAACATTAAAAAAAGAAAGAAACGATTACACTTTAGCGTTCAAAGAAAAAGAAACGAAGGCATCCGCCGCGATCAGAGCTTGCAAAACAGGAGGAGGAAAAAGGTTCCAATTTTGGGGCAGATCTGGTCGTCCGTGTGCTTTGGCCGCCCAGTCAGCGACTGAATTGGCTCGTCTATTACAGTGCTGCAAACGGAGATTCAGAAAAAGGGGCAAGATCGATTGAAGCTCGTCAAACAGCGGCCGATCCTCCCATGGTGGCGGCCGTCGGTCTTGAAGAATGTCAATCAGTTGTAGACAGTCAGATTCGATGACGATCGATGCGGTAAGAAGCCCCTGTTGTTTGAGACGATTTAGGGTTAGGGTGAGCGCCTGTGTTTCCGCTTGAAAAGCCGAATTTGCTGAAAATCTGGCCGTATAGACATCAGTGAGCAGGCATCTATGATCGCGGCTAATACAGGCCATTGTGCCTTCTCTGTGCCCAGAGAGATTGAGGATTCGATACAGGCCATTGTGCCTTCTCTGTGCCCAGGGTAGAAGGAAGCATCGATATTGCATTTGATGAAGCCCGGTTCTGGCGATTGCCAATGGTGAACTGTAGAGACAAGGGACTCAGCGTTACGCGTACCTGCTGGTTGGGGAACTATTTGATCAGAGAGATTGAGGATTCGATATTGAGCCAAGGCATCAACAACAGCCAGATTGGAGTCAGGGAGTAACCCACGAAAGACACTATTGTTACGCAGCCGCCACATCTGCCATAAAACCAGAGCAATCATAGGTAATCGAGGTAATAGTTTCTGATCCTTAACTGATTCTGCAAACCACTTATCCAGACGAGTAATCGTAGTTGGGTGGAAAGGAAACTGCAGCTGTGGATGTGACCATACCCCTGCTGTCCACGGACAATAGAAGAAAATATGTTCCACTGTTTCCGGCTCATTCTGATTGCATATAGTACACATAGGGCTGGATATGATATGTCTGCTATGTAAATTGGATTTGGTAGCTAGTGCGTTTTGACATGCTGACCACAGAAATATGCGAATTTTGGGTGTGCTGTGCAATTTCCATATGTAACGCCATAGCTCAGGATGGGGATGATGGGAGGTTGATGCATGATTACCTTGTAATATGTTTGTTGGTGCTGTCAAGGCTCTATAATTACTCTTAACTGTATACTGCCCTGTTGTTGTTGCTGCCCAAATAATCTGATCTGTTGAGTGGAGAGGTCGTAGTGGAGTTCTGAGGATTTCGTCGACAATAGAGTCATCGAACATCTGTGTAATAAGGTGGGTTTTCCATGTGTGGTGGATAGGATCAATAAGATCCGCCACCAACCTGGGCTCATCTCTATTTGCAGGTCCGCCAATCTTACCTCTTGGTAACCAGCAATTTTCCCTAATATGGATTGATTTTCCATCACCAACAGACCATCTTGCATTCGGTAAAATGGCATCACGCCCAATTAGGATGCTTCTCCAGCCCCAGGAAGGGCGAGAACCAAACTCTGCAAATTCGAAGTCCTTTGAGGGAAAATATAGGCCCTTGAGGAGCCGACCCCAGAGCGAATGAGGTTGTTGTAGTAACCTCCAGGCCTGCTTACCAAGCATGGCATTGTTAAAAGCTGCAAGATCCCGAAAACCTAACCCACCAGAATTTTTAGCTGTCGTTAATAAGTCCCATTTCTTCCAATGCACACCATTCCTATTCTTATCATTCCGCCACCAGAAATTGGCAATCCGCCTCTCGATTATTCGACATAGAGATATGGGAAGCTTGAAGGTCGACATGGCGTACTGCGGCATAGCTTGGACGACAGATTTGAGAAGGATCTCCTTTCCGCCTTTCGATAACAACAATTCTTTCCAACCCTCCAACTTTGCATGTACTCTACCTAATAGCCAGCCAAATACTTCCTTTTTCGAGCGACCCCATTCTGATGGAACTCCTAGGTATCTACCATAACCACTCAACACCGGAACTCTCAACTCAGCAGCCAAGTTAGTTTGAAGACTTAGTGGACAGCATTTGCTAAAATAGAGGCCAGACTTATTCCGGTTTATAACTTGTCCAGTAGCGAGACAATATTGGTTTAAAATATTGGCCATGTTCTGACATTCCGAGATAGTGGCATCAAGGAAGAAAACGGAATCATCAGCAAAAAATAAATGCGAGAGAGTGGGGCATGACCTGGTAAGTTTGATGCCACGAAGATGTCCCATCGTAAGAGCGTTATGAATAAGGGTAGATAGAGCATTGGCCATTAAAATAAAGAGATATGGAGAAAGAGGGTCTCCCTGTCTGAGTCCTTTTGATGGCTTGAAATAAGGTAGAGCTTCCCCATTCAACTTAACACTCATTTTCGTTGTAGTAATACAGTGCATCACCATCTGAACCCACCAAGGATGAAAACCCAGTCTAATAAGGTAGGCTTGAAGGAAATCCCATTCAACTTTGTCGTAAGCCTTGTGCATATCAGTCCTGAGGATAGCTTGGAAGTGTCGTGTCCGATGTCTCGTTTTGAATTGATGTAGAACCTCATGTACAACTAATACATTGTCTTGTATTTGACGGCCAGACACAAAGGCAGCCTGTTCAAGTGATATCAGCTGCGCTAACAATGGTTTTAAGCGGTTGGCCATGACCTTTGAGATAACCTTATATGCAAAGTTACACAAACTTATCGGTCTAAACTGGTCAAGACGTTCAGGATGGTGTACTTTAGGAATTAGAACAATAAGAGTCTTGTTAAGATCTGGAGGGAACTTACCATAACGAAAAAAGTCGTGGACCAGACAGAATAAATCATTTTGGATAGTATTCCAATGGGATCGGTAGAATAAACCATTAAATCCGTCGGGACCGGAGCTTTTGTTGCACCCAGTTGAAAAGTGGCTTGTCGGACTTCTTCAACCGTCACTGAGGCCAATAACTGCGCATTCATTGTGTCCGTAATAACTGATTGACATTGATCAAGGACAGGGCCAAAGTCACGGTGGCCTGCCGATGTGTAGAGCTGGATAAAGTAAGCAGAAGTCATCTCCTTTAAATCTGCTATATCCCTCACCCATTCATTGTCTTCATTCCGAAGCATTCCAATCCGGTTTCTCTGCCTTCGTTGGATTGTAGTGGCATGAAAGAACTTACTATTTTTGTCACCCCAACGCAGCCAATTTATCCTGGACCTCATAGCCCAGAACTGCTCTTCTTGCTGCCAAATATTCCTCAGCTCATCTTGGATATGAGATACCTCTTCGCTGTCGGTATTAGAACTGTAAGGATGATTAATTATCGTTTGGAGACGTTGTTGTAAAGCTGTTATCCGCAAGTGTCCATTGCCAAACTTAGAGCGACTCCATTGGCTTAAAGTTATTCTTACCCTAGACAGTTTGTGCAAGAGGTCAGAATTTCTGGATTGATTAGAAGGCCAAGTTTGGGAGACAAGGCTGTAAACTTCCGGATCATCATTCCAAAAAGCTTCATAAGCAAAGGTGCGTTGACAATTTTTATGAAGCTTCACCGTTGAGAGAAGTAAAGGGCTGTGATCAGAGCCCAGTGGCGGTAAGGCATACACTTCCGCATCAGGATAATTAAGACGCCATTCCATAGAGTAGAGAATTATGTCCAATTGCACCTTAACGAGGTCAGCTCCTTCACGACGATTTGACCAAGTATACATGCATCCCTTACTTTCAACCTCCATTAGAGCGCATTCATCTACTACATCTCGAAAAGAAGAAAGACGAGAGCGAATAGGGGATCGACTGCCCATCTTCTCCCAAGGATGAAGAATTTCATTAAAATCCCCTGCACAAATCTAGGGTAGTGTATTGAAGGCACTAATTCTTCGAAGGGTCTCCCAAAACAACTGGCGGTTATGATAAGTGGAAGGGGCGTGCAAGCAAGTAATTCTCATAAGGCGATCATCACGTTGTTCCCTGCAGACCATATCAAAAAAGTCTTCCGAAAAGCTGTCAATTTCTAGAGAAATAGTATCATTCCAAAAAACGGCCAAACCACCTGCCAAACCAACAGGATTCTGAACAAAAGAACTATTATAATGAAGCTGATGCTGTAATCTATTTAGAAACAGCTCCCTGTTTTTGGTTTCCATCAAAAACAAAAGATCGGGCTTTTCTTTGGCTGACAAAGCCTTAAGAGCTTGGACTGTCGGGGGATTGCCCAACCCCTCGACGGTTCCAAAGATAAAAGCTTCATTTGTAACCCGGTGGCATTGAGGGCCAGCCACCAAAGCCCGATGAAGTGCTTCATTTGCTACTAATACCGGTGTTTCCTGGAGATGTGTCTCATCAAGCTGATCCAAAACAACACAGCCTTTATCATAGGGAGCATAGCGTTTCTGTTTCTTTGCTTGTCCTGTTAAGGCGTAGTGCGGGTATTTTTTATGCGTCTAAGAGTCTGTGCTATGTTTGTTGCAGGAAGATGATAGGAGGGAGTAATGCACACCTGCTGCTGCAAGTGCAGCGACTTAGGTGAAAACAGCGGAAGCGCTGTAGAAGAAATGGGATTGTCATCAGCTTTGCCTTTTGCTTTGGCCTGTGCAGGAATTAGATCTGTTGAAGTGGCCTGCCGCTGTGGAATAACCGCGTGAGAAGGACTAAGAGGATGCGCTGTCACCGCAGGGAGCTGTCCAAGAAGAGCTTCATCTGTAAGTTCTTTATCATTTGCTACCGGTGGAGGTAACAGGGTTGGATGTTGTAGTAAACCCGGGAGGAGTCTCGTATAATTTCCGAGTTTCATCCATTTCTCGGAGGATTGTAAAAAGCAGTCCAAAGAGGGACTAGTTTGATGAGCCTATGCTTTCAACCACGGGCCAAAAGCCAATTTGTCTTTGCCTTCCTCCTTGGCCAAATCAAAAGGAATATCTATACAGTTAGTTGCGTAGTGACCAAGTCTTCCGCACGAGTAGCAAAAGTGGGGAAGGCGCTCATATCTAAAGTCCAGCCATAACAGTTTTCCAGCTAACCGAATCAGTTTACCAGTTTTCAAAGGTGCACTTAGATTGATTTCCACCCTTACTCGCCCTATTTTCACTGTAGATCCCTCCCTGCTATCTATTCTTACCTCCAGAATGTCCCCTAGCTGATTTACAGCCTTCCTCAGAATCTGCTCTGTCATCCACTCCAAAGGCAAGCCAAGAATTTGGACCCAGAAAGCACACCGAGTAAAATCATAGCAATGGAGAGGTGTATTAGGAATCCAAGGCTTGAAGTTGACTAAGTTGCTAGAAAAAAGCCAAGGGCCCCCCTTTGAAATACGTTGGAAATCCTTATCTTGTTGGAACTTTGCTAAATATAAACCACCTTCATGTTGAGAGAATTCGACCAAAACAACTCGCCATATGCGCTTCATAACTTCCCGGAACGCCTGAAAATTTATATTCGATGTAGTAATAACCTTCCCTAAAAGGGTTAGTTTGCATTCCGCAAGTTTTTCCATTGCAGGTTCATCCTCCCATATCTCAACCTCCTGATCAGAACATAGACTTCCCAAGCGGTGGCACAAAGCAGTCATGCGAACTGATTCATCAGGGTCATCCGAAGCCATGACCACAAAATGCTCAATTGAACATAAGGCAGTGACGCAAAATAGAAAGACCCAGTCACGAACAGCAAAGCCAGTCACCAACAACCGCAATTGCCAGAGGAATGAAATAAGAGGCAAGACAAAGCAGGGTACGACATGGTTGGAGGGAAGTCACCTCTTTGCGGTCCGATGATGATCTCCGATGATGAAATCCAGCACATGCAAACAGGAATCAGCATTCCAGGGACGACGAGAAGCGGGGATATAAGGAGATTAACGGAAGAGGAAGCAATCTATTACACAACCCATGGGAATTTGCACAGGAGAAAGTAGTTGACAAAGCACTGCGTCGACAGCGAAGATATCCTACCATAGACGGTAGATGAAGCTCTGCATATAAGGAGAGGGAGTACTACCAGGAGCGGTAGAAGTTTCTCACTTCATAGAGAGTATGCACATCCCTAAATGATGAACTAGTTCTTTTTAATTCTTCTTTGAACTGTTTAGAGTGACATATACGGATCGATTACGTATTATTAGGACATTACACATGTAAGAAAATATTTGGTGATAACCGTTAGAAAAAAAGTGATTTTTGATTTACTTAACTTTTGTTGTTCCTAAGCCAAGTTGTTAACACTTAATTTTTATCTTTCAAAATATATATATATATAAAAAATCAAAATCAAATCAAAAATAAAAAAAAATTAATTATTATTTTTTCTTTTAAAAAAGAAGTCATGCGGGTCCGGGTCTGGTCGGATCCGGCCTTGGCCCGACCCAGCCCTTTTTTCCCTTTTTCTTTTTCTCCCCGCATGGGCCTAGGCCCAAACCTCTCTTTGCTTTTTCTTTTTTTTTTTCTTTTTCTCCTCGTGCGGCCCAGCCTTCTTCCTCCCTCCGGCCCGACCCGCCTTGTTGTCTTCTCCCTTGACCGTCTTCTCGCGGGGAAGTAGCGAAGCAGAAAGCAGCCGTCCTCCGCATGGGGAATTGGCAAAGCCGAAAAGCAAAGTCGACAAGAGCATTTGGAGTGGCTGCGGGAGGGAGGGTGATCCACAGGAGAGCCGGTTGGCAGAGTCGGTGGATTGGTCAGACGAGGGCACGCGCGCGAGAGCCGAATGAAAAGAAAAGAAAGAGAAGTAGAGAGGGATCCGGGTGGGAGAAAAGAAGAAAGGAACGGTGAAAAACAAAGAGGAGAGATAGAGAGAAAAACGGGGGGAAGGCGAGAGAAACAGGGAGCAAAAGGAGGAGGAACTCACCGAGGCCGCCGCCGTCGACGCGTCTCCCGACCGCTGCAACCGCTGCCATCGCCGCAGCCACCGCCGCAGACACATCTTCCAAGCCAACATTCCTATCGGACCTCAGGTTGGCATTTCGTCGAATACTTGGCGTGCATTTTGAGCTTGAGTTGGCCGGAGTTCGTTCCATCCGTTTCAGGCGAGCTCCGGCCTCCGTAGGTCCCCCTTAGGTTCCTGTTTGTTGTTGTTTGCTTGCTGGTCACCGCCGTTGTCGCCTCGGGTCCGGTTTAGGTCGGAAGCCTCCTGGTTTGCCCATGCCCTCTACTTGTTCGCCATAATGCCCAAGTGGGCTCTCTCCCTCTAAAGCTCTTTCACATGGAGCCCTAGGACCCCTGACGGTCGGAGCGACGCCATTGTAGCCAGGGAAGTCGCGTCGTTCACCTTGCTTGGCCACGGTAGCACCGTCACCGGCGTGCGCCTTCTCGGCGCCCCTGGTTGTGACTACCCAGTCGCGACCAAAGGGAGGCCAGTCGAGTGGGCCAGATGCCAGATCTGGTCCATTCGACTCTTGTTTTCGCTTGGGCCAGACCAAGGACGGTCAGGCCTAACTCAGTCGGGTCGGGCCCGGTTGAGTCGGACTCGGTTAGACTCGACTCGACCCGATCCGATCCCAAAAAAAAAAAAAAAAAAAAATCATATAAAAAAAGAAAAAAATTTTGAAATTTTTTAAAATAATATAAATTAAATAAATTTATAAAAGTTTACAAAAATTGTACAAATTTTTTTTTAAAATTATTTAAAAAAATAAAAAATAAAAAAATTTAATTTAAAAAAATTTAAAAAATGTAAAAAATTTAATTAAAAAATTTCGGAAATTAAAAAATGATGGGGTTTTGTTAAGAATTGCTATGTTTTGCATTTTTCGTGTAATTCTTTAGTTGTTTGTGTTTTGATTATATGTTGCATGTTTTATTTGCATATTTAATTATGTTTAATTGCACGTATTTAATTTTACTGCAATTAGGATCTTGATAGCTATGATTGTTATTTTAATGTTTGCGCACCGGTATGATCACTTCATATGTTAGTGAATAGGTATAAAATCAATTCAAACTGCTTGCCAAAAATCATTTTATTAAAATGAATAAGATTAGGTACCGAAAGGGCATTAATTGATCAATTAATGTAATCAAGTCACCGACCCTAAATTCTCTGGTTGCGTAGGAAGTGAGGTACACTCCCGGGCTTCACTTGGTTTCTAGCCGACCCCAATAGGCTAGTGGTGACTCCTTTTATGCGAATTTCTTTAGAATATTCCAACGTCACACGGGGTATGGGCTTGGGAGAGCTCACGCCTGATCATGGGCCTTAGGCCCGTGCTTTGGGCAATACCCCTAAACTTGTTCCCTCCTCCCGAGGGTAGGTCGCGATAGCTTGGCGACTCCACTGGGGACTTTGTTTTAAACTTTAGAAGACTTAGGCCAATATTAATTTTGTTCATAAATATTTTTGTTTGGCACCGAGGATTTCAGGCACATCCCTAACATCAAATGTGTTAAATGTTTTTGTAGAATGGGAGGTATAAGGGGAAGTGTTTGCTCACCTTTGTCTTGTAGGAAGGTGAAGGAATGTATGGTTTATTTTTCATGTATGAAGTGTTGATTGCTTATGAATTGTCATGCCTGCATCTCCTGCATTGCACTACACTTTAGCACACACAACTCGCCGTCGGACCTAGGCCACATAGGATCACTTAGGATGGTGTTGAGGTGGATACCACTCTGACTACAAGCATGTAGTACGAGTCGCCCATCTCAACCCCAAAATTTCTTTCTTGATGTTAGAGGTCCCCACCTAGTCTGCGAGCATGCGACAGGAGTCGGTCCTTTGACGAAGCCGGAGTCATGGGTAACACAACCTAGCCACGAGCTTGTTAGTTCAGTCCTATGATCCCATGGCTTCATTTTGGGCCATTTAGAGTAGAAATTGAACCACTGTCCATGCGCATGCCTATGACCTTTACATCGCTGCTCAATGAGTAGGGTAAGTTTTTCTTGAATTCTTTTCTTCGCAATTTACTCATTAGCTTTCATTTTAGCTGGTCCATGACAAACTAGGTTGATCATACGATGGGGGTATCCGACCTTCGCATCATCTCCGTCCCGAAAGCCGAGCTTCGCGCGTGGTGGAGTAGATTAGATCTAACTGGCCGTGATTGGGTACGATCATATGTTGGATGCTTACTTCCCCTATTGGAGATAGAAACTCATTCTAGTGTCATGCAAGCATTAGCGCATTTTTGGTGCCTCGCAACTTGCACGTTCGTACTCGGTGATCACGAACTCACTCCAACCCTGGAAGAATACGGCATTGCCATTGGAAAGCCCTTGGTGTTGGAGTTAGTTAGCCTACCTGTAGGGACTGAGTATGCATCGACCTTATCTGATTTCCTTAAAATTAAAGAAGAGGACGTGAGGAAAGTTTTAAAAGCTAATCGCAACACCTGCCCGTTTTCATTCTTAAACGAGCTTTTTCAAAATGCCCAATCTTTTTAAAAGAATAGGATTTTCCTCTTAGCTTTCTTCGGGTTTGTATTATTCCCACATTGTAGGAACGCTATTAACCCTTCCGTAGCATGGGTAGTTCATGAGGTATGTATGGGAAAGGGCTTTGTTAATGCCGTCTTGATCGAAAATTTTCTTTCCCTTACTCGTTTTAAAGAAAACAAAAACAAAGCTTGATGGTTAGAGATAGAAAAATGTTTGCCCCTGATGACCGTGAGCGGCATTTTTGACTCTAGCCAACCTATCCTAAAGTTTAGAGATAGAAAAATGTTTGCCCCTGATTATCATTATTCTGAATGGTTAGTTTTCATGACCAACCCCGGACTTGAGGATTTCTAATGGCATGCCAAATGGCTTCGAGTTCAAAAAGCGCGGTTCGTGTATGGGCTTACTGGACCTATACCTTTGTTGGGAATCACTGGAGTCACCGAATATTACCCGACACGAGTCACCCGTTAGCTTCAGGAGGTTCAACAGCTTCCGTCGGCGATCCAGGAAGACCCGCTCATAATAGACTTCCCTGACGGATGCCAAGATCACGAGGACTCTGTCGCGTTGGTCAAGTCGATGTGGGATATGTGCCACCCGCAGAAGCTAATTTGGCCCGAAGAAGAGTTGGAGGGGCAAGAGAAGACTTACTATGCCTCGAAAGATTACATCCTTAGGCACAAGATCCCAGAGAGCCTTCGGCCGAAGATTCCTGAAGTGCCATTGAAGATCACCCACCGAGCTGAGATCAAGCGCCTCAAGAGAGAGCTCCAAGAAGCTGAGGAGCGTGCTTCGAAGTTAACCCGAGTCAGTGGAGCTGCCACAAGTGGAAGCTGTCCTCATTAGTTAGATTGAGTCGAGCGTAATATGTAGTAGGACCATATTCACATACGTTGCAATATTAAGGAGTTTGTCTTGAGTCTCAATGTTGAAAATTGGGAGTTAGGAGAATGTCTTTTCTTCTTTGAAATAGCTTCGTTGTTTAAGGGTTTTCTTTCGCGTTTTTTCTTGTATTATGTGGCAACCTGGCTTTCAATGAAATGAGCAAATTGGGGCGATTAGATCTTTGTCGTGGGCCGACCGCCTAATTATTACTTGTACTTATATATACTTATCTACCTTTGCTTCAGGTACTAACAGATCGATTGTCTTCTATTGATCGTCGACACGGCCAAACGGAGATCCCCGATTTGCACGCGTGCAAAAGTCAGAATGGAGAACGATGACACCAACGTGCGCATGGCTAAGATGGAGGACCAGCTGGCCCAACTCACCGCAATGATGCTTGAAATAAGCTAGAGGTTTAAGGAGCCCCCCACTGTAGCCGTCACTGGAACATCCACTCCTACGTTATCTAGACACACTTCCCCGTCAACGGGAGGCATGCACGTTGCTAATCTCCCCGAAAAAGAAATTGCCGGAGAAGCTCCTTCTATCACGCCAATCATCGTCAATTTGGATTCTCCTCCATAGGAAAACCCAACACCCCGCTTAAGTGAAGAGAGTGAAAAATGTTTGGCAAAGATGGAGGAGCGACTATGTGTCTTGCAATGTTATGAGCTGAAAGGAGCTGATAAGTTGTCTCCATACACCAAGACGAGCTTTCCTGAGAATTTTCAAGAGCTTGAGTTCACAAGAAAGTATGACAGAACGGGATGCCCAAGGACTCACCTTAGATATTACATGAGGAAAATGGCTCACTACGCTGGCAACATGCCATTTCTCATACACACATTCCAAGATAGCTTGGAAGGCATTGCTTTGACGTGGTTCATTGCACTAGACATTGAAGAATTCACTAGTTGGGAAGACTTAACCAATGAGTTCTTGCAGCAATACCGGTTTAACATCGAGCTCGCCCCCACGAGGGAAGAGTTTACTCGTGTTGAGAAGAAGAGGAATGAGTCATTCAAGGCCTTTGTGCAAAGGTGGAGGACCATGGCTTCACAAGTGAAGCCGACCTTGAACGAGAGGGAGATGAAGCAACTGTTCCTCAAGACATTGCCCTCTGAATACTTCCAAGGGTTAGTGTTCTCAGGTTGCCAGACATTTTCACAGCTAGTTGAGGTAGGTGAAGGAGTTGAATGGGCAATGGTTGAGGGCAAAATTTCAACTGGAGGCATGAAGAAATTCCCAGCAAGAAAAGATAAGGAGGCCGCAGTTGAAGTAGTGCTTGTGCAAGGGTCACCTTTCCCTCAACGTCCGCAACACCCGCACACAAGCCTATGATGGTTCAAACTAGCTGATCACAAGCATATGATAACGACAAGAGGCCATTTCGAAAGGAATTTTCCCCATTACCACACCCACTGTCAAAGTTGTTGCCCATGCTCCTTGAAAAGAGGATGGTTGTGAAGGAGGTGCCAAGAGACAATCGAGGTTCGTCGGTTTTGATATGACTAAGACCTATGAATACCATATGAAAGAAGTGGGGCATGATGTAGATAATTGCAATGTGCTGAGATGCAAAATTCAGCAGCTTCTAGACAAGAAGATCTTGATTTTCAGGGAGACTCAGCCTAACGTGTAGCAGAACCCCCTACCAAATCATGAAGGGGGGAGTTAACTCAATTTCCGAGGACACGTGGGCGAGTCAACAACCTCTAATGGTGGATGCTTCCCAGCTGTATGAGTCCCTAGTGCTAGCGGAATACTATGGAGGTCAGGAGGATGTGACCCTAGAAGAAAAACTGAACCGTGTTTGCAGGATGGTAGCCATGGGAGTAATTCAACGCGGAGAAGAGGAAGAGAGGGTTGTAACCGTGATAATGCCATCATCATTATGCTATCGTTCTGCAACTTGGCTAGTATGTCTCCGGTGAGGAAGGTTATGCTTGAAATTTCGAAGATCCCAGCTTTGTACGAGGAAGGGGTGATAGCTATGATAACCCCAATGGTGATTGAACTATTTGATGAAGAGCCCGCCGACGATATCAAGATGGGAATTGCTGAACCCATGGTGATCGACCTTATGGTCGAGGAGATGTCAGCAATCAAAGTCACGGGAGGGAACGCAACGCCAGTCATGATTGAATTGCCTCCCTAGGAGAAAAATGGAGTGATAATGCTGGAGTATCCTCCCAAATTCGATTCCAAAGCTGTACCTTGGGATTATGAAACAAATGAGGTAGATGCTGTCATGCGATCATGATGCTGTTACGCACCTAATAATGGAGTAGAAAAGAAGGCCGTGACAGAGGAGGAGGCAAAGCAATTTTTGGGTGTAGTAAAGTCTAGTGAGTTCAACGTGGTGGATCAACTTCGGAAGTTGCCAGCTCAAATCTCCCTGCTAGAATTATTCAAATATTCCGAGAAGCATAGGGACATCTTGCTGAAAGTCCTTAATGAGGTGCACGTGCCATAGTCAATCGATGAAGTCCAATTAGAGGAGTTCATTGGGGCCATTCTACTAAAAGACCAAATTTCCTTTACTGATGCAGATCTTCCCCCTGATGGTCCTAATCATACCAAAACGCTACACATCTCGGTGAAGCATGAAAGCACTCTTGTTTGCAAAGTATTGATCGATAATGGTTCGGCCCTCAATATATACCCGTTGGCTACTCTCCACTGTCTTGGCATTGATCTTGGGATAATTCGTATTGGTAAGTTGACCGTGCGGGCTTTTGACGGGATGAAGAAGGAGGTGATAGGGGAAATTGAGCTTGAGTTGCTAATTGGCCCTGTACTTTTCCAAGCTATGTTCCAAGTGTTAAATATACCAAGCGCTTTTAATTTTCTGCTAGGGAGGCCATGGATCCAAACAGGAGGTGCTGTTGCCTCCAGCCCCCATCAGAAGATACGATTTATGGTGGACAACAGGCTTATCACAGTCTATGGAGAATCCGACTTCAAGATCTACCATGAGATAGCCATCCCCTATGTGGAGCCTGAGTGTAGTGAGGAATCCAGCTTTCAAACCCTCGAGCTGGTATCCATGGTCCATGTGTCTGGAGGGTCCTTCACAAAGGCTTCTAAATTGTCTAAGCCGGTCATAACTGCGGGAAAGATTATGCTGGCAAGCAGGTATAATCCTGGAGAGGGCGTGTGAAAGCCCATTGAAGCTCATAAAAACTCGAAGAGGAGAGGCCTATGATATGTTGAGGGGCGAGAAGGTCGTAGCGAGTAAGGTGGTCATGGCAACCGAGGGGGCCGTGGAAGGCAGAGAGGCTAAAATGCCCGAGGAGGCCGAGGTGGGTATAGAGATTGGAGTGAACGTATTGCCTAAACCGAGGAGGGTGAGGGTGATCAAGGCCCATTTCATCCATTGTTAGAAGAAACGTTTTCAGGACCTCCAAGGATGTTATTCGAGGAAGAGGGGGACATCTATGGTGTGACCGAGCTATTCGAGGAAGACGTCATATGCACCATTCTGGCATACAAGGAAGCTAAGTCCTCTAAAGTCGTGGATGTCCCTCCAGAGTAGGGCGGTTCTCGTTTAGCCTAGTCTTTCATTCTATGTTTTCTCCCCTGCGTGGGATCTCAAAGATTTTCTTTTTTTATTTCCTGTTTATGTCATTTGTAATGTGAACTATGGTCGACCCCGATCTTGAGCCGTTGGTCGAGGGTGGTGTGTGTTAAAATACGGCCTTATCTTTCCTCATTCAATAAAGTACACACATGTTTTATTAAGGACATGTGGAGGCACATCGAACTATTCCTATGATGGTCGCTGAGGCCTAGGTCTCCACATGCTCCCTTCTTTGACTGCCTTACAAGGACGAGGAAATCCGAGGATATGAGGATGAGTTCTTGAAACTTTTACAAAAATACTTCAAAAATTCTTCGAAAAACGACATGCATTATCTTTATTTGTTGACATTTCTCTAACTCATCTCATCGCATCTCATGCATTACATTATGCATAATCATAATAAGGACGCATATGACTCGGACGTGCATGAAGAAAATCTCTCAAGTTCCGATGACACCAATGATGACGATCAAAAGGGGATTGAATGTGAATGGAATCAACATAAAGGATCGAAGCCGTTGACAGAAGAGCGAACAATCACCATGAATTTACGTGATGCAGAGAATGTTAGGGAAGTAAGGATCAGGGCATGTCTCTTTGAGTCAGAGGCGAGAAAGATGACTAATCTTTTGAAAGAATATCAAGATGTGTTCGCCTGGACATATGCCGGGATTGGACCTTGAAATTGTGGAGCACGCTTTGCCAACAGATCCTGATATGCCACCTAAGAAGCAAAGACTTAGGAGAACTAAGCCAGAGTTGTCCAAGAAGATCGAAGAAGAAGTAATGAAGCTATTGAAAGTAGATTTTATCGAATTGACACGTTATCCTGATTGCATAGCAAATATCGTGCCTGTAATGAAGAAAGATAGGCGAATTAGGGTATGTGTTGACTATCGTGACCTAAATCGAGCAAGTCCCAAAGACGATTTTCCACTCTTGCATATCGATGTCTTGGTTGACAGCACAGCGGGATTTGAGTTATTCTCCTTCATGGATGGTTTTTCTAGATATAATCAAATCCGTATGAAGAAGGAGGATAGGAGCAAAACATCATTCATAACTCCTTAGGGAACTTTCTGCTGCAAAGTGATGCCTTTCGGTTTAAAGAATGCTGGGGCAACGTATCAAAGAGCCATGGTCACGTTGTTTCATGACATGATGCACAAGGAGATCGAGGTATACGTGGATGATATGATCGCAAATTCAATACGAGGTGAGGACCACGTTGGAGTCTCGCAAAAACTGTTCAAACGTCTTCGGAAATTCAAGCTACGCCTTAATCCCACAAAATGTGTTTTTGGGACGAGATCGGGGAAGCTGCTAGGGTTCATGGTTAGTAACAAGGGCATAGAGATTGATCCGTCAAAGGTTAAGGCTATCTGTGATTTACGATCCCCGACCACCACCAGGGAAGTTCGTAGCTTGATGGGGCAGCTCAATTATGTGGCGAGGTTCATCTGTTAGTTGTTTGAAATAGTGAAGCCATTCTTCAAGCTCTTGAAAAAGAATGCAAAGATTGAGTGGGATATCGAGTGTCAGGGTGCCTTTGAGAAGATAAAACACTATCTCACTCGCGCACCAGTCTTAGTACCCCCTCTCCCTAGTATTCCCTAATTTTGTACTTGACCATATATGATGAATCATTGGGAGCCATGTTAGCACAGAAAAGACCAAATGACGGGAGAGAATGCGCGATATACTACTTGAGCAAGAAGTTTACTGTTTTCGAGACTACACAGAAGTTGAGAGAACTTGCATGGCCTTGATTTGGGTATTGCACAGGCTGCGGCAATACACACTCCATCACCGAATCCTGTTGGTGACCGAAAATGATCCCATCAGGTACCTCCTGGAGAAGTCGGCACTGGTTGGCAAGTTGGCCAAGTGACAAATCTTAATTTCAGAGTTTGACATTTAGAGCCTAAGGCAAAAGTCCGTTAAAGGTCGTGCCATAGCAACCGTGTTGGCAGAAAGTCCCAAGAGGTCTAGGACATCTGATGAGGATAGTGATGCAGAGGAGCAAATTTTACTCGTATCAAGTGACAAATTGACGATGTACTTCGATGGTGCAGTTAATTTAGCTGGGTCGGGTCTGGGGCAGTTCTTATCTCCCTAGATAGCCAGCACTACCCTGTTGCCGCTAAATTGACGTTCCATTGCACGGATAATATTGTCGAGTATGAAGCATGCATTCTTGGCCTCCAAGTTGCTATTGACATGAAGATCCGAAAGATGCAAGTTTATGGTGATTCAGCCCTTATCATCTTATAGACTAAAGGCAAATGGCGAACACAGGATTCTAAATTGATTCCATATCATGAGTTCCTGGGGGAGTTGACAGAAGAATTCCAAGAAATAGCATTTGAATATTTGCCAAGGTCTCAAAATCAGTTTGCTGATGCCCTAACTACCTTGTCTTCAATGTTACAAGTAGCTGGAGGCTTGGACATTGAACAATTAAGAATTGAAATCTTTAGGCGCCCAGCTTATTGCATGACGATTGAAGAAGAACTGGACAGACAGCCTTGGTATCACGACATCTTGAAGTATCTGCAGAAGAGTGAATTCCCTGAAGGAAGTGAAGCAGCAGACAGAAAGCATTTAATAAAGTTAGCATCGAAATTCTTCGCTAGTGGAGATGTCCTCTACAAAAGGTCCTTTGACTCAACATTGCTAAGGTGTGTTGATGCTAAAGAAGCTGATCGTTTGATGAAGGAGATACATGAAGGGGAGTGTGGCCCCCATATGAATGGACACTTCTTGGTGAGAAAGATCATGCGACTCGATTATTATTGGCTGACCATGGAGTCCGACTGCATTCAGCACGTACAACGGTGTCAGCAGTGCCAGATTTATGGAGATAGGATAAATGCCCCTCCAAATGAACTTCACCAAATGTCTCAACCTTGGCCCTTTTCAATGTGGGGAATTGACATGATTGGGCCCATTAACCCCAAAGCTTCAAATGGGCATCGATTTATCCTGGTGGCGATAAACTATTTTACCAAGTGGATCGAGGCCAATTCATATGTTAATGTTACTGCCAAGAATGTGGCGAAGTTCATTCGTCACGACATTGTTGCTCGTTACGGGATGCCGGAGGCGATCATTACCGACAATGGCACTAATTTGAACAACAAAGTCGTAGATGGTTTGTTTAGTGAGTTTCGAATTAAGCATTTGAACTCGTCACCATATCGTCCTCAGATGAATGGAGCAGTGGAGGCGGCGAACAAGAACATAAAGAAAATCCTATCAAAGACTGCCGAAAATTATCGTGATTGGCATGATAGACTCCCATACGTGCTAATGGCGTATCGAACTTCTATCTGCACCTCCACAGGGGCAACTCCTTTTTCACTCGTGTATGGGATGGAGGCAGTCTTGCCTGTTGAAGTCGAAGTCCCTTCTCTAAGGGTCCTTTCCCAATCTATGCTCAATGAGACTGAGTGGATGCAACAGAGGTATGAGCAATTAAACATGATCGATGAGAAGAGATTGTAAGCTGTATATCATGGACAATGCTATTAGAGACGAGTTGCAAAAGCCTTCAATCGAAGGGTGCATCCTAGATACTTTGAAGTCAACGACCTGGTGCTGAGGAAAGTGCTTCCGATTATACCAGACCCTCGTGGCAAATTCACCCCGAACTATGAAGGGCCATATGTCATTAAGAAGCTTCTACCTGATGGTGCTATGATTTTAGTTGAAATGGATGGCAGTGAATTGCCTAGACCTGTAAACTCAGATGCAGTCAAGAAATATTTTCCATCGTTGAAATCAAGGTCGAGGAACCACTTCATGCGCAATCTGAGTCACATGGCATCATGCATAGCATCATAGATATCATACATATATCACATACACGCATATCTATTTGTGTTTCAGGCACCTTACCATTCGATGAGGAAATGGCGGAGGGAAAAGTCGATTCAAAAGATCCATCAAGTCTCCGCACAAATGGTTGAATATCTTTTTTCTTAAATGAAAGGTAAAAAAGAAAAAAGGGGGCATGGTGTCATTTGTACAACCTATTTTCTGGTGTCACTATACGTGCTTCATATCGGTAATCCTCAAAGAGAGGAGCTTGTAAAAATGTTTTTATTCGGATAAAAAAAGGTGAAACATGAATCATGCCAAACAAGGAGTGCTTAGGATGAAGAAAGGTAAGCCATTTCCAAACACATCCTTCAAACACTTTCAAGAATTGAGTGAAAAACAACCTTCTCTTAGGACGAAGGATCCATTCGCATTGAGCGCGAAGATCGAAATGATAAAGGCATTTCCTTCATCAATCTCAAGCGCCAAGCCGACATATTGCTAGCCCTTCAGGCCAAATAGAGATGATCCTCCAAAGTACCCCTGTTGAGAACGACCCAACATCGGGGCAGCATAGGAGGTTACAGTCGTTTTGTAGAGCGAATGATTGGGAAAGATCCTATTACTTTCACTTGCATCAATTTTCTGGTGGTAGCTTTAAATGAACTCTCATTAGATCTTGACTCATCCCAATGTGAAGAAGAGCATTTCATTTTCTATCCAAACACTGATACCCGTTGCTTTAGCCAATTTGGGCCTGATTATTCATTTCTAAACCCCCGATCGGTGATCATCTCCCTTCACTGGGGCAAGGCATAAGGATTGACTGAATACAATTGGCAGTCATGAGAAAATGTGAAAAGCATCTCGAAAGTCATAAGAGCTCCAAAAGTTCAAAGAGCAAAATGTTTGACAAATTAAGGGGCATGAAAAAGCAGTGTGCCTAGTAAAAGCAAGGCCAATGCCCGTAAAAAAAAAGAGCCAAAAGGCTACATCTTATGTGAAAAATTATCACAGTCCAAGTGCTTGCGAAAAAAAAAATTGTTATTGCAAGTGCAAAGACTATTAGAAAAGAAAGGGGCAAAGCTCCCAGGCAAAAATGATTAGTCAAGGGACTTTCGAGAATGCATTGTATTTCAAAAGCCAAACGCTCTCGAAAGGTTGAGTGACCCGATCACGATGCCATGATGATCACTGACTCTCAAAAAGCATATTGAAAATTTTAAGCCTTTCAAGCCTCTCCCGAGCCAGTGAGCCTCTCCCGAGCCAACATTATAACCCTTTTCCGAAGCCTCTTCTGATTGGGATGATTTGAGTGAAAATGAGAATACCACAAAGAAGCTACTGCTTGAAGGAGTGGAAGTAATTCTATCTTGTCTCATCTTCCAAGCTCTCGACTTGTAAAGCTGATGAAGATAGTGACCAATGTTCCTTTATTGGCCTCAAAGCAACAATTCCTTTATGTAAGCCCTAGTCAAACCTATATTTGTAGCCCTTTCAAAAGACCTTTTTTTTTTATCGATCAACTTGTGCTCATTGTGAATGTTTCTGAAAGCCTTTGATATGGGTTATGTGAGATACCCTTTGCAATCAGTTACTTCCCACGCAAATATATGGGATCAAGCAACTATGTTATTGAGAGTGTGCGAAAAGCCCTTTCTGATTAAGGAGCTCTAGTTTGGCATGCCCAATGTACTTTTTTTTTCACGAGTAAAAATTGTTTTGATAAAAACTTGTCTGTTGGAGAATTTGATGATTAATGATACATTCCCGAGCAAGATGACAATTTTACGCTACATGATGCTAATTGACATCGAATGTTTTCTTTAAAGCAGTAGAACTTAGCTTGATTAAATTGTTCGATTAATGCTGTAATATTGTCAATATGTCTCTTGATGACATCCCTAATGACATTTGCTCAAGTTGAGTTTGACAGGATTCCTCGGTGAAGCCATGCAGTTTTCAAAAGGTTCGTGAGTCTATCCTTAAACCACAAGGTTCGTGGGTCAATCCTTAAACCACAAGGTTCGTGGGTTTGTCCTTAAACGACAAGGTTCGTGGGTCTGTCCTTAAACCACACGGTTCGTGGGTCTATCCTTAAACCATAAGGTTCGTGGGTCAATCCTTAAACCACACTTTTAAAATTTTCATGGTCAACTTTAAATCATGTTATCTACAAAGGTTCATTGGTTTCCCTCAAATCATGCATTTTCCACCCGGTCGAAACCTGTTGTTACACGAGGAGACCTCATTCCTCTCATTCTTCTTATGACACAGTGTGCTTTATAGCCCGGAGAGCTTTTGTAGCCTGGAGAGCTTTGTAGCCCGGAGAGCTTTTGTAGCCCGGAGAGCTTTGGAGCCCGAAGTCATTCTTATGACACGGTGAGCTTTGTAGCCCGGAAAGTTTTTGTAGCCCGGAGAGTTTTGTAGCCCGGAGTCCTTCTTCTTGTGACACGGTGAGCTTTGTAGCCCAGAGAGCTTTTGTAGCCCGGAGAACTTTGTAGCCCGGAGAACTTTGTAGCGGAGTCTTTCTTCTTATGACACGGTGAGTTTTGTAGCCGGGAGAGCTTTTGTAGCTCAGAGAGCTTTGTAGCCTGGAATCCTTCTTCTTATGACATAGTGAGCTTTGTAGCTTGGAGAGCTTTTGTTGCCCGGAGAGCTTTGTAACCCGGAGTCCTTCTTATGACACGGTGTGCTTTGTAGCTCGGAGTCCTTCTTCCTATGACACGGCGTTCTTCTGTAGCTAGGGGTCTTTCTTCATCTTATTGCAAGATGCGTTTTCATAGTTATGAGTCATTTTCCATCAACCTTTACGCACCTAGGGTCTTTCTATCATCGAAATAATTTAGGTGTCTTCTATATTTGATTGCAACCTTTTCGAGACTACATTCAAAGAGGGGCAGCTGTTGACACTTAATTTTTATCTTTCAAAAAGTATATATAAAAAAATCAAAATCAAAATCAAAATCAAAAATCAAAATAACAAATTTTAATTATTAATTTTCTTTAAAAAAAAAGGCGTGCGGGTCCGGGTCGGTTTGGATCCGGCCTTGGCCCGACCCAGCCCTTTTTTCCATTTTTTTTCTTTCCCCCGCATGGGCCTAGGCCCAAACCTCTCTTTTCCTTTTTCTTTTTTTTTTTCTTTTTCCCCTTGTGTGGCCTAGCCTTCTTCCTCCCCTCCGGCCCGGCCCGCCTCATTGTCTTCTCCCTCGACCGTCTTCTGCGTGGGGAAGCAGCGAAGCATAAAGTAGGGGTCCTCCGCATGGGGATTTGGCAAAGGCGAAAAGCAAAACTGACAAGAGGATCTAGAGTGGCTGTAGGAGGGAGGGCGATCCGCAGGAGTGCTCGCTGGTAGAGTCGGCAGATTGGTCGGATGAGGGCACACACGCACGAGCTGAATGAAAAGAAAAGAAAGAGAAGCATAGAGGGATCCGGGTGGGAGAAAAGAAGAAAGGAACGGGGAAAAACAGAGAGGAGAGACAGAGAGAAAAACGAGGGGAAGGCGAGAGAAACAGGGAGCAAAAGGAGGAGGAACTCACCGAGGCCACCGCCGTCGACACGTCTCCCGACCGCTGCAACCACTGCCGACACATCTCCGGGCCGCCATCACCGCAGCCACCACCGCAGACGTGTCTTCCAAGCTGCCATTCCCTTCGGAACTTAGGTTGGCATTTCATTGAATACCTGGCATGCATTTTGAGCTTGAGTTGGTTGGAGTTCGTTCCATTTGTTTCGGGTGAGCTCCAGCCTCCGTAGGTCCCCTTTAGGTTCTTGTCTGTTGTTGTTTGCTTGCTGGTCACCGCCGTTGCCGCCTCGGGTCCGATTTAGGTCGAAAGCCTCCTGGTTCGCCCATGCCCTCTACCTATTCGCCATAATGCCCAAGTGGGCTCTCTCCCCCCGAGGCTCCTTCACATGGAGCCCTAGGACCCCTGACTGCCGGAGGGATGCCGTTGTAGCCAGGGAAGCCGCGCTGTTCACCCTGTCTCGGCCCGCGGTGTCGTCACCGGTGTGCGCCTTCTCGATGCCCCCGGTCGCGACTACCCGTCCACGACCAAAGGGAGCCAGCGGTCGAGTGGGCCAGATCCCAGATCTGGCCCACTCGACTCCTATTTTCGCTTGGGCCCAACACTCGGGCCCAAGTTGAGTTAAGTTAGGCCCGACTAGGGACGGTCGGGCCTAACTCGGTCGAGCCGAGCCTGGTTGAGTTGGACCCGGTTAGACTCGACTGACCCGGTCCGGTCTAAAAAAAAATCAAAAAAAGAAAAAGAAAACAATTTCGAAATTTTTTAAAATAATATATATTAAAAAATTTTAAAAATATTTAAAAATTTTTAAAAATTTCGAAAATTAAAAAAATGATGGGGTTTGGTTAAGAATTGCTATGTTTCTTTTATAGTGTAATTAGGCCTTTAGTTGTTTGTGTTTTGATTATATGTTGCATGTTTAATTTGCATATCTAATTATGTTTAATTGCACGTATTTAATTTTACTGCAATTAGGATCTTGATAGCTATGATTGTTATTTTAATGTTTGTGCATCGGCATGATCACTTTATATATTAGTGGATAGGTATAAAATCAATCCAAACTGCTTGCCAAAAATCATTTTGTTAAAATGAACAAGATTATGTATCGAAAGGGCATTAATTGATCAATTAATGTAATCAAGTTCCTGACCCTAAATTCTCTGGTTGCGTAGGAAGTGAGGTACACTCTCGGGCTTCACTTGGTTTCTAGCCGACCCCAATAGGCTAGTGGCGACTCCTTTTATGCGAATTTCTTTAGAATATTCCAACCTTACGCGGGGTATGGGCTTGGGAGAGTCCACGCTTGATCATGGGCCTGAGGCCCATCCTTTGGGCAATACTCCTAAACCTGTTCCCTCCTCCTGAGGGTAGGTCGCGACACAAGTGTTTTTTCTTTTTGTTGGTTGAAGCTAAGCCAAGCGTTGAATTAGTTGGAACATTGCATTAGTTGTGAATCTCTGTAATTCCAGTATGAAAAAAAATATGGAAGCAACGAATAATCTCCTAGAATTAAAGAAATAAATTATGTTTTCGAGAACAATCAATAAATCACCAAAGGGTACGGCTTTGATTTTTGCATAGATATACGTATTACCGTTACTCTTCAAAAACATGATGTAAAAGAAATATGATATTTCTCACAAATTGAAACTAAAGTAGATTTGACCAAATCCAAATAACAATACTGTTAAGGATAATTTTTCGCTTGGTGAAGTCATTTTTGTGGCTAAATTTCAAGAAGAACCATATGGGGATAAATATCGGTTTTTCCCCCTTCTTCTACGGTTACCAAGCCGAAGGCTACTTTTACTTAAAAGTAATTATAGAATATTTACTTATACATTTTTGGGTCATGTGACGATGGATATTACTAATAGAGATTCTTTTGGCTAATGAAATTGATTCATGCATATAGAATTTGAAGTGAAATATTCTCTGATACAGTAGCATTTTGCATTCTATGCGTGTATATGTTTTAGCACTTTATTAAGAAAAATTAGCAAGAGTTTTAATTTTAAAACAAAAAAAGATCAACTCTCAAATTAGTTTCCATAATACTAAAGAAAGGCGAAGCCTTGACTCAACGGAGTGTGATGACCGATTATTCTCAAATGAATTACTACATCCCCAAAATTGCTTGACATGATTGAAAAGCTAGTGGTAATATTTTGAAACTAATTAAAAGTTAATCTGTTATATTATTGAATTTCGTCAGTAGATGTAAGACCAAAAAATAAAAAATAAAAAATGAAACAACCAAAAAGTTTCTTTCCGACGCTTCCTTATTCAACTTTAACGAAAATATTGTCGGTCTTATTGTGAATAGCCTAATGATATTTACTTTGTATATATTAGGAATTGTGATGGATTTACATATATTTTGCAATAATTTTTTGTATCACATAATTGTTGTTCCTTAGTAATTTTACAATGTAAGAGTCTATAATATTATAAGATGCTTGTAATTCAATTGAGACTTTTTTGACAAAAAAAAAAGACTTTAAAAATCTATCTCAAATTTTATCATTTGATTTACTAAAATTTTGAACTTTTATTTGTGGAAGACAAGCTCCTGTCTTTAAAGTGTATTGAATTCGCTAAAGTTTATTTTTACTAGTTACAAAACTTTTAAACTTTTATTTATAGAGGAAGGGTTTCTCTCATTAAATTAAGGCAAAATTTCCATTAAGTGTCCGAAGTAGGGCTGTCCTCTCAAAAGAGGGTTTAAAGTAGGCATTGTTTCAAATAAGGGCATTCGGTAGTCAATTTAATCTCAAATAAGAGCCTAGTAATACTAAAGACACAATTGATAACTATTTTGTTCAAAAAATCAATATTTGTTCTAGAAATAGATTTCTATTCCTTAAACGAGTTTTTGAGCAAAAAATATACATTTAATAGTGACACAAAATTTATGTTCTATAAATAGGAATTCGTTTGATAATGGTACGGAATTTCTCTCTCTCTCTCTCTCAAGCGACGGTGAAGGACGGCAATAGTGACTAGTGACCGACGGATGGAGGCCGGTGGCAACGCATGACCACTACTAGAAAGCAATGGGCGACGGCAAGTGGGCAGCCAGCTAGTGGTAAAGGTGAGCGATGAGAAGAGTTTTTATTTTTCATTTTTATTCTAAACTTATTTCTGAACTAAAAATTTATTACATAAATAGAAAAATAAAATTATGTTACTAAACGAATTTCTATTCCAAACATATTTTTAGGAACAGAAAAATAGTTCTAACCAGAAATAAAATGGTTATTATGTGCATTTTAACTAGCAAAATCTTATCAACATCTTGGGCATTCTCGTCTAATCACATTTTTTCTTTATTTTTATTTTTATTTTTCTTTCTCTCTTTGTTTCATGTTTTTGTTTTCTTTGTTTTCTGTTTCTCTCTTTTGCTTTTCCTTGGCTCCACCTTTGACGCCATCATCAGCCCCTCCCTCTCTCTGCCATCTCGTCGTATGATCAAGACCAGCTTTTCTTCAGAGAAAGCCATTACAGCAGAACCGAGATCATTGGAGATTCAAAGTTTCACTCCTCGAAATGGTTCGTAGAAGATTCCCCCAAAGCCAAAGCAGGTGAGTTTACAAAAATATGATTCCTTTATCCTGGGATTCATTGCAAATTTCGATTTGTTTTTATGCACCCCACGCTCCCCAAAGATGTTCGATGAAATGGCTGAATGGGTCTATTTTTCTTTAACAATGGATAATTTCAAACTTCTTCCTTTCTGATGTGATTATACCATTGTCCAGGGCTTCAGTATATTAAATCGCTCAATGAGAAGGTGTTGAGCAAAATAGGTATGGGCAAAGACGACTGCTACTTTTGGAAGCAGCCATGCAAGACTTTAATGGCCACATAGACGCTCATTGGCATCATGTGGCCGAACAACGAAACGTCGCCCCTAGGGTGGTGCACACTAAAGCCTCGCTGAAGGAAGAGAAATGCGAGCGGCAACAATTTATCAAGCGATAAAAAAGCCATGGAAAATTTTGTTAACAAGCAGGTATATGATCGGAATGACCAGTGGGCCCAACGGATTTGTTGAAGCTGATGAAGATGCTTGTAACTAGAAAACAAGAAGTTTGAGCAAGAAGCCCATAAGCTGTGGTTTAGGATGAGGAATGAAGCCATTGTGGAGCTCCAAGAAAAAGGGTATTCTGTTGAGTGAATTGGGAGTGTGGAGAACATGTTATGAAGTAATAGCACTATGAGCAAATTGGCAGTGTTGAATTTGATTATAAAGTTTGAGCAATCTGTGGTTGTCTCTGATTTAGCTTTTCGCATCTTTGCTTTGTTTGCAACCATTCTATAAATAAAACTTCGGTTATGTCATCTGGATCCTGATTTATTTGGCTACAGCATCGCCAATTGAGTTGAGGAAGTTTTTGTAAAATTAAACTGATAAAAAGACTAGAGTTACTATCAACTAGTTAGATATTGCTTCAGGAAGTTCTATCCTGACAATATTGCTCCAGCAAGAAGGTAGATAGCCAACATTACATTTATGTGATATACCAAATTCAAAGACAAAGTATTTGAAAGCATTCATGTCAAGTGCCTTGGAGGTCAGAAAAACTCGGACCACTGGTGCAAACCACAATATTGAACCAGACAGTTATTTTAAAAATAGTAGTGATTTTCGGTAACTAGTAGCAAATGCAATATTCAGCAGCATCCGACCTATGGGTTTTGTCCTTAACATTGATATTCTTCCCTTTGAGGCAATGAATTGCCGAGAACGATAGAGACAATGGACTGAATATAATAGACTCGAGCGTTAAATTTTTGAGAAATTGTGCAGTTTGTCTCTATCACATTAACGAATAAAGATTTGGCAATAGCTTCACAAAAATCTTTCCAGCAGACATTGTCCTAGCAATAACATTATAACTCTTTCCAGCAGACATCGTTCCTACCAACAACACTATAACTGCTCTTATGCGTCTGGCTAATATTACCATTTAATGCATCTTCCTTGCGACGTCGTCCTTGCCAAGGACTCAGCAGCCACCGACTTCATGTCAAACTCTCCAGCAATGCAACTTTCTCCCCTTAGCGACATCTGGTCACCTTCAATGCGCATCAAACTCCATGTATTCTAAGTCTTCTGCCAACACAGCAACTGCAATTCCCATTTTGCTCAAGAACTTCTCGGCATCGAGCAATTTGATATACTGAAGCCCTGGACAATGGTATAATCACATCAAAAGTTTGAAATCATCCATCGTTAAAGCAAACTTTAACCCATTCAGGTATTTTCATCGAACATCTTTGGGCCACGTGGGGTGCCTCAAAGGAAAAGGCTCAAATCAGACCGAAATTTGCAATGAATCTCGGGATGAAGGAATCATATTTTTGTAAGCTCACCTGCTTCGGCTTCGTGGAATCTTCCATGAACCATTTCGAGAAGTGAAACTTAGAATCTCCAAAGAGCTCAGTTCTCCAGTAATGACTCGCTCTGAAGAAAAGCTGGTCCTGATCAAACGACAAGATGGCAAAGAGAGAGAGAGAGGCTGGTGATGGCCTCAAAGATGGAGCCCAGGCAGAGCCTAAGAGGCACGAGGATGAAAGAAAAAGAAAGAAAACAAAACAAAAACATAAAGAAAGAAAGAAAGAAAAAAAATAAAAGAAAAATATACTTGGACGAGAATGCCCTTAAACGTGGATAAATTTAGGCCAGTTGGTGAAGCCAAGTCTTTATTTGAAATTGGTCACTTGAGATCCTTACTTGAGACAATGCCCACTTTAGAACCTCTTTAGACAAAATATTTCACTTAAGTCCTTACTTGAAATTTTACCTTAAATCAAAAGAATAAGTGTATTATAACCTTAAAATTAATCACAAAAGTACAATTATACGTGGCATTTTTTAAAAGAGAGGTGCTGACAATGAATTTTTGTTATTTGTTAAAGAGAGACCCATATCTTCTTCTTCCTTTAATCGTGCATCATCATCGTCTTCTTGGAGCTTAAATTCTTCGACGGCTGCGAGCTTTGAGGTCGAAGCTGGCAGCCTGAAGCCATGGCCGTTTGAGCTTAAGCCGGATCTGAGCTTTGAATCCTCGGGCCGCTTTGGTCGCTCAAGCTCGATGCTAGCTTGTGGCCAGATCTTGCTTCGAAGCTCGAGCTCTAGCCGTGAGGTTTGAGGTCAAAGCTCGCTGTCAGATCCGGCTTCAAAGCTCTTGAAGCTAGCCATGGCAGTCTCGAGCTTCGACCAGATCTGGTTTTGAAGGTCGAAGTTTGTGCTGCCACGGCCAATCGAGCTTGAGCTCAAAGCGAGCTTCTCTGTAATTCTGGAGCTCAGTTTTATGTTTTTTGCATGACTTTGGCGGTGAACGAATTATTTGACAGATCCAAATAAAAGACAAACTTGAAATCAGCGATCCACTCAATCGGTTCCACGAAAGATCCATCAACTGCAAATTTCGGCACGCTCTTAACGATGCAGGTATGGAACCTAGTAATTGGCTATTGGAAGCAATTAATGCTTTTGACGCTCGTAAACTTCGGACTAATCGCTTCAGGCATTTCTTCATCTCGAAAAGTTGCAGAAAAACCAAAATACTTTTGTTCTTGCAATGCTGTAAAATCTCCAGATTTGCGGATACGTTGCGAAGGCCTGTCCTTGAGAGCGGCAGCATTGTTAGCTACTGAAGATTTTGAAAGCTACAAGGAAGAACCCCGGTTAAAGTTATCTCGAGCCATGGAGGCAGAAGAAGATGCCGCATCAGCGCTTCTCTCTTATAAAAAGTTGCCACGCGTTTAAAGAAATAAATACAAAAAATCATATTAGCATTTTTCGCTTGTCAAATTGGACGGAGTTAATAGAAATATTTAATTGTATCGATTTGATAAGTTTTAGGATTAGATTACACTTTTTGAAAGTTTTAGAACTCAATGATAATTTTGCGATAAGTTTTAGATTTTTTGGTGTGCTTATTTCTAAATTAAATGAATAAATGTCCAAATTGTAGTGTATTGTATCAGTTTAGATGGGCAAAATTAATGAAGGTGAGCCAAACTTATATTAATAGGCATAATTAAATATTTTAATCTTCCATAAATTTTGCGGTGCTCATCTACTGGAAACATTTAAAAGTATTCAAATATTGTCACGTAAAATCATATACAACGAGTTTTTCACTGAAATTTAGAATATTGTTAGACATAACTAAAAGTTATAAACAGGCAAAAATCGGCTCAAAACTGGATCTTTCGAAGTAAAGAGTTATTAACCGTGCGGACAAGATGGCTACTAAACTTCTGATAGGTTGGAAGTTAGTTTTTCTAATTGAAACTTACTAATCACTCTGAAAGAATTACTAGCCTCAATCTCGTGGAGGGATAGATAATTGCTTTGTGACATCTTGAAATTCGACCCCGTTTCGATAATAGGAAATGATTGTTTTGTCGACGCGTCTATGGTCATTTTACTATGAGCTGGCCCCTCACAAGTTAACTAATGTATTAGGTGAAGCCGTTAAGGGATATAAACGCGATGGACTAAAGAATTCAATCGGAAATCGGCTGCTTGACCATAAAAAATTGGCAAGAGTCAATATGACACTGTTATAATCAAATTGCGATCGGATATAAGTCGATTCGACGGAAACATGTAATTGAATTGTGGGTGTGCATGATTACGAAATCCACGTCGAACAACACTACCTCGGTTTTCTATCGAAATTATACTCGGGACAGGCATTTGAAACATTGTGATTTTTATGACGACTGAGAGTCGTCTATGAATTAGAGATGCACAAACGTGAATTGAAAATTATCGATCAAGGGTCAAACTCGCTAAAATCCCGAAAAGTTACCCGATAGGTTATGTTATACTAAAATCTCGTTTGGTCCATTTTAACCACGAAATTGAATTCGGTTTTGGGATTTCGATGTTCGAGCCTGTCACAATTCATTTATAGGACGTCATCACATCTTTCGGAGAAATTTCGTCAATTTCGGACAAAAAGAAAAACCAAGGAAATTCGGATGGGTTGTTTGGAGGGCTTATTTGGCTGCCCAAAGTGTTTTATTTGTGAGAATTAAGGGTTAAATTCTCATTGGAGGGCCAATTGACATTTGGGGTTGAAGACTTTTGAGGCATCACTTGAGTATTTAGATATTTTCGTTAGGTTTCTATTGGCCATTGTCTTGACTTCTTGGCTGTCTTCCTCTCTCTCCAATTCCCTCTATTTCTCCATGTGTGCACCCCTACAGAACAGCCGACTCCCCCTATGCTGCTTCTTCTTCTCCATTTCTCCCTCTGCTTAGCCACCTTCATTAGCTACTCATCATGCCTACAGCCAACCAAGTCACTACCCAACAATAGCCCATCATCATCCCATCTCCAGCGTCCTCTCCGCCCGCATGCGTCTAGCGACAACCCACCACAACACCAACGTTTCCTCCTCAGCCCAGCAACGTCGCCCTAACGCCCAACTCCCCTGTCGAACAACCCCCACCGTTCCAGCTTAGTTTTGTGGCCACCATTGCCACCAGCTTCATGTCCGTCCCCGTCCGTCTTGCTTCATCGCTTGCAGCCAGCAACGCCAGCTTCCATCGTCCAGAGTTCCAACCAGCAGAACCTTCATCGCTAGCTGCCGTCTGCCCAACCTCTAGCCGTCCAATCGGGCTGAACTAAGACCCTAGCAACAGTCCAACCCGTCCAACTTCGCCGCTTGTTCCAGCCTGCCGAATAGCAGCCAGCAACCCAGCTCCACAGTACCGAGACCAGCCTCTAAGCCATGAGCTTGTTGGGCTGTTTTCCTTTGCCGTTGAGCCTTTGTTGGAGACACGGCAGTCTCGGGTCCTCACTGCTGTCGCGTTGCCGTCGCTGCGAACCCACCACCGCCCAACTCCGGTGAGTTAACTCCCTAATCCCGGATTATGTTGTTAATTACACTTAGGGGGTTAGATTAGTGTTAATTATGATTAGTAGTTAATCCTAGTTAGTGTAACTAGTTTAGTTAGATTAGTTAGTTTAGTTAGGTTAGCCTACCTTAGGTTAGATTAGTTAACTTGGGTTAGATTAATTAATCATGGTTAGATTAAGTTAACCATGGTTTGTTTAATTAATCATGGTTAGGTTAATTAAGTTGGATTTACTTAACTAATCGTAATTAGTGTAATTAGTGACGGATTAGCCGTTTCGTGAAATTTTACGCTTGTTTTCATGGATGAATTTGTATGTGAATTTGATGACTTATATGTGAAATTGATTGCTTGGTGGTAGTGATTGATTATTATTGCAAAACTCGATTTTAGGGGTATTTAATTAGAAAATTACCAAGCATTGGTTTTTGACGCCAATTTTTTTGTACTATATAAAATTGTGGAGTCTCAAAATGGGAGCGTACCAGGTTTAATGGTTCAATTTAAATTCGTGACCATGCACAATTATTTTTACTGGGATTTTTAATACGAAGAAAATAGGCCAAGTCCATTATTTGAAAATGATGTATTTGAATGCAAAGCATGGTGTTCTTGGCCAAGTATGTGTGCATGTGTGGTTACTATCGAAACCAATCACTTGATGAGAGTCGGGGAGGCGATGTTTGATTAAGTTCGAATACCTTACATCAATGGATGCCGGTCACAGTGGAGGCCGAGCCGATGCTCCTTTATGGAATGCCATCTAGGCATGTAGGGCTAGACATTACCGTGCTCGACGGAGTGGGATAACGCCTGGTTATGCCGGATGACCACTGACTGTTGAGTTGGCCATGGCCGATGGGTCGTAATAACTGAAACACGCCTAAGTGGTTGCAATAGCTGCGCCTAATTATATGGTAAAATTGTGTGGCACGGTATGTGACGTGTCATAACAGTTTTACCTTATAATCGGGACCCTTGTGATTCTTTGCAAGATGAAATGATGTGTTCTGGTTATTAAATACGCTTGTTGTATTCATATGGTTTATGTGACGCACTAATATGCAGGGATGTGCCGAGGCGAGGTAGGTTTGTTTGTGACACCTGTTTAGGTTGCCTCTAGGTGAATTTGCGTCCTAATCGGGGTTTAGGGTTTTGACTCACTGAGATTTATCTCACCCCGTCATGGTTACCCCTTTTTCAGGTCCTTAGTATGGTGTATCGTCCTATTCATTTTGGGCTTTCGTGGGAAATGGAATCGGAGTCTGCCTTTTTCCCTTTTCTCGAGAGCCCCCAGACTCTTGAGTTAGTGGTGACCACGGTTTGGGTCGATGAGGGTCTCTTTCACTTGGTACCTCATCGTTTTAAAGCATGGTCCATTAACGAGCGCAGTGATGCTCGAGTGGGTCCTTTGCACGGTTTTGACGAACAACCCATTGGAACAGAGGGTGAGGTAGTAGTTCACCCCATGGACATCGAGAGCCCGAATGGTGTCATGGAGAATTCGGAGCCCAAGGCAGCGGGGCCCGGAGTATAGGTTGTCTGGTAGTTTCTTTTGGGATAGACCTATGTATATAAACTTGTAGGACTAACTTGGTATGTTTATAAAGAATGGTTTGTGAAAAGGCATTAGTAGGTTTTTACTATCCTTGTGTTTGATGATTGGCCAGATGTTTATTTAATTCGCTTCCGCATGTGCTTAATTGAAAGATAAAAAGAAAGGGGTCAGCAATGCGTTCTGGGATGTCACATTTTAATCAACCACCGAGGGATGTGTGCATACCCGGGGTTTGAGGCGTGACATGTTTTTTCTCAAAACTAAAGATTTACGAAGTGGGGTGAAAATTAATTACGTAAAGGAGTTGCTAACCAAATTGTCATTTGAAAAGTTACAAACCACTTTTGAGGGGAGAAGGGACTCAAGTTCTCCGTGCCCAATTTGGCTGGCTTCAGGGTAATAATAATGCCTTCTGGCGAACAACGACTGAAACCAAGTTTCATAATTTCCTGACAAGACTCCAAAGTACAACAAATATTGAAACACCTACCTCGCCATCTCAAGATGATGATGATGAGCTTCACTTATTTATCTTCTTACTCGAACAACATTAGGGTTAAACCAAAAGATACCTTCCTTCCAGCCGAAACTTCTACTTTTTGATCAGTGTGGCAGCGCATTGGGGTTCAGAAGTTTGTACTACCTCCACAAAGCCGAGATGCGCCATGAGAAGCCAAATATGGCTGAGCAGCTCTCCTCCTCAGCTCGGGCTCTTGCTGTGTTCGTAGCCTCTGCATGGCACGCATCGTACAGCACCAACCTGCTTTTGCCTCTGCGCATGTCCGCCTCGCGGCGGTCAGTTCTCCTTTGGAGCAGGAGATGGCAGAGTTCGCACAGATTGCTCGACTTTCTCGTCTTGTGCTCCGTCATGCAGCTTTTAACACCACTGTGGAAATGTCTCTCTTTCTTGAATAATTTCTTTGCCCACTTGATGACGTCGGATGAGACCCTGCCTTCGTTCTTTGACATCCCCGTTAGCTTGCCCTCGAAGAACTTTTGAATGTCAACCAAAGTATCTTTGTATCGGAGCACCCCTAGTCCAGTTGGCAACATGGAAGAATGGAGTAGTATAAGATAGAGCATGTACCTAGAGACCAACTTACTCATCTTGAATGCCGTGATGTCTTCAGAGAGTCCGCCGAGCTTCTTGTCGTGGTCATTGTAGTGGCAGAGCTCAGTGGCTATGTGCCAGATGAGGACGCTCTGGTCAAACTCCATTTCTCTCACACTCCAGATCAGAGCATTGGAATTACTCCACTCCAGTACTTGGCTTGCCTGCTCCCTTGAAATCGCCAACCAGCTCTTCCTTTCTTGTTTCTGTTTTGAGTCAAGGATCATAGAGTTTATATGATGGAAGATCCATTCTTTGATGTTTTTCTTGAATTCTTTGTAATCGATGTAAAAGATTGCCAACTTCTCGTCTAACTTGGTGAGCATTGGACGCTTGAGGAAGATTCTGTTTTTTCCCCTGAAAGATAATCCCAAGAGGCTGATCTGGGCCACGGTTTTGACCATCTTTGGTTTGGGCAGTGTTGTACTTTAGCTAGTATGTCAATGATGGGGTGTGATTGGATCGCACCATATCGTTTTGATACGTTACGATAGAAAGACACCCTTTTGAAAGGGTGTGAGTGAGTCATATAAAAGACTCTGGGATGACAACTGTTAAAATGGTTGGCAAAACAAACACTCAGAATTCCTCTCCATTTTCTTGTCTCATTTACGTGAAGTGTTTTTGTTCCTGATTCATTTGCAATTCAGCGTTCGTTTCGGGGTTAATTGTTGTTTGCGCATCGGATAAAGGTAAGTCGTCTTCCGCTGACTTAAATTCCAACACTAGTATCAGAGCCCGGTCGTGATTTCTGCCTTGTTTTTCATCGAATTTCCTCGTTTACCATTTGATATCGAGATTAAGAGTATGAAATCTATACTGTTTGGATGTCTATTGGTTGGAATTGCTATTTGAATTGTTGAAAATGAACCGAAGTGAAAAATGGATTCAAGGTTGGGTACACTCATATGGTTTTAGCCATTTTTTGACATATTTTTTCAGCCAAAATCATTTTTTAAATATACAAGGTGAAAGTGCTCGTCGAGACGAGTTCGATGATAGGTAGAATGCTGCCGGAGGATGTCGGACGTGCCCACAGGCAGCGGCTAGAAGCCGCTGCGTGTGGGCGTCACGCACCTGACGTGCTAGGAATGCCAACGTGTGCGCAACACGTGCCGGTCGATGAATCGACGCGTGATCGTCATGCGCCCGTCGGTAAAGCGACGCGTGCTAATGTCACTAATGACGTCATCCATGACCTCATCCAACGGTCACTAACTGCTGGGATGATGTCACTGCCAGTAGCTATTGGCCAGCGAGCAACCCGACCCGACTCGAGAATGACCCGTGACCCAACCCAAGCCTGACCCAACCGTTGACTGATCAATGGGTTGGACCGATTGGACCAGTCATCGGTTGGACCGGTCGGACTGGCCAAGAGTCCTTTGGACTCGCTAGCACTTTGCCACACACACCGTGCACTCAGGCAGCGCGTGAGGGCGCATGCGAGCTCGATTGGAGCGTAGTTGATGGGTTTGGTTCACATGGATGTCCCATACATTGTGGTATAGTTATTTTTCATTTTTGAATTTTATAAATGTATGAAATTGTGTATGGAACCCTAAGTACCCGTATTTTTAAGGTATTAATGCACAATTTTTTCATTTGTAACTAGTATTTTCTTATGTTTTAGGAAATACAATAGCTAACCTATATGAAAATGATATCATATATGTTGTGTAGAGCTTTGTTCAATGGTAGCATGTATATAGTTTAATATACTTGCAATTTTCTAGTTCAAAGAAAATTCGAACAATGGTAGGAAATCCTTGTTTTTCCATTACATGTTGAATTGCGGTTTTGATTGTAGTTATAGCATGATTGTTTTTTGTACGATGGTTTACATCATGCTATGTTTTTGTGTTAATAGAAAAATGTCGAAATTACATAAGGTCATGTAATTATTTCTCCTAGTGGGAGTTCGTAGGTTGGTAGAATTCGAAGAAGTTCTCACCTAGAACTTAAATTTTGTGCAAATTTAATGAATTAATGATAATAGAACAATCATACATAGGAGCTGATTGGGAACATAGTGAACTTTTGTTTCTGTATCTTTTGTTGAATTATTATTAATTTAGTTTATCTTTACTGCAAATTAAATATGTGTGTTACTCTGAAAATTGTGCTAGTATTGATTCTGTGTTTATTATGTCAATATATTATAGCAATTGATTATGACTTTGGCATCTAAGATCATTGTGGCTGACCTCAATAAAGGTGAGAAGCTTAACGGTGACAATTATGATATTTGGCACTGAAATGTTCAGTACATCCTTAAGGAGCAAGAAGTTTTGAAAACCCTCAACCACACCATGGATGAACCTAAGCATGGAACTTCAGCTCAACACAGGAGAGATCTAGAAAGCTTATCAAGCTTGGAAAAAGAAGAATAGCATTGCTCGCATCACATTGCCTGAGCTGTATGCAAGATGATCTCATATGTGAGTTTGAAAGTGATGATAAAGCACAAGCTATGTGGATTGCTTAGAAAGATAAGTTTGGGAGTACATCTGCTACTAAGTTGAGGAGACTCACCATTAAGTTTGACACATACCGAAAGCACCCAAATGTAACGATGAGGCAGCATCTTTGGGAAATGTCAAATATGATTCGTGAGCTGAAGTCTGCAGGTCACTCCCTTACTGATGAACAACAAGTTTAGGCTATTATAAGGTCTCTTCTTGACAATTTGGAGCACATGAAAATCAATATGATGCATGATGAGAATATTGTCGCTTTCAATGATATAGCGCGTCGTTTGGAATTAGAGGATGAGCGCCTAGAGGCTACGAGAGACCCATGCTTATGTTGCTGAATTGAGTTCGCACAAAATTTCAGGCTTAAAGTGTAAAATGAATTCTCAATTCAACAACAAAGGGAAGAAGATTGATCAGGCACCCAAGAGGACTAAGACCTTCCAACGCAAGAAGCATGGTGGGAAGAAGGACAAGGCCAATATGAAGTGTTACAATTGTGGTAAGATGTGTCACTTTGCTTGTGAATGCACTGAGCCGAAAGAGATATCCTATTATTCCATTGCTTTAAGTAATGTTTGTTTCTAGCACTGTAATGCTTGCTGAATCTCATCAAATGTGGACTGTAGACTTAGGAGCAACAGATGATGTAGCTAGAGACCGAGAAGCATTTGTGGGGTATTGTCGGATACAACGTGGAAGAAGATGGATATATGTTAGGAATAACTCATGAGTTGACGTGAAGGGTATCGGCACATGTAAATTAATCTTACATGGTGGTCGAAGCCTATCCTACGTGATGTCCTCTATGATCCGAATATTCGACGAAACTTGGTCTTAATAGTTATTCTTCTTAACTTAGGTTATGTATTGAATTTCCATAGTGATTGTATTGACATTTTGTATGGAACAATTTATTATGGTTCAGATCATGAATTGAATGGTTTTATAGTGTTAAACAGTGACTATGATCAGTACAATATTAATGTCGATGGTTGTTTTCTTTGATTGCATCTTTTAGTAATGTTGAGATTGATGCAAGTATTTGGCATGCTAGATTATGGCACATTGGGTTGCAAAGAATGCAAAGATTAGCTAGAGAAGGCCTTTTAGGGTCATTTACTAATGTTGATATACCCGTATGTAAATATTGTCTAGCGGGAAAAGCAACTAAAAAACCATTCGGTAAAGGGACTAGAGCCGAATTTCCATTGCAACTCATACATTCTAACATTTGTGGTCCTTTGAATGTGAGGGCAAGACATGGAGCCTCATATTTCATCACTTTCATAGATGACTTTACTCGTTTTGGTTATGTCTTTATGATCTCCCATATGTCAGAAGTATTAGACTACTTTAGACGATATATAACAATGGTAGAGAATTAGTTGAACAAAACAATAAATGTATTGAGAACTGATCACGGACGTGAGTATCTATCGGAGTAATTCAAAACTCTTTGTGATGAAAAGGGAATTGTATGACGATTGACTATTCTGGCACTCCACAACAAAATGGAGTAGCTGAGATAAGGAATAGAACCCTAATAGGAATGGTTAGGTCTATGATGGTGTAAGCAAATTTACCTATTTCCTATTGGAGAGATGCATTATTGACTGTAGCCTATGTACTTAACCGAGTGCCCTCAAAATTAGTCACTTCCACCCTTTATGAATTATGGACTAGTAGGAAACTAGACTTAAGTAGTCTACGTCCATGAGGATGTGCAACTTATGTTCATGATCATTCCCATAAATATGACAAATTAGGTCATAGAGGAAAGTAATATATATTTATAAGATATTCTGAACACTCTAAAGGGTACGTGTTCATAGGTAAATAAGCTGATGGAAGTGTGACTGAAATGGAGTCACGAGATGTCACGTTCTTGGAGAACGATTTTCCTAGTAGAGGTGAAATTAATAAGGATTTTCAATTATATGAGATGGACGATCTTGATAACACACCAATGTTGTAGAGGGAAATGAAGATTTACCTCAACACACAAGATTTAGTGGGAGTGTAGCATTGCCTGACAAATTGAATTTAAGAGAAATTCAATTGCGTAAAAGTAATTGTAAAATCATTCCTCGTCGTCGTTTTGAGATTGAAGAGGAAGTATTTATGATTGTTCAGAAAGATGATGCTACGCCTAAGACTGTTCAAGATGCTCTCTTGTCCTCTGATAGGGAAGAATGAAGAAAAGTTTTGGAAAATGAGATGGAGTCAATGAGGGCAAATCACGTTTGGGACTTGATTGATCTACCACCCAATCGCAGGGCCATTGGAAACAAATGGGTATTTAAGATTAAACGAAGGGCAGATGGATCCATTGAAAAGTATAAGACTTGTCTTGTGGCGAAATGTTATACTCAACAAGAGGGTATAGATTATAAGGAAACATTTTCACTAGTTGTAAGGTTTGCCTCAATACGCCTTATTCTAGCCATCATTGCACATATGGACCTTGAATTACATCAAATGAATGTAAATATGACATTTCTCAATGGAGAACTAGATGAGGAAATCTATATGAAACAACTAATAAGTTTCATAGCTAAAGGTCAATAACATAAAGTTTGCAAATTTCATCGCTCAATATATTGCCTTAAGCATTCATCTAGATAGTGGTATATTCGTTTTCATCGAGCCATAAAAACTTTTGCTTTCATTATGATCAAAGAAGATCAATGTGTATATGTCAAGCAGTTCGAAGAAAAATTTGTGATTTTATCTGTGGCATCATAAAATTTTATGACAACCTCTAAGTATGCCATGAATCATGAATAGCTAATGGAAGCACTATCAAATTACATTGTAGCCATTTGATCCATGATTTGCAATAAGATTAAGGTTGAGCTTTTAATGGATAATAAATTGATAGGAAAATTTTATTCTTGGCCATGTGTTTTATAAGTTGGATTTTATTGATTTATGTTACATAATATTATGGCCATATGAATTGGTAATTAGGTATTTATATAAGTGGGGATTTAGAGTAGATTATTAAAAGAATGAGTGGGCCGAAATTTTTAAGCCCAAGACCAGCCCATAGCCCACCGTTTGACTAGCCTAAGAAGCCCAATGGGCTGTCGACCATGGGAAGAGAGGGACCGGATGGAGAGGCCAGCCCAAGGAAGGTCCATTAGTTTACATGAAAATCCACAAGTGGCAAGAGGAGCTTGCCAAGTGTTATCCCCTCAGAGCCAAGTGGCATTTGCCATGCAAAATCAAATGATTGCAAATCATTGAAGGGGAAAGAAAAGAGGAGGGGCAGATTAATGAGAGGGTTTTCGACCGAGAGAGAGGGAGAGAGAGAGAGACATCGTGCGAGAGAAGGAGAGAAAGAGAGGAAGAGAGAAAGAGAGAAGAGAAGAAGAAGGCCTGTCGCTGCTGTGCGTGCCACCTAGTCTCGCTATCGAGCCGCCTTGCCCCGCCGTGTGCTTGCTGTGTTTTTGCTTGGATTAAAGGCAAGTAGAGTCCATTGATCTACCATTTGCTTGTTGTGGTTGTGATGTTGAACGCTGGAAATGCTTGAGCTGTGATGTTGAATGCTGGAAACTCAAATGAATGGTAGTAGTGTTCCAAGTGAGTTGTTACATGTAGAAACAGTCCGACCTTCGGTGATTTCGTGAGTTTTCATGCAATATTCTAGTTGGATCTCACTTTGACTTCTTGATAAAAGTTGTAGAGGACTTCTTGAAGAGTAACATATCAAAATTTGAGGAGAAACGGTCATGTGTAGGTCGGTGAAACCATTTTTCTTTTAAGAAGTTAGATCTGGAAACTGTTGTGTTGACCTAGTGCAATTCTATGAATTTTATAAAATTATCCAGTCCGAATTTGATCTCATGTTCTTGATAAGAGTTGTAGAAGACATCTTGAGGAGTAACATACTAAAATTTGAGAATAAAAGGACAAGTATTGATCGGGGAAAATGACTTTCTTTGAAGAGGATGAATCTGGACAGTGAATCGAGAGTTAGGGAGAGTTGTAATGCTTATAGCTTTTAATCCAGAATGAATTATACTTTTATTTCTTCATGGAACTTTTACCTCTATGTCTCCTATATAACATATTAAAATCTCAGAATTTTAGGAGTTCATTTAAGGGCTTAATCGAAATTATTTCCCAAACTGTGCAAAAGTGGTGCTAGGATTTCTTTTTGCTGTGATGTATGGACTTATGTGATTGATGTGAAACTTTCTTGACATGGTGTTCTTCATGAAATATCTTCTCCTGGATCTTGTTTACATTATGTCAGAATTTATTGAGATTTTTTACCAATTTTCTAAGAATTTTTAATAAAGAGGTGCATTATGTTTTACCTGAAAATTGGTTCTATTTTCAAAAAACCAATGAATTGCTTTATGAAATGTGATATCGTGGATGTTATGTGTACTACATATATGGTGACATTTGGCATATAATATGACATCAAAAAGCTGGTTTAGACTTTTGATATTGTTGCATCAAATGCCATGATGAAAATGAGACATATATGTGATTATATATTGTGATAATAATGATACTGTCGAAGGTGTGAGCCAACGATGCCTCAGGAGTGTAGGGATTCCCAGAGGTTTGTGCCGGATGCCTAGAGGTTTGTGCCGAAAGGTCCTTGAGAGTTTCGAGATGCCCGATGGTATACGGTGCGTAATTCCAGGGAGATGCCTGGTGGTATGTTGGTACATAATTCTGGAAACCCTGAAGGTTTTTGCTGGGGGATTCCTCGTGATGCTAGTTGGGGTGCGAGATGCTTGGAGGTTTGTGCCGGATGCCCGAAGGTTTGTGCCGGAGGATCCTCGCAACACCAGGTTGGGTGCGAGCGATAAATTGAGGGATGCAAACATTGGTCCCTAGAAGAAAAAGATGATGAGATCCTTTTGAAAGATAAAAATTGAAATTGAATCATGTGCATGGGTATGTGCATGTGGCATGATGCATGATCTGTTTATGAAAGTAAATTGGCGTTATTTGACATTGAGAATGCGATCATGAAGGCTTGAATGGATCTCATGGAGATGTATACATGATTGTATGGATGATATGAATCATGCGTATGTATGTGCATATGGCATAGAATGAACCTCATGGAAATACAAGCATGATTGCATGGTGGTATATGCATGATGGCATGGTGAGATATGCTATGCATGACCGCATGGTGATGTATGCTCAATAGCATGGATGATATGTGCTTTACTCGTGATATCTTGATTGTCTTGCTTGTTGCATTGTGTAGTTTGATGGATCTTTATTGCTAAGTAGTTGTACTCACCCCTTTGGGGACTAACATTTCAAATTGAGAGATGCCTCTATCATCCATCATGGTACATTTTATGGATTACCATTTGATGTTGAGGTCGAGTGCTCGAAGCACCCTTGCGTTGGTGTTCATGGTATGGTGTTTATCTGCATCCGTGTTTTGGTCATATATGATGTGGGCCTACCTAATGGTCCCGTAGTACAACAGTTTCTGTCTATCCATGTTCGTCGAGATGGGAGGATGATGGGGATGCTACCGCCGCCGCCGGCCGATGCACCGGGATGGGTGTGATAGGAGCGTGTGACTGGTAGAGGTTGACACTTTTTGGGATGGCCGACACTAGCTGATGGATAGATATACATGTTTGATGTATAGTCGGGTTCTTTTTGGGTTTAGCCGAGCTTACTTAAAGTCTTGGCCTTTTGTTGTACTGACTTGTGAAATCCATCTTAGTTATGTAAATAAATATGATTTGGCCCTACATATATATATATATATATATATATATATATATATATATATGAAAGGTTGTAGTTGGTGTGTATTGTATCGTATTATTTAGTTTATATACAGGTTAGGGAGATGTTAAGTATGCTTCCATTATATAAAATGTGCAAGGGACCGATCTAAAAGATGTAAACCCCCAGGTTGTATGGACTCATTGCAATTGAAATGGTATCATAGTGACACGTTATTAGGGCAAGTGAAAGGTAAGCAGACTGTGGCGACCCTAACGGTTTGAGGGTTGTCGAGGGGTGCCACATTATCACTTTATGTGAATGATATTCTATTGGCTGGAAATGACAAGGTTTTGGTTATCGCCATAAAAGAATTATTGTCCTCTAATTTTGAAATGAAGGATATGGAAGAAGCTGCTTATGAAGATTCTTGAACGTTTTAATATGTAGCACTGTAATCCCATTGATACCCCTGTCATGCAAGGTGAAGGCCTAAGTACTGAGATGTGTCCTAAGACTCCAGAAGAAATTAAAGTAATGGAAACTGCTCCTTATGCTAGTGCGGTCGGAAGTTTGATGTATGCTATGATGTGTACTTGACCCGATATATGTTATGTCGTGGATTGGTGAGCCAATATCAATCAAATCCCGATCAAACACATTGGGAAGCAATGAAGAGGATTCTGAGATACTTGAAAGGCGCTATGAACTATCGACTTCTGCATATGTGTTCTTGTTCAATAGAGGTACAATTTCTTGAAATAGCAATAAACAGACAATGCACGGCCTTATCTACACTGAAGGTAGAATTTGTCGCATGCTCTGCCGTAGTGCAAGAAGCAATATGGCTAAAACGTTTCTTGGAAAATTTAGCCACTGTCACTGAGGTTCCAAGACCGGTGATAGTTTATTGCGATAGTCAAACAGTCATTACCTATGTGAAAGATCTCAGGTATCATGGAAGAATGAAGCACATTGACATAAAGAACAACTTCATAAGAGATATAATAACGGAAAAAGAAGTGATCCTACAACACATTTCAACCAATAGAATGATTGTTGATCCATTTACGAAGGCTATTCCTAGAGATATATTCTTGACCCAAAGGATGTCACTAGGATTGCGTAAAATGTGATATGTGTTATTGTAGCGGATTATTGGTTTATGTATATGTGGACAAATGTACTGTACTTGTTTGTTTATTATTAACTTGATGTTTTATCAATAGGTACAAATCTATTATGAGACTAGCATATACACACATATATTATTGAAAAGTATGTTGGCAAGCAATGATTGGCTCAGTCACACGAGCAATCACCTCAAGTGCTATAGTTAGCACGTTGAGATGAGACATTATATATGAGTAAATACTGAAGAGCAAGTTTAGTACATAAAATAGTATGTCACCTTGATTGGAGTCAAGATGAGGTCTATGATTTGTAATAATAAGACCGAACATTATAGTCCCACAATCATGTATGCTTGAAAGATGCCGGATGCGAGTACTTAATTGGGCGCTATAAAAAGTGTGTTGATATAGCACTCGAGCTAAACATGACTATGTGAGAAGCACGTGACTATGTTTAGGCTAAGATCCGTATAGTGAATATATTTAATGAATAACATGCGCTCTTATAGAAAGAGAAACCTACTATAGCATGTAATTCATACCACATGTGTATTGTACAACTGACAAAGGAAGGTGAGCAAAATTATCCCTATTTACTCATCGTGTGAGCCCTTGAGGTAATTTATAATTTACCTCATATTTGTGCCCTATGTTACTTCTAACCATGTTTTCGAAGTGAAAGATCAGTGTTGCTACTTTAACATGTTATCGGCAGTCATGAATGGATATGGCCTTATGGGACGTGTCTAGGAATGCAGTTGTTTTGAAATGGAGAAAGACATGAGTGCGAAGGAAAACTATTATTGTTTTACATCTATCACATGTATTTACTGGTCGACCAATTATATCGCCCTCTGTGGTTGCGGATATAATTGTAAATACATGGTGTTTTTGAGGATAGTCAAGTATAGCCTTTAAGGGATAGGTATACTTGAATTGATGTGAAAAAATATGTTTGGGATACTATGAGACATCGATTGTTTATTTCTTTTCGGGGTTGTAGCCATTATGTCATCCCTAATAGGTGCATAATTTGAGCTCCAAAGTGCAGCCGTACTCACTAATTGCACGGTTTACTTGCCAGTATGAATTGTTTTGTAAAGTTGATGAATGTTAAATGCCTTATATTCTTGATAGAGCGCTATTAAGCCCATCATGTCTGAGTAGGAGATGTTGTAATTTAGCTAGTACGTCCATGATAGGGTGCGATTGGATCGCACTGTATCGTCTTGATATGTTACGATAGAAAGACACCATTTTGAAAGGGTGTGAGTGAGTCATATAAAAGACTCCGGAATGACAACTGTTAAATGGTTGGCAAAACGAACACTCAGAATTCCTCTTCATTTTCTTGTCTCATTTCCATCAAAGAGAGAAGGCATTCAATTTCACTTTTTACAAGAACAATCAGCATTTACGCTGTGGAAATCGGGTGCTTTTCTTGTGATTGCATTCAGACCAACATGAAGTGTTTTTGTTCGTGATTCATTTGCAATTCAGCGTTTGTTCCGGGGTTAATTGTTATTTGCGCATCGGATAAAGATAAGTCGTCTTCCGCTGACTCGAATTCCAGCAGGCAGAACTAGAGGAAAGTCACGGCAGACGAAATCGCGGATCTCCTGAGTCTCTTAATCCACCAGTGGTGGACCCAATCGGATGAAATTGCTAGAAGAAGCGAGTAAGTTATACAGATGTCAATTTTGGCGTAATCTTTCTTATCCTGTAAGGAGAAGAATAGCAGCACGGCACATAGCACAGAGAGACTGATGACCCAGCGAATGATGCCCCAAGCATAGTTCACCAATGGCGCCTTAGTGTAGAGTAGATCGTACATGAACCCGAGCTCGATCTCCACAATTTTAAAAGCCTTCCCCGCATCGATGCTCTGGTCCATGAACATGCCCTGACTGACTTTCAGGTCGCTAAAGTTGCGGACAGGGCCCAAGAAGAGAAGCTTGAAGACCTTGAACAACTCATAGGCTTTGACTTGAGTCGGGGCATTATCTTGACTGCTGTTCACTGGGCAATCCTCCGGAGCCGGAACCTCAAAGACCTCGCCAATTATGGCCTTATTTCTGGAAGCAATGCTATAAATGGCAGCACACGGTTATTATTTGTATCTCTCTCTTGATTTCCCGAAAAGACCTTATTCGCTTCGTTAAAGTTCTATCCAAACCAGGAGAACCTCCATATAATATATTCAACCTCTGCCCCCACCAGCAAGTGGACTTCCAAAGGATCTCAACTCCACAAATTTTTAGCATATAGGGGTGGAGGCCCAACATCTGCGAGTAAGTATTTGTCAAAAGCAGTCTTGAAGTTACAATATGCTCTGCCAGACGGTCAAAACCGAGCCCGGCAAGATCCCGGTAACAAAACTCCACTTTCTAACCAACACCCCCGCGGTTCAGTTTTGAATTTGGTTCCAACTTTTGACCAAAAAATAAAAAAATTGGTTCCAACCAATTAAAAAAGAAAAAAGAAAAAAGGAACCCTCAAAGTAGTCCGTCAAGGTAAATGTCCCAAACTTCTTACGTTTCCTCAGAGAGAGAGAGAGAGAAAACTGTGTAACTGTTGAACAGAACTTGGTCCATTGACAGCTTCTCAATCAAATGGAAGTCAGTTGGAAAAATTTTCAGTTCGTAACCCTACGCAATTCCCAAACATGCAAAGCTTGTTTAAAAGAAGAAGAAGAAGAAGATAATCAGCCTTGAAGTTGGTGCATACCTGTTCCTCATTTCCCAGCCTCATATTTTCAATAAGCATTATCGTCTTGAGGCATGTCCCACAGAATCCTTTGTTTCCTCTCACAGACACATAGTCAGCACCTTTTGTACAATTCTTGCAGAGAGAATACGTGCAGGTATAACACATATGGTGGGCCGCTATTTGACAAGTGCTACATATATGCCAACCTGAAATGAATGAAATACACACATAAAGATCACAAGGTTGACAGCGGAATTCAAGAAGGCAATGTAATAAATATGTTTACTGAATGAGTTAAATAGAGACAGATAAGTCGTTTGAACACGCCACTTTATGATGGATAGGAAAAAATAAATGCCAATTCTGTAAACAATAAAGTAAGAAAAGGTTTATTAATATTACCAATGGAAAGTGGAAACATGTAAATAAGGACTCAAGTTTGCCATATGGACAACTTTATAGCTCTGTTCCCTAGAGATTTAGGCAAAGGGCACGTGCCATTATAACTTTCAATATTTTGTTTCATTTCACGACTTCTTCACAAATTCTTTCAAAAGTTAGATATGTATGTCGTCCTTAAATTCCCATTAACAACCATCATTCTCTTGTAACCTCTCAGTCTTACTTAGATGATCATTTGAACTCATTTGCTGGCCTTATTGATCATACTAAGAGGCTACAACCAATTGTATTATACGTAGGAAATGGAAGATCATGCGGAAAATTTGCAATAATACTACAAATCAGGTACGGTGCCTCCATTGGAGCATCTCTCACACAGAATTTCAATTTCTTGGTTCAGTTAGAGCAACAAATTCTTTTTTCATTTATCAAGTATTGACGCAACAAGTGTGACATCATGAAAATTCGACCCTGTTTTGATAAAATGAAATGGGCATTTCGTTGATGCGCCTATCATCCTTTTTCTCTAACTTGGCCACTCATGAGTTAATTGATCTATCATGTGAAGCTGTTAATGGATATAAATGCGACAAACTTGAGAATTTAATCAGAAATCGACTGCTCGACCGTGATAATTGGCAAGGGTCAATACGGCACCATTATAATCGATTAGTTATCGGATATAGGTCGATTCAACGGAAGCACGTAATGAAATTGTGGGTGATTCCACCCGATTGCCAAATTCGTGTTGAACGGCAATAACCCGGTTTTCTGTCAATTTTGTACTTGGTGCCTGTAATTGAAACCTTGTATGACATCCTGAATTTTCAACCTCATCTCGATAAAATGAAATGAGCTTTTCATCGATGCATCTATGATCCTTTTTTTCGGAGATGATTACTCACGAGTTAACTAACCTATTGGGTGAAGCCGTTAAGGGATACAATTGCAATAAAATCCCTAAAAGCTACCTGGTAGGTTAGATTGTACTAAAATCGCGTCCATTTGATTTTAACCACGAAATTGAACTCGATTTCAGGAATCGAACATTTGATCGTGTCACAATTTATTTTTAGGACCTTGTCTCATCTTTTGAAGAAATTCCGTCGAGCCAGGAATTTTGCAAAAAAATCAAATTGGACAAAAAGAATTTTAGGAAATTCGGAGGGGCACCTTTAATTGGATTTGTGGCCACCAATTTGAAGTGTTATGTGAAAAGTTGAAGAGAAATTCGGATGGGCTAGTTTATGAGCATTTTTGGCTGCCATTTGGGTTTGTTTTGTGAAGAAATTGAAAAGAAATAGGTGGAATTCGTATGCTGCTGAAGGGGTCTATTTTGGGCCTTCAAATTGGATTATTTAGTGAAGATTTGAGAATAAATCAACCATTGGGTGGTGCCTTGACTTGGATGGCTGACGACTTTAGTGGCTACTCACTCAAGTTCTTGATATTTCTCTTGGCTGTCAATTGGTTGCATGTTTGACTTCTTGGCTTCCCTCTCTCCTCCTTCCTTGTTGTGCGACCAGCCCCTCTCCCTTTGGAGAATAGCTTTTGCTCTTCAGCTTCTTCTTCTTCTTCTTCTTCTTCTTCTTCTTCTAATCTTCTTCCCCCTTTGTTGTTGTTGCTGGCGCAAGTTCTTCTTCTTCTTCTACTTCTCAATTTATGATTCTTCTTCCCCATTTGTTGTTGTTGCTGCCGCTCCCTACGCCAAACCCTTCCCCAGCCAGTAGCCGCTCCAACTCGCGTCGACCAGCTAGCTCCACCGCCTCACGTCGTTCCCGAGGCTGCTGGTCCAACTCACCCGTTCGTTGGTTCGGCCACTTGACCAGCAGCTACGACCGATCGCACGCAAGCCGCCATCGCCCGCCGGTCCGTGTCCACGCCAGCCCATGTCCGACCACCCATCCCCATGCCCACCAGCCTGTGACCAGCCTGCCTTCAACTTTGACCAGCCGAGATCCAGTAGCTTGCAGAACGTCCATCTCAACCATGAGTTGTAGGGCTGGTTTTCAACCTCTTTCGACCCTTCGTTGGAGACGCCATAGGACCGGGATCTCACCGTCGTCACGTCGCCGTCCGTGAACCCGTCGCCTCGCTAATCTGGTGAGTTAATGCCTTAATCTTGGATTAGGAAGTTAATTGCACTTAGTTGAATTAGTTTAGGCTTAATTGAGGCTTAGGAGGATTAGTTAGCCTTAATTAAGATTATAATAATTTAGTTAGAGTAACTTAGTTAGTTGGGTTAGTTGGTTAGTGTAACTAGATAGTTAGGTGGTTAGTTTGGTTAGGATTAACTACCCAGGTTAGTTTACTTGACTAGGGTTAGTTAGTTAACCATGGTTAGTTTATTTAATCGTGGTTAATTTATTTCAATAATTTATTTTCCAGAGAATTTATTTAATTAATTATAATTAGCGTAAATTGTACCGGGATAGCCGGTTAGTGGAATTTTACGCTAATCGTTGTGAATGCATTGGTTTGTGAAATTGATTGCTAAATTATTCAATTGAGTGCTTGGTGATGATTTTTGGTTTTATGGTATTTAATTAGAAAAATATCGGGTGTCGAGTTTTGACGCCAAAAATATTTAATGTACTATATAAAATTATGGAATTTTTAAATGGGAGAGTATCACGTTTTGTGGATCAATTTAAATATGTAGCCATGCGCAATTACTTTATCGGGAATTTTTAATATGAAGAAAATTAGCCAAGTCCATTATTTGAAATTGAGGCATTTGAGTGCAAAGCACGATGTTCTTGGCCGAGCATAGATGTGCGTGTGATCAGTTAAGTACCCTAATGCATTTATGTAGGGTTGTGAACTCGTCCTGATGCATTTACACGGGACAATGCCTGATTAAGTTCAGATGCCCTTGACAACGGATGCCGGTCATAGTGGAGGCTAGACCGATGCTTTTTTTATGGAATGCCGTCTTGATGCGTTTACGCGGGACGTTGCCGTGCTCGACAGAGCAAGATGACGCTCAATTATGCCAGATAACCGCCGACTATTGAGTTGGCTGTGGCCGTTGGGTCATAAATAACTGGGACACGTGTGATTGTTTGATATAGCCGCACTTGATTATGGGACGAAATTATGTGGCACAAAATGGGACGTGTCATAACGATTTGGCCTTATAATTGGAACCCCTGTGATTGTTGAAGAAATGAATTGAGGTGTTCAAGTTATTGAATACATTTACTATATGCAAATGATATATGAGACGTACTAATGTGCAGAGAGGTGATGAGGCGAAGTAAGTCTTATATGGTGCATGTTTAGGTTGCCTCTAGGTGAATTCTCGTCTTAATAGGGGTTTAGCGTGTAGACTCGTTGAGATTTGTCTCACCTTGTCGTGGTTTAAAATTTTACAGGTGCTTAGATGGAGGTTTGACATGTCCGTTTTGGTTGGCCATGAGAGGCGGAGACCAATCATACCCTTCTCCCTATCCACAGGACCCTTTGGACCCGTGAGCTCCTAATGACCACCATTTGGGTCGATGAGGGCCTACCTCAGTTGGTACCTCATTGCTTCAAAGCATGGTTCTATAACGGGCCTAACGGGGTTCGGGAGGGCCATTTGGAGGGTTTTGACAGACCTACCGTCGATACCGAGTATGAGGAGGTACTTGACCCCGTTGTGGATGCTAATATTTTGGAAGATATCGCGGCAAACCTAAGGCCCGAGGTTGAAGGGCCCGGAGTAGAGGTGTTGGAGAAATCTTCGTGAAGTGTTTTGATGCTAACAAAACGTTTCCATCAGTCTAGTCTAAAGATCTCCAGACTCTACTATTTAAAGTCTGAAGACCTCCGGACAGCTAGACTCAAGATTCAAAGTCTATCCTCATTGACAGTTGTTAATCCGTTGAAGAAAGGCTATCCAGAACTGGATGTTTCATTAAGGATATGACCTTATCGACTGGAGAAGATCTCTTGGCTAGATAAGACATTACGGAATCCTTTATTTGATCATGATTGATTCGAAGATTAAGAATCCGATGATTGACAAAGTATACTTGGAAGGTTCTACTTATGGAAACCGAGATCCTGATTGTATGGGCGAACATGATTGATGGGCGAACATGATTGATGGGCTATCAACATGTCCCTTTTATAGCTTGAATGATCTTCCTAATTGATTCCTTCCAACGGGTAGATTGGAGGAATTCCTTTGGTAAGTGCCAACGGGTATGATGGCATAAAGGAGTATATAAGGAAGACGTTCTAAGTTGTTTGTGATGTACGCGATAGAAGAATTCCAAAAGTCTGAAGCTCCTTGTTGTTTAATCAATTCATTTGAGCGAAATCTTGTACACAAAAGAGAGTCTATATTTGTGAGAATCCTTGAGGAAGTGTAGTAGAACATCTTCAATGTGGAATCAGGGAAAAGCTGTGCTGTAACTTCTCTTTTGTTCATAGTGAAATCCAGCCAGTGGGGCATCGGTGCGGAAGAGTGGACATAGGCTTGGAATAAGCCGAACCACTATAAACCTTGCGTTCAATTTTCTCTTCCCAACTCTTTACTTTACTTTTATCGTACTTTATTTTGTTAATCAAAAGAGAACTCTCTTTCTATCGTTTGTCTAGTATCGCTTCCGTATCTCGAGGAATTGTTTTTACACCTATTCACTCCCCCTCTAGGTGCTTATATTAGCTATCTAAATTGGTATCAAAGCTTGTGTACTCACTTTGTTTGTAGTGTTTTACTTGAGTTAAAGATCCATGGCTAGTATGTTGGCTCCGTGGCTGATAGAAAGGCAAAGCAATACCGAGACCGCCTTATTTTGATGGAAATGATTACAACATATGGAAAAACAAGATGAAGGCATTCCTAAGATCAAAGGATCCTCGGAATGGGACATTGTAGAAAAATGAATCATTCATAAAGCTGCATCGGTCTCGAAAGAGGAAAAGATACTGTTGAGTCTAGTGAAATGACTCAGGAAGAGATAATCAATAGATAAGTTCTTGATGCAAAAGCAATTTATTCTTTATATTGTGCTTTATGACCTACTGAATATAACAGAATATCTTCATGTGTTACAGCCAAAGAAGTCTGGGATAGATTACATATTATTTATGAAGGAATCGATCGAGTGAAAGAGACTAGAATCAACATTCTTCTCGGTCAATACGAAGCCTTCAAAATGAAATCAAAAGAATCTATAACTGACATGTTTAGTCGTTTTACAGATATTGTGAATGGTCTTGAAAGTCAAGGTCAACCAATTTATGATCCCATGAAGGTAAACAAGCTCTGCGTGGACTCTCCAAGGATTGGAATCACATAAATACCTCAATCGAGAGATCCAAAGAATCATGCCACTATCTATTGATGAGTTGGTTGGGACTCTTGGTCTTATGAAGTGGAACGAATCAATGAAGACGAAGACCCTAAAGGTAAGAAATCCATTGCATTAAAATATAATGATGATTCTGACATTTTAGATTCTGAAGACGATATGGATGATGAGGAGCTTGCTCTCATGATAAAAAGATTTAGAAAGCTGAACAGAAAAGGAAGAAGATTCAATTCAAAGAAACAAAGCTTTCAAAAGCAACAGACCAAATCTGTTGAAAATGATGAATCAAACAAAGATGTAGTCTGCTTTGAATGTAAGAAAAAGGGACACATCAGACCCAACTGTCCTCTTCTGAGGAAGAAGAAGGGAAAAGCTGAAAAGTATCAAAAAGCTCTTGAAGCAGAAACCTGGAGTGATACAGAGTGCGAAGATAGTGATGATGATTATGCCAATGTATGTTTAATGGCACAATCGGATTCAGAATCAAACTCCGAGACAGATTCAAATTCAAAAAGTGAATTCGAGGTAAGTAACTTCAAAATTCCTATTAAAGTTTCAAAATACATTGATGAACTGTGTTTTAGTCTTAAGACTTCTCTTAAAAGAATTTCCGAACTCAAAAAGAAAAATTCTGCTTCAAAACAACAAGAAAATGTTTTGGAAGAAAAAGTGAAATGCTTAGACAAGAATGTTTCTTCTCTTAAAGAAAGTGAAGATAATCTTTTAAAAGAAAATGCATTCTTGAAAAATGATATCTTAAATATTTCCAAAAGATTTTCTTTAGGTTCTGAAAAACTGGAAAAAATACTTTCTGTTCAAAGACCTTATTTCAATAAATCTGGTTTGGGAATGATTGCTAAAATCATTCCTTTAATTGATTTTCCAAAAGTGAAAGAAAGAATTAAGCAAAGACCCACAAGAGATGCCTACAAAAATCACTTTAAAAGAATCTTTGTAAAATCAGTAGGTCGCAATGCTCTCAGATGTTCAAAATGCAATAATGTAGATCATTTTGAAAAAGAATGTCCTATGGTTTGGAAACCCGTCAATAAAGTATGGGCAAAAACCGCATATTATACTAACACCAATGGACCCAAGAAAATATGGGTACCAAAGAAAGTTTGAGTTTCTTCTTTAAATGCAGGTCACTATCAGGAAAAAGGTAAAATGGTATCTGGATAGTGGATGCTGAAGACACATGACGGGAGATTCAAATTGTTTCATAAAGCTTGTACGAGTAAATGGTGGAAAAGTCTCATTTGGAGGAAACAGTAAAGGAAAAATTGTGGGATTTGGAACTGTGAAGATTGGAAATCTCACAATAAGCAATGTTTCTTTAATTGAAGGACTCAATTACAATCTGCTTAGTGTCAGTCAGCTATGTGATACCGGTTTCAAAATCAACTTTCAAGAAGGAATATGCTCAGGAATTAGTAAAGATTCTACTCAATCATTCATGAGTCGAAGACATGGAAATATCTACCTCTTGGATGTGAAACCAGATGAATCGCAATGCTTAATTTCAATCCAAGACGAAGCAAGCTTATGGCACAGAAAGCTTGGGCACATTAACATGAAGCAGATAGCCAAAATCTCAACAAAGAAGCTTGTTCGTGGTCTACCCAATATATCATACCAAAAGTCTGATCTATGTACACCATGCATATTGGGAAAACAGGTAAGAAATTCCTTTAAATCAATAAATCAAGTTTCCACTAATTGTGTACTGCAGCTTCTGCATATAGATCTCTTTGGACCAACCAAAACATAGAGCATTTGAGGTAAAAAATACTGCCTAGTAATTGTGGATGATTACTCACGATTTACTTGGGTATATTTCTTGTCAAGTAAGTTTGAAATTTTCTCTTACTTTGAAAAATTTGCTAAGAAGGTTCAAAATGAAAAAGGATATGTTATTTCAAGTATAAGAACAGACCATGGAGGTGAATTTGAAAATCAAGATTTTACAAAATTTTGTGATGAATCTGGCTTTCAGCACTTGTTCTCCTCTCCATACACTCCAGAACAAAACGGAGTTGTGGAAAGAAAAAATAGGTCTCTTCAAGAAATGGCTAGAACTCTTTTAATTGAAAGCAATATCTCTTCACGTTTTTGGGCTGAAGCAGTTTCAACAGCATGTTATATTATCAATATAGTTTTTCTAAGGCTTATTCTAGAAAAAACCTCCTATGAGTTATTCAAAGGAAAGAAGCCTATTGTTTCATATTTTCATGTGTTTGGATGCAAATGCTTTATATCAAAAAATGCAAATGATCGAGTTGGTAAGTTTGAAGAAAAGTCAGATGAAGGCATCTTCCTTGGATATTCAACCTCAAGCAAAGCGTACAGAGTCTACAACGAGAAGACTCAATCTGCGGAAGAATAAATAAATGTTAAATTCCAAGATTCTATGCAAAATGAATCCATTCAGACTCATCTTGAAGAATCTGAACCGCTCCGAGACTCTACAAAGTCTAAATCTCAAGAAACAGCTCAGATTCGAAAGACCAAGCAACAAATGATTATTGAAGATTCAAATGAAGGAAGTGATCATCAACCCGAGAAATCAAGCAGAATCGAAAGCATAAGTCCAGTCATCCCAAAGATCTTATTATTGGCGACATTAATGAAGGAATTCGCACACGATCCAAAAGGCGCGAAGAGTTTAGTCTTTGTGGCTCTTATTTACGAAATAGAACCCATAAGCATAGATGAAGCTTTATCGATGAAAGCTGGATTGAAACTATGCAAAAAGAACTCGAGACAATTCAAAGTTAATGATGTCCGGGAGTTAACTCCTAAACCAAAAGGTAAATCTATTATTGGAGCTAAATGGGTTTTCGGGAACAAGATGGACGAGAAAGGAAAAGTCATAAGAAACAAAGCAAAACTCGTGGCCAAGGGATATACGCAAGAATAAGGGATAGACTATGACGAGACCTATGCACCAAGTAGCAATGTTAGAAGCAATTCGATTATTACTTGCATTTGCTTGCTATAAGAATTTCAGGTTATTCCAAATGGACGTCAAAAGTGCTTTCCTGAATGGATTTATCCTTGAGGAAGTCTATGTAGAGCAACCACCTGGGTTTGAAGACCCAAGAAAGCCAGACTCAGTATTCAAACTGAAAAAGGCCTTGTATGGCTTAAAACAAGCACCTCGAGCTTGGTACGAAAGGCTGAGTAAGTTTTTAATTCAAAATGGGTTTATAAAAGGTAAAGTAGACACTACTCTGTTTATTAAAAGAGAAAGTAAAAGTTTTATGCTTGTTCAAATATATGTCGATGATATTATCTTTGGATCTCCTAATGAAAGTTTGTGCAAGAAATTCTCTAAGACGATGCAGGATGAATTTGAAATGAGCATGATGGGTGAGTTAACCTTCTTTCTCGGGCTTCAAGTAAAACAACTAAAGGAAGGAACTTTTATTCTTCAAGAAAAGTATGCTAAAGATCTGGTCAAAAAGTTTGGACTGAACAATTGCAAAAAGGCTGATATACCAATGTCAAGTTCCTTGAAGATAGACAAAGATGAAGGAGGAAAGAAAGTCAATCAGAAGTTATACAGGAGTATCATTGGCTCACTTCTTTATATTACAGCTTCTAGACTTGACATTTTGTTTTGTGTTTGTATTTGTGCCAGATTTCAAGCAAACCCTAAAAAGTCTCATTTAAATGCTGCAAAGCGTTTTATCAAATACATTTAATCAACTTCAAGCTTTGGTCTCTGGTATCCTAAAAAGGGAGACTTTACTCTTCTTGGATACTTAGACCCAGACCTTGCCGGATGCAGAGTTGATAGAAAGAGCACCTCGGGTACTTGTCAACTACTTGGAGGCAGGACAGTGTCTTGGTTTTCAAGAAAGCATAGTACAGTAGCTCTCTCTACAGCAGAAGCAGAATATATAGCTCTTGGAAGTTGTTGTTCTCAAATCTTGTGGATAAAACAATAGCTAAGAGACTTTGGAATTGAAGATTCATGCACGGAGATTAACTGCGACAACACTAGCGCTATCAATCTCACCAAAAATCCAATTCTTCACTCAAGAGCAAAGCATATAGAGATTCAACATCACTTCATTAGAGATCATGTTCAAAATGGAGAAATTTTGATTCAGTTTGTTGACTCAAAGAACCAACTGGCGGATATATTCACAAAGCCTTTGGAGAAAAATCAATTTGAAATCATCCGTTCCAGACTCAACATTTTGAGGTTTGAAGAAGTTAAAGTCTAGAGACTCTCAGACTCAAGCATACAAGACTTTGACTGTAAGTTATTCTCTCTCTCGAATCTCATCTTGAAAAGGTACGATCGTCAACTGTGTTTGATTATTGCTATATTTAATTGACATGACTATTGCATCGTTTCCTTTTCGAAAAAGGAGTTATTTTGAAATGACCATTTTTTTCTGAAAAAGGCAGTTATTTTTTGAAAAGGCATCTTCTCACTTTCCTTTACGACGTTTAGTATTCCTCCCTTTTCGACTGAGTTATATACAGTCGGTTCCTCTTCGTTTTAACTTCAAAACCCTAAAAAGCACCGATCTACCATTCCTGTTTTCTTCTCTTGTTTAATCTTCGAAAAAGTTGTCATCTTTCTTGGGAAAGTCAAGCAAGGAATCTCTCAAAGAGTGAGAAAGATGTCGTCTTCAAGAAAGTCGTCGAGGATCACAAGCAGGAGACCATGGCGAATGAGTGAGGGACCTACTCACTTCGATCTCACCAAGGAAGAAGTGTCTCCAAATCAGCAGCAGAGCCCACAACATTCTCAGCAGCGTCATTCTCTACCATCTAGTCCACAGAATGCTGATCATCAACAAGAGGAAGAAATCATTAAAGACGCAGATCCTGACAAAGGATATGGAAATGAATATATCTTTTTGCGAAAAATGGAAAGTTTGGAAATTGCTCGAAAATGGGTGGCAGAAGAAACCCTTGCAAATATCCCAAGTGATCCTCGTGATTGGGGATTTAATCCGATAGATGGGAATGATGATGACAAATTGTAAAGCCAATTTCAACCGAGAATGGGTATTGCGGCGGAGAATCAAGGAAAAAGGGAAGAGTTGTTTAGAGCGAAGGAACAGAAGGATCTATACTCAAAATTGCTGAAGCGTGGGGTGATAAACCCTAGGAGTGTGGATTTTGATTTCCTTGATGCTATAAATGTCAACTTGAGAGAAAAGTTTAGTTTTCTTCAACTTGAGATTTTGTTGTGACACCACGAAGCTCATTTGAATTAACTACTTATTTCTATTCGAATCTTAGTTTCCGGATGCGAATAGATTCTCTTTCAATGTCAAAGATCAAGACTTTGTAGTGGATATGGATATGCTGGCAGATGTGTTAGGGATTGAGAGAGGAAGATATCAACCGATCAAAGTTTTTGTTGCACGGGCTACACTGGAACTTGTTAAGGACAGAAGAACAGATGAAAAGATTTCCTACTTAAGGATGAGTGCGTTCAACATTTTGCTTCACAAGATTGTGATCAATTGCCTCAGACCGAAATCAACTTCCAAGACTGATGTTTCAAGTTCAGAGGCAAAGCTGATGTATGCCATCATCACTGGGAAAAAGTTTTCTCTTCCTCACACTGTTATGTTCCACATGTATAGAGCAGTGGTGAAAGACAGAGGTCAACTTCCTTATCCAGGTCTTGTGACAAAGTTATTCAGACATCTGAATATTCAGCCTTCGCAAATTCTTTGTGCTCGATCGTGTGATCATATGGTGGTAGGACTGAAAATGGTGACTAAAATGCGTCTAAAGGAACTAAGCAAGGCATTGGAGAAATTCAAGGAGAAGACTCCAGTCAAAACTCATCAAATCTCTTCTGCACCAAAAAGGAAAGGGAAGGAGCTCATGGTTGCTCCATCCAAGAAAAGAATAGCTCTCATCGTTGAAGATGAAGATGATGAGGAAAACATCACCATCTCTGCAATGGCATTGAAGAATCTAAGTCGTTCTGTTCCAGAGAAAGACTCAGAACAGAGGGATAGAGAAAGAGAAGTGAAAGAAGCAGAGGAAAAAGAAGCAAAAGAAAAAGAAGCAGAGGAGAAGGAAGAAGAAGAAAGAGATGCTGAGAATGAAAGAATTGAGAAGGAAGAAGAAGAGAAAAGAGATCAAGAGGAAGGAGAACACGAAGAACACTCTTCTTAACCTGAAGGCATAAAAACAGGGGGAGATCAAGAGAAAAGAGGAATGTCCTCATATCCTGCTACCAATGAGGGAGTCAGTCGCTCTCCAGCAGATCCAGAGGACATTTATGCCTCTCAATTTCCAGAAGAAGGACATGATGTGTCATCGCCAAATCTGCGTGATTATGATCTGCCATCGTCTGCCTTTACTCCATCAGATCGTGCCGAAACCAGTTCGTAGACCGATAATTCAACAGATTTTCGCATAATTCTAGATATTCTTTTGGAAATGCAAGGTCAGATATATGCTCTGGGATGCGAAGTTCAGAATTTGCAGAATGCAGGTCAAGTCTTTTTGGGTTCCTTGAATGATCATATCCAAGCCATTTTCTCTTCAAATTCAGGCTAATGCTAAGGGTGAGGATGTTGCTCAACTAAAGGAAGACTTGAAAAGGTTGGAAGGCATCATTCAGTCAATGGGAGATTTCCAGCTTGTTCGTGTTCCCAAGCATTCTTGATTCTACTCCACTTTCATCTCGACTTTTTTTATGCTGACAAAAAGGGGGAGAGATGCGAGATTTGAAAACTTTGAATCTTTACATCTTTTGATTTTGGTTTGAAGATTGTTTTGATGTTTGACTTTACTTTTGTGTCTGGATGTGGACTAGGTTGCTTATATTAACTACTACTAATATCTTATGGATGGCTTCATGCAAGACTAACCTGATTTCTGTGGTTACAAATTCTAGTGTTATCATTAAGCCGTTTATCTTTATAAGATATCCATATTTGTTTGAGTAATATTTTGTAGGTCAAAGTTATCCAAATCTGCGGGAAAGTTTTGTCACCATAAAAAATGGGGAGATTGTTGGAGAAATCTTCGTGAAGTGTTTTGATGCTAACAAAACGTTTTTATCAATCTAGTCTGAAGATCTCCAGACTCTTCTATTTAAAGTCTGAAGACCTTCGGACAGCCAGACTCAAGATTCAAAGTCTATCCTCATTGACAGTTGCTAATCCGTTGAAAAAAGGCTATCCAGAACTGGATGTTTCATTAAGGATGTGACCTTATCAACTGGAGAAGATCTCTTAGCTGGATAAGATATTACGGAATCCTTTATTTGATCATGATTGATTCGAAGATTAAGGATCCAATGATTGACAAAGTATACTTGGAAGGTTCTACTTATGGAAACCGAGATCCTGATTGTATGGGCGAACATGATTGATGGGCTATTGACATATTCCTTTTATAGCTTGAATGATCTTCCTAATTGATTCCGTCCAACGGGTAGATTGGAGGAATTCCTTTGGTAAGTGCCAACAGGTATGATGGCATAAAGGAGTATATAAGGAAGACGTTCTAAGTTGTTTGTGATGTGCGCGATAAAAGAATTCCAAATTCTGAAGCTCCTTGTTGTTTAATCAATTCATTTGAGCGAAATCTTGTACACAAAAGAGAGTCTATATTTGTGAGAATCCTTGAGGAAGTGTGGTAGAACATCTACACTGTGGAATCAGGGAAAAGCTGTGCTGTAACTTCTCTTTTGTTCATAGTGAAATTCAGCCGGTAGGCTGTTAGTGCGGAAGAGTGGATGTAGGCTTGGAATAAGCCGACCACTATAAACTTTGCGTTCAATTTTCTCTTCCCTACTCTTTACTTTACTTTGATCGTACTTTATTTTTTTAATCAAAAGAGAACTCTCTTTCTATTGTTTGTCTAGTATCGCTTCTGTATCTCGAAGAATTGTTTTTACACCTATTCACCCCCCTCTAGGTGCTTATACTAGCTATCTCAAGAGGTAGCTGATCCTTTGGACATCGACATCCCAGATGGTGTCGTGGTAGACTCGGATCTCGAGTAGGTAGGGTCCGGGGTAGGATTGGCTTAGTAGCATCTTTTTGGTTATAGACTTTGGTATATAGACCTCCAAATCTGACTTAGCATGTATATAAAGTTTGTTTTATGAAAAAGGTGTAGCATATGTTTTACTATCCTTGTGTTAATTGTTTTCTAGAGTTTGCTCAATTCGCTTCCGCATGTGCATAAAATGAAAGGGTCGGCAACGTGTCCTAGGAACGTCACGATTTTATCGACCATCAAGGGATGTTCGCGCGCTCGAGCTTTAGGGCATGACATCCTCACGCGATGTGGCATCGGAGTTGGTTAGTGTCTGGAGTGATAATGTGCGATAGGTCTTGGGATAGTTAGTAGGAATACCTTTTTCTTATGCAAATGCATGTGATTAATTAGCTGATTGGTAGATTGTTTTGTGTAGGTCGTTCAATTTTCTAATTTTGGGTTGGAATCAGAAAGCAAGTTCTATAAAGAGTCCGCAGTATAAGGATCTGGAACAAAGGACTCCTAGGAAGAGGACTGTTGCGTCAGTCAGTCAGGGTAGGATGCCGACTAGGGTCAATGCCCAAGGAAGAGCGCTGGCTTAAGCCAGCACGAGTGTAAGAGTACCGCCACAGGCCGGTTCTGGTGTAGCAGCACCCGGCAATCCTATAATCGATGGGATCGTGCAGGTGCTCAAGACATTTGGAAATTTGATGGGGCAGCAGGCCTAGAATCAAGCTGCCATTACTGCTGCTGCCATTGCTGCTGCCAATGTTGCTGCCACTGCCGTTGTTGCATCTGTCGAGGTTCCACCTGGGAATGTGATTGGTGATCGGCCTATGCATAAGTTAGTGGAGCCATTTCTGAAGCAGAACTCGTCGAGGTTCTCAGGACCATGCGATCTCGAGGCTGTAACCCTCTGGATCTAAGAGTTAGAGAAGGCCTTCGCACTACTGAGGTGCTCGGAGGAAGACAAGGTAGTCCTTGCGGTCTACCAGTTATAGGGAAATGCAAGCACTTGGTGGAGGGCCACTAGAGGAAGAGTGTTTCCTAAAGGTATAGTTCCAGTGTGGAATGCCTTCGTCGAAGTTTTTAGTGGAAAGTACTTCTCTGACTGCGCCAGAGAACAGAAGATGGCAAAGTTTCAACGCCTTTGTTAAGGTCTAATGTCTGTGGACCAGTACGAGGTGAAGTTCGCCGAGTTGTCCTAATACACCCCCAGTCTAATTGAGGATCCAGTAGATAGAGCAAAAAGATTGCGAGATGGAATGAGACTAGAGTTAAAGGATCTGCTGGTGTCGTTTAATCTGAAGGATTATAATGACCTGTATGAAAGGGCACAGTTGATCGAAAGGAATTTGAACAAATGAGCCACCACCTTTGGGTCGCGGTTCAGGAAGAAGCCGATATCAGGTGGAAGGTATCCCATTCCACTCAACTAGAAGGGTGGGATAGGAAAGTCGACACCTAACCAAAATGGCGTGTGTTGTCTCTACAGAAGACGACATGGTTCAACCTCGTGTTTTGCTAGGTCGGGAGTGTGTTTTAAATGTGGCTAGTTCAACCATCAGATAAGAAGTTGTATGCACATGTCGATGGGACCATAGCTGTTGCTACCGCCGCTACCGATGGGACATAATAGAGGAAGTGGGCCGCAGAATGCACTGCAGGGTATGATGAACAGGCCTCCAGCACAAGGATGGGTGTAAGCTGTCACCCGACGAGAGGCAAAGGACTCACTTGACATGGTCACAAGTACGGTCTCGCTGAACGACCATGCTGCTTATGCTTTATTTTGACCCCGGAGCCACGCATTCATTTATTGGTGAGTAGTACGTTAAGTTGGTAGGGTTGAGTCTAGAACCGTTGGGTGCAGTCATTAGTATATCTACCCCATTAAAGGATAAAGTGTTATCTACAGTAGGGTGTCCTAGTTGCAAGTTGGTTATTAGTAAGTGAGAGGAAATGATAGATTTGATTGTGCTGGCCATGTGATTGATTGAGTGATTGATTGTTTATTTGTGTGGGTCGCTCGGCTCTCTAATTCTATGTGGAATTGGAAAGCAGGTTCTATAAAGAGTTTGCATTATGAGCGATTTAGAGTAGAGGACTCCTTGGAAGAGTATTGTCGCGTCTGTCACTCGAGGTAAGATGCCGACTAGAGTCAATACCCAGGGTAGAGTGTCGGCTTAGGCCAGCGTGAGAGAGCTAGTACTGCCACCGGCCAATATTGAGGGTGTAGCAACACCCAACGATCCTAGAATTGACGAGATTGTGCAAGTGCTCGAGACCTTGGGAAATTTGGTGGGTTAGCAGGCCTAGAATCAAGCCATCGCCGCCACTACTGCCACCAATGCCATTGCCGCTGTCGCACCACACTTACCGAAGTCCAGCCTGGGAATATGATCAGGGAGAGATCAATGCATAAATTAGTAGAACAATTTCTGAAGCTGAACCCATTGAGGTTCTTAGGAGCAGGCAATCCCGAGGCTACAACCCTCTAGATCCGCGAGTTAGAAAAGGTCTTCACATTGCTAAGGTATTCTAATGAAGACAAGGTGGCCCCGGCGATCTACCAGTTGCAGGGCAATGCAAGCACGTGGTGGGAAGCCACCAGAGGAAGAGTGTTTCAAGAAGGCATGGTTTGGTGTGGAATGCCTTCGTAGAAGTTTTCAATGGGAAGTACTTCTTTGACTACGTTAGAGAATAGAAGATGGCAAAATTCCAGCGTCTACGTCAAGGTCTAATGTCAGTAGATCAGTATGAGGTGAAGTTCACTGAGCTATCCAAGTACGCGCCAAGACTAATAAAGGATCCAGTGGACAGAGTCAGGAGGTTCAGAGATGGCATCAGACTAGAGATTAAGGATCTGCTCGTGCCATTAAATTTAAAGGATTACAACGACCTGTATGAAATGGCACGGCTAATTGAGAGGAATTTGAATGAACGAGCCACTACATCTGGGTCGCGGTTCGGGTCATGTAGAGATGGCAATTGGTTCAAGAAAAAGTCGATGACAAGTAGAAGATATTCCATTCCACCTAACCGAAAGGGTGGGATTGGAAAGCCGGCACTTTACTTGAACGGCATGTGTCGATTTTATGGAAGGAACCATGGATCAGCCCCGTGCTCTGCTAGGATGAGAGCTTGTTACAGGTGTGCCAGTACGGCTACCAGATCAAGGACTGTTCGCACGGGCCCAAGGGAGTTCAAACGCCACTGGCATAGACAGGATGACCAGGAGGGAGTGCGTCGCAGAACACACAGCAAAGTATTTGAAGCAGGCCTTTGATGCCGGGAAGGGTGTATGCTATCACCCAACGGGAGGTAGAGGACTCATTAGACGTGGTTACAGGTATAGCCTCACTGAACAACCATGCTGCTTATGCTTTATTTGACCCTGGAGCTACACATTCATTTATTGCTGAGCAGTACATTAAGTTGGTAGGGTCGAGTCTAGAATCATTGGGGTCAGCCATTAATATATCTACCCCGTTAAAAGATAAGATGTTGTCTGTAGTGGGCTGTCCTGGTTGCAAGTTAGTTATTGGTGAGCGAGAGGGAATGATAGATTTGATTGTCCTGGACATGTTTGATTTTGATGAGATCATTGGCATGGATTGGCTCACCAAGTAACGAGCTATTGTAGACTGTTATCATAAAGCGATTCAGTTTAAACTGTTAGTGGGTGAAAGTTTTGAGTTTACTAGAAGTCGAGGAGGACCCTCGATTACCTTAATCTTGTCGCTTGAGGCAACCCGTTTGTTAGATGTGGGTTGCCAAGGTTATTTGGCAACTGCAGTGGATACGACAATTGAGGAGCTGAAGATGGAGAACATTGCCGTGGTACAGGAGTTTTCTTATGTGTTTCTTAAGGAATTACCTAGTTTGTCTCCAGAAAGGGTCGAGTTTGTAATTGAGTTGGCCTCTGGGACGGAGCCAATCTCTAAGGCCCTTTACCATATGGCATTATCAAAATTGAAGGAATTGAAGGTGCAGATGCCGGAGTTGTTGGACAAAGGATTCGTACGTCCTAGTGCATTACCTTGGGGAGCACCAGTTTTGTTTGTAAGGAAGAAAGATGGTTCATTGCGTATTTGCATTAACTATCGACAACTCAACCAAGTGACGATCAAGAACAAGTATCTACTACCGAGGATTGACGACTTGTTTGACCAGCTACAGGGAGCGTCGATATTTTCCAAGATCGACTTGAGGACATGTTACCATTAGCTGAGGATTAGGAAGGAAGACATATCGAAGAATGCTTTTCGTATGTGTTACGGCCATTATGAATGTACCATAATGTTGTTTGGTTTGACCAACGCCCCAGCTGCTTTCATGGGCCTAATGAACCGAGTGCTCAAGGAATATCCGGATCAATTCGTGATAGTGTTTATCGATGACATCCTGGTGTATTTGAGAAGTCCAAAAGAGCATGAAAGACATTTAAGGACAGTGTTTCAGACTCTGCGAGATCATAGACTATACACTAAGTTTAATAAGTGTGAGTTTTGGTTAACTCGTGTAGCTTTCTTGGGTCACGTGATTTCTAGTGAAGGGATTTCTGTGGACTCGGCCAATATTGAAGCAGTGATCAATTGGCCGAGACCGATAACAGTAACAGAGATCGGAAGTTTCTTGGGATTGGCATGCTATTACAAACGGTTCATGGAAAGGTTTTAAGCAATAGCCATGTCTCTGACCCAATTGCTGAAGAAGGAAGATAAGTTTGTATGGACAGATAAGTGCGAGCGTAATTTCCAAGAGCTAAAAGAGAAGCTGAATACCTTATCCATATTAACAATTTTATCTAGTCCTGGAGGATACGAGATCTTTAGTGATGCGTCATGCATAGGACTGGGTTGCGTGTTAATGCAACATGGCAAAGTCGTTGCATACGCGTCCCGTTAGCTGAGGTCTCATGAGTTGAATTACCCGACGCATGACTTAGAAATAGTAGCTATCATCTTTGCTCTAAAGATTTGGAGACACTACTTGTATGGAGAAAAGTTCTCGATCTTTACGGATCATCAAAGTCTCAAGTATTTATTCTCTCAGAATAAGTTGAATATGAGACAACGTCGTTGGATGGAACTTCTCAAGGACTACGATTGTGATATTCTGTACCATCCTAGAAAAGCTATCAAGGTCGCAAATGCGTTGAGTCGAAAATCATCGATTGCGCAGATGATGATTCAAGAGTGGATCTTACTCGAAGGACCTTGAGATTCGGATTTCAAATTTGAGGTATGCCACCTTTCAACTCTTATGGCCACCCTTAGAATTGAACCGAAAGTGCAAATAAGGATCAAGACTTTGCAGTTGACAGACCCGGAGATCCTAAAGATTCCGCAAGAAGATGCAAAAAAGAGAAAGGCTGATTTTCAGATTTCTGATAATGGAACAGTGAAGTTGTTAGAAGCTCATCGTAGGTGATTGTGTGCACCTAATGATGCAGAGCTTAAGGAGGAGATCTTGTTAGAAGCTCATCGTAGCAGCTACAATATTCATCTAGGCAGTACAAAGATGTATCGGAATTTGTGTCAACGTTATTGATGGACCGGTATGAAGGCAGATATCGCCAGATATGTTGCCAAGTGTCTGACATGTCAGCAAGTGAAAGCACAACACTGTAAGCCGAGAGGACTTTTGCAACCTCTCAAGATTCCCAAGTGGAAGTGAGAACATATCACAATGGATTTTATGATGGAATTACCAAGGAGTCAGTGAAGTAATGATTCTATATAGGCTGTAGTTGACAGATAGTTCGACTGCATGGAGTACCAGTGACGATTACATCCGATCGACACCCGAAGTTCATAGCCGCTTTCTGGAAAATTTTACAAACTGCCTTGGGAACGAAGCTGCGGTATAGTACGGTCTATCATCCGTAAATGGATGGCCAATCTGAGAGGACTATTCAAACCTTCGAGGACATGCTGCAAGCTTGCGTGCTAGACTTAAAAGGAAGCTGGGAGGACTAGCTTCACCTAGTTGAGTTTGCCTACAACAACAGTTATCAACAGAGTATCCAGATGACACCGTTTGAAGTGTTGTATGGCAGAGCCTGCAGAACTCCAGTCTATAAGGATGAAGTCAGAGAGCGTAAGATTACTAGCCCTGAGTTGGTTCAACCGTTAGCGGACGCCATCAAAGCTATTTGAAAAAGACTAAAGACCATTCAGAGTCACCAGAAATGTTATATAGATAAACGGCGAAGACCGTTGGAGTTCCAAGTTGATGAACACGTATTCCTTAAAGTGTCACCAATGAGGGGTAGTTCGTGCTTTGACAAGAGAGGGAAGCTAAGTCCGAGGTACGTCAGTCCCTTTGAGATTCTATAGTAAATTGGGACTCTAGTGTATTGTCTTGCATTGCCACCAAGATTAGCTCAAGTGCATGACATCTTCCACGTGTCGATATTGAGGAAGTATGAACCTGACCCGATCCATGTGCTAAATTTTGAAGAATTAGACGTGGACAAGAGAGTGTCGTACATGGAGAGACTGATCTGGATCGTGGATTGAAAAGAGCAAGTGATGCGCAACAAGATGATCTCTTTGGTTAAAGTGGTTTGGCAACACCACGGAACAAAAGGAGCTACATGAGAAAGCGAAGAATTGATGAGACGTCAATACCCCTACCTTTTTGAAGAAGAATTGTAACGGTTTAAATTTTAAGGATGAAATTTTTATAAGATGGGAAGAATTGTGACATCTTGAAAATTTGACCCCGTTTCAATAAAATGAAATTGGCATTTTATCGACGCACCTATGGTCTTTTTTCTCTAAGTTGGTCACTCATGAGTTAACTGATCTATCAAATGAAGCAGTTAAGCGATATAAAGACGATAGACTTGAAAATTCGATCAGAAATCGACTACTCGACCATGATAATCGGCACGGGTCAATATAACACCATTATAATCAATTAGTTATCGGATATAGGTTAATTCGATGGAAGCACGTAATGGAATTATGGATGATTCCACCTGATTGCAAAATTTACGTCGAACGGCACTAACTCGGTTTTCTGTCGTTTCTGTACTCGGTGCCCGTAATTGAAACCTTGAGATTTTTATGACAACCAAGCATTGTCGACGAGTCAAAGATGCACAAACGTAGATAAAAAATTATCAACCACGAATCAAATGCGCTAAAATCTCTAAAAGCTACTCGGTAGGTTAGGTCGTGCTAAAATCACGTCCGGTCGATTTTAACCATGAAATTAAATTCAGTTTTGGGAATCGAACGTTCGAGCATATCACAATTTATTTTTAGGACCTCATCTCACCTTTTGGGAAAATTCTGTCGAGCCCGAAATTTTGGCGGAAAAGTCAAATTCGGCAACAAGAAATCAAGAGAAATTCTGATGGGCACCTTTAATTGGATTTTTGGCCACCAATTTGATTTGTTATGTGAATGATTGAAGGGAAATTCGTATGGACTACTGCCATGGACTTTTTGGTCACCAAAATGGCTTGGTTTGTGAAGAAATTGAGAAGAAATTGGTGGAAATTCGTATAGGCAGATTCCTTGGCATTTTTTGCCACCAAATTGAAGTGTTTTGTGGAGATTGGAAGGAAAATTACCATTGGTTGATGCCTTAACCTTTAAGGGCAGAAGACTTTGGAGGTACACGCTCAAGTGGCTTGATATTTCTCCAAGGCTCCCATTGGTTGCATGCAAGACTTCTAAGACCCCTTGTCCCCCCCTTCTTGCCTTGTGCAACAGCCCATCTAGTAGAAACCCCCTTGCACTTCATCTTCTTCATTCCCCATTTCTCCTCTGTGTTGCTGCTACCACATCCTCATCGCTCGACTAGCACCGCCACCCAGCTAGCCGTGCCACCGTCCGAGCGCTGCAACTCCTTTGCAAGCCCAGCCTTACCGCTTGCCTTCTCAACCACCTTCTCTCGCCGTCCCTAAGCTGCCAACCCGTGATCGTTGACCCGCTCCAGCTCGACATCCAACAACCGTTCTTGTCCGTCCTTGCTCATGTCACCAGCTAGCACCTATCCGTCTGCTAGCCACCGCCAACTAGCTACCTCGGCCCGATCTCGTTCAGCCTCAGCTCAGAACCAAAGCCAGCAGCAAGCCGTGAGTTTGCTTGGTTGATTTCAGCATCTTCGAGCCACCATTGGAGTCACCATAGGCATGGGATCTCACCGTCTTCGCATTGCTGTCACCATGAACCTGTTATCTCGCTAATCCAGTGAGTTAATGCCCTAATCTTGGATTAGGAAGTTAATTACACTTAGTAGGTGGATTAGTGTTAATTAAAGATTAGTATCATCCTAGTTAGTGTAATTAGTGGTCAGGATAGTTAGTTGCCTAAGCTAGATTAGTTAAGTGGTTAGTTAGGTTATTTGGTTAGATTAATTAGATTAATATAGTTAGCCTAATTAAATTAGTTTAATTAGCTTAAGTTGATTAGCCCAATTAGCTTATTTAGATTAATTAAGTGAATTAGATTAAATAATTTGCAATTTATTTAATTAATGGTCATTTATTTAATTAATTATAATTAGCTTAAATTGTACCGGGATAGCTAGTTAGTGAAATTTTACACTAATCATCGTGGTTGAATTCATTTGTAAAATTGATTTCTAAATTATGCAATTGAGTACTTGGTGATGATTTTTTATTATTATTGCAAAAATATGATTTTATGGTATATAATTAGAAAAATATCGGGTGTCCGTTTTGACACAAACATATTTTAGGTACTATATAAAATCGTGAAATTTTTAAATGGGAGAGTATCACGTTTCATGGATCAATTTAAATGTGTGACCACAGACAATTATTTTATCGGGTATTTTTTATACAAAGAAAATTGGCCAAGTTCATTATATGAAATGGAAGTATTTGAGTGCAAAGCACGATGTTCTTGGCCGAGCATGTATGTGTGTGTGGTCATTAAGTGGAACCTGTCCTGATGCGTATGATTACGTGGGATGATGCTCCTTAGTGGAATACCGTCTAGGCGGAGGATGCTAGACATTGCCATTCACGGATGGATTTCGGAACGAAGCTCCTCAGTGGAATGCCATCTAGGTGGGGGTTCTAGAAGATGTTGTGCCCGATGGAGTGAGACGACGCCTAGTTATGCTGAATGACCACCAACTGTTGAGTTGGCCATGGCCGTTGGGTTGTAAATAATTGGAATACATTTGAGTAATTGAGATAGCCGCGCCTGATTATGGGGTGAAATGGTGTGGCATGGAATGGAACATATCATAACGGTTTTACCTTATAATCGGGACCCCTGCGATTGTTTGCAAAATGCTATGAGGCGTTCCAGTTATTAAATGTGTTTGTTGTATGAATATAATACATGTGATGAGCTAATGTGCAGGGAGGTGCCGAGACGAGGTAAGTTTGTGTGTGACACCTGTTTAAGCCACCTTTGCGTGAATTCTCGTCCTAATCGAGATTTAGGGTGTTGACTCGCTGAGATTTTATCTCACCCCATCATGGTTAACTCTTTTTTAGGTCCTTAGATGGAGAACTCGAGGCTTGAGGCGGAAGGGTCAGGAGCGTAGGTGGCTCAGTAATTCTTCTTGGACTAGACTCATGTGTATACAGTTGTAGGGTTGACCTAGTGTATATGTGAATAGTAGTTTGTGAAAATAAATGGCTTGTCTTTCCACTATCCCTATGTTTGTTTGTTGATTGGGTGATCCTTAATTTGCTTTCGCATGTTCATAAAACGAAAGGGTCGGCAACACATCCTGGGAATGTCACAATTCTATCGACCATTGAGGGATGTTCGCGCTTGAGATTCGGGCGTGACAACAAATGCACTAGATAATGTGGACCTATCTTTGGACCGATAGTGTTTTATGAAGGTCAGGTTTGGGTTTACCGTCCTCTTTTTTTCCTATTTATATAAGTATAATGAACAAGTTTGTGCACATATGCGGTTCTTTCCTTACCTTTTGGATTTCTTTCGCTTATAAATTAGTGTAATCCATGTCAAATTTCACAACATGAACTGTTTTGCATTTTTTTTTTTCAAAATGAAATTGTATGAAAACATGTGAGTATTCATTCAAATGGGTTCAAAATGGTTAGTCGACATGCCAATATGTATGGCCATCTTTGCCACAAATTTTTCATGCAGATTCGTTATTGCAATGAATCAACTTTTGATAAAGTGGTCAGATCTTACTAGTGCACAATTCTACTACAAAAAACTAGAATAATAAGGGATAGAGAATTACACATTCAAGATTATAGTGATTCAAATTTTGTAAGCCTACGTCTACTCTCCCACGCTACAGCCAATTAATTAGAATCCACTGATAAGAACCAATCAGAGGTTATAAGATCTGAGCTCTGAACACTCAAGCTCGTGTGTATAACTCCTCACACACTCTTGACCTCTAAAAGGTTACACAATTTTGCTCACAAAGACAAATGTATATGATCACCAACACTCTTCAGACTTTGGAATTAAAAGCTTCAATTCTCGTAAATGCAAATTCTTTTTCTTCTGCTTTGAGACCACCTCTTATATTCCTCCTAGTCCAAGTTGACCGTTGGATATATCTCCAGGAGGATCATCCAGCCAATTTACCTGTTGGTCCTAGATTTCGTTGAGAAGACTTGATGGCATTAGGATCGCTGAGATTGATGCTTCCTGTAAGATTTGCTACCCATACAACAAGTCGAGTTTCCAAAAGTTGAGATTTATGTTTAGGAAGAACAGCTCGCCTTTTTTAAGGAAAGTTTATAATCTAGAAAAATTTTATGAAAACTTTCATTTTGAAACTCCTCCAAAATATAGCAAGCAATCCAATCAATTTTCCACTGGTTGTTGCATGAGAAATTTACTCCTTCCTAATCGTTTGATAAAATATCCAAATAAGGAAGTATCAACCACCACTCGATTCGATTGCAAATGTCAGATTTTGTTCCATCAAACTTTCCTCCTGAAAAATACTTTGAATAAAAAACGAAGTCTGTAAGTTTTGTCAATCATCGAAACCATTGAGAGAATATTTTCTCAACAATCTCTCCACTTTTTAGGATGACAAAACTTTGTACAAGCAGAACTTTCAACAGATTAAGAGAAATTTAATTTAAATAGCTTCTTAAGTAAAGCTAGTTTAAACAATGAAGAGCGATTATACTATAAGAATGTTTGCATTGAAAGAACTTTAACAAAAACTCTTATAATTAATGCTTTGAAATAAAAGATAAGGGACAAAAAAAATTTAACCAATCCCCTTAGCTTTTGCAATGCTCAGAATCTTAGAGAACTTGCAGAGAAAATATTAGTATAGTGAAATTTGTAACTTTAGTTCTCTGGGCCACCACTTTCTCCCCCTTTTTGTCAACAATAAAAAAAGATAAGGTTGCAACCACTACTATTCGCAAGCCAAAGTACCAATGTCAAACAAAAGTGAAAGAATAAAAGTGCAACATTAGTCCACAACCATATTATACCAAAGCAAAAACAAACCAAACTGTGAAGAAATAACATAAAGAGAGAGTTATTTGGAAGATGATGGTTGGTTGGACGTGTGGTCTAGAATGGAAGCCAGAGATGGAGCTGGAGTCGAAGATGGCAATCTGTGTTTTGGAGGCAATTGAGCAAGAATATAATATTGCATATTGTCAATGTTTCAACCTGAGTACAAAGGAAGACAGATAATTTCTTTAGCTCTTTTTCCATCTGATCCTTGTGTCCCATCATCCTTAGTAGAGTTCATAGAAATAGCCTCTCTTTAGTGCTATCATTAATAAGTATCCTTGAAGGATCAGTTTCTACTCCAAGTTTCAACACCATATCAATGTCCTCTCGCCTCTGTCTAGCAGCTTCAGACTCCCCCTTAATATCTGCAATTCTTTTTCCTTTATCTTGCACAACTGGGTCAAGAGATATAGTAGGAGCAATGAGTGGCTCACTAGGTATGCCTTCAGTTTCAATAGGGATTGAAGGAAAGATAACAGCAGGAATATCAACAGCCATAGGAATATCAACAGCAACTTCTGAAACCAAAGGAGTGTCTTGATGGATTTCTTGAGGATCTAAAAGACCAGACATAGTGCGGTCGCCATCAGTCACCATGTCAAGAACTTATTGACTTCCTTGAACATTTTTAGCACAAATAGTTGCTTCTGGATCAACGGAAATCTCTTTGTCAGTATCAGCAATGATCTCCAAGCAAATGTTTTTAGGAAGAGATTCCTCAGGATCTTGTTCACCATGAATGTGGCACCCCTCGACGGCCCCCAATCCGTTTGGGTCGCCACACGTACCTTTCACTTGCTTTACCCCGATAGTATAATGCTCTAATACCAACTCGTAATGACCCTCAAATCGTTCGGGGTCGTCACAACTTGCTTTGTCTTTCTCTTGCAAGACCTGAAGGTCTATAAATCCTGGGAGTTTATATCTTTTAAGTCGGCCCTTGCACAGTTATATAACTATATAGCGGAAGCGATATCACCTCTCCCTATATCAAAAGCTTTGAAATGATGCACACCCACTAGACAATTTTATAAGATAAAGCCAAGCACTTTTATTTACATAAGTCTGATAGATCACATCGGTCGGTACAATAAAACAACCGTGGACTTTATAAACCCGGCTTTACAACATAAGATAACTCGGCCTTCCTCTGGCCTTCCTTTTCATCCAACCCTACACAAAAGTCTATCAAATAGTGCCGGCGATCCAAAAAGTGTCACCTGCTACCCATCACACACGTGATAACACCCAGCTCGGTGCATTGGCTGGCGGCGGCGGCGGCAGCATCCCTAGTATCACTCCATCCCATCGGACGTGTACCAACAAAAACTCCTAGACTACTGGGCCATCAGGTAACCCAACATCATATAGGACTAAAACTCTCACACGAATAAAGATCAATCCTCGAACACCAACACAGACGTGCTCCGAACACGAGCACTCAACATCAACTGGGACGCCGTAAAAAGTACCACGTGTGACAGGTAACAGAGGCATCTCTTAATCTGAAATGTTAGTCCCCAAAAGGGGTGAGTACAACCACTCAGCAGTAAAAGATTCATCAAGCTATATCAATCATTACCATTAATATCCAGATTCAAGTATGGTAGACAAAAACAAACAATTAAAGAACAAGCACGTATCAAAATCATGAAATCCTTCAATGTGATGGTGAGTGTAGTCTTAATGTGTAGTGCAACATATCTAGGATGAACAAATCTCAATCATAAAGCCAATTTGTAATAACATGTCCCATTCCTTACCATACACTCCGTCTCATATCCAGACTATACACACATGTAGAAAAATCATTCATTTTATCATTCAAAAGATTCATTCCCTGGAGGACCAATGTTTGCGTCCCTCCGGCATTCGCATCCCTCCAGGCATCACAAAAGCCTCTGGCATTTAGCCACTTAGGGCCATTGGGCATCCGGAGCGAATCACGCCTCCAGGCATCTCGTACCCCACCTGGCATCATGAGGAACCTCGGGGGCCTCCCATGAAAATGGTTACCTCAGTCATCCAAAATTACATACCGACTAGCATACTACCGGGCATCCCGAAGCTCCTGGGGAAAAACCTCCAGCATTCAGCCACTTAGGGCCACCGGGCACCCACAAGGCATCAACTCAATCGATCCTTTGGGCATCCCGATTCCCAGTGCATCGTTGACACGAGGGTCCAACGGCAACAATTGAACATTTTAAATTTACAAAAACACTTTCAAATGCCAAGAACAATCCATTTCATGCATTTACTCTCCAATCTCAATATTACACAAATATTCACAGCCCATACCATCATATCACATAGCCATTTGAAACACATTCACCTTCGGACACTTTGTGAAAATTCGAAAACAAAATAGCCCGATTTTTTTTTACAGTGCACGGTTCTGGTAAGAATTTTGAAATAAATAATAAATGGACTCAGAAAATTATGAAATTTTGAAATGTTATCAATGAGACCTAAAGGAACAAATTTTATGAAGAACACTAAGTCAGATTCCTTACGTATTAAGAGAAAAAAATTCCAATATTCCTTATTGACGTTCTGTAAAATTTCCAGATTTAACATTTCCGTATAAAAATCATTTCGTCAGCCAAATCTTGTCTATTTATGCTAAATTTTTTCGTCAGCCAGATTTAACACTAATCTAACAAGAATTTTTCCTACTCCTTGAATTTCGACCTCCAACATCCACAAGCAAATGTATACAAGTGTATTACACTATAACACAGCCTTATCACTTCCAAAAATCCTCCATAGTAAGATCTTTAAATTCTTGTTCCATCTCAAAATTCGGAACCCATAATGCATGCCCTGTTTTTACCTAGTTTTCTTGATCTAGCTCCATCTTACATGTCCAAAATCCAACATGTAGCTCTGAAATTTCACCTTTCTCACATCTACCAACTCCTCACTAGATAAAACAGCAAGCAAAACATAGATTGAAGAACTTCTACTTGCCTCAAGTCCAAAACAACCGCAACAAGCAAATCGGCAACTTAGGGCTCCAGGCACGGCTCGATTGACGGCGGAACTAGGTGGCATCGACGGCGGTAATTGGGACACGGCAAAAGACGTTCTTCCTCTTCCCCTTCGCGGCCCGCACTCACACCCTCTCTCTCTCGTTCACTCGCCTGAACTCTCTCCCTCTTGGTCTCACTCTCTCTCTCAGTTTCTCTCTCTCACTTGCTCCATCCGAATGCTTTTGCTTCCTTTAGCTAATTAGTTTGTGTGTTTTGCATGCAGGTGGCAAGTGGCATTGAGGAAGAGACAAGTGGCTTCAGTGAGAGGACAAATGGAGGGAGTGGCATGGCCTCCTCGATCCGGTTCCTCCCCTCCTTCGGTCGACGGCCTTTTGGGCCTCTTGGGCCTGCTTGGCCCGAAACCTTGTGGCCGAAAGTCCAATTTAAATGGCCCAAAAAAAAATTAATAATAATAAGCCCATAATTCCTACACCACTTTATATAGGAATCAGTATTATATTCCCATAACAAATTTTACATAGGGGGTTCAGTCCAAGAGATAAAATAATTCGGCCGTTGGTGCAAATGTCCATATGGCCATTTAAAGACGAATTTCCTTTTCTTCAAAAATAAATATTTCGGGTCGTCGAGATTCTCGGATGCCACAATGAAGCTCCCCCTGTTCCTCATGAGTAGATGCTACAACTTGAGAATAATTATCACCAACATCATTGATACGTGAGGCAGACTCTTGTTCTCCAACAATGATTTACTTTGGAGCTGGTTCATTGTGCTCAGTGATAGTCTGGTCCAATACAGGTTCTTGATGTACAGCAGTATCATCAGCGATCTCTGGATTAGGAGTGAGATCAATGTCCACCATACTATCTCGAGCAGTAGTTTGTCTAGGTGGATCTTTAGAATCCTTTTACTGTTGCTCTTCAGTAGTGATATTCTCTATCTGATTGCAGCCACGTTTGTCCTTATCACTCCTTCAACTTCAATCTCCTCCTCAACACCATTAGTGTCAGGTTAATATGCATCAATAATATCGTCTAAGTCAACTATGTCTTCTTCATATTCAACCTAAATTTCCTCATTAAGCCTTTGCAAGAAGGCTCGAGACTGTTGTCTTTGTTTAGAAATCCTCCTTATCTTTGTAGGGTGATCAGTTGGTTCTAGTGCAATCTCTTCTACATCAATTTGCAAGATTCTCCCTCTTGTATTTTTCCATCCTTTAGAGGTATGTCTGAAACTTATCTTCCTCATCATTTGCTCATCTATCTTTAGTGAAGGTAATTGATATTTCCTTACCTTCCTTGGAATCTGGAGTTCCAGTTCACAGAAAATCTTCGTGAGTAGAGAACCATAGGGCAATTGCCCCTTGTTCTTCAGCATTGTTCTATACATATGCGATATTATAAGATGAGCAATGGAAAAAGATCGACCATTCAAGATGACCCACATCAGCTTGACTTAATATAAGAAATATCAATTGTGGAAGATCCTTTTGGTCTCAAGCAATTAATAATAATCTTATGAAGTACAATTTGTCTTAAGGGAAACAATTGATGAGAGACGTGAGATCTGTCATCTCTGATAAAATCAGGAATACCAGATAATTGTCAATATGTAACATCAGGATCAATGTTAATTGGCTCAAATTCTGAAAACCTAACTCCCAACAGTTTAGCAAGATCCCATGCTTGAACTAGATGTGATTTGTCGAACACTTTGAACTCAATAGTGTCGATTGAGTAAATTGAAAGCGTTGAATAGAAATATGCAGTAAGAGTAGGGTATGTGGGATATTCAATATCACACAATGCAGTGAGAAGTCAATCATCAAACAACTGCTTAACATGTATTTCGATAGATTCGAAAAAGTCAAAATCTACCGTTCTCTGTTTGATAACTCCTCTGTTCATTAAGGATTTGAAATATTACTTATGCGCTTCAGATTTAATCAATTTATCAGCCCGATTATCATCTACTTCATACTCAGTAATTCTTCTACGGAAACTAGCATAAAGCTTTTCGTCGTTATCCCCTCTCCTGCCATCATCATTAGTTCTTTTTTCAGTGGCGGAAGTCTCAACCACCTTCTCCTTTCATGTTCTAGTCTGCACAGGACTTGAATCACTAGCATTAGTGGGATGAATACTTTGAATAGGATTAATGAACATAAGCTTGAATGCCTCTTCACTTTGAAAGCCATACTTAGCCAATAATCGATAAATTACTTCTTCACCATCTCCTAAAACTTTAAGAGTCGCAATAATTGATCTTGACTAAGAAAGTTCTGAAGAGGCTTTCGTACCGTCAACACTGGTAGAGGAATTGGACAAATCGAAAAATTCTTGGCTTCATCTGACTCTTGAATGTAAGCCCGTAATCTGATTTGATCATCGTGAACCAGAGGGTTTGGCCTTTGTCTTCGTAGCAGATTTTGGGGCTATTGTTTCCAAGTAAAGGGAAAGTTTTGATCTTTTGCAAGGGTGGAGAAAGATGAAGGAAGGGTTTTAGCAGAGACAAATTCGGGAGAAAGATGAAGGACAAAGTGTGACATCCCAATTTTCCAATTCTATTTTCAATAAATTGAGACGGGCATTTCGTTGGCACGCATATAGTTCTTTTCCTTGAGTCGGCCACTCATGTGAAAACTAGTCTATCAGGTGAAGCTATTAGGAAATTCTAATGCATCAGACTCAAGAATTTGACCAAGAAGCGATCTTTCGACCGAGCTAATCTGCAAGGGTCAGTACGGCACAATTAAAAATCGATTAGAGATCGGAGATAGTTCGACTCGACAGAGGCATGTGATCAAGTGTGGGTGATTTCACCAGATCGCACAATTCTGGTCGATCGGCACTAGACCGACTTTTCTGTCGATTGGGTACCCTGTGTTCGTATTTGAAACCTTGAGATTACCCCGACAACCGAAAGTCACCAATGTTTCAAAGATGTACATTATGGCTTGAGATGATCAACCACAGGTCAAATGCATGAAAATTTCTAAAGGCTACTCGGTAGGTTGGGCCGCGCTAGTATCGTGCCAAAGTGAAATTAATCGTGGAAATGAGATTGAATTCGGAAATTGAAAGTATGGGTGTGTCACAAATCATTTTAGGAACATTGACTAATCTTCGGAATATCTTTCATGCAAGCCGAGTTTTTCAGCAAAATAATCAGAGAATGGCTAATTTGGCTCGAGAAATTAGTAGGCTCGTCTTTGGTCGTGCTTTTAGGACTTAAGTTGGTTCTATGGACAAGTGAAGATGTGAATTGAAGTGTGGTGACATTGAATTTATTTTATGGACTTCAATTTGATTCAATTGGAAGAGAATTGATAAGATTTGAAGAAATTGGATGTACAAGAATTGGACCCTGACGGAAAATGGAATAGAACCCATTGGAATAAGGTTGTGGGAGTTTATAAGTGAGTGGAGTATGACATCAACCATGAGGTCATGGTGGGCCATTTTTTGTGGGATTAAAGAAAAAAGGAAAAGAAAAGGGAATGGTCCCATCCCTCTCTCTCTCTCTCTATCTTCATCTTCAACCTTGGAACTTCTTGGATGTGGGGAGGGGAAAACCGACCGAGAACCAGCAGCTTACCAGCCCGCACGCACGCCCCTCCGCTCGCTCGACGCCGTCGCCCGTTCGCCGGAGCTCGTCGTCGCGGTTGCTGTTCGCCCACACGCCGGTCGCCGTGCCCGCTTGTCGTCGCACCGCCTTCGCCGCCTCCAGCCTTCGTCCGCACCAACCCGAGCTCCATCCCCTCCGTCCAGCCGTCGTTGCCGTCGCTAGGGTCGCCGAGAGTCCCGTACGAGCTGCCGCCGCCTTTCTCCGCCCATTCCGGTGCCGGATCCGCCCTTCTCGGCCCCAAATCAGTGGCTGGAAAAAATGGTTATGACAACCCATGTTTGGCCCATTTTGGCCGCCTTCCCGAGCCCGGATACTCGGCTCGCCTTGAGGAATGTCGATCCTCGTGCCGTCCTCATCGTTTTGATCCACTCGGTTCGTTAATCCGGTGAGTTTAACTCACTAAACCTCGATTAGAGGATTAATTATGCTTTAGGTGTGCTTAGCCTAAGTTAATTAAGCTTAGGTGGTTAGTTTAATTTATTTAATTGTGAATTAGATTAAGATGTTTGTTTAATTTAAAGTATGCTTAATTAAAGGCTAAGAGAGTTTATTTAATAATAAACCTTGATAGGACATAATAGGATTTTAATATTGAATTATTTAATTGCTTCAAAATTCTGGAAATTATAATATTATATTATAATCCGAAATTATTAAAATATTACTATTTAAAAAAAAGGAAAAATTATTTTTGACCCCGATTGCTCAGAATTTCGTCTTTGATCGCTACGGTGCATTCGGATTTTGAAATTGATGATTGGATATTATAAATTGAGTGTGGATTTCGAAAACTATGGATATTATTATTTAATTAATTTTTGGAATAAATTTAATTATTTATTAAATTCGAAAATTTTCATCGGGACCTTATTTGCTCAGAATTTTGTGCCGATCGCTGCTGTGCATTTAGAATTTGAATTTGATGACTGATTGTGGCAAATTAAGTGTTGATTGTGATAAATAGGGATTCTTTATAAAATTCTAAGTGTGGAAATTGATGGGAAATTGGCCGTGATTAACCACCTATTAGAGGTCGTGCCCAGTGAGGCTGTGAATTGCCACCTGATAAAGGTCGCGCGCCAGTGGGGCCGTGAATTGTGAATTGCCACCTGATAAAGGTCGCGCCTAGTGGAGCCATGAATCGTGAATTGCCACCTGATAAAGGTCGCGCCCAGTGGGGCCGTTAATTACCACCTATTAGAGGTCGTGCCCATCAAGCCGGGATCTACCACCTTTTAAAGGTTGTGCCGAGTGGGGCCGTGATGCCACTAATCATGAAGTTGGTCGAGTGGGGCCGTGCTTGAGAGCATCGATTGATTTGGTAGAATGACATGTAATCGGCCAAGTCGATTGATCGCTGAGACGATCCAAGTGGTTGAATTGTTCTGATAATGTGATTGTGCCATGGTTGTTTGGTTATCATAACTGTACGTGGTTGAATTATATAAATTGTGCTAACCTGCAGGTAAAGGCTAATGCGAGGTAAGTCTTCTATGTGATGTGGCTAGGCTAATAGGGGTTTAGGGGGTTGAACTTGCTGAGACATTGTCTCATCCCGGTTTGGGGATTACAATTTCAGGTCCCTGGTGGACGGAGCGGCTAGATAGCTTTGGTTGGCCTTGAGGAGTTGCAGAGGTGAAGTCATAAGGATTGGAGAACGTGTCATGCTAGTTGGTTTTAGGATAATTCCCCTTTTGTCGAGCTGGTCTATTTTGTAGACAGTCTAGTGTTGTATTTAAACCCTTTGTGTTTGTAAATGAGTATTTTGTATTGTGATTGATTGTCTGCTTTTCTATCCCAAGTTAATTGTTGTCGAGGAATTTGTTTCGCTTCCGCATGTGTAAAAAAAAATGAATGGGTCGGCGGCATATCCTGGATGTCGCGCTTTTGATCGACCGTGGTGGGATGTGCGCACGCTTGGAGTTTGGGGCGTGACACAAAGAAAGAGAAAGAAGAAAAATAACTTCCTTTTATTAGAGACGAAACGATGTAAATGAAAAGAAAAACCAATTTTTTTGGAAAAGAAAAACTGTAAAATGGTTTTTGAAAATAAATCACACAACTTCCAATGATAAAATTTATTATGCAATAAATTAAGGAAGAGAATTTGAAATTTGCAAATAAATCACACAACTTCCAATTTTACCTGATATGTTTCCTAAAGTATTCTTATCGTTAAGAAGTTGAAATTTGCAAACGTTGATATGCTCGGTAGCCTCTGATGTACCATGTTCTTAATTACTTGAAGTAAATGGATCAATAATACCAAGTTTATTACAAACAAAATCAAATGTTTTATTGTCAACAGGTTTTGTAAAGATATCAGCCGACTAATTTTGAGAATCAACAAATTGAATGTTCACTTCATCGTTATTGACATGATCACATATACAATAGTGCTTGATTTCTATGTGCTTGGCTTTGGAATGTAAGATTGGATTCTTCATCAGGTTGATGGCATTAGTATAGTCACAGTTGATGGTTGTATTTGAGTCATCTACTCCATAATCCTTCAGTTGTTGTTTCATCTAGAGGATTTGTGTGCAACAACTTCCTAAAGTGACATACTTAGCTTCAGCGGTTGATAAGGCAACCGTTGATTGCTTTTTGGAGAACCAAGAAACAAGCATGTTGCCTAATAACTGACGAATTCTAGATGCCCTCTTCCTATCAATCTTACATCTTGCAAAATCAGCATCTAAATATCTAGATAACTCTAACTCTGATCCCTTAGAATACTAGAGTCCTAGAGAATGGTGAGTATTAATATATTTGATAATCCTTTTTACTGTAAAGAGGTGAGACTCCCTAGTGTCTAATTGAAATCTAGCACATATGCATACACTAAAAAGGATATTAGGCCTTGAAGCTGTGAGATAAAATAGGGAGACAATCATGCTCCTGTATAACTTCTTATCAACTTTCTTGCCATTTTTATCTTTATCAAGCTTTGAGGAGGAAGACATGAGAGTTTCTACTTTCTTCGAATTTTCCATGTGAAATTTCTTCACGAGTTCTTTGGCATATTTTTCTTGAAAAATGAATGTCCCTTCTTGCGTTTGCTTAATTTGCAATCCGAGGAAGAAATTTAATTCCCCTATCATGCACATCTGAAACTCATCTTGCATTGACTTGGCAAATCTCTTGCAAAGATTTTCATTTAGTGATGCAAATATGATATCATTGACACAAATCTGAACTAATAAAATTTCCTTACCTTCTTTTTGAATAAATAAAGTAGTATCAACATTACCTTTCTTAAAACCATTTTGTATGAGGAAAGTTGTTAACCTTTCGCACCAAACTCGAGGAGCTTGCTTCAGATCGTATAGGGCCTTCTTCAGTTTATATACATGATCAGGCTCTCTTAGTTCTTCAAAACCTAGTGGTTGTTCTACGAACACTTTCTCTTTGATGTATCCATTTAAGAAGGTGCTCTTCACATCTAATTGGAAAAATCTGAAACTATGAAAACATGTGTAAGCGAGTAAAAGTCTCGATAGCTTCTAACCTTGATACTAGCACGTAGGTTTCGTTGTAGTCGATTCCTTTTTCCTTCGAGTATCCTTTAGCGACCAGTCTTGCTTTATTTCTCATGACTTTTCCTTAGTCATTGAGCTTGTTTCTGTATACCCATTTTGTTCCTATCACAAGATGGTCCTTTGGTCTCGGAACTAATTTCCATACTTTGTTTATGCGAAATTGTTGAAGTTTCCTCACCGCTTGGATCCATTTTTCATCGATAATGCTTCTTCGGTGCTTTTAGGTTCAATCTCTGAGATGAGCACTAAAGTGTTGAAGGCTTCTTTAAGAGTTGATCTTGTTCTCATCTTATCATCCATGTTTTCGATAATCAGATCCTTCAGATGACTTGACTTGTGCTTCCAATTTCTATTGAATCTGTTATCAAATGTTGTGGGCTTCTCACTAGCTTGCTTGTTAGTACTTTTTAGCTATTGAGGTTGTTCATCTAATTTTGATTGCTTGTTATCTTGTTGCACTTGAATTTCGTCGAGATAACTGCTCTACTTGGTCAGAATCTTCATAAGTTTAAGAGTTCTCATCAAATCTCACATTAATAAACTCCTCCACTATGCAAGATCTTTTGTTTTAGACTACGAAAGCCTTGCTCATAGTTGAGTATCCCAGAATTATACTTTCATCTAATCTTTCATAGAACTCATCAGGCCGATCATTAGCATTTCTCAAAATAAAACATCTACAACCAAAAAATCTAAAGTATGAAATTATTGGTTTTTTTGCCTTTGAAAACCTCATAAGGGGTTTTTTCTAAATAAGGTCTAAGAAAAACTCAATTTACGATATAACAGGCTGTTGAAACAACTTCTGCCCAAAAGTGAGATGCAATTTTACTTTCTATGAGAAGGGTTCTTGACATATCTTGCCATGACCTATTTTTCCTCTCTATAACACCATTTTGCTCAAGTGTATAGGAAGTCGAAAAACTGATCCTCAAAACTACTTTCTCCATAGAAGTTTTGAAAATTCCAATTTTTGAACTTTCCCCCATGATCAATTTTAATGCAAGAAATGTTATATCCTTTTTTCATTTTGAATCTTTTTGGCAAATTTTTGGAAAACAAGAAAATGTTTCATGCTTGTGCATAAGAAAGAAACCCAAGTATACCTTATGTAATCATCAACTATTACTAGGCAGTACCTTTTACCTCCTAGACTTTGTGTTCTTGTGAGTCCGAAGATGTCCATATGAATAAGCTACAAGGCTCTGTTAAACTGACAAGTTAATAGGTTTGAAAGAGCTCCTTACCTATTTTCCTAAGACAGATTGAGTAGACTTTAGATCTTTCAAATTTAAGATTTGGTAATCCTCATACCAATTTCTTTGAGGAGAGCTTCGCTATTTGTTTAGTGCTTATATGTCCAAGATTCCTATGCCAGAGGTCTGATTCATCCTTGATAGAGATCAGACATTGAACGTCATTAGCAGTTATATCTAGTAGATAGATATTTCTGTGTCTTCTTCTATTAAATGATTGCTTCAGATCTTTACTTGTGCCCGAGCATTTGTCTTCTTGAAAGCATATTTTGTATCTAGCATCACATAGCTGGCTAACGTTGATGAGATTATAGTTTAGACCTTTGACAAGAGATACATCTTTTGTTGTCAGGGTTCCAATTTTAACAGTTCCTTTGCTAATAATTTTGCCTTTATTGTTTCCTCCAAAGGAAACACTTCCATTAGTAAATCTCATGAGCTCAATAAACTTGCTCGGCTCACCAATTATATGTCTTCAACAACTGCTATCAAGATACCACATGTTCCTCCTTTTTCTTCTGTACCTGCAATGATTAAGACAAGTTCATGTCTTCTTTGGTACCCATATTTGTTTGGGTCCTCTTTTGTTAGAAGGACTGGCCATGCTTAGAAAATTCCTTCGAATTGGCTTCCAATCTTTGGAACGGTCATTTTCATAATGATCATGACTTTCATAGATTGAACATTTAAGAAGGTTTTTACCAACATACTATACAAACTATTTTCTAAAAGGATTTTTGTAGAAAACTTTTGGAGGTTTTTGATTCTTCTTTTCTTTATGAGTCGGAAAATCATTTTCTAAAGTTTTTTTTTTTTTTTTTTTTTTTACATCCAAGTCTTAATTTGTTGTAATACGAGATCTGGATGGACAAAATGTGCTCCAAATTTTTTGAACCAATCAAAAATCTTTCGACAACATATGAAATTTCCTTTTCGAATAATCATTTTCTTTTAAAACAGAATCATGATTTTCTTTTGATTGGAGAAGATCTTTTTCAAGATTTTCAATCTTTTCTTTTTGGAAAGAATCCTGTTGTCTCAATCTTGAGTTTTCCTTCTTCAATTCTGAGAATTTTCTAAGCACATCCTTGTAATCAACAAGTAATTCTTCAATATAATTAGATACTTCAACCAGAATGTCAAAATTAATTACCTCAAATTATTCTTTCGAATTAGATTTTGCCATAAGACAAATATTAGCGTATTCTTCATCACTTCTTTCACACTCGGTGTCACTCCATGTCTCGGCCTTCAGTACTTTCTTTGTTTTCTCATATTTGTTCTTTCGTTTCTTCAGAAATGGGCAGTTTAGCTTGATATGTCCTCGCTTCTTACACTCAAAACAGACCACATCTTTGCTTTTCTCTTTTTCATTGAAGCTTCTCCTTTACTAAGAAGTTTTGAATGATTTCTTTCCTTTAAACTTCCTTCCTTTTCTGTCCATTCTTTGAAGCTTTCTTTACCATTAGAGCCATTCTTTGAATACCACATCTTTGCTTTCCTCTTTGTCATCTGAGTATGAGTCTAATTCATCAGAATAAAGATTTGATTTTAAAGCTAATGTTTTCTTACCTTTGGTGTCTTCTTCGTTCAGACGTTCTTCTTCATAGGATTGGAGTGTTCCCACGAGCTCATCCATAGAGAGAGGTGATATTCTTTGAGTCTCTCGGATAGATGTCTTAATGTTATTCCACTCCTTTGATAATCTTGTTTACCTTCATTGGATCTGACACAAGTTGCCCTTGATAGGCCAATCCATTGACAATGTTAGTAAATCTACTGAATATGTCAGTTATGGATTCTTCTGGTTTCATTTTGAAGGCTTCATATTGTTGGAGAAGAATATTTATTTCCGTCTCCTTAACCCAATCAGTTCCTTCATATGTCACCTACAACCTATCCCAAATTTCTTTCACTGATTCATAGGAAGAAATTCAATTATATTCAAATGGAGATAATGCACAATATAATGAATAAATAGCTTTAGCATCAAGTACTTCTCTTTTGGTGAGGTCCGCATCAGATAGAGCTGAGGTTTCTGGTTTTTTGCCTTCTTTTTTGGACAAGGAAGTTTCAGGTCTTATGCCTCTCAGAACAACATCCCACTCTAAGGGATCTTTGGATCTGATAAATGCTTTCATTTTGTTTTTCCAAATGCCATAGTCTTTCCCATCAAAGTAAGGAGGTCTTGTATCACTCTATCCTTCCATAAGACCTAGTGCAATATTGCTAGCCATAGATAGATCGTTAACTCAGAAGTAGTAAAGCACTTCAGTTATGAGTAACCATGCTATGATACCAATTGTTGTGGCTAAAATATCACCTAGAGGGGAGGTGAATAGGTGATTCAGCGAAAATAAAATAATTTGAATAAATATTACAAGACTACTTCTGATGAAGTGGTCAGATCTTACTAATGCACAATTCTACCATAAAAAATTAAAATAGTAAGGGATAGAGAATTGCACACTCAAGATTATAATAGTTTGGCTTTTGTAAACCTACGTCTACTCTCATGCGCTACAGCCAATTGGCTGGAATCCACTAATAAGAACTGATAAGAGGTTACAAGATCTAAGCTCCAAACACTCAAGCTCGTGTGTATAACTCCTCACACACCCTCGACCTCTAAAAGGTTACACAATCTTGCTCACAAAAATGAATGTATATGATCACCAACACTCTTCAGACTTTGGAATTAAAAGCTTCAATTCTCGTAAATGCGAATTGTGGCATCCCAAAAATAACTCATTGCCATGTGTTTTATAAGTAGGAGTTTATTGATTGATGATTTCAAGATTTATGGCCAAGTGAATAAGAATGATCTGGTATTTATATAAATGGATAATTATTTTGTTGGAAATGCGTCCTATGTCCATGTGAGACCAAGGATTTTATTTGATGAGGAAATTATGTTTTTGGCCATGAATTTTATAAGTTGGATTTTATTAAACTATGTTACAAAGTATTATGGCCATTTAAATTTGTAATTTGGTACCTTGTATAAGTGGGATTAAGATGGATTATCAAAAATAAATATGGACCATTTAAGTTTGGACCGTAGGCCCAAGTGTGTTGGGCCTAAAGTGGGCCAAGAGGCCCGGCCCATAGAGCCCATGGGGTTGTCAACGCATGGAAGGGGGGAGGAGCCGAATGGCCTCCTCCAAGTGTCTTCGGCAAGGGAGACACTTGTCTCCTTCTTGGGAACAAGTGTCCCCCATGCAAAATGAGGATGCATGCAAGCTTTCTTTTCAACCAAAAGGAAAAGGGGGAAGGGGGTGGTCGGTCTAGGTGCCGAGAGAGAGTTTGAGAGGAAACCAAACCAGAGAGAGAGAGAGAGAATCGTGCGGGCAGCAAGGGAAAGGAAGGAAGGGCCGCCTCTCACCATGTCTGTTCACCGCCGCTCGTTCGCCGCCGTTCCTTCGCCGTTTTGCCCGCCGTTTGTCACTGTTTTGTGCTTAAATTCGAGGCAAGTAGAGTCCTAAAACCTACCCTTTGCTTGCTGTGATGTGTGTGTAGAAGATGGTGCATATTGGATGTGGTAGATGTGATGAAAGGTCGAAGCTATGGGGAGAAATTCGTTGGTCATGCATGCTGTTTCTGGAAAGACCAGCCCGACCGTCCTTGAGTTTGTGTGTTGCATGTGACATTTTAGTTGGAATATTGTTTTCATTTCTTCATCAAAGTTGTATAGAACATCTTGAAGAACAACATACTAAAATTTGAGGCAAAACGAGCAAGAAATGGTTAGTGCAATGATTTTTATTTGGAGAGACTAGATCTGGAATTCGTTGTGTTGACCTTCAGTGGTTTCGTGGTCTGTAAAGTAACCTTCTTGTGAAAATATCACCTTTATCTCTTAATGAAAGTTGTAGTGTACTTCTTTAGGTAGAACATATTAAAGTTTCAGAGGAAATGAACAAAGATAGGTCGGTGAAATCGTTGTCTTATTAAGAAACCGGATCTGGGAAAAACGTTACTTCGACCCAGCATGATTTTGTGATTTTTATAAAATCATATAGTTAAAATTTGTTCGTCTTTCCTTAATGAGAGTTGTAGGTAATATTCTGAGGAGTAACATACTAAAAATTTAGAAGAACTGAACATATGTAGGTTGGTGAAATGAGTTTCTTTTGGAAGATGATAATCTGGGAAAGGATGATACCGAGAACAGGGAGAAAGAATCGTCTGTATCTATTAACCTAGATTGATTTGGGTTTTGATGTCTTCATGAGATATTTACCTCTAGGTCTTAAATACAGCGTGTCCAAATTTCAGAATTTTCTGAGTTTATTTAAGGGTTTAATCGAAATTGTTTTCAAAACTGTGCATGGATGATGTTAAAATCCTTTTTCGGTGATGTATGGACCTGTACGTATTTTGTGAAGCCTTGTTTGATATGGTATTCTTCACGAAATGTGTTTTCTTAGATCTTATATACAATGTGTTAAATTTTCAGAATTAATTTCCATCATTTACTAATTTTCCAGAATTTTTCATAAACAGCACGCATTCTGTTTAAGCTTAAAAACTGTTCTGTTTACAGGTTATTGATTTGCTAGATAAATTGTGATATCTTGGATTATCATTCGTGCGATGATGTGGTGACATTCATGCATATCATATGACATCAAAAGATTTATGGATTTTCATGAATTCAATGAAGTTTCTCAAAACCATTGCATCAAATAATATTTTTCCGAATGCATATTATATGATTTTAAAAAGGCTGATTCCAATCATTGGCATTAATGCATCAAATGTGAAATTGAAAAAAAAAATGAGATATATGAGAATGTGCATTGTAATGATAAGAAGGCTGTCGGAGGTGTGAGCCGATAATGCCCTAGGAGTATCAGGATGCTCGGGATGTGGGGGTACCGGATGCCCGGTGGCCTAGTGGCGTAATTCCGGAGGGTCCTCGGGAGTTTCGAGATGCCCGGTGGTATACGGTACGTAATTCCAGGGGGAATTCCTGGTGATATGTCAGTACGTAATCCCAGAAGCCTCGGAGGTTTGTGCCGAGGGGATACCTCGTGATGCTAGTTGGAATGCGAGATACCCGGAATGTGGGGGTGCTGGATGCTCGGAGGTGTGTGCCGGAGGTTCCTCGCGATGCTAGGTTGGATGCGAGCGATAAATTGTGGGATACAAACATTGGTCCCTGGGAAGAAAAATTGATAAGATCCTTGTGAAAGATAAGAATTGAAAGTGAATCATGTGCATGGGTGTATGCATATGGCATGATGCATGATCTGCTTATGAAAGTAAATTGATGCTATTTGATATTGAAAATGCGATCATGAATGTATGAATGGATCTCATGGTGATGTATGCTTGATAGCATGGATGATATGAATCATGGTGGTATATGCACATATGGCATGGAGATATATGCATGAATGCTTGATGATAAGTGCATGGTGGTATATGCACATATGGCATGGATATGCATGAATGCTTGATGATGAGTGCATGGTGATATATACATAAATGCTTGATGATGAGTGCATGATGGTATATGCACATATGGTATGATGACGTATGCATAGTTGCAAGGTAAGTTATGCTTGAATGCATTAATGATATGATGCCTTGATTGTTCAGTTTGTTGTAATGAGTAGCTTGGTGGATCTTTACTGCTAAGTGGTTGTACGCACCTCTTTTGGGGACTAACATTTCAGACTAGATAAGATACCTCTGCTGCCACTGCCACCGATAGATGGATCAAGCGAGGAGGAGGATAGCAAACGAATGAACTTTTGGACGCCGACACTGATCAATGGACTTTAAGTATACAACTGTTGGAGGAGATGTCAGTCATCTTTTGAAGTATAGCCAAGTATAGAAGACTACGACATTCTGGTGTACCGATGAATGATGTCCATCTGGTTTAAGTAAATAAAAGTGTTTGGCTTTTACCTATAAATGTTTAATAGGTTCGCATCGTTTTCTGAATCTAAGGAAGGGGGTTGTTGGATGTGCTTCCGTATATGAACTGTGCATGCAAGGGACCGATCTAAAAGATATAAACCCCCATAGTTGTATGGACCCACCGCAATTGAAATGGTATCGAGTGACATGTTATATAGGTCAAGTGAAAGGTAAGCAAATGTGGCGATCCTAACGGATCAGGGGCCGTCGAGGGGTGCCACACGAATTCTTTTTCTTCTGCTTTGAGACCACCTCTTATATTTCTCCTAGTCCAAGCTGATCGTTGGACATATCTCCAGGAGGATTATCCAACGAATCTACCCGTTGGTCCTAGATTTGGTTAAGAAGATCTTATGGCTTTAGGATCACCAAGATCGATGCTTCCCGTAAGATTTACTACCCATACAGCAAGTCGGGTTTACAAAAATCGAGAGTTTATGTTTAGGAAGAACAGCTCGCCTTCTTTTAGGAAAGTTTATAATCTAGAAAATTTTTATCAAAACTTTCCTTTTGAAACTCCTTCAAAATATAGCAAGTAATCCAGTCAATTTTCCACTAACCATTGCATGAAAAATTTACTCGTTCCTAGCCGTTTGATAAAATATTTGAATAAGGAAGTATCAAGCACGGCTCTAATTCTAATTGCAAATGTCTAATTTTGTTCCATCAAACATTTCTCCTAAAAAATACTTTGAATCAAAAACAAAGTCTCTAAGTTTTGTCAGTTATCGAAACCACTGAGGAAATGTTTTCTCAACAACTGCCTCGTCACTTAAGACAACATCAAAATTCAGTTATCCTATCCAACATGGGATAAACAAGGAAAAGGCCCTAATATTGAGATAAAGAACATCGCATAGACCTTGCTAAACAAGTTTGCAGTTTTTCTTGTCAAGTAAGACATCAAAAATTGAATAAAACAAATGAGACAAATTTCGCTTTCTCAAACACCAACAGTCTTGGTGGGGGCGAAGGAATGATTAAGCCCAATAATCGAAGCTGGTGCACAAATTAAAAAATTCCCATTTTCTTGCCATGGGACTAGACAAAAAGTTCGCCTCATAAATGATATCCAAACCAAGTAGAGACTTATGATTTTAGCTTCGAATGCCAATCTTAATTTACCAAAGAAAGCACCATTACTATTCACTCTAGAACGTCCCCACTTCTTTCCCCCAATTCTCCAGTTACTCCAAAATTTCAAACTCTAACCGCCAAACTATCGAAAACACGAAGCCTAGAAAAAAAAAAATCAAAAGAGATCACTGCGATAGCATAAAATGAGGTTGCCACGATCGAAGTAAATGAAGCAAACATCCTCCTCTTCATCCTTGGCTTTATTCCTCACCACCACCGGCTTAGACACCTTTGCCTCCCCAATACTTTTCGGCAGCCTCCCGTGCTTTCGCCTCCCCAGACCACTCATGGCTGAGGCCGCGAATTCCATGCCCGCCCTCACAACATCTCCCCCACCACCCACCACCGGAGGCACCACTGCAGTGGCAGCACTGCTGGCATCATCATGCAGCTCAACTAACCACCACGAACCATCCAATTCCCAAGGCGCCGCGACCGTTGCTGCACCGGCCCTACGCTGATGACGTCGGCGAGGTCCTCCCCACTACCGCCGCCGCAGCTATGGGTAGGACCCAGTGGCTCCTGCTCCTCGGCAGAGGACTCGAACAAGCGGCGAATCTCTTGCTGCCGCTCGTCCTCCCCAAATTTGAAATGCTGCTACTAAAGCAAGTTCATGAGATCAGGGCGGGACAATTCCCAGGACAATGATGGCCAGAATTAGAAGAACTCAAAAATTTGGCAGGGAGGGACAGAGGACAAACAAACCCTAGATTTCAATTGGGATTTTGGGTTGAGGGAGAAGGAGAGGGGAAGAAGGGAGATTTGGTCTTTAGTGGTGGTCTAATGGGGTTTGGGTTGGAGTGGCCACATGGGGAATGGCAAAAATATTGGCACTGTGGAAGAGAGAGATGTGACAGCACAATTCTCTATATATATATATATTTAAAAAAAAGGGAGCAGAAAAGGAAAATATCTTGACTTGTTTTTGTTTTTGTTTTTGGGGGGTGGGGTGGGGGATTTTATAGAGAAAAGGTGGGAATGGACAAAGGGAGGAAGTTCAGAGGAGGGGTACTAGGGATGTACATGGTTCGGGTGGGCAATACCCGACCTAGAACCGGGAACCGCCTATTAAGAACCGATTCCGGAAAATTGGAATTAGGAACTACCCACTAGTTGCATGGATCCACTCGAGAACCGGACCGCCGTTTCAACTTGGTTCCAGGGTGGATCCATTGTATCGGTCCAACCTCCACGCCTTCCCCTTTTCACCCTCCCCTCATCTACTTATTCTAGCTCTCCTGACCATGGTAGCTTTATTCTCGTCAAGTACTAGCGTCGCGGTAGTCGTAACCCTCATGCCGCTTCCTTCCTGGCCACCACCTCCATCTTCTTCACCACCTCCGCTGTCTCCCACTCCTCCCTTGAGACCAACAATGAGGAGGACAATGGGGAGGGTGAGCCATTCTTAGACCTAGAGTTCGCCCTTATCCCCGAATATGAGGACGATGAGGAGAAGCCTAAGGAGAGGACAGAGGAAAAGGGGAGGTAGAAGCGAGATAAGCCCAACAACGAAGAAGACGATAGTGACAGTGAATGCAGAGGTGGCGACAAGGATGGCAACAATGTGGAGAGAGAGTTCAAGTTTAAGGGGGGAAAAGAGAATCGACTCGCTGTTTTGCTGAGTTCAAACTAGGACTCGAAGGGAGATGAGTAGATCCGGAGGTGAATCAGAGAGGAAGAGGGAGCTTGGGAAGATTTTGAACTGAGACAGAGATGGAGTAGGAGAGTAGTGAATTAAGACAAGATGGTGATTGGAGCTCTAAATTTTAGATTTGCTAATTTTTAATTTTTTAAATATTAAAAATTAATATATTATTATAATATATTCGGTCCGGGTGCAGGTGGGCGGGTAGGCGGATCCACCCATGGAACCGAGAATCAAACCGGTATTTGTCAGTTCCCATAAATTGGAACCAAAAACCGAACCGGTTCCTTTAAGAACCACTGGTTCTGGACGGTTCCAGTCCGGTCCGAGCAGTCCGAGCAGGTCCTGGTTCTTTTGCACATCCCTAAAGGGTACGACGACGCGGAAAGAGCGTGTGCGTGTGCGAGAGAGCGAAAGTGAAAGTTGAGGTTTGGATAGCAATGATCAATTGAGATGTTCTCTCGAGTTTTGCTTAAATCCGATTTAACTAGTCAAACTAAGGGTCACATGTGGTTTTGGGGGTAAGCACACTATCAGTGCCAAAAGTTATGTATGGTGCTCACTTAGGTGCCAAAAGTTTCCGTCGGATCACTTAAGTGCCAAAAATTTTGAAAAACGATCATTTCAGTGCCAACGCCAATCTGGTTGGCCGAAAATCCGACGTGGTAGTTTTTTTTAATAATATTTGAAGCCGACGTGGATCGTCGGAGAGTACAATTAGCATATAAACAACAAAACAACGTCGTTTAGCGTCTTTTCCCCCAAATAAGAAACCTTAAATCCCCAAATTCGACTAGAACCGGAAGTTGAAAACCCTAAATCCCCAATTTGACCAATTCGAGTGCATATTTCGATTTTCTCCCAAAGTTATCAGCTCGCTCTTGCAAGTGGAGGGTAGAAGCTTCAGCAACGGCTCACGTTCCTATAAAAAAAAAAAAAAAAAGCGAATTAGATGGCGAGTGTTACTGTTATTGTGGGTTACCGAGTCCGAGAAAAACATCTTAGACTTGGTTGAATCTCGGGAGAAGATTCCATGGGTGCAGCAGATATAGAGAAGGCTCGAAGTGCAAATATTTCAAATGGATTGATAGGAAATTCTCTAATCGAGCGAAAAAAGTGATCTTGGAGTTACTTAAAGCTGACATCAACCTCCACCTACATTAATGGACGAGTTGGAGGATATCGACTCAATGTAAGCTCAAATGAAAGGTTTAACATCTCCAGTCAACCATTTGAAGAGGGACATTTCAAGGCTAAAAATTGAAAGGAACTTTTATCGAGCATTGATTGTGTTGTTATTTTCTTGTGTAGTTTATTCAAATGTGAAGTGGAGTAATGAGAAGAAGTTTGTATATCTACCATAGTCGAAGATGTAGAAATGGAAGTAAAATGTGTTTTTGGTTTACTGCAATTTTTGTATGGAGTTGAAGGTTTTGTTGTAATCTATGGTAGAAATGGAAGGTTTGAGTTGGAATCCATTAGTTGTGAGCACTTAAAAGTTTTATTGTCTAGTTGTGTATTGTCAATGTTTGTTTTGGTTAGTTTTTACTTTAAATATAATGGTTTGCTACAACTACAAACCATGGCAAAATGGAATGTGCTTTTGGAATGCATTAGTTGTGAGCACTTAAAAGTTTTATTGTTTAGTTGTGTATTGTCAATGTTTGTTTTGGTTAGTTTTTGCTTCAGATATAATGGTTTGTTGCATTTTTTATTTGGTAATGGTTTGCTGGTTTGCTGCAACTGCAAATTATGGCGAAATTAAGGGATGGTGGAAAATTCACAATTGACCTTTTCAATGCCATAAGTTATAAATAGTAATCGCTTAAGTGCCAAGTTTTTCTAAAAGTGATCATTTAAGTACTAGTCGTGATCACAAAGTGATCACTTGTGTTGTACAAATTATAAATAAATAAAAAACATGTTAGTTTCAAATGTCACTTGACTTGCACCAGTCGTGGTGCATCTTGCATCTTGTTGCACCAGTTGGGTTATTGGTGCATCTTCTTGCACTAGCCCAAATAAGTATTGATGCAACAAGATGCACCAGCACCCAAAATTGCATCTTGTTCTTGCACCAGCACGTACAACCAAAACCCCACAAATTCATTAATATCCATAACTTCAACTAGCAATAGTATATGCACACATCTAAAAATAATATCAACATCATAAGAACATTGCACCAACAGCAAAAAAATATATAGCATAACTGATAATTGTCTTGCTAGCATTACTAGTCGAAACCAACACAAGAGAAAATAATAAAAACAGCTATTGCCATTGACATTGATTGATTGTTTACAAAAGAAAAACATGTCTAACTTCACTCCTCAATCACTGAAGATTCAGCACTCTCTTAAAAAAAAAAAAACAATGGTAATATGCAGGCAGCAACTACCATTAATGATATAATATCCAACACCCTCCTAAAAAAAAAGAAAACATAAAAAGAGACAATGTCCAGTACCACATAAAAAGAGACCATGTCCAGTACCCTCCCATCAGTCAATATGGACAACACTCCGATCTCATTTTCCTCTTAGAGCTTTAAATTGATTCATAATCTGAGCACTCTTTCAAACTGGATGTGTAAGTTCTTTAACTAGGCTTTCTATCACCTCCTTTTCCTTGTTCTTAGCAGCGGCTTTTTTTGTTCTAGCACATGCCATGTGTTGGTCCATATCATCACTATTGCTTCCAATCGTTGGTTGAGATGGAACTGGTGCTAGCTTCTTTTTGGATGACTGTTTTGTAGCTATACTCGCTGTCTTCTTCTTTGGAGCACTCTTCTTTGGCTGTGCCATTGATTTTTGAGTTGGCCTACCTTGAAAGAGAAGTACATTCGAAGTTCTCACAGGCTACAAGAACATAGCGATATTGTCAACCAAATGAATTGAAGTACAACAAATTAAATGCATTAGACCTATAAATCTTCCATTCAAAATAATCATTACAGTATGTTCATCTATGTAATATTGCCTTAATCTTTTTCCAAGAGCCCCTCTTGTTCGCTATGATGCATCATTTTCAGCAGCAACAAATGAGGGAGCAACCTCTGCAACTTGTGCAGTTGTTCGTCTTCTCACCTAAGAAACACATAACAAATTTAAATTTTAACCCATAAAAGGCAAACACAGCAATGTACAACTTACAAGATATTTTTTTCTCGTTTGCTCAACAGTAGACTCAGTTGTTGTTATTGTTATCCTGCCCATTCTAGTCCTTGTCCCTGCACTTGAGCCTATAATGGGGCCTTTTTCTAGCCCTTTAGTAGGCCTTACAACAATGTACTGTATTGGGATTATGACCAATTACAATGAATAATTAGACATCTACTCATTTTCATGGTGAAAACAAATGGAGAAAACTTTTCAAATTATAAGTGCATGACAGAGAAAAAGCACAAGAGAAGCCAATACACATGGTCAACTATCAAACTCTATCGAATATGAACTGAAAAGTTACTGAGGCAAAGAGGATACTTACCTTATAGTAGGGCTTTTTGTTTGCCCATTAGTAGGCATTACAGCAAGGCCTTCTGTCCTCCCTTCAGTAGGCCAAACAAAAAGCTCTTCAGTAAATCCTATACCTGGCACTAAATCAGCCATTACATCTTGTTGTTGATGCTACCTTTTTAGTTCACAACCTTTCTTATTGGCCCTTCCTTGCGGCTATAGGAGCATTTCATATTTGCACCAATCCTACTCATCCTTTAACTTGATGCCTCTTCCTGCTGCATTCTTCGTCTCCTTTTTAGCCTTCCTATTTGCTTCTTTAGTGGCAAAGGTAGAGGGCTTTCATGATTTGTTGGCTCCCAAAATTTGCTACTTTTGATAGGCTGCATCATGAATTGGTATGAAGCAAGGTATGAGCTTTTTCTATACCAATCATGTAGGTAATCATCTGGGTTTTCTTGCTTCATATGAATAGCACAAATGGCATGGGCACAAGGAATTCCATTCAGTTGTCAAACTCAGCATAAACACTTTCTTCTATCTAGGTTGACAACATACTTATCCTGATTTTGAATAATTGCATATCCATTATCTCCATTCCAAACTAGATGGCAAAACCTACTAGCAGCAATGTTTGCATCTAATCTCTTCACAATCCTAGGGCCACAGTCTCTAGTCCATTTCGTAGCCTCATCTCTTTACCTATGCAATCTAGTCATAACCATAACTCGAATATCATTAAGCATGCTAATGATTAGTTTGCACCTGACCTCTAAAATTCTTCCATTGAAAGCTTCACTATGGTTGTTATCAATGATGTCGCATTTGAACTCTTCGTCGAAGAAGGCCCGACACCAGTGCTTAGCTTTTGTCTAGAATGATGCATCAAAACCTTCCTTTGTTAGCTGCAACAATCCTTATTTGGCTAATCTGAAATCAGCCATGTTGGTACTCTTCGCTATCTACCAGAACTGCTTCTGTAGCATATCTCCTTTGGAGTGCCTTGACTAGTTTGCATATATGTGCCTCGCCCACATTCTATGCTCAGCATGTGGCATTAACTCAGCCAATGCATGAATAAGTCCCTACAAAAATTCAAACCAATAAATACAAGTCAGGAAAAATATGCAAGTGATTAATATTAAAGGGGAATGAATTAATTGACAATGGAATTACCTTCTGTTGGTCACTCATGAATGTCCATCCTCCTCAATTGGTTATCTCAAGGTCAGCCATTAAATTTTTAAGGAACTAGGACCAAATATCCTTGTTCTCTATCTTCACCACCGCCCAAACTTTCAGAAACATTTGATTATTGGCATCTCTCCCCACGTAGCCAACAACTCCCCCTTGCATAAACCCTTCAGAAAGCATCCATCCAATCCTATAACTCTTCTACAACCAGCCAAGAAACCCTATTTGCATACATCAAAACAGACATAAAATCTATCAAATCTACGCCCAAGATCAGGGAATGGCCTCTCCACAACCTCTACATATACCCTACTAGATGAGTTTTGAAACATGCATTCGCCAGCATAATCCCATACCTACGCACCTTCTTCCTTAGACCCACCCATCAATATTTTCATCACCCACATCTTAGCTCTCTTGCATTGATTCCTTGACACATTAATCCCTAATTGCTCCTTCACTAACAGTTGAAATTGAGGACTCTTGATCTCAAGCATTGGTGACTTAGTGAGATAGTGTGATCTACTACTAAGTGTTTGTACTCAAAGTTGTAATCGCTTGTTGATTGCATGGTGGAATCTAGTCAGAAGGCTATTAGCGTTGGAGAGTAGATGTAGGCTTGATCCAAGCCGAACCACTATAAATTTTGTGTTCTTATTCTCTTCCCTAAACTCCTTTACTTTGTTCGTAGTTCTGTTTATAATTAAAGTCTGAACCTATTCAAAGTCTGTTGTTCTTCAGACTCAGTTTCAAAAGCAAAATATTTTTATTACTCTTTGTGAAAATTGTCTTCACACATATTCACCCCCATTAATGTCTTCATACTAGCACTTATAATTGGTATAAAAGCTCAGTGTTTATCTTATTGAAGTGTTTTTACTTCTAAGCTAAAAATCTTCTATGGCTAGTATTTTGGTACCAGGACTTATGGAAGGGCAAAGTAACACTAGACCACCATATTTCATGGAAAGGAATACAAAGTGTGGAAAAACAAAATGAAGGCATTCATAAGATCTAGAGATCCATTCCAATGGGATGTTGTGGAAAAAGGAATCAATCCCACTGTTGCGTCTATATCAAATAAGAATAGCAAAGACAAAGAAACCAAACCCCCTGCTCCTATGTCTCGAACAGAGATGTCCAAAAGAGAAGTTCTTGATGCAAAAGCCATTTATTCCTTATACTGTGTCTTATCTCTTGCTGAGTATAATAGAATCTCTTCATGTGAAACAGCTAAAGAAGTCTGTGATAGATTTCATGTTACTTTTGAAGGGAATAATAGTGTAAAAGAGACAAAAGTGAACTTCTTGCTCGGTCAATATGAATCCTTCAAGATGAAGCCAAAAGAGTTGATTAGAGATATGTTTAGCCATTTTACAGAAATTGTAAACGGTTTGGCGTATCAAGGTCATCCAATTTCTTCCCAAATGAAGGTCAACAAACTTCTGTGTGGTCTCTCAAAAGATTGGAACCATGGTAAGACCTCAATCCGAGAGACTCGGAGGATTATGCCACTCTTTGTTGATGAATTGATTGGCACTCTTCAATCCTACAAAGTGGAACAAATCGTTGATGAAGATCCTAAAGGTAAGAAGTCCATCACTTTAAAATCTAATGCTAATTATGATGATATAGACTCAAAAAATGACATAGACTACAAAAAACTTGCTTTTATAATCAAGAAATTCAAAAAGCTGAGTAGAAAATGAAGCAAATTCAGTAAAAGAAAACAATACAAGCAAAATGGCCAGAAAAGAACAATGAAAGAAGATGATGAGCAAGGAAATATATGATCGATGGTACATTCAGACTCAAACTCAAATTTGGAATCAAAATCGACTCGGAATCAAAGTCGACTCGACACATACTTTGAATCCAATGAAGAAATCGAGGTAAACAATTCACTAATTCCTACTAAAGTGTTTAAGTATATAAATGAGCTTTGCTTAAACCTCAAATCTTCTCTTAAAATGATCTCCAAACTAAAAAAAGAGAGTTCATAGCTTTGGCAACAGGATCTTTCTCGAAAAGAAAAGTTTGAAATTTTGCAAAAAGATTATCTACAAACAAAAGAAAGTCAAGATTTACTTGTCAAAGAAAATGATTCTTTAAAGAAAGAATTTTCAAATATTTCGACAAAATTTTCAAATGGTTCAAAAACATTAGAGCATATCATTTCCATACAAGTACCTTACTATAATAAGTCGGGACTTAGCTTCAATGAGGAAAGTGGTTCTCTAATAGATTTTCCTAAAGTCAAGGAGAGACTTAGAAAAAGACCTCCAAAGGCATTTTGCAAAAATCATTTTCAAAAAGTATTTGTAAAACATGTTAGTTGAAATGCCCTCAAGTGTTCAAATTGTGGAGATTCAGAACACTTTGAAAAAGAATGTCCGAAAGTTTGGAGACCTATTAAGAAAGATTGGATAAAAATAGCATACTCTACTCACTCTCATGGACCCAAGAAAAAATGGGTACCAAAGAAACGATGAGTTATTTTTGTAGGAAACAAAGGAAAAGAAGAAAGAAAATTTGGTAAGGAATGTATTTTTTATTTGGGCACATAATTCTCATTATGCTTGATATTTGGTATATCCTTGGTTGATTGAGATTTTATAATGATCATATTTTGTTGACGAAAGAATCGTATGATTTATTTTTGTGATTCATGACTTGCGATTTGATCTAATATGTGTGATTGATTTGATATCTTTATTAGAGATAAGGTAAATTATTTTGTCTAATTGTATGCTCTCTAATTTTGTCATATTTTGTAAAGTAAAAATCTATTTTACGAGATATTAATTTGTTATGCAAGATATTCTTAGATACTCAAGAATTTTATTATCTTTGATTTTATCATGCTACTAAGTGAGAATTTTTTCAAGATATTATTGTGCACAATGTTCTTTCCTTAAATAATATGTTATGATGAGTTAAGAAATAATATTTGATTATCTATGGAGATTTTATATTTTGTTCTAACGAAATGGAAGGATCCAAATTGATGGATACCAAAAAAGAAATGAGTTGATTGCAGGAAATTCAATAAGGCAAGAATGATCACGAATCTACGCAGATTTTGGTGCAATCAGAAAGGAATCTCATGCGAAGATTGGCAATGATCATTTTTAATCAATGATATATTGCAAACATATACCTTGGGTAAGAGAATATTTTTTTTATCAACCCGCCTTGCAATTTTTACTTGATTTTATGAAGATTATAGATGATTGCCTATGAATAATATATGATTTATATCTTTTGTCATAAATATAAGGCATTGCAATTTTTTTTGGCACGTGATAACAATATCAACTTTATTTTTGCGAAATGATTCAATGATATATTTTTGAGATTTATGCTCAAGGAAATCCCTTTGATCTTGAAAAATATTAATGCATATTCATGGATACTCTTACTATATTCTTAGAAGATATCTCATATCTAGCAAGTTCGATCCGTAAATCAAAGGAAGGTATTATGTGTTATTTTTTGCAAAGATTATTATCTATTAGACAAGAATTTGCAAGTAGCAAAAGAATCTTCCATATGGATTTTTAAAAACTTGATTCGAAAATTATGGAGATTTTATACTATTTTCTAGAGGCTAAAAAAAAATTCTCTTCCTCATGCAAAGTTTTTGCAAATTATTGAGGAAATCTCTAATGTGTCGTATGAAAGGTTGAGTAGTTATGAATTTTAATAATTGATAATCTTACATATGTGATTCAATTTATTTATTTGAAGAAAGGGCATTATATATTTTGTGGATATTATTACAGCTTATTTGTGCAAAAAGTTCGTTAAATTCATGCAGGTTGAATTCGAGAAGAGCTTGATTGGAAAAAATAAATTTTTGCCTCAAATTTCAAAATGCAAATGATCGTTGTGGATATTGTTGCTACGAAGAAAATAATGGAAAGATATTATGCTCAACATGCACAAGCCACAGTTAGTGTTATTCGCAAATATTGTCATGATGATAGGGGGAGAAAGCGAATCCAAGAGAAAGGAAAGAATCGTGATCAAACTCAAAAAGGCAACAAATTGAAGGGGAGCATTAATCATTTATAGAAAAATATTTTTGAATTGATCGTGATCTTGTTATAGAATGAAGGAAAAGGTAAATGTGTTAGAATTTAATTCTACAAAATCCGGTTAGTGCATCTTTTATTACCTTTTGTCATTAAGAAATCTTTTATTTATATTATCATTTTATTATGACAAAAAGGGTAAGTAAATGCATTCGTGATTTTTTGCTGATATATATGATCGAAGTAAGCTATTTTGCATATCTTTAATATTCGATTTACTTTATAAAAGCTGATTTTTAGAAAATATGCAAGACACATTTATTATCATTTTATATTCTCTATGTGATATTATTTCTATTATTATTGCTTTTTGATTATGACAAAAAGGGGGAGAGCATATAAATATGTATATGTGTTGATTGGTTGATATTATTTATTACATAATATTGAGCTGCGATTATTTTTCTATATATTGTTATGCTCAATCTATTTGCTGTCTTTTGATTCAAATCACATTTTTTGAAAATCTAAAATTTGATGATTGATTTATCAATATTTTAGAAAGTGTGATTACACATCTGCATATTCAGAGATTATTTTTTCATTATCAAAAGGGGGGAGATTGTTAGGGAAATCCCTTTATGATGTTTTAAAGATAATAAAATAAATCAAAGGCTACTAACATGTTTAATTGTTGAGTAATTGACTATGCAGATAAAAGTATATACTTGGAAGAACCAAAAAACAGACTCTATGTTGAAGCTGAACTTATTCAGACTGTGTCCAGACTTTAAAGTTAAACCTATTTAGAAGCAGAATATGTTCATACTTATGTTTAGATTGTAAAGTCTATTTTGAAGATTTCCTGACTTCTATATCAAAGTCTGAAGATTGCCAGACTTTGTATCAAAGTCTGCTCACTCTGACAAATTCCAGACTTAACGCAAGTGAAGACGAAAAAACACTCAGACTCTATTTCAGACAAAACACTCTCAAACTTTACATCCAGAATGAGACATAAGTCCAGAACGTGACAGGATCTAGAATAGACTCAAACTTGAAAAGTCTGAACCCGTTCCAGACTTTACAAAGTCTACTTCCCTCGAAGAGGTTCAAACTTCTGGAGAATAGCAACAAGTTCAAAACGTAGCAAATTCAGAACAAAACATGTTCGAACAAAACAACTTAACAAAACATAACACTAGCCCCAAATAAATAATGGCTATTGATCTAGTTTGGATTCTACATTAAGATATATTTGATTGACTCAATCTAATTGATTGACAATTGGATCTTGAAGATAAGAATTTTCTATATGAAGAAGCTCTACTTATGGAAACCAAGATTCTATTTGTATGGGCGATTAAAATCAAGTTGGGATTCTACTTCTGTCACTCAACAGCGACTAAATCTTCTCGATACAGATATGTCCTAGGGATAAATTGGAAGACGATCCTCTAGATGCTGTCCAATGGCTAGTTTGGAAGTGGAGGAGTATTTAGGATCGATGAGCAAATAAGAGACGGAGCGTAGAATTTATAATTCCAAAGTCTAAGCCAACTTCGATCATACACTTGTCTTTCATGAGCTTAAACGTTTGTGATCGTGAGAGAAATACCAAAAGAGTGACTTAGTGAGATAGTGTGATCTACCACTAAGTGTTTGCACTCAAAATTGTAATCTCTTATTGATTGCATAATGGAATCCAGCCAGAAGGCTGTTAGCATGGGAGAGTGGACGTAGGCTTGATCTAAGCCGAACCATCATAAATTATGTGTTCTTATTCTTTTCCCTAAACTTTTTTACTTTGTTTGTAGTTCTGTTTATAGTTAAAGTTTGAACCTGCTCAAAATATGTTGTTCTTCATACTCAATTTCAAAAGCAAAATATTTTTATTACTCTTTACGAAAATTGTCTTCACCCCCCTCTAGGTATTCATACTAGCACTTACAAGTAATACATGGACTAAAATGAAAAGAGGCATTTCTTTCCTCTATCCTATACACCACAAGTGACCATAGTTAGCCCATTTGAGCCTTTTAATGTGGAGAATTTTCTACAAAATACCCCTGTCAAGAATCACCCCACAAAGGGGCAATTATGGAGTTTTGGGTCCACATTATTTGGAGAGGAAAGATGAGAAAGGCTTCCTTACTCTCACTTGCATAAATCTTTTTGTGGTAACTTCAGGTGAATTCTTATGAAAGCTCGAAGCATCCCAAGGTGAAAAAGATCATTCATTTCTCTACCTAAACACCGATACCCTTTGCTTAAACCAAGTTGAGCCTAATAATTTATTTTCAAAACTCGAGTGGCGATTATCTCCCCACATTGGGGCAAGGCATATGATTTGCCAAGGCAAGTGATGTTTACATGAAAATGCGGAAAGCATCTTAAAAGTCCTAAGAGCTTAAAAAGTTCAAAAGAGCAAAAGTCAAATGAAAATTAGGGGGCATGAGAAAGTAGTATGCCTAGTAAAAGCAAGGCTTCTGCCCATCACCCAAAAAAAGTAGAAGTAAAAACAATTGCATCAAGAGAAATGTCTTTGTGAAAGCAAAAATGACAAAAAACAAAATGCTTGTACCCAAGGGAAATCACTACAAATGCAAAAGTCATGAAAGAAAAGAACAAAGCTCTTATTTTGAAATGATTAGTCAATGGACTTTCAAGACAAATTTGAGTGCTTTCAAAAATTGGATGATATGGAAATGATATTGTTGCAATCACCAACTCTCAAATCCCTCTTCGAAAAAGTACTGAGCCTTTTGAGCCATTCACCGAACCAACATTACAACCCATTCCCAAAGTCTCTTCAGATTTGGATGATTCGAGTGGAAATTAGGACTTCTCCAAAGAAGCCGCTGCTCGAAGAAGTAAGAGAAGGGTTATCTTATCTCATCTTAAGGTTTCTTGACTTGTAAACCTAACGAAGATGTCGGTTGATGGTTACTTCATTTCATAGCCAATGATGTTTATCTATTGCCAAAACTATGACCAAGCCTGCATTATAATCCTTCTAAAAGACTTTTTAGATTGGTTAATGTGAACTCATTGCGAATGATTCCCATATCCTCCAACACTAGAAGTGCGAGGTGTATTGAGTGATTAGATTACTTCCCACATGAATGGATAGGATCATATAGCATTTTCTTGAGAGTATGTAAGAAACCTTTTCTAACTAAGAGCTCTTGCTTGGCATGCTTAATAAGACTTTTTCATGAGTAAAGATCATTTCAACAAAGATTTTTCTCTTTAGGGAATTAGATGATTAATGATATCTTCTAAGTCTGATGGCAACTTTGAGATATTAAATGATACCAAATGTTTACCAAATGCCCGAAATCGACTTGATTTACTCAAGCAATCAATGCTTTCTCACTGCTAGCACTTCATTGATCTTGCATGGTACGCCTTCGCTACCAGGGTACTTGTTATGATGTATTTTGTTAGATGTGTTGTGCCCATATTGGGATATTCTTGATTGGAACGCCCGTGGTGTCTCTTTTGACCGGGGCATCATCGTAGCTCGGAGCATTGCCTCCGCACGAAACATTGTCACAACTCATAGCGCTCTTTTTGACCGGTGCATTGCAATAGACTGGATTGTCCTTAATTGCCCATCAAGCCAAGTGAAACCACACTTTCTACAGGGTTCTTGGTCATCCTTAAACCATGAATTTTCAAAGGGTTCGTGGGTCTATTCTTAAACCACACGGTTGGTGGGTCTATCCTTAAACCACAGGTTTCGTGGGTCTATCCTTAAATCACATGGTTGGTGGGTCTATCCTTAAACCACGGGATTCGTAGGTCTATCCTTAAACCACACGGTTCGTGGGTAATCGTTAAACCACACGGTTGGTGGGTCTATCCTTAAACCATGGGATTCGTGGGTCCATCCTTAAACCACACGGTTCGTGGGTCATCCTTAAACCACAAGGTTGGTGGGTCTATCCTTAAACCACGGGATTCGTGGGTCCATCCTTAAACCACACGGTTCGTGGGTCATCCTTAAACCACAAGATTGGTGGGTCTATCCTTAAACCACGGGATTCGTGGGTCTATCCTTAAACCACACGATTCGTGGGTCATCCTTAAACCACACGGTTGGTGGGTCTATCCTTAAACCACGGATTCGTGGGTCTATCCTTAAACCACACGGTTCATGGGTCATCCTTAAACCACACGGTTGGTGAGTCTATCCTTAAACCACGGGATTCGTGGGTCTATCCTTAAACCACACGGTTCGTGGGTCATCCTTAAACCATAAAGTTTGTGGGTTTATCCTTAAACCACGCTATTAAAAGGTTCATAGATCTATCTTTAAACCGCGATTTTTAAAAGGTTCGTGGGTCTATTATTGAATCATAGATTTTTCATTTACAGTCAAAACCCGTTTGTATATGGTGAGACTTTCCCATCTCAATCAATGACCATCTTTACAATGTAAGGCCATCATTCAACACCCTTTTATTGTTTATAGCCCGCTAACCATTGAATTATTTCGGCAAAATTTAGGTGTCTTTTATCTTTGAAAGGAACCTCTTTGAGTTTCCATCCAAAGAGGGGCGATAGTTGACACTCAAATTTTACCATTTTATTTATGACTCAATCGCATACAAAATTAGGAATTAGTTGCTAAAAAAACAAAAAACAAAAAAAAAAGAAGTAAAGAGTTAAGTAAATAACTTTCATTAAAATGTATTGTGTATATTTTCATTAAAATCCATTACGCATAGACATTAGGAGCATTTACATAACTATCACTAATTATTAAATCTAAAAAAGTAAAAAATATTTTAAAAATAAAATATTTATTAAAAAAAAAAAGAGCGAACCAGGCTTGGTCTGATCCTTCTCTTTTCTCCTCTCCTTTGTATGTCCTTTCACTTGGGCCAAGCCTAGCTTCATTTACCTTCCTCTAAGCCCAACTCGCGTGCTAAAATGTAAAGAGTTAGTTAAATAACTTTCATTAAAATGTATTGTGTATGTTTTCATTAAAATCCATTACGCGTAGACATTATGAGCGTTTACATAACTATCACTAATTATTAAATCTAAAAAAGTAAAAAATATTTAAAAATAAAATATTTATTAAAAAAAAAAAGAGCGAACCGGGCTTGGTCCAATCCTTCTCTTTTCTCCTCTCCTCTGTATGTCCTTTCACTTGGGCCAAGCCTAGCTTCATTTACCTTCCTCTAAGCCCAACTCGCGTGCTGGTCTTCTTCCTCCTCATGTTGGTCACGCTTTGCAAAAGAGAAGAGTACAGTTTAGAGAGAGGGAACAAACGGCGAGCGGCGGAGGGTAGCACGATCCGTGGGTCGGGCTAGACCGACCAACGAGCTGGCGATGGCAGAGGCCATGCGCACTAGCCGATGCCCTAAAAAAGGGAGTGGAGAAGGGAAGGGAGAAGGAGGGCGAGCGGGTGAGTGAGCTAGAGAGAGCGAGCGAACTAGAGAAAGAGCAAGCTAGAGAGATGAGGCTCCAAAGGAAGTGAGCGAGCTTGAGGGCGAGGGCGAGCTCGGAAGAAGGGATTGCTCCTCTTCTTCCTCGAGGATGGACAGAATAGGGCTTAGAGATAGCGAAAGGAGAGCAGGAGGCCCGAACGACTGAGAAGAGCGGGATAGTGCATCTTAGCCGCATGCAGACCCATCCGACAACCTTCCTGGCAATGTCCTCAAGCTGGACAGGAAGCTCAGCCCTCCTCGCGTTTGTTTTGAGTGTGCTGGGTTGGAGCTCGTGGCCATTCGGCTCACACGTGCTCCAGCCCTCGTAGCTTTTATATTTTGTTTCCATAGCCATCGTATGCCGTGCATCGAGGCCTCAGGTGCACATTTTTGCTTTGTGTTGTAGCGGTAATACTAGAAACGGCTAGCCAGCTAGTGGTCAATGGTGACCGATGTCGGTCGAATCAAACAACCGATGCCGAATAGTGGCTCCAGCACCTCAAAGGCCGATGAAGGGCTCGTTGTAGCGGTGGTGGTTGTTCAGGCAAGAGAGTTTTAAGTCAGTGTTCGGTGAGGAGAGGGAAGTCATCGAGAAAGAAGGAAGAAGACAAGTGTAGAGAAAAAAGAATAATAATAATAATAATAATAATAATAATAATAATAATAATGAATAAAATGTGAAAAAGTAGAGAAATAGCAAACAAAAATGGCTTCAAGCGTGTGGAGAATGCGCGAGGAAGAAGAAGTCTAAGAGAGAAGAGAAAAAGTAAAAGCAAAATAAAAGAAAAAGAAATAAAACAGAGGTGATGAAAGGAAATGAAAAGACAGAAAGAAAGAAAGGACAGGGGATTGAAACCTTCGGTGAAGAAGGCGTGAAGAAGAAGTTCAGTTGAAAAGACAAAATAGGGAAAAGACAAAGAGAAAAAAAATAGAAAATTTGAAAAAAAATGAAAAACTAAAAATTTTAAAAAAATTTATCCAACCGGGTCGAATCGGGTCTAGGCAAGGTTAGCGAGTTAGATCCGGTTTATATGGGCTTTGGGTCCAAACCCACTCCCTCGAATATTATATTTGGAATAGATATGGGCTTTGGATAATCCAGCAAAAAAAGAACTTTTCGAAGGTAAAGGGAATTTGTCGTCTTGGAGCAAAAGGTTGAGGAATATCACTAGCCACATTTTCCTTCTATTTTGCTCAGCTCGTTTGTTAACATAAAAAGCTTCCACCCATTGAGAATCCAAAATTTCAATTACGGCCTTGTTGCAACAGCTTTGAGCATTCCTTCTAAGCAAAAGCAAGATGTTCTGGATTTATTCTCATGTGACTCGCCTTGGTCGAGTTTATATCTTCATTTCGAGAGAATTTAGAATGAGATTCTAAACAAAACTCTAACAACTTTTGTATGATTAGATCTAATGAGACTCATCCGGATGGAGAAAAAACCTTTGAATAAATTTGGAAAATTGTTCTTTATATTTAAGGCATTTTCTAAGAATGATGCAAAGTTGAGAAATTTGAGTCATGATGTCCCAACTAATGATTAGATCTTTGTTAGGGAGACTGGAGCCTAGGATCTAAATAGTTACTAAGGTGGTTTGCATATTTGTAGAAAAAGTATCTCCTAAGACTGAATTGGAATATCAAACACAAGATGCTCTTCAGGAATAACTTTTGTATCTAGAATTGAAGAACTTGTACCAGTATCTATAAGAGCAATGACAGTGATCGGTTTGGGAAACTTGGAGGTGAAGATTTTTACAGGAAAGTGGGGACAATGGATTTGGCTTGAAAATATACTAGGCTTTGGTTCTAAGGAAGTGAAAGATATATGGAAAAGATCTTCAGAATTAGAGTCAAAATCAGTTTAACTGGGAGTTTGATAATAAGAAATGACACAAAGAGTCTATTCAGATGGTTCTTCATCCATAGAAAATAATGATTCAATGTCATCATTTTCAAGTAAAACCTTGATTTCAATTTCTATATGATGTATCAAATGGTTTTGACATTTTTTCGCCTGGGGACAATCCTTGGCGAAATGACCCTTTTAGTTGCAAAAGCTTTGGTGTTCTCGTATAGATATGGATTGAGCCTTTCTTTTTCTATAATGAGCACTTTTAGAGAATCTGAGTTTTCTTTTCTTATAGTAGGAGTGGAGAGGAAAAGACTGACTAGGGATACCTAGGCTAAGGAAAGTTTCAAGGCATTTCTTCGAATAAGGATAGGAAAACTTTCAAAGGTCACTTGGAAGCTTTCAGTGTTATTGGGGTCGACTCCAAAGCTATAATGTCTCAAAACAAGGAGGCCATAGAGAAACTATTTTTTATTCCTTTGTCTTGAATTTCATGAAGTATCAACTTGATTTTTTGTAGTTTGAGCGATATTTCCTTCTTCATAGAAATCACCATTTCATCTTTCTCCATAAATGTTTATATCCATGCTTGGATTTTCTTACCCTATACCTCTTCAAATGCTTCTTCTTTCTGGAAGATTTTCCGGAAGAACCATCACAATCTCTTTTGGAACACTTAATATTCAACTTTTGACCCAAATAGTCTCCATCAAGTTTCCGTTGTATGTAAGGTAGGTTTTCACCATTTGGCGCCTTAAGCACAAATCATTAACGCATAAATGGATTTCTTGCTATATTTATTCTAGAGGAATGACCACAATTCTCCTCTATTTGTTGAGAAATGATCTTTCAACTTGCTAAGATAGTTCTTTGGGAATAGAGGCTAGAAAAACCTATTTCAGGTTTACATCAACTCCAATGCCATTGAAGAGCTTGAGCATTTTCCAATAATATTTGTCAAGATGTCTTTTCTGGAAAGAGCATCATTTTATTTTGAAAAACTCTCTTCTCTCAAGCTCATGGACGTAAGAAGGTTTGCCAATGAAAAAAATGGTAGAGGAAAGCAATAGCTTGGCCAAAATCTATTGAGAGTAGAAATTGAGCTTGGCCACTAATGTTTGAGGCTCCTCATAAATCTTGTAACAAATCCAAAAAGGACATCATACTTATCATAATTTGTGAGAGCTTGGGCGTTTAGCCAAGTATAAAATTCCTCAAATCTTTCAGGCCATTTAGAATAAGAAATATCATCAATAATAAAAAAACTGTTCAAGGGAGGGAGTTGGATTCTTGGATGGATTATTTGGTTGGATAATCTTTGGTTTAGAAGGGTTAGAATCCATCTCTTAATCCGAGAGATCGACCATGAATATTGAAGAAGTGGCTGGTATAACAAGAAAGGATTTGATAGCAGGGATTGAAAAAGAGGAGGAGGATGAAAGAGATATCAAATGTAGTTATGATTTTGAGCTAATCGGAAAAGCCGATTCCGATAGAAACCGAATCTGCTCTTTCAAGATAGAAAGGTCGAGTGTTCTTCATGGTTGCGCAAATCTCTCGAGAAAGATAGAAGGGTAAGACTATTCATTTTCCTATAAATTGAAACTCCAAACCACAATCCTTAGAGACATACCAAATCAAAAAAAAAAAAAAAAAAGGAATTTTCTCCTCACCTTTTCTTTCTTTGGTGGGTTACACATACAATTTTTTTTCCTTTTCCCACTATTATTCTATATGTGGCAAAAATGTATCTTATAACTTAAGAGGATAGCTACTAGAGCTTATTGCTTTGAGTTTCGTATCGCAGGGTCAATATTATCCTTAACACATATTTGCACGCCTCATATAATTGATCTTATTTTCTCATATTTTCAACGGATTTCCAATAATTCTCATTTTCATCTTCTCCAAATTTTTCCAACAATCTTAAGGAGAATTTACTACCTTAAGGCCTAGTTTTGAATCTTCCATAAGTCTTCTCTCAGCATAAGGAGGACAATTTGATGGGTTTTTTATTTAGGTATAAGTGCTGCAGAAGTCTTAAAACTTGTCACGAAAATACAATTGAGTCATAAAACTTGCAAAAAGTGCAATCAAGTCCTACAACTTGTCAAATTATTTCAATCGAGTCCTAAAATTAATACCATTAGCATTTTCCGTTAAAAAAGCTAACATGGTATTTTAAATAATTTTTCATTTTCCACATGGTGTTTTTAATTATTTTTTATTCAATTTTAAAAAAAATTAGATTTAAAAAGTAAAAAGATAAGATAAAATTTATTTTTAAAAATTGTTTAAAAAAGAAAAGATAAAGCAACTTCTCCCCGTCACCGCCACCGCCAATCACCAAAGGGGCCGGCAACGATCGCTAGCCCTAGGCGGTGGTGGCCAGCCCTTGTTGACCCCAGGCGAGGGCTGGCGACCCTAGCCAAGCTCGAGCGAGGGAGCCCAAATCCAGGCACGCCAGCCTTCGCGAGGTGCTGGTGGCCGTGGCCCGCCCAGGCGTGTCGTCGCCGGCCCTCACGAGAGGCCGACGACCATCGCCCACCTTGGGCGAGGCCTCGTCGTCCCTTGCTCGGGGCCGGCGAGGCTTGCCAAATCTCGGCGCAAGCGAGGGCCGAGGAGGGCTTGCCCAAGGCGGGCGATGGTCACCGGCCCCCCGTGGGGGCCAGTGACTACTCGCCCAAGGCGGGCGGCCCTGAGCAAGGGACGACGAGGCCTCGCCGGGGTGGGGCGACGGCCGCGGCACCCGTGAGGGCCAGCATGCCCAAATCTAGGCTCCCTCGCCCGAGCTTGGTGAGGGTCGCCGCCCTCGCGTGGGGCCGCAAGGCCTCGCCCGGCCGAGCGAGGGCCGGCCACCCCGCAGGGCCGGGCAACCGCGCGCCCCCCTCCGACAATGGGCGCAGCGGCGGTGGTGGAGGAGCTCGCTAATTTTATTTTCTTTTTTTAAACAATTTTAAAAAATAAATTTTAACTTTTCTTTTTAGTTTTTAAATATATTTTAAAAGAAATTTGAATAAAAAATAATTAAAAAGCCATCATAAAAAGAAAAATTATTTAAAAAGTCACGTCAGCACCATGTCAACATTTTCCATTAAAAATGCTAACGGTGTTAACTTTAGGACTCGATTAAAATAATTTGATAAATTTTAGGACTTCGCAGCACTTATCCCTTTTATTTAATGGGCCACATTAAGCTTGTCCGCCCATGTTGAGCCAAACCCAATCTATAAGAGAAAGGCCCATAAGAGGAAGGGGTAGTTACTGTGTAAGTGAAAATAATTGTAATATATAAAATAATAAAAAAGGTGGAAGACATTAATAGCAACGTTTCAAAGAAAAAGTACGCTCATTTTCTTCCTTCCCTTGAAACAGTTTACTTCCTCTTGAAGAACGAAACTCTAAGGCTTCAAATGATTCCTTATAGATTGCAATGGTAGTTAATATGTGGCAAAAAAAAAAAAAAAAATATGTCCGTCTCTGTGATATATCTTTTGATTGGTGTTACTTGTTTCCCGAGCACGTTTCCACGTTTGTTTTTGGTATTCAATTGTTTGACTATCTGTTCGATTTTTCAGGAATCTGTTTCCTACATTGGTATTAGAGCAATATTGTTCATGTTTCCCGATCATGGTTGATGTCTATAATTTGTTTTTGGCCGATTTTTTTTTAGAAACATTGCCATCGGACGTTCAGGGACAAAAATCCCAACACCCGCATACTGTTCGCCCCTCCCTTTTGATTTTTGGTGAATGAAAGCTCGTCTCTAATAATTCGTAGTTCTTGTCGAGACGAAAAAAACGATGGGTGACTTGCCACTGGGGGCGCCGGGTTGCGCCGCCACGCGTGGCAAGAAGGAGCAGGCCTCGTTGGCGCGTGCATGTGGCCTCACGCAACTAGGGAAACCGCTAGCGCATGAGCGCCACGCATATGCCACATGTGCCTGATGACGTCATCCAACGGTTGCCCATGCATGTGCAAGGTGCGTGCCGATGATGTCACCATGACGCCATGACGTCATCAGTCGGATCAGTCGATTTTACCCAACCCGGTTAAACCGACCCACCTAACCTGGCCGATCTTCCGTTGATCTTCGTTGACCCACATTGACCATTGATTGTTGACCTTAAAAAAAACGGAGAATGTGTTTCCTTTTCAAGTATGTCCCTATGGATTATAAGTAATTGTTTTTTGTTTTGCATTTATTGCAGGAACAATGCCTCTCCTTCGTATGCATACACCTATTCGTGCATAGTCAAAAAGACAAAAGACGAGACTTACAAGGATAATAGCTAAGTTGGCTAATTGTCAATGGGAAAGCGGTGACATAATTAAGCATGTTCTCGAGGTCAATAAGAACATATAACAAGTCATTTGGAAGGGTTATCCCATGCCAGCTTTTGAGATGGTGCAATTCTTTATTAACATTATTCCATCTGAATGGCAAGGAGTGTTGAATCACCTATGGGAGGTCAACATAGTTCTTGCTTATAAGAAGCTTGTAGTGGCTTTTTGAAGGAATATTATAGGATTGAGCCACAAAGACTTCGACCCAAGGAATGAGTTCAATCCGGCAGGGGATGAATGTGCAAGGAGAAATCCTAAGTGATTTTCGTCTATTTTTCCGTGGTTGCCAAATGTGCCTAAAGAATTTTCAAAGGAAATTTCCAAGATATTAAAAAAATCATTCCCTATCCATAGGTTGACTTGGCATTAGCTTTTTTTAGTTGTGTTTACTTAGTATGTTTTATGAATATCTTATGTAGACAATTTCTACCATGTTGATGTCATTGTAGCAATTGATGTATTGGTTACATTATGTGGAAATATTTGTATTCTCTCGCTAATGGATATTCAATGTCGATTACTTATGTTATTATCAATTGTTATGGGTAGTTCATAAAAGTTTCTCTACTTCAAAGAACTTATTTTGCATAGAAGATTATATTAATGATAATTTCAAGTTAGAATTTTTGGATGATAATTAGAACATAATGACATTTTGATTATGAAACCTTATTTGAAATTGTTCATCAATATTATGAGTTTATACAAAATGGATGCATAAATGATAGGCACTAATAATTTATGCATATGTGTCTGATATGTTCAGATCCAATGGCTTCAGCAACTAAGAGCATAGTCGCTGAATTGAACAAATGTGAGAAACTGAACGGTGATAATTATGAAATATGGCATATGAAAATCCAATATGTGCTGGAAGATCAAGAGGCACTAAAAGCTCTTAACCTGATTATGGAAGAACCTAAAGATGGGAACACTGTATAACATAAAAGAGATAAGAATGCATTTGCTGCATGGAAGAGAAAGAACTCCCTTACTCGCATTACATTGCTGAGCAGTATAGAAAATGATGTCATGCAAGAGTTCAAACGTCTTGAGAATGCTAAAGAAATATGAGAAGCATTGATAGCAATATTTGGTCATACATCGGTGAACAAACTGACGCAACTCACTATAAAGTTTGACTCTTACAAGAAGCCTCATAGTCAGACTATAAAACAATACTTAAGAAAGATATCAAACATAATTAATGAGTTAAAAGATGTTAGCCATGTCGACTGACGAGCAATAAGTGCAAACAGTGATTTGTTCTTTACATCAAAGTTAGGAGCACATGAATGTGCACTTAACACATAAAGAAAACATTAAAACATTTAAGGATGTAGTGCGCCATCTTGAGCTAGAAAAAGACCGCTTCCTAAGGCCTAAGCCAGAAACTGACATTTATTATGCCAGTTGTAGCTCACAAGGGGTTTCAAGCTCCAAGCGCAAACATCTTGATTCATTCAAAAGGTGGAAAGGCAAAGGAGCAAATTCTTCAGGAAAAAAACCAAAAGTTGACTAACATGAAAGAGAAAAGCATCCTCAAATAAAGAAGTTGTTAATATGAAATGTTATAATTGTGACAAGAAAAGTCACTATGATCGCAACTATCACGAGCTAAAGAAGGTAAACACCCCTTGTATTCTTGAGAACTTTGCTTATGTATCAAGTTTTGTATTCTTAACTAAATCTAATCCTTTGTGGACTGTAGATTCAGGAGCAACAGACCATGTAGTGAAGGATTCTCTATCCTTCGTGGAATTCCAACGAATATTGACTGGAACTAAATTGATCTATGTAGGAAAAAACTCTAGAGCTGAAGTAAAAGGGATTAGCACCTGCCAATTAAACACACGTGGTAGACGCACTTTGTTTCCAAATGACATATTATATATTTCGGAGATTCGTCGGAATTTAGCGTCTGTGTTAGTGTTGGTAAAACTTGGTTTTAGTTTGAACTTCCATAATAATGGTATGGATTTATATTTGAATACAAACTATTATGGTTGTAGTTATTTTCCGGGTGGTTTTATTGTATTGGATGTTGACTATGGTAATGTCAATATTTGTTATTCTATCTTCACATCTTCTAATTCATATGATAATGATGTGAATGTGTGGCATGTTAGACTTGATCATGTTGACCAACAACGTATGAATAGGTTAACCAAAGAGAGCTTATTGTGCAATATTAAAAAAGTCGATTTGACCATATGTGAGCATTGCCTAATAGGGAAAACAACAAGGAAACCATTTGGAAAAAGTAAAAGAGCTGAATTTCCTTTGCAATTAATCTATTATGACATTTGTGATCTAATGAATGTGAGAGGAAGGCATGTGACTGTTTATTTCATCACATTTATAGATGATTATACTTAATTCGAACATATCTATTTGATTTCTCATAAATTTGAAGCATTGAGTTATTTCAAAAAGTTTATGAGCTTGGTAGAAAATCAATTAGATAAGAAAATAAAAGCATTGAGTTATTTCAAAAAGAATATTTATCTTATGAGTTCAAAAATTTATCGATGAAAAATGAATAAAAAGACAGTTGTTTATTCCTTATATTCTTTAACAAAATAGTATTACGGAAATGAAAAACAGAACCCTACTGGAAATGGTTATGTCAATGATAGTGTATGCTAACTTACCTATCACATTTTAGGGTGATGCTTTATTAACTGTTGCCTACATACTTAATCGTGTGCCTTCCAAATCAGTTATTTCCATTCTATATAAGTTATGAACAGATAAAAAACCCGACTTAAGTTTTTTTAAATCTTGAGGTTGTGCTACCTATATTTATAAGCCATCTCACAAGTATAAGAAATTAGGTCTCATAGGCAAGAAGAGTATTTTCATAATATACTCAGAACACTTGAAAATGTATGTGTTTATAGGTGAGTAAGAAAGTGGAAGTATAACTGAGTTTGAATCATGGGATGTCACATTTTTTGAGAATGAATTTCCTAAGAATCGCGAAATATGTGAGTACTACTCCCTATTTGAAACCTTGAATTAAAATAATGAACATAGTAGGGTTCATCCAAGTGACAGTAACATAATAAGTGAAGAATTAAATTCGACTCAACCTCAATTACAATCACCTGATGAGACAATATCGTCATTATCTAATCTGAGTGAGAGCATAATGGATAATACTATGCAAAGTATACAATCTCACGTACAACGAACAAGTCACAAAAGTATTCTCTGTCGATATTTTGATATTGAAGGGAAAACTTTTATGGTTGCTCCAAAAAATGAAGATTAGGCAAGGAATGTTAATGAGGCTTTAAATTACCCTAGTAAGGTAAAATGGATGCATGCAATAAAAGAGAAAATGGAATCAATAAAGTCAAGTCATGTTTGGGAACTGGTTGATCTTCCAAAAGGATGTAAAGCCATTGGGAACGAGTGAATTCTCAAAATAAAGCGTAAAGCTGATAGCTCAATAGAAAGATATAAGGTTTATCTTGTGACAAAGGGGTATAATTAATATGAATGAATTGATTATGAGGAAATTTTTCTCCGGTAGTGAGATTTACCTTAATTCGCCTTATTCTGGTAATAGTAGCTAGTATAAATCTTGAGTTACATCAAATGGATGAAAAGACTGATTTTTTTCAATGGAGAATTAGAAAAGAAAATATATATGGAACAACCTGTTGATTTTATTTTTAATGGCCAAAAAAAAAAAACGGTATGTCAACTTTTGAAATCGATATATGGCCTTAAACAATCATCGAGACAATGATATATACGTTTTTATAATGCCATAATGGCATATAATTTTACAATAATTGATAAGGATCATTGTATATATATTAAAATATCCAATTATCAATTTGTAATAATATTATTATATGTTGATAATATATTGATTGTCGAAAGTAATATGGAGTTAGTTAATATTGTCAATGATTTGTTATCTTTAAATTTTGAGATGAAAGATATAGGTGAGGCTACATACATTTTTAGAATTAAGATTTCAATAGATTATTCAAAGATATCATTATCTCTTTCGCAAGAATTGTACATAAGCAAGGTTTTTTTAATGATTTCGTATGTAAGATTGTAAACCCATAGATACTCCTATTGCAAAAGGTGAATGATTGAGCCATAAAATGTGTTCTAAGACTCCACAAAAGAATGAACAAATGCAACATGTTCCTTATGCTAATGCTGTTGGAAGCTTAATGTACGCTATGATATGTACAAAACCTGACATATGTTTTGCAATTTGAATGGTAAGTAGATATTAATCCAATCAAAGTCAACCACATTGAAAAACCGTCAAAAGAATACTGAGGTATATGAAGGGAACTACTAATTATCCGCTATGTTATCAAGGAAATAATTTATGACTTGAAGGCTATTCAAATACTAATTGGGGAGGAGATTTACATTAAAGGAAATCTACCTTTGGATTTGTTCTTTTACTGAATAATGGAGCCATATCTTGGAGCAGTATGAAACAAACTCGTATGTCATTATCCACGATGGAAGATAAGTTCATAGCATTATTAGCAGCAATACAAGAAAGTGTTTGGCTTAATAGATTTTGGATCATTTAGGTATTATTAAGAATACAACAAACTCGTTATTGGTTAACTGTGATAGTCAAGCAACAATGACGTACACTAAAAATTCAAAATATCATGACAAGACCAAACATATAAATATCAAGTATAATTTTGTCAAAGATATGGTTACACGAAAAAATATAAACTTACAGTATATATTTATGCAAAGAATGATAGTAGATCCTATAACAAAACCAATACCTAGAAACGTGTTCTGTAGCCATGTAAAATCTCTAGAACTACGTAAAAGCTAATATACTATATACTATAATTTCCTTTAAGTGTTTACATTTAATGAATTTGTATTTCATTATTAATGACTATGAGTCTTTATTTGATATTTATGCATCTTAATGCTTAGTGCATTATATAAAATCGAGAAAATATGTCAGACAAATAAGATATTAGTCCACTTATATGAGTAATTGTCTCTATTTATTATGTGATAAATAGAGATGAGATGGCTTTTAGGCTTATTATCTAGGTGATAATCAAGAGCTCAAACTTAAATATAGATGTCGCCTTAATTGAGTATTAAGATGAGGGCATAATATTTACTATGTCCAAAAGTAAAATAACCCACATATTTTACTTTATATATCTTTGATGCCAGATTTGAGTTATGATGAATTTCCTTTAAGAGAGTAGACATGTGAACTCAAGTTAAATATTAAGTATGTCTAAACTATCATATGTACAGTATTGAAAGTGTAGACATACGCTCCGTGGAAAATGAGTTAATTCCGTAATACGTATTTCATATTACGTATGCATAAGACGACCAATAAGAGTGGCAAAAGTTTTGATTTAAACTTTTATCACAAGTAAGACTCTTGAGGAAAAGAGTTCATCAATTAAGTGCATTCTCAAGATTTCTATTCAATGTTTGTTATTTTAAATTGTTGCAAATGATCATGAATTGATTCAATCTAATGGGATATTTCTAGAAAAACAAGTTGAACTAAAATTGAAAGTTTAAAAGAAGAGAGAAAGATCTAGTTTGAAGAATCACATTTTAGTCTTGTATTCACTAGTCAACCAATTATGATTGTTTTGAGATAATCATAATTGTAAATATAATATATCATTATTAAAAGAGATCAAGAAAGATGTAAATGTGATCGATTGATCGATATAGGGTACTACATACTATATCTACTCAAAAATGTGATTCCCGTTATGAGCTCTATATATTCTTAACAGATGTATGATAACGAGATCTTGAAGTATGCTGGTCACATGGATTATTTATTAGTATAAATGTTACAGAGAGGTGAAGAAAGAATTATATTTGCCCCACCATGTGCGAGTAGAAGATGATGAGTTTTTTATTTAATGGGCCAAGTCAAGCCTATCCACCCAAGTTGGGCCAAACCCAGCCCATAACATAATGGCTCATAAGAGGAAAGGGTAGTGATTCTTCTGCAGGGGTTGCCATCTGCACGGGGTGAGCAGCAGCTATGGCGCCGTGACAGTGCAGAAGAGGGAGAGCCTGCTGGAGGAGAGGGGGTTCTCCTCAGTGGGGTGTAAGGTGACTGGGTGGGGCGCCCTGTTCCTTGGCCGTGCATGGGGCACTTTCTCTCGAGTGGTCTTCACGTACACCTACATGGATCGAATCATCACCCTGAAAGGATGGAACTATTGGGGCTCCAAGAACAGGGACATGTGAGCAATATTTGTCATCCTGTTCATCAAGAAAATGCGTCGCATGGATTGAGAAAATTCCATCGTGGTGCTGATCAGTGCGATGCAGGACGGTGTTTTACGGGCAGTAGAAGTGCATGGGACCGGGGGCTTCCCCGGCGGGCGAGTGCCGTGGTCGAGGGAGCTCACTCCCGAAGAGGCCAAGCCATTCGTTTCGCTCAACTTCATCAGCGCTCAAAGGTGGCTCACTTTCGCTCTGGCCAAACCTTGAATGCTCTCATCTTGTTTTTTATTCCTTCTTTTCATTTCTTGTCTTTCGTCTGTCCCGTCGATCGTGCATGATGATGATCTTGATGTGTCGGACTCGTCAACAGATGCTCTTCCCCATCAATGCGAGAGCGACGCATCTCTCTTTCTAGTTCCTTTCCTTTTCCGGTGACAATCTAACGCACCACATGGAGATTACGTGTGCATAGATGTTGGGGAATATTATAATGTTGAGATGGTAAGGAAACAAAGTCAATAACAACACCAACAATTTAAAGTGAAAAACAAATACAAGAAAAATGACGGACCGCTCCAAAATTTCCTTTGGTCACTTCTTTATTACACGTTAGAAGCTTAACATTAATAATACAACCGTGTTTGCTCATCTTTATTTACATGTTAGAAGCTTAACATTAATAATATTACTATGTTTGCTCACCATAAAGATGGATAACATAATTGAAATAAGAAAATTCTTAACGGCAAAAGGAGAATTTAGAGGAGGTTTTCAGCGAACGAAACTGATCAATTCATAATCCTTGATTTTACAAATAACGTTCTCAAATTTAAGCCAATTCTATCCATGTATGGCCTCGAATGGGTTCTTCCTGTTCTTCTCCGTGAGCTCTCGGTGCGCTCTCTCTTTTCTTCACTCTCGGGAAGCTTTTCCCCTCTCTCTCTCTCTCTCTTTCTTTTTTGACTTTTGACCTTTTTTCTTTTCTTTTGTTTTCTTTTACACAAACCGGGCCCCACAGAGAGGTAGACCTAGCTAGCGACGGACAATTGCCATTTTGAATTCGCCCGTACCTCGCTTCGGTAGAACTCATGTCTCTACGCCGTTCTTAGATTTCCACTTCTTACGAATCGCAATTAGCTCGACGCAGATCGAATACCGCGAGCAGAGCCAATACTGTATCACTTACAGGGTAATCTAAATCTATATTTTTCATGGACAGAACGGTTTTCGTGCATTCGTGGAATCAGTCGACCCAAACAATCGGCCTAATCAACGTCTTTGTACTTTTAAGTGGAATACATTCAAGAAGAGGACTCTTAGGCTACGTTTATTTGTCTGGATTTCTAATGGGAATAGGATTAGATAGAATATGATATGAAATCCTAGGGTTTTTTTATATCCCGTCCATTATTTGGTGAATTGCAATATTAAAGTCGGATATGTTCACATTTATCATATACATTTATATATATATATATAAACGGAATATCATTATAGATGAACCTAAATGTTCATAAACGGAGATGGTGAAAATCTCTAGTAACACTATTCCTTAATTTATTTATTTTTTTATTTTTTGTTTTATTTCTTTTTTCCCCTTTCATCATTCTTTAATAAAATTTTATCAAATAGTAAACTATATTAGCATACCTAAAATACAAAAATACCTAAAATATATAATAAATATAAATATTAATTTATAGATTGAATGTTTATTATAAGATAGAATTAAAGTTGAATATATAAATTAAAATAAGATTAGTTAAAAATAAATTTTTATTTTTTTACTTTAAATTTCTTAAATTAGAATTCAAATATTATTTATATTGAAATATAATTTCAATTTTGTTAATTTAATAAGTTTGTTATTCAAGAAAAATAACTTTCCTATTATAGACGTTAGAAATCATATCCACCTTTATCCCACCCCCATGGGATAATTTTATCATATATATATCCCATTTATATCCGCATTTATGTTGTCCTAATCGAGCATCAAACATAGGATAGGATAAATCATATCCTATTTCGAATTTTATCCCGACTACCAAACGCAGCCTTAAGGATGATGTGTCTAAACGTCTATTATCAAGCATGGAGCAAGAAATAGGTTCCTTTAAAGACACACAATTTCATGTGATATGCCCAGTTAGTCATGGGAAAATAGCAATAGGCGTTGGTCGTGTTCAGTGAAGCCAACTTCAAGTCTCTCGTTGTCACTCTGTAATGGGCTCTTTTTGATTCCTGATCACCTAACCTCTGCATTTGTCCATCTCACTTTTGAATAGTAAGAAAGCCACTTTTTGGTAAAAAGGGTTCGTTCAAAGTCAAATATCATAAGAAAAAAAAAGGCAAGATGTAAAGCTAGACCGTGCTATTCATTATAAAATTCCTATAGTTGATACACAAACAATATAATAATAATAACGCTGGGCATTTGCTTTTACAAGCGGTCTCATTTCATGACTTGTATGTACATTTAAGGTATATTAGATTGATTTGTTTTATCGAATATCGACTGGTGTGTGCACAACATAAATGGAAGATCGCATCATGGACACATTATTGTTGCTACCTGTCGGAGTCATTGTGAAATTTTTTTATATACGAGCTATTCTATGTTTTTAGAATTGTTATTTTGGCTTTATTATTTTTGGGTTTCGACCTCATTAATTTGGTAACACGATCTATTTTGAAAGCAAATATCCTGATATTTCTATCGAGAACTTCCAAAATCCAAGTTACTTTTGTTTGGGAAATCCTTTATGATGTTTTGAAGATAACAAAATAAATCAAAGGCTATGTGACATCCTGATTTTCGGGTTTTAATTTATTTGGATAAATAGGGCCGTCTTCGTTCAATTGAAGCCGAGAGATTGTGAAATTGGGATGCAAGTACGCCACGGTGGCAAGGAAAAATACCAATTTGATTGATGAGGTGTTGAATGAATTAATGGGGGTCAATTTGATTTAATTCAAGTGGGATTAAGATTTAATTGAAAGAGAATTGATGAGAATTGAAGAAATGGGTCGTACAAGAATTGGACCCGGCGGAAAAATAAAATGGACCCATTGGAAGAGGTTGTGGAGGATTGGGTGAGTGGAGTGTGATGTCACCCATGATGTCATGGTGGTGGGCCATTTTTGTGGGTTAAAGAAAAGAGAAAAAGAAAAGAAAAAAAAGCCCCCTCTTCTCTCTCCTCCCTCTCTTCTTCTTCCTCCCGTGCGATTCCTCCATGGCCATCTTCTTCTTCTTCCTTGGACGCTTCCAGCAGCCCGCGCCCCGCTTCATCCCGCTCGTCCGTCCGCCGGCAGCCTCGCCCATCGCTGCCAGCTCGCCGCCGGAGCCGCCACGGTCGTCGCCGTCGCCGTCGCCGTGCGTTTGCGTGAAGCCCCCACGCCCGCTTTGCCTAGCTCGTGCGAGCCCACGCCGTCGTCGCTCTCCGTCGCCGTCGCCGCCGTCAGCCACCACCGATCGCCGCCCGAGCTACCGCTGCCCCTCTCCGCCGTTCCTCCGCCCGAACCGGCGCCGGATCCGCCTCCTCCAGCCCCAAATCAGTGGCTGCAAAAATGGGTATGGCAGCCCATTCGTGGCCCGTTTTGGCCGCCTTCCCGAGCCCGGATGCTCGGCCCGCTTTGAGGAAAGTTGTTCTCCTCGGCGTCCCCGTCGTTTTGGTTCGCTCGGCTCGCTAATCCGGTGAGTTTAACTCACTAAACCTCGCTTAGAGGGTTAATTATGCTTTAGGTGTGATTAACTTAAGTTAATTAAGCTTAGGTGGTTAGTTTAGTTTATTTAATTGTGACTTAGATTAAGAGGTTTGTTTAATTTAAAGCATGTTTAATTAAATGCTAAGAGAGTTCATTTAATAATAAACATTGATGTGACATAATAGGTTTTATTTTTGATTTATTTAAATGTTTCGAAATTCTGGAATTTATAATATTATATTATATTCCGAAATTATTAAAATAATATTAAAAAAAACGGAAAAATTATTTTTGACCCCGGTTGCTCAGAATTTCGTGCCGATCGCTGTATGTGTGCTCGGATTTTGAAATTAATGGTTGGATATTGTAAATTGAGCATGGATGATGAAAAATATGAATATTATTATTTAATTAATTTTCGGAATAAATTTAATTATTTATTAAAATTCAAAAATTTCGTCGAGACCCTAAACTCTCAGAATTTCGTGCCGATCGTTGCTGTGTATGTAGAATTTGAATTTAATAATTGATTGTGGCAAATTGAGTGTTGATTGTGATAAATATGGAGTTTATTCATAAAATCCCAAGTGTCGAGTTCGGCATTAAAATTAGATTGTTAATGGCTAATATCGTAATTGGATTATGTGAGTGAAAAGTAAAGTATCCAAGGATCGGTATCGAATTGTGGTGTGCTAGTTGAAAGGCTCGGGTCGCGGTAGTGGCTAGGCCGATTTGGATCCTTATTCTTTTAGAATGCCGTCAAGAGAATGACGTGGCTTGGTTGCGATAGTGGCGAGACCGATTTGGACCTTTATTCTTCTAGAAATGCTGTCGATAGAACGACGTGGCTTGGTTGCGAGTAGTGGCGAGACCGATTTGGACCTTTATTCTTCTAGAAATGCTGTCGATAGAACGACGTGGCTTGGTCGCGTAGTGGCGAGACCGTTGGACCTTTATTCTTCTAGAAATCTTTGTCGATAGAACGACGTGGCTTGGTATAGTGGCGAGACCGATTTGGACCTTTATTCTTCTAGAAATGCTGTCGATAGAACGACGTGGCTTGGTCGCAGTAGTGGCGGGACCAACTGGACCTTTATTCCTCTAGAAATGGCGTAATGTTAGTAGATATCTGACCTGCGAGTAGGCTATGCCATTATGTGGCAGTGAATAATAATTGGGATGCGTGCTAAGTGCGATCGTGATTTATATAAAAGTGATGGCGTTCCAATTGTTTGAATTATCTTACTACCTGAAATTGTGTGATACAAATTGTGCTAACTGCGGGGAAGGCGAGGCGAGGTAGGTTCTCTCGTGTGATGTGGTTAGGCCACCCTTGGGCGTATTTTCTTTCTAATAGGGGTTTAGGGGGGTTGAACTTGCTGAGACGTTGTCTCGGTGGTTATTGAATAACCATTTCGGGTTCTTGGTGGGCGGAGCGGCGGATAGCTTTGGTTGGCCTTAAAGAATTGGAGAAGTGAAGTCATAAGGATTGGAGATCGTGTCCGACTTGTAGGTCGTAGGACAATTCCTTTTTAAGAGCCGGTCTTTTGTAGACTTTTGGCTATAAGCTTTTGATTGTAATTCTGTTGAATTATGAAAGTGATATGTTGTGGTTTTACTTCCTGCTTTTCTATCCCGTATTTAATTGTTAGGGGTTTTATAATACGTTCTGCTTGCGCAATATTAAATGAATGGGGTCGGCGACACTACCTGGGAATGTCGCATTTGATCGACCGCAGTGGGATGTGCGCGCGCTCGGGGTTCAGGGCGTGACATCCCCGTTTAAGTGGTATCAGAGCATGGTCTGTGTATGGAGTGATAAGGTGCGATGAGTCATGGGATAGTTAGTAGGAAATGCTTTTAATATATTGATGCATGTGATTGATAGCTGTTTGGTAGCTTGTTTGTGGGGTCTCTCAAATTCTAACCTGATGTTGGAATCGGAAAACAGGTGTCTATAAAGAGCCTATAGGATGAGTGACCAGGAGTGGAGGACTCCTTGGAGAAGGTCGATAGGACCTATACCTCGAGGTAGGATGCTGACAAGAGTCGGTACCCGAGGTAGAGCGCAGGCTTAGACCAGCATGAGTGTGAGAGTACCGCCGCAAGTCGGTACTTAGAGTGTAGCAGCACCGAACGATCTTAGGTTTGTTGGGATCGTTCAGGCGCTAGTGTCCCTTGGAAGCTTGTTGGGTAAGTGAGTTCAGGACTGAGCCATTGCTGTTGCCGTTGTTTTAACCGCTGCCAGTGTTGTGACCTTTTAATTGTTGTGCCTGTTGAGGCCCAATCTGGAGTTGTGATCAAGGATCAAGCCTCCGTATCTGAGTCAAGGTTCAGTTTAGACAGAGATGGAAATCAATTGGGGAGAAAGGCCGATGTCAGAAGAAAGGTGCCCTGTTTCACCTAACCAGAAAGGTAGAATTGAAAAGTCAGTGCTCAACTCGATCGATGGGTGTCGTGTCTGTAACAAAGGGCATGGATCTGTCCCGTGCTGTAAGAGGGAAAGAACTTGTTACAGGTGTCGCCAATAAGGTCGTTTGATCAAAGATTGCCCGTATAGGCAAATGAAACCATAGCTGTTTCTGTCACCGCCGTTGATAAGACAGAACAAAAGAAGCATGTTTTGAGACATTTAGTGGAGTACTTGGAATGGACCTCAGTGCAAGGATGGGTGCATGATGTCACTTGATGGGAAGTAGAGGACTCTCTGATTGTGTGCCGAGCTTATGGAAAGGGGGCTCGAGTCAGCCCAGTGTCAGAGTAAAAAGGGAAACATGCTTTGAATGTGGCCAGCATGGCCGACAAGTTAAGAATTGTTCGTGTAAGTTCAGGAGAGTGTAAGCATTATTACTGTAGATAGAACGCCACTAGAATGGCTAGAAGAGCATGAAGGGATCGACTATGCATCAATCAGAATGAGAATGTTTTTGAGATGTTTTATGCAGAGTAATGCAGCAGAATTTTCAGTGAAGGTTGTAGGGTTTTCGTTGTGGTAATAAAGTAATAGGAAGATGAGTCTCTGACTATAGTTATACCTGATGGGTTTGCTTATGTATGACTTGGAAGTCATCTATGAAAAGGTTTGGCTCGAGGAGCTTTCTGCTGTTGTGAATCGTGGCAGTGATATAATTCAATTTGTTCAGTTAGCGTATAAAAGTTTTGAATTACTGAAAGTTGAAGAGGAACTTCAATCCTTGTTAGTCATCACTGAAGATGACTTGGTTCTGGCCGTTGGTTATTGAATCTACATGGCAGTTGTAATGGATGCGTTAGTTGAAGAGCCGGATATGGAGATCATAATCGTGGTACATAAGTTTTCTAAGGTATTTTCTGAAGAATTATCAGGTTTGTTGTCAGGAAGAGAAATGGAGTTCGCGATTGAATTAGCACCCGGAACAGAGCCAGTCCCTAAGGCTCCTTATCGGATGGTGTTACCCGAGTTAAAAGGATTGAAGGTGTAGATGCAGGAAGTGTTGGATAGGGGATTCATACTTTCCAGTGCATAACCTTTGGGAGCACCAGTTTTGTACATGAAGGAGAAATGTGGTTCGTTGTGGTTGTATATCGATATTCCTCAAGATCAACTGGAGGTCAGGTTATCATCAATTGAGGATCAGGAAGAAAGACACACCGAAGTTAGCATCTCGTACCCGATATGGCAATTATGAATTCGCTGTAATACCGTATGGTTTGATGGACACCATAGCTATTTGTTTGGGTCTAATGAGCGGAATGTTTAAGGGTACTTGAATCAGTTGTGATCGTGTTCATTGAAGTTATCCTGGTGTGTTCGAAGAGTGCCGAGGGGCACAAGAGACGTTTGTGGATGGTACTTCAGACCTTGAGTACTCTTGAATTTTACAATAAGCTTAGCAGATGCGAGTTTTGGATGACTCGTGTTGCGTATGTGTCCCGTCAGTTAAGACCTCGGGAGTTGAATATGAGACAGCATCGCTGGATGGAACTCATTAAGGATTATGACTATGACATTTTGTATCATTTTGGAAAGATGAGCAAAGTCGCAGATGCACTGAGTCGAGAGTCCTTAGTTGTACAGTTGGCACTCAAGGATTGGATCTTACTTAAGGAATTCCGAAATTAAGTTTTCAAATTTAAGGAATGCCACCTTTTGAATCTTAAGAGTTTAGATCATAATCAAATCGCTTCAGTGGACAGATTCAGAAATTCAGAAGATTCTATTAGAGAATACGAGATGAGAGAGAGATTGACTTTCAAGATTTCCGAGGCGTAACGCTAAGGTTCTGAGGACGATTGCATGTAATTGTCGATACAGAGATTAAAGAAGAGATCTTATGGGAAGCTCATCATAGCAATTTCAGCGTTGTCCAGACAGTACAAAGATGAGTCAGGATCTACATCATCGAGATTGGTAGATCGGTATGAAGATAGATATCGTTGAACAAGTTGCAAGTATCAGAGATGTCAGTAAGTGGAAGTTCAGTGATGTAAACCAGGATGACTTTTACCATCACTTGAGATTCTTAAGTGAGAATGAAAATATATCACAATGGGACATTGTGACGAGCTTACTAAGGATTCAAGGGATTACTGATACCATTTGAGAATAATAGTCGATTGATAGATGGAGTTGGTCCACTTTGGTACAGTATGAATAGATCTTGTTTTGAGCGTGTGACATCCTAATTTTCAAACTCTGATTTCGATTGGTTAAATTGGGCATGTCATCGACGCGATTACAGTGTTTTTCTCTGAGTTGGCCACTTACGAGATAACTAGACTAGTTGGGTGAGTTATTAAGGACTTTAAGGTAAATAGACTTGAGAATGCGACCAGAAATCGACTTCTCGACCGTGCTCATCTTTAGAGATCACTACGGCACAGTTAAAAATCGAATTAAGATCAGAGATAGGTTGGCTCGACTGAGATGAATGACCAATCGTGGGTGACCCCACTAAATTGGAAAACTCTCGTCGACTGGCACTAATTTGACTTTACTGTCGGTTTGGTACCCTGTGTCCGTATTTGAATCTTTGAGATTTTCACGACAATTGAGAGTCGCCAATGTGTCGAGTGGGAAAATTGACCACAAGTCATTTGTCCTAAAAAGCTCTGAACACTACCCAATAGCCTAGGTCACACTAAAAGCGTGTCGGAGTGAAATTAACCGCCAATCTAAATTCGATTTCAGAAATTGAGGATTCTATCTTGTCACAAAGTGGGTATATCGAAGTGTGTGAGCATTAGATAATTCACCAACATGGAGTGCCGGGGATGAATTATATTTCGGATCCATATCATAGATTATAAGTTTCGTAGAATTTTCAGAAGGTTCTTCCTTAATCAATGCATAGCAGAAAGTGTAGAATTTTAATTGCAGAGATGAAGTCAAGGAAAGAAAGATCACAGGCCAAAGTCTGTACAGTAGTCAGTGATTGCAGTTGCTAAGAACAGTGCCAGCGTTATATAAGATCTTGACCAGAAATTCCCAGTTTCAGCAGATTAGTCAGATAGTTTCTTTTAATCAGTGCAAAGCAGAGTGTTCAGAACTTCAGTTGTTGAGATGAGATCAGAGATCAGAAAATCGCAGGTCTAGAGTTGGTTTAGAAATCAGTGATTCAATCACAGTTAGCAGGGACAATCTTGAGACCTTTAGAATTTTAGCTTAGCAGATGCGCCATTTAGCTTCGCAGATTTTTAATCTCAAAATCGCCAGTTTAGCTTCGCAGATTTTGTGTTGAAGACCTTTAGAATTTTAAGTGGGCAAGTGTTTAGTATTTTGGATCCAAAGTTGTTTGGGCAAGGTAATAGTGATATGGCAACATTAGTGCAGAAAAAGCAACATAAGAAAGAGAAGAGGATATGAGACGACTGTACCCTCACCTCCTTGTTAAGAATTAATAAAGGTTTAAATTTCGAGGATGAAATTTTTATAAGAGGGGAAGAGTTGTGACATCCTGATTTTCGGGTTTTAATTTCGACTGGATAAATAGGGCCGTCTTCGTTCAATTGAAGCCAGAGATTGTGAAATTGGGATGCAAGTACGCCACAGTGGCAAGGAAAAATACCAATTTGATTGATGAGGTGTTGAATGAATTAATGGGGGTCAATTTGATTTAATTCAAGTGGGATTAAGATTTAATTGGAAGAGAATTGATGAGAATTGAAGAAATGGGTCGTACAAGAATTGGACCCCGGCGGAAAAATAAAATGGACCCATTGGAAGAGGTTGTGGAGGATTGGGTGAGTGGAGTGTGATGTCACCCATGATGTCATGGTGGTGGGCCATTTTTGTGGGTTAAAGAAAAGAGAAAAAGAAAAGAAAAAAAGCCCCCTCTTCTCTCTCCACCCTCTCTTCTTCTTCCTCCCGTGCGATTCCTCCATGGCCATCTTCTTCTTCTTCCTTGGACGCTTCCAGCAGCCCGCGCCCCGCTTCATCCCGCTCGTCCGTCAAATAGAAATTGCCTCGCCCATGGAGCTGCCATTGCTTCGCCGCGGAGCCGCCACGGTCGTCGCCGTCGCCGTGCGTTTGCGTGAAGCCCCCACGCCCGCTTCGCCTAGCTCGTGCGAGCCCACGCCGTCGTCGCTCTCCGTCGCCGTCGCCGCCGTGAGCCACCACCGTCGCCGCCCGAGCTACCGCTGCCCCTCTCCGTTCCTCCGCCCGAACCGGCGCCGGATCCGCCTCCTCCAGCCCCAAATCAGTGGCTGCAAAAATGGGTATGGCAGCCCATTCGTGGCCCGTTTTGGCCGCCTTCCCGAGCCCGGATGCTCGGCCCGCTTTGAGGAAAGTTGTTCTCCTCGGCGTCCCCGTCGTTTTGGTTCGCTCGGCTCGCTAATCCGGTGAGTTTAACTCACTAAACCTCGCTTAGAGGGTTAATTATGCTTTAGGTGTGATTAACTTAAGTTAATTAAGCTTAGGTGGTTAGTTTAGTTTATTTAATTGTGACTTAGATTAAGAGGTTTGTTTAATTTAAAGCATGTTTAATTAAATGCTAAGAGAGTTCATTTAATAATAAACATTGATGTGACATAATAGGTTTTATTTTTTATTTATTTAAATGTTTCGAAATTCTGGAATTTATAATATTATATTATATTCCGAAATTATTAAAATAATATTATAAAAAAAAAAACGGAAAAATTATTTTTGACCCGGTTGCTCAGAATTTCGTGCCGATCGCTGCTTTGTGTGCTCGGATTTTGAAATTGATGGTTGGATATTGTAAATTGAGCATGGATGATGAAAAATATGAATATTATTATTTAATTAATTTTCGGAATAAATTTAATTATTTATTAAAATTCAAAAATTTCGTCGAGACCCTAAACTCTCAGAATTTCGTGCCGATCGTTGCTGTGTATGTAGAATTTGAATTTAATGATTGATTGTGGCAAATTGAGTGTTGATTGTGATAAATATGGAGTTTATTCATAAAATCCCAAGTGTCGAGTTCGGCATTAAAATTAGATTGTTAATGGCTAATATCGTAATTGGATTATGTGAGTGAAAAGTAAAGTATCCAAGGATCGGTATCGAATTGTGGTGTGCTAGTTGAAAGGCTCGGGTCGCAGTAGTGGCTAGGCCGACTGGATCCTTATTCTTTTAGAATGCCGTCAAGAGAATGATGTGGCTTGGTTGCAGTAGTGGCGAGACCGAGCATTGGACCTTTATTCTTCTAGAAATGCTGTCGATAGAACGACGTGGCTTGGTTGCGATAGTGGCGAGACCGATTGGACCTTTATTCTTCTAGAAATGCTTTGTCGATAGAACGACGTGGCTTGGTCGCATGTAGTGGCGAGACCGATTTTGGACCTTTATTCTTCTAGAAATGCTGTCGATAGAACGACGTGGCTTGGTCACAGTAGTGGCGAGACCGACTGGACCTTTATTCTTCTAGTAATGCTGTCGATAGAACGACGTGGCTTGGTCGCAGTAGTGGCGGGACCGACTGGACCTTTATTCCTCTAGAAATGGCGTAATGTTAGTAGATATCTGACCTGCGAGTAGGCTATGCCATTTTGTGGCAGTGAATAATAATTGGGATGCGTGCTAAGTGCGATCGTGATTTATATAAAAGTGATGGCGTTCCAATTGTTTGAATTATCTTACTACCTGAAATTGTGTGATACAAATTGTGCTAACCTGCAGGAAGGAATTGAGGCGAGGTAAGTTCTCTGTGTGATGTGGTTAGGCCACCCTTGGGCGTATTTTCTTTCTAATAGGGGTTTAGGGGGTTGAACTTGCTGAGACGTTGTCTCAGTGGTTATTGAATAACCATTTCAGGTTCTTGGTGGGCGGAGCGGCCAGATAGCTTTGGTTGGCCTTAAAGAATTGGAGAAGTGAAGTCATAAGGATTGGAGATCGTGTCCGACTTGTAGGTCGTAGGACAATTCCTTTTTAAGAGCCGGTCTTTTGTAGACTTTTGGCTGTAAGCTTTTGATTGTAATTCTGTTGAATTATGAAAGTGATATGTTGTGGTTTTGCTTCCTGCTTTTCTATCCCGTATTTAATTGTTAGGGGTTTTATAATACGTTCTGCTTGCGCAATATTAAATGAATGGGGTCGGCGACACTACCTGGGAATGTCGCATTTGATCGACCGTAGTGGGATGTGCGCGCGCTCGGGGTTCGGGGCGTGACAGGCTACTAACATTTTTAATAATTAAGTAATAGACTATACAGATGATATAACATGTAAAGGATATTATCAAAGTTTATACTTGGAAAAACTAGAAGACAAACTCTATACTAAAGCTGAACTTATTCAAACTATGTTCAAACCTTAAAGCTAAATCTGTTCAGAAGCAGATTATGTTCAGACTTACCTTCAGATTGTAAAGTCTATTGCACTCAGACTCAGATTGTAAAGTCTATTACACTCAGACTCTACTTCAGACGAAAGACACTCAAACTCTACTTCAGATGGAAGACACTCAGACTCTACTTCAGACGGGACACTCTTAGACTTTACATCCAGAACGAGACATAAGTCCAGGACGTGACAAAGTCTAGAATAGACTCAACTTGAAGAGTTTAAACCCGTTCTAGACTTTACAAAGTCTACTTCCCCCGTAGAGGTTCAGACTTCTGGAGAACAGCAACAAATTCAAAACGAAACATGTTTAGAACAAAACAACTTGACAAAACGTAACACAAGCCCCAACCATATAATGACTAGTAATCTAGTTTGGATTCTACATCAAGATAGATTTGATTGACTCAATCTAATTAATTGACAATTTAGATCTTGAAGACAAGAACTTTCTATACGAAGAAGCTCTACTTATGGAAACCAAGATTATGTTTGTATGGGCGATCCGAATCAATTTGGGGTTCTACTTTTATCACTTGACGACTACCAAATCTTCTAGATACAGATATGTCCAATGTATAGATTGGAAGAGAATCCTCTAAGATACTGTCCAACGGCTAGTTTGGAAGTAGAGGAGTATTTAAGGAGATCAAGGACCGATGAGCAAGTAAGAGACGAGGCTTAAAATTTATAATTCCAAAGTTTGAGCGACCTTCAATCATACACTTGTCTTTGATGAGCTTAAAGAGAGAAATACCAAAAGAGTGACTTAGTGAGATAGTGCGATCTATCACTAAGTATTTACACTCAAAGTTGTAATCTCTTGTTGATTGCATAGTGGAATCTAGTAAAAGGCTATTAGTATGAGAGAGTGGGTGTAGGCTTGATCTAAGCCGAACCACTATAAACCTTGTGTTCTTATTCGCTTCCCTCAACTCGTTTATTTTAACTCGTAGCTCTATTTAACTGTTTAAGTTTAAACTCCTTTATTTCGTTTAAAGTTTTATCTAACTGCTAAAGTCTGAATTCGTCTTTAGTCTATCTTTTTCTAAAAGCAATTATTACTTTTGAATCTTGCGAGAATTTTTTTCACACCTATTCACCCTCCTCTAAGTGTTATTACTAGCCCTTTCAATTGGTATCAGAGCTTGTGTGCTTATTCTATTGAAGTGTTTTTACTTCTAAAGCTAAAGATCTATGGCTAGTATTTTGGCTCCAAGTTTGGTTGAAGGCCAAAATAACATTAGACCACCATTTTTTGATGGAAATGAATATAACGTGTGGAAAAACAAAATGAATACATTCCTAAGATCCAAAGATCCCTTGCAATGAGATGTTGTGGAAAAGGGAATCAATTACACTGCTGCGTCTACATCAAATAAGAATAGCAAAGACAAAGAAACCAAACTCCATTCTCCTATGTCTCGAACAGAGATGTCCAAAAGAGAAACTCTTCATGTAAAAGCCATTTATTCTTTATATCGTGCCATGTCTCCTGTCGAATATAACATAATTTTTTTATGTGAAACAATAAAAGAAATTTGGGATAGACTTCATGTTACTTATGAAAGAACTGATCGTATAAAAGAGACAAAAGTAAACTTCCTGCTCAGCAAATATGAATCATTCAAGATGAAGTAAGGAGAGTCGATTAGAGATATGTTCAGCTGTTTTACATAAATTGTAAACAATTTGGTGTATCAAGGTCATCCAATTTCTTCCCCAATGAAGGTCAACAAACTTCTGTGAGGTCTCTCAAAAGATTGGAACCATGTTAAGACCTCAATCCGAGAGACTCAAAAGATTATGCCACTCTCTGTTGATGAATTGATTGGCACTCTTCAATCCTACGAAGTGGAACGAATCGTTGGTAAAGATCCTAAATGTAAGAAGTCCATCGCTTTAATATCTAATGCTGATTTTGATGATACAGACTCAGAAAATGACATGGACGAAGAAAAACTTGCTTTTATGATTAAGAAATTCAAAAAGCTGAGTAGAAAATGAAAGAAATTTAGTGGAAGAAAACGATACAAACAAAATGAGTAGAAAAGAACCATGAAAGAAGATGACAAGCAAGAATATATATGCTTTATGGCATATTCAAACTCAGACTCAAATTTTGAATCAGAATCAGACTCAGAATCAAAGTTTGACTCAGACATAGACTCAGAATTCAATGAGAAAATCGAGGTAAGTCATTCAACAATTCCTATCAAGGGATCTCCGAACTAAAAAATGAGAATTCACGTCTTAGGCAACAGGATCTTTCTCGAAAAGAAAAGTTTGAAATTTTGCAAAAAGATTTTCTACAAACAAAAGAAAGTCGAGATTTACTTGTCAAAGAAAATGATTCTTTAAAAAATGAATTTTCAAATATTTCGACAATGGTTCAAAAACTTTAGAGCATATTCTTTCCATACAAGTTTCTTGCTATAATAAGTCGGGACTTGGTTTCAATAAGGAAAGTAATTCTTTAATTGATTTTCCTAAAGTAAAAGAGAGACTTAGACAAAAACCTTCAAAGGCATTTTACAAAAATCATTTTCAAAAAGTGTTTGTAAAACCTGTTGGTCGAAATGCCCTCAAGTGTTTAAATTGTGGAGACTCAGAACACTTTGAGAAAGAATGTCCTAAAATCTAGAGACCTATTAATAAAGATTGGATAAAAATGGCATATTCTACGAACTTTCATGGACAAGAAAAAATGGGTACTAAAGAAAAGATGAGTTGTTTCTACAGGAAATAAAGGAAAAAAAGAAAGAGAATTTGGTAAGGAATGTATTTTTTTTTTTAATTTGGACACATAATTCTCATTATGCTTGATATTCGATATATCCTTGGTTGATTGAGATTTTATAATGATCATATTTTGTTTTAAGAAAGAATCATATGATTTGTTTTTGTGATCCGTGAGTTGCGATTTGATCTAATATGTGTGATTAATTTGATATCTTTCTTAGAGATAATGCAAATTATTTTGTCTAATTTTGTGCTCTCTAATTTTGTTATATTTTTCAAAGTGAAAATCTATTTTATTTGATATTAATTTATTGTGCAAAGATATTCTTTCTTTAAAATACTTTGTTATGATGAATTAAGAAATACTATTTGTTTATCTATGGAGATTTTCTATTTTGCTCTAACCAAATGGAAAGATCCATGGATACCAAAAAGAAAATGAGTTGATTGCAGGAAATTCAATAAGGCAAGAATGATTGCGAATCTACGCAGATTTTGGTGCAATAAGAAAAGAATCTCAGGCAAAGATTGGTAATGATCTTTTCTTTTAATCAATGGTATATTTGAAACATATACCTTGGGTAAGAAAATATTTTTTTTATCAACCTGCCTTGCAATATCAACTTTCCTATGAATAATATATGATTTATATCTTTTGTCATAAATATAAAGCATTGCAATTTTTTTTTTTTTGGCACGTGATAGCAATCTCAACCTTCTTTTTGCGAAATGATTCAATAATATATTTTTGAGATTTACGCTAAGGAAATCCATTTGATCTTGAAATATATTATTGCATATTCATAGAAATTCTTGCTATATTCTTAAAAGATATATCATATCTAACAAGTTTGATCCGTAAATCAAAGGAATGTATTGTGTGTTATTTTTTGCAAAGATTATGATCTGTTAGACAAGAATTTGCAAGTAGCAAAAGAATTTTCCATAAGGATTTTGGAAAGCTCGATCTGAAAATTGTGGAGATACTATTTCTTGGAAGCTCAAAAATTCTCTTCATTGCGCAAAGTTTTTGCAATTTTTTTAGCAAGTCCCTAATGTGTCGTACGAAAGGTTGAGTTCGAGACGAGCTAGAAGAAAATAAATTTCTACCTTGAATTTCAAAAAGCAAATGATCGTTGCGGATGTTGCTACAAAGGAAAAATATTCTGCTCAACGTGCACAAGCCACAATTAGTGCTATTCGCAAATATTTTCATGATGATAGGGGGAGAAAGCGAATCCAAAAGGAATGGAAATGATCGTGATCACCTCAAAAAGGCAAGAATGATTGCGAATCTACGCAGATTTTGATCAATTAAGTGATTACATATTTTTGATATTCCATTTATTTGTAAAAGCTGATTTTTTAGAAATTGTGTTTCATGTAAGATATATTTGTTATCGTTTTATATTCTCTACATGATACTATTTCTATTGTTATCACTTTTTGATTATGACAAAAAGGGGGAGAGAATATAAATATGCAATATGTGTTGATTGGTTGATATTATTGCACAATATTGAGCTGTGATTATTTTTTTTTATATATTATTATGCTCAATCTATTTGCTGTCTTTTGATTTGAATCACATTTTTTTCTTTGAAAATCTAAAATTTGGTGAATGATTTATCAATATTTTAGAAAGTATGATTACACATCTGTATATTCAAAGATTGTTTTGTCATCATAGAAAATGGGGAGATTGTTAGGGAAATCCCTTATAATGTTTTGAAAATGACAAAATAAATCAAAGGCTACTAATATGTTTAATGGTTGAGTAATATTCTATGCAAATTAATAAAAATTCTAAAGGATATTATCAAAGTCTATACTTGGAAAAATCATAAGATAAACTCTATGCTAAAGTTGAACTTATTCAAACTATGTCCAGACTTTAAAGCTAAATCTGTTCGAAGCAGAATATGTTCAGACTTATGTCAAGATGGTAAAGTCTATTGCACTCAGACTCAGATTTTAAAGTATATTGCACTCAGACTTAGATTCTAAAGTTTATTGCACTCAGACTCTACTTCAAACGAAAGACACTCAGACTCTACTTTAGACGGAACACTCTCAGACTTTACATCTAGAACAAGACATAAATCCAAAACGTGACAAGGTCCAGAACAGACTTAACTTGAAGAGTCTGAACCTATTCTAGACTTTACAAAGTCTATTTCCCCCAAAGAGGTTCATACTTCTAGAGAACAGCAACAAGTTCATAACATAACAAATTTAGAACGAAGCATGTTCAAAACAAAACAACTTGACAGAACGTAACACAAGCCCCAAACGTATAACGACTAGCGATCTAGTTTGGATTCTACATCAAAATAGATTTGATTGACTCGATCTAATTGATTGACAATTGGATCTTGAAGACAAAAACTTTCTATAAGAAAAAACTCTACTTATGGAAACCAAAATTATGTTTGTATGGACGATCAGAATCAATCTGCGATTCTATTTCTATCACTCAATGTCTACCAAATCTTATAGATACAGATCTGTACAATGAGTAGATTGGAAGACAATCATCTAAGATACTGTCCAACAGCTAGTTTGAAAGTGGAGAAGTATTTAAGGAAATCAATGACAGATGAGCAAGTAAGAGACAGAGCGTAGAATTTATAATTCCAAAGTCCGACTGACCTTTGATCATACACTTGTCTTTGGTGAGCTTAAATGTTTGTGATCGTGAGATAAATACCAAAAAAGTGACTTAGTAAGATAGTATGATCTAACACTAAGTGTTTGCACTCAAAGTTGTAATCTCTTATTGATTGCATAGTGGAATTCAGCAAAAGGCTATTAGCATGGGAGAGTAGATATAGGTTAGATCTAAGCCGAACCACTATAAATCTTATGTTCTTATTCTCTTCCCTCAACTCCTTTATTTTGACTCGTAGCTCTATTTAACCGTTTAAGTTTAAACTCCTTTATTTTGTTTAAAGTTTTATCTAACTGCTAAAGTCTGAATTCGTCTTTAGTCTGTCTTTTTCTAAAAGCAATTATTACTTCTGAATCTTGCGAGAATTTTTTTTTACACCTATTCACCCCCTCTAGGTGTTATTACTAGCCCTTTCAACTTTGATGTGTGAGTCCAAAATATTTTGATGAACATTTATACAATAAATTCATTTACTTTTTATTTTGTCAAGAGGCTTTCCAATTACCATTGAGATCAAACATCGTAGTGATGGATCACAACATCTCAAGATTAGGGGCTTTCTGATTAAACCATGCAAATGGAGAAATTACCAAGAAACTTTTAAACACATTGTACTTATGCCAATTTAATCCTAAACATTTCATGATTTGCCAATAAGCCAATTTTAGTTGAAAATCGCTCAAATGAACGTCAAGCGCCCTATGTTGCATAACTGGCATTGACATAGATAATTTTTCAATACTTTTTTAATCCTTTTTTTTTTTACTTTCTTTGTTTTCATGTTTCTTTTTGCTGGACAAGCAATGCCCGATGAGGCTTGCCTTTTCCCGAGCAATGCTCAACAAGGCCAACCCTAACCTAGGCTAGGCAACCTCACTGGGCCTCACTCTCACCAGACCTTATGAATAAGGCCCTCATCAATGCTCACCTGAGCTAGTGAGCAGCCATTGGTAAATAGAAGGAAAGAAAAAGAAAGGAAAAAGAAAAATCAAAAGATTAGGGATTGAATTAGTAAAAATACAATAGATTTAAAATGTGGTTGAAATATGCGATCGGTAAAATCTTCGCCGTTAAAACTTTACCAGTCATCTACGTTATATTCAAATATATTGGTCTCTCTCTATCTTACGTTTGACTAGGGGGAGAAAGCAATTGTGAAGAGTGATCTTTGCGATGAATCAACTTCTCTCACATGATGTCATCCCATCACTTGGGAAAATTTATTCCCTGGGCCGATCTCGAAAGTGGTAGGGACTGAACCTAGGCCAGTTCAGCGCCAACCTCGGTAAGCCCTAAGCTGGATCATCTCGGCATTGTTGCTTTCACAATCGCTTAGGGCAGGTGTATCATCGACGTTAGTTCGCAATTTTCCATTTAATCACAAGGGATTGAAGGCATGGGAAGAAGTTGGTCGCTAGCAGCGGGTATGCTCAAACAAGTCCGCTTAACATGTTAGATCTACAATCTTATCAACTGTTTAATAATTGCAGTAATAAAGTCAGTGTTGACACCTAAATTTTGACTAATCATTTAGTAATTAATTGCATAAAATTTAGGGATTAATCTTTAACCCCTAAGAAAAAATAGTAAAAATAGTTGCATTTCATGTAGTCGCATTTGCATCGGTACTAAGAGGACAACAAGAAGCAGGGGCTCGCGGCCTATTGCATGCACAAAAGGATGGTCCGTTTTTCACTAGTCTGAACACGCATAAAAAATGAGGAAAGAAGCTCCCGCACGTCCATTGTCTATTCTTCATTAATGCATGCACAAATTCGGTGGACGTGCGGATTCGGGAGAAATCTTCAAAGAAGCAAAAGCAGCTCACAACATATTATATAATATGCCCATATTGTGTTGATGGCGCAATGAAAATTCACCGTAGAAGAAACCTCCTCATTAATGCATGTACATACACGCACGAAATGGGGGATGTAAAAATCATACATGCACCTGCAAGAAGATTTCCTTGTTGAAGAGCGGAGTGGTGGCCGAAAGAATGGTCTGGAGAAAGATTAAAAAATGGCAAAGTTCAGCTTAAATTCTGGAAAAGTTGCGGCTGCATCTTGTCACAATAAAGTTGGCTATCTTCAAGAGACAATGAACGGCCTATAAATAAGACCCCAAGAAGCCGCGTCAAAAGGGGGGGAGAACGAAAGATTTCTTGAGAGGATTGTGAGAGCCGTTTAAAAAAAGAGAGCCATTGTGGAGAGAACCTGCAAAAGAAAATATGAAGTCAGGGGGAGGAGATTAAAAAAAGAAAGGAAAAAGTAGAGAGAGGGACCGCAGAGAGTGAGACGTGAGAGAGAGGTGATTAAAAAAAGAAAGAAAAAAGCAAGGACAAGACCCCTACTGTTCATCTTCTCCAGGAGCTCTTCGCTGCAAAATTTCCACCGGTTTGTGCTACCCCCGCATCCATGCCGTTGCCTCGCCGTCCGGAGCACCGCACCAGCAGCCGAACAACCCGACGCCCCAGCTGCCCATTACCGCCGGAGCCCCGAACTCTCTCGCCACTGCAGCCCGCACCACCGCGCCAGTTCCGAGCCGGCCACCGCTCCCTCCGCCCGAGATCCAGCCACGACGCCGTGCCGCCGCACCCCTACGCGAGCACCCTCCAGCCCACACCAACAGCAACCCCCCGCGCTCCACCCTCCGCGAGCCGCCGTCTGCAACCCTCCGCCCGAGCACCGGTGCCACAGCAACTCGCCGTGCTCTTCCCCGAGCCCCTCGTGCCGCACCACCGAGCCCACTCGTCGCCCACCGCCGACCCGCTGAAGCCCGCCCGCGGACACGATCCGAGCTGCTGCCCCCGTTGCCGAGCCGCCTACACGCCTCGCGTTGGTCCGACGCTCGACGAACCCCCCCCTCCAGTGACGCCCGTTGCAGCCCGGAGCCGCGACCCGCGCGCCTTCGCCCGAGCACCGCCGTTCCGCCCTCTGCCGCTGCTGGTTCGCCGCGCCGCCCTTCGCCGGAGCTTCCGCGCCCGCCGCCCCTCACCGGACCCCGCCGGCGACCACCACCCTCGGCTGCGCACCCCCACGAAGCTGCCAAATCGTGCGTGGGAAAAGAAAAAGAAGACAACAAAAAAGAAAAAAAGCAAAAGGGGAACATTAGGTAGTTTTTTATTATTATTATCATATCTTTATTTTTTATATAGCTTATAGTTTGTTTTTATATAGTGTTTTTTTAGTGTGATTATTCATTAATGCATGATTGAGATTCCAATGGGAAATAACCCATCAAACTAGGGATTGGGAGTTTGATTTTCGCGCCCGAAATCCGACTCACGATCTCGTACAAAATCGACAATCCAATCTCATGCCCGAGATTCGATTCGCGATTTAATTTAAAATTGACCAATCCGATCTCATGCGCGAGTTATGATTTGTCAATTTTGGGTATTAATCTTATCTTGATTGGATTGGATATCGGGTTATTTGAATTAACTTTTGTTTTTGCATAAAAAATTCAAAAAAAATGCGAGTTAGATTAGGGCTAGGGTTAGCATTTAGTTTTTCTTTTTTTTTTAAAAAAAAAAATAAAAAAAATCCAAAAAAAAAAATGCATTTAGGATATTAGTTTTTAGAATTGCACGTGTCAATCTAGAATTAGACTTTTACTTCAAATTTTTATAACAAAAAAAATCCCAAAAAAAATTAATTAATTAATTTAGGATGCTACGTTTTTTTTTAGGTTGCATGTTTAATTGTGTGCAAATTTTTAAAATTTCATGAATTTTATATATATAAAAAACAAACTTAGTTTAAAAAATCATCATGCATTTTAGAATAGAATTGCATGTCTCATTTTAAGTTTCAATTTTTTAGGATAGATTGCATTTTTAGGAATAGAAATATCATGTGCACGTCATGTGGGATTAGGTTCATAAAATGCACGTCATGTAGAATTAGGCTCATTTAATTAAAAATTGCCCGTCATTATAATTAGGTCATTTTGATTTGCATATTTGATTATTGCATGTTCATTAAGAAAACACAAAAAATATTTTACTCATGTCATGTAGTTTAGAAAACATTGTCATGCCATTCCATGTTAGATTAGTAGCATGCATTGCATATTGCATGATTCTCATTAAATAAGTAAAAACCAAAAAAAAAAGGGGAATTTGCCTGTTAAATAGAAATCATATCTAGGTCTGTTGATGTGAATTCTAATCTAACAATGCAGATGCTTTCGTTGCTATGAGGTAGGTCCTGCAATTTATTCATCGCTTTCTTGGGTGTTAAATTGGTGGTTTGCGCATCCGCATGATCACCTCACATGTTAAGAAAATAAATTAAAATTAATTCAAGCTGCCTGCAAAAATATTTTTGAAAATAAAAAAAAAAAAAAGAATGGTACCGAAAGGGCATTAGAGAAATCTAGTGTAACCAAGTCCCCGAACTCACAATCTCGGTTCGTAGGAGTGAAGTAATTCTCCCATTACTTTACTTGGGTTTCTAATCGACCCACCAAAAATAGATTAGTGGCAACTCCATGATAAAAATCATTTGCATGTTAAGAACTTAAACCCTAAGTCGCGAATTGGTATGGGCTTGGGAGAGCTCGAGCTAAGTCTAGGCTTAGCAATCCATTAGCCGAACCCTTAGGTGGTCCAACCCGCTTCGGGGAGGTCGCGACAGCTTGGCGACTCCGCTAGGGACTTGAGTTGAAACTCTTAGTGGACTTAGGCCAATTTTCTTTTTTGAAAAATATTTTTGTTTGGCAGCAAGGATTCCAAGTACGCCCCTAACATTTAAGGTGTTAAATGTTTTTGCAGGATGGGAGGTATAAGGGGAAGTGTTTGCTGACCTTTGTTTTGCAGGGAGGTGTAGGAATGTATGGTTTATTTTCATGAACGAAGCGTTGTTTGATATAAACTGTTGTGCATGCCTACGCATTTGCACTACACTATTGCACACACAACCCGCCGCCGGACCTGGGCCGCATAGGATCATCTAGGATGGTATTGAGATGGATACCACTTTGACCGCATGCCCGCGGTATGAGTCGCCCATCTCAATCCCGAAGTTTCTTTTCTGGTGTCAAGAGTACCCACCTCGGTTCGCATGCCCGCAACCCAGGTCGGCTCTTTGACCAAGCCGAAGTCATGAGGACCCGACTTAGTTCGCACGCCCGCGGCTAGTCTGATCATTCTTGTGGCTTCACTTTGTTAAGCCTGATAGACTAGAAATCGAGCCACTTACCATGCGCATGTCTATGTGATTGCCCTTTGTTTATTGGTAAAGTAAGTCTTCTAAATTCGCACTCTTGCAATCTACTTACTTTATTATATCATTTTGTCGGTCCATGGCATTAGGATTGTCCTGAGTCTTGATCAATATACAATGGGAATACCGGACATTCGAATTATTCTCCCTCCAAAGGAAGAGCTTAGCGCATGGTGGGACAAGTTAGACCAAGTTGGCCGTCAATTTGTAGAGTCGCACATTAGTCGACTACTTCCATTGCTGCGTATCAACATCCATGGCGGCCTCATCCAAGCACTTGCTCATTGTTGGTGCCCCGAGACTTCTACTTTCATCTTCGGCGGTAAGCATGAACTCACGCCCACCTTGGAAGAGTATAGCATTGCCATAGGGAAACCTTTGAAAGCTGAATTAATTAGTCCACCTATCGAAATAAACCCCGTTGTGGCCTTATCCGATTTTCTGAGAATTAAGGAGGATAATGTAAGAAAGGTTTTAAAAGCTCATCGGAATACATGTCATGTATCTTTTCTAAAAGAATGTTTTGAAAATGGCAATTCATTTCAAATGAGAAGGGTTTTCCTTTTAGCTTTCTTTGGGTTTATACTTTTTCCTCATTGCAAGAATGCTATTAACCCTTTGATGGCTCACTTAGTTGAACAAGTGTTGGGAGGAAAAAATTTCGTAAACACTATTTTCGCTGAAACCTTTCTTTTCCTCACTCGATTTAAAGGAAGCGGTGATAAGACCTTCCATTCCTCTCCTGAGCTTTTACAAATTTGGTTTCTTTCTCATATAAAAGGGTTTGGTGGTTCAATGACTATACTTGATGTTAATAACTCTAATCACCCTATTATGAGATTTGAGAACAACCAAAAACATGCACCGGATTACCATTATTCTAGATGGCTAGCTTTCATGAAAAAACCGACTTCCAAGGGTTTCCTATGGCATGCTAAGTGGTTCCAAGTTCGTGTGGCGAGACTTTCATGTGGAGGTGTTGGCCCAATCCCTCTACTGGGATTCACCGGAGCAACGGAGTACTATCCAACTAGAGTAACCCGTCAGTATCAAGTTGTGCAAGAACTTCCCCCGACATTGCAAGCAGATCCACTCCAAGTCAGCTTCATTGATGGAGACCGAGGCCATGAAGATTCCATTCTCACAATTAAATCAATGTGGGATATGTGCCAGCCACGAAAACTCAAGTGGCCCGAGGAGGAGTTGAAGGGCAAAGAAATGAAGTACTATGCCTCAATTAAGTACATTCAACAACACAAGATTCCAGAGGAGTTACTTCCAAAGATACCAAAGGTGCCGCTGAAGATCACCAACCGCGCTGAGAATAAACGCCTCAAAAGGGTTGCTGAAAAAGCTCAAGAGGAGAATAAGCGATTGCGCCGAGTGGTGTCCCGAGTGTATATTGATCAAGCTAGATGAAGTGTTTGAGTCAATCTTGTTATTTCATTTCTAGATTAATGTTTAGGAAGTTGAGTCGTTTACTTTCCTAGTTCGTCTGTTTAGGGCATTTTAAGCTTCTATTTCATTAATGAAGTGCTTGAATCAATCTTGCTTCTATTTTGTTAGGATTGTCAAAAACTCCATTAGTGAATAAAAGTTTTAGACCTTTGCCATGGACCGGTGTATTTCATATGAGATACTTATTTTTGTCCGTTTCTTCAAATTAGGTGATAACGGATCCTCCACGTTCGCCCATCATTACACGATCAAGAGCAAAAATGGCCGACCAAATCGAAATGCGTGATCGTATGACCGCTGTGGAAAATCAACTCCAGCAGTTGCTCACCTCTATGCAACTTATGACAGATCAAATGCAATCCCTCCAAGTGCATCAGACTCTTGCACCCGCTCTCCCGAGATAGTAGTCCCAAAGCAGACGGACAAGGCCCAAATGGATGATGACGACATGCCTGAGTTGGAGGATGACCCACTGTTCGTCGCTGCCGAAAAAGCTAAGCCCAACAATGTCCCTAAGGCGGAGCAAGATGAACGCTTCGCCAAACTTGAAGAGAAACTGAAACAATTGCAAGAATCGCAGAATTCACTCCCGTTCGACTTGTTAGTTTATGAGAAAGTCAAAGTGCCGAAGAAGTTTAAGATGCCGGAGTTCGAGAAATACGATGGTACTTCCTGCCCAAAAGCTCATTTGCAAATGTACCACGTACGCATGGCCCAATACGTCAAGAACGAGCCTCTCATGATCCAATCGTTTCATGCAAGCTTGACGGGGCCCGCACTCAACTGGTACATAATGAAGAATGTAAACCTTCTCGACACCTGGAATGAAGTGGCCGACGCTTTCCTAAAGCAGTATAAGTTCAACATGGACATTGCACCTTCCGAGAGGATCTTGAGCGGATGGAGAAGAAGAAAAGTGAGTCATTTAAGGAGTACGCTGTAAGGTGGCGAAACTTGGCGGCTCAAATCACTCCTGAGCCTACAAACAAGGAGTTGATGAAGTTGTTCGTCAAGACTCTCCCATATGAGTTCCGTAACCGGATGGCTAGCACATACGTTGAGAACTTCAACCAGCTTATCCCAGTGGGTGAACAGATCGAGATGGGGCTAAGGGATGGATGGTTCAATGAACCAACTCTTTAGGGCAAAAGGTTCACCATGAAGAAAGATAAAGAACCAACCACTGAAGTCAATGTTGCATATGTGCAACCAGCCCCTAGTAAGCCTCCGATGGTTCGTGTCCCGGGAATCAGCAAGATGGAGGCCGAGTGCACGCACACGGCAATTCACCAAAAGGCAGTTCTCTCCTCTTCCGGCCCTCTATCTCGGGTCTTACCGATACTCCGAAACAAGGGATTGATCTCCCACGAACCAAAGCGGCCCAATGCTGAAAAATTCTCCAACTATGACCCCTCCAAAAAATGTGAGTATCATATGGGAGAGGTCGGCCATTCAACTGATGAATGTTTGACTTTGAAACACAAGATCCAAAATTTGTTGGATACTAAGGCATTTTCTTTCCGTACCACCCAACCGAATGTCAAGAAGAATCCGTTGCCGGAACATCGGGAAACGTGAATGCAATCTTCGAGTTCAATGCGGCAAAAAGATGAACTTGAAGGTGTGTCAAAGATATCTATAGCGGATTAGTTAGAGTTGGTTATTATCCGACAGATGAGAATCCTCCCTTGCCTACCATGAAGGAAAGGGTTCAAGAAATGGTTAAGGCTGGCATGATCATATATGCTGACCAAGCTGGAACAGTGTCAACTATCTCCGAAGTCGTCATTGATTGGGAGAAGGAATTTGCTAAGCTAAGTGCTGAAAAGAGTGAATCGAGATCCATTGATCGAGGACATGCCCCCACTTGAGGACGCCTCCGACCATGAAGGATTGATAGTGGAAGTGCCTTCAAGCGATGAAGAAATAATTATTGAGATGCCCCACTGTATGAGTACAAGGATAACAAAGCAGTCCCTTGGTCATACGAGCTAGATGTTGACTGATTACAAGGTGCTGGTCGGACCTATGCTCAAGCTAATGCCCAACCGCAAAGCCAATTCGACGAAGAGGCCAAGGAATTTCTGGCTATAATCAAAGCAAGTGAGTATAACGTGGTCGACCAGTTGCGGAAATTGCCCGCTCAGATCTCTTTACTTGAACTCTTGCAAACATCTCCTACACATCAAAAGTCTCTAATGAAGGTTCTAAGCGAAGTTCGTGTACCAGAGACGATCGAGGTAGACAGGTTGGAGGAATTCGTAGGATCGATTCTTCTTAAGGATTTAATAGCCTTTTCTGATGAAGAATTCCCTCTTGAGGGGAGGGGACATACTAAGGCATTATATATATCCGTCAAGTGCAAGGCTTCCCATGTGGCTCGAGTACTCATTGATAATGGGTCTGCCTTGAAATATTGTCCATTGGCGACTCTTCACCGCCTGAAAATAGATCCTTCAAAAATAAGTGCTGCAAAGACCTCCGTCCGAGCTTTTGATGGTACGAGAAAGGAGGTGATAGGGGAGACCCACCTTGATCTGCAAATAGGGCCGGTGATGTTCAACGTCCTTTTCCAGGTGATGGACATTCCTACCGCATTCAATTTTCTATTAGGGCGTCCTTGGATTCATATTGCTGGAGCTGTGCCATCAAGTCTCCACCAAAGTGTGAAATTTGTTGTCAAAGGAAAGCTAGTCATTGTTCATGGCGAGGAGGATCATCGGATCTATCATGAGACGGCTATCCCCTATGTCGAGCCGGAACGTAGGGAGGAGTCGAGCTACCAATCGTTTGAGCTCGTATCCACTATTCATGCATCTCGAGGATCGATAGCACCCATCCCTGATGTGTCAAATGCAGCAGTTATGGTAGCAAGAGTGATGGTTGGAAATGGCTTTATTCCTGGCCGTGGACTTGGTAAAAAAGAACAGGGCATCCGGAATCCTATTGAAGCCCCTCGAAGGTCTCGTTCCGCCGGATTAGGGTACCATGGAAAAGGTGGAGGACATGAACAAGAGAGGAAAAACTCATTACTCCTTGATATCTGCGAGACATTCCTCGGCCCTGCTAGAATGATGCATGATGAGGGAGGAGTGATCGACACCCGAGGTATCGTGCTCGATGAATGGAGTGGCATGGATGACTCGACAACTTCAAAGACAGAGGATCCAGATGATGGGATGGAAGGGATCACGACTCTATTCGATGATCTCCTCATAGGTGCCATTGATGAAGAACCATCGGAGGAAATGGGTGCTAGCCTACAAGAGTAACACGTTTACTTTTCTGCACTCCCCTGCGTGGGAATCCTATCTCTTTTAGGATTTGATGTTTTCTAGGGTTTGCTTATCGTATTATGTATGTCGTTTGTCAGAAGTTGATGTTTGCTAGGGTTTGATTGTTAGGGTTTCGTTTCACTTTGATTGCCGTACTTTTCAATCCAATAAATGTAATTTGGTTGATGAATATCAATTATGATTACAAGTTTTATTTTGAGGGCATGATGGGGTATACCAAACCAGCCCGTTGATGATATCCAACCGATGAAAGAAAAGAAAAATCCAAGGAGAATTCGAGGCCGGGCTTCATCATGCTTCCTTGTGTCAAAAAGTTTTTCCAAAATATTTTGCCAAAATTCTTTAAATAAAATAAAATTCAAAAAAAAAAAATCAATCAAAAAATTCAAAAGGAAGGAAAATTCGAAAAAAAAATAGAAAAGAAATTCATGCCTTTTAGCCCTGTTTGTCTTTCTGAACTATCCATTTTATGTTTCAGGAGCAGCCTTATGATAGGCAAAGAGGAGAAAATGGTCCAATCCAATGTCATGAGCGATGACGGTGATGACCCTGATGATCCAAATGGTGACTCCATTGGAGTACAACAAAGTTGGGAGCAACATGAAAAACCCAAAGTTCTCACCTCTGAGCAAACCGTCACTATCAATCTGAGTGATGCCGAGGAGCCCAAAGAGATAAAGATTGGGGCAAATCTTCCCAAAGATGAGGCCGAGCACGACTCAATTGCTAAAAGAATATCAAGATATCTTTGCTTGGACATACGCTGATATGCCGGGTTTAGATCCATCAATTGTGGAACATTGTTTGCCCACTAATCCAAACATGCATCCCTAAGAAGCGAAGCTTCGGAGGACTAAACCGAGCTCTCGAAGAAGATAGAAGAGGAAGTAATGAAACTTCTCAAAGTGGATTCATCGAAGTCTCGCAATACCCGAATGGGTGGCCAACATAGTACCGGTCATGAAGAAAGACGGTCGAGTCCGAGTGTGTGTTGATTATCGGGATTTGAACAAGGCCAGCCCAAAGGATGACTTCCCATTGCCACATATCGATGTTCTCGTGGATAGTACTTTTGCCGGATTTGAATTATTCTCTTTCATGGATGGTTTTTCGGCTACAACCAAATAAGAATGAAGGATGAAGACAAAGAGAAGACAGCATTTATCACCCCGTGGGGAACCTTTCATTATAAGGTCATGCCCTTCGGACTCAAAAATGCAGGGGCAACTTACCAACGAGCCATGGTTACGTTGTTCCATGACATGATGCATGAAGAAATCGAGGTCTATGTTGACGATATGATTGCAAAAACCCGGCCTGGGAAAAGTCATGTTGAAACCCTCAAGAAGTTATTTGATCGCTCGTGAATTCAAACTCCGTTTAAACCCCGCCAAGTGCGTGTTTGGGGCAAGCATCGGGAAAATTACTTGGGTTTATGGTGAGTAGCAAAGGGATCGAAATTGACCCATCTAAAGCCAAGGCAATATGTGATTGCAACCTCCGTCGACAGTGAAGGAGGTCCGGAGTCTCCTAGGGAGATTGAATTACATTGCACGATTCATTTCCCAACTCTCTCGAGACCGCTAAGCCATTCTTCAAACTCTTGAGGAAAAACGTACGAGTTGAGTGGAATGATGAATGTCGAGAGGCGTTCGATAAGCTGAAGCAATATTTGATGAATCCACCGGTTCTTGTCCCACCAATATCGGGGCATCCTTTGATTTTGTACCTCACAATCCATAGTGAGTCACTTGGCGCGATGTTAGCTCGAGAAAAGTCCCGTGGATCGAAGGAACGAGCCATTTATTACCTCGTAAAAAGTTCACTTGTCTCGGAGCTAAAATATTCGATGCTGAAAAAACTTGTCTGCGTTAGTATGGGTATTGCATAGACTGCGACAAGTACACCTTGCATTACCAGACGTTTCTCGTGGATCGAGAACGATCCCATCAAGTATTTATTTAATCAACCAGCTTTGGTGGGTAAGCTAGCCAAATGGCAGGTCTTGATTTCGGAATTCGACGTGCGTTCATGCCACAAAAATCAGTTAAAGGCCGAGTAATTGCTGATATATTGGCTGAGAATCCTAGAACCTTCAATGATGATGATTGTCCTTTGGATGATCGTATTTTGGCCATAAATGAAGATGCATGGTCTATGTTCTTTGATGGAGCTGTGAACTTGTCCGGTTAAATGTTTGGGCGCGTACTAATATCCCCAGACGGACAACACCACCCGATTCTTTGCCGCGAAATTAATATTTCCATGCACTAACAATATAGCTGAATACGAAGCTTGTATTCTCGGACTTCAAGCCGCAATTGAAATGGGAGTGGCCAAATTGAAAGTATATGGAGATTCCGCACCGATCATACTCCAAACCGTAGGTGAATGGAAGACCGGGGATGCCAAATTACTGCCATATCATAAGTACCTCGAAGAGTTGGCGAAGGAGTTTGACGAAATCTCGTTTGACTATTTGGCTAGATCTCATAATCAGTTTGCCGATGCCCTGGCAACGTTGTCATCTATGTTGCAAGTTACTGATGGTTTAGAAGTTGAGCCTTTGAAAATTGAGGTTCTAGCCAAACCTTCTTATTGCATGGCCGTGAATGAAGAGCTTGATGAGAAGCCATGGTATTATGACATCATGAACTATATTCAAAAGCAGGAATTTCCTGAAGGGAGCACTCCAGCCGATAGAAAATACATAATGAAGATGGCCTCAAAGTTCTTCGTCAGTGGTAAGAATTTATACAAGAGATCTTATGATTCAGTTTTATTGAGATGCGTAGATGAAGCAGAAGCTACCCAAATCATGCATGAAGTGCATGAAGGAGTTTGTGGCCCACACATGAATGGGCACATGTTGGCCAAGAAGATTATGAGACTAGGTTACTATTGGCTTGCGCTTGGAAGTGACTGCATACAGCATGTTAGAAGTTGCCATCGTTGCCAAATTCATGGAGATAAAATAAATGTTCCTCCAACGGAGTTGCACCAGCTATCTGAGCCATGGCCTTTCTCAATGTGGGGGATCGATGTGATTGGCCCAATAAATCCCAAAGCTTCAAATGGGCACCAATTCATATTGGTGGCAATAGATTATTTCTCAAAGTGGATTGAAGCCACATCATATGCTAATGTCACTGCTCGAAACATTGTGAAGTTTATTAGGCGTGACATAATCTCCCGTTATGGTGTCCCCGAAGCAGTTGTCACTGACAATGGGACAAATCTGAATAACAAGTTCGTTGATGAGTTGTTCAGTGAGTTCAAAATCAAGCATTTGAATTCATCACCTTACCACCCATAAATGAATGGAGCTATTGAGGCAGCTAATAAGAACATCAAAAAGATCCTGGCTAAGACAACCAAGAATTATCGAGATTGGCATGACAGGTTACCTTTTACTCTAATGGCGTATCAAACATCGATCCGAACATCTACCGGGGTGACCCCTTTCTCCTTAGTTTATGGCATGGAGGCAGTCTTGCCTGTGGAAGTAGAAATCCCCTCTTTGAGAGTCTTATCCCAAGTGGAATTGTCCGAGGCAGAATGGACACAACAAAGGTTCGAGCAGTTGAACCTGATTGATGAGAAAAGATTAAAAGCTCTTTGCCATGGTCAAGCGTATCAACAAAGAGTAGCCAAGTCTTTCAATCGGAAGGTACGGCCGAGACACTTCGAAGTGAATGATCTAGTTCTAAGAAAGGTGTTGCCGATTTTTTCCGATCCACGGAGGCAAATTTGCTCCAAATTATAGCGGCCCGTATATGGTGAAGAGGGTACTCCCTGGAGGTGCCTTAATCCTTACGAGAAATGGATGGTCGTGAGTTTTCTAATCCTGTTAACTCGATCTTTGTGAAGAAGTATTACCCTTGAAAGAATTTGTTTGTTGAAGGTACTCATTTCTTCGTTAAATTGTGTGGGAATGGATTGAATGAGATGAGAAGTAGGCCATGTTCCATACACATATCGAATTCATTTGATTCGGTATATCAGACGTGTTGACCCAGTGTCAGTTCAATTAAATAAAAAAGGAAATGCCCTGAGGACACCACCAGCGCCTCGGCCTGGTGGCACGGGGAATGAAAAGGTCCGAGAGCGACCAGGGTTCGATCCCTGGAAATGGCAACAAGTTTGCAAAAAAAAAAAAAAAAAAAAAAAAAAAAAAAAAAAAAAAAAAAAAAACAAAAAAAAACATTTTTTTTTTTTTTTTTTACCAACCCTTTTCTTTCTTTTTGAGCTGCAAACTCTTTGTGTTCAAAGCTGATGAGTTCATGAAGTACTTGTGACCTTTCAAAGGAGAATTTTGCATTGATAGTTTTACCTGTTTAATTACCAATTTCACTGAGGATTGTCACCATCGATCAAGTTAATGAATGATGTGGAATGAATTGAACATGCTAAATGAGACATGTCGGGATGATGAAAGGCAAGCCTTTATCCTATACACAGTCCCTTGCTCATATGCGGTGAGATGAGTGTAGGAAGTTCCATGTTTCTAAGGAAAAGAGTTTTCTCGCGAAAGGTACGATGATCGAAATGATGAGAGGCGGTTCATTCTCTATCCCAAACACTATGTGATCATCCATTGTTTAAACCCTTTTGAGCCCACACACGTGAATAATTTTAAATTACCCCTGTCAAGAACCACCCCACATTGGGGCAAGTTGGAGGTAAGACGACATCATGAGGTGAGGAATTTGATAGGAATATTCTTGCTCTCACTTGCATCAATCTTCAGGTATTGCTATTACATTGAATTCATACGATAATTCAAGTGCCTTAGGATGATGAAGAGCAGTTCTTTCTCTATCCTACACACTTTATCCATTGCGTAGCCCCTTGAGCCTGTAAATTCGTTTCATTTAAACCCAATTGGTGATCATCCCCCACACCGGGGCAAGGCAAAAGGCAAATGTTCAAGCAGCAAAATCCCGAGTGCTGACAAAAAATGAAAACTCCTCAAGAACCCAAATGTTAAAGCATTACGTGGTTATTCAAAAAAAAAAAAAAAAAAACAAAAGGGGCATGAAAAAGCAGTGTGCCTGGTAAAAGCAAGGCCAATGCCCATAGAAAATGAAAGAAAGAGTCAAGATAAATGACTATCAATTGTAAAAGGGTGTATTCCCAGTGGAGTGGTACTCAAAGAACTCAAATGCCAAGTTTTTATAGTACCTATGAGGGAAATCCCAATGATGAAGAAGAAGACCGGTGACAATGCCAAGATGATCACCAATTCTCATCCCCCTATACACATTTTGAGCCTAATGATCCCTTCACTTCTCAATCCATGAACTTAACCTACGTTATGTCCCTTGCAAAGTCTCTTCAGATTAGGGCACCAAAATTAACGTAGGAATTCATATGCTTAAAAGCATCGCTCGAAGAAGTGCGAGCAAGACCATTTCTATCTCATTTCGCAGGTTCCTTGACTTGTAAACCCGAAGGTGATTGCGAAGTATTGTTCTTTCATTAGCCTTGACTCGAAGAGTCCCTCTTTGTTGAGCCATTGACCGAGCCTACATTACAGTCCTGATAAAGACCTCTCAGATTGACAAGGTCGTACCGCTTGCGAGAATACTCGAACCCTTGTTGACATGATGAAAGTAAGATTGAATGATTCCTGTGATCCCACATTAATGGTTGGGACAAAATAGCCTTCTTAATGAGAGTGAGCGAAAGTCCTTTCTAACTGAAAGTCTCTCATTTGGTATTCTTGAAAATCCATGTCATGAGTGAAAATTATCATAAATGATGATTCTCCCCAGTGGTGCAAATTTGGTAAAACCATCATGCATAAATCTTGATTGAATGGATAAAAGCTTTAGTGGATTTTGGAGTGTGCTGAATTGCTTACTTCTTTGGCGAATGCATGTATTTTTGCTCTAATCATGTCTAGCAGGTAATGTTTCCTTGAAGACCCAAGAGCTCCTGACATTTATGTTGCCTTTCAAAAGCCTCGAGGTGAGAAACCTCCATGAATATTTGAAGTACATCCTCGATGTTCCAAAACTTCTTTCTACCAAGAGGTAAGTGACCTTCACGAATATCCCAGGTTTGTCTTAGGTATTCCCAAATTCTTGATATATGCCTCGAAACTCTTGTCGTTAAACATTTCACTCTGGATGTGAATGTTTTTCGATCTTTTTTCGTTATACCTTAGTCTGGATCTAGGTATTTTGAATCTTCTTAATCCAATATTCATCTCACCTAACATTGAGTGTTTATTGGTTAAGTTCCAAAATTCTTGACATCTCGATCGGATCTGAATGTCTCAAAACTCTTCGTTAAACATTTCACTCGGGATGTGAATGTTTTTCGATCTTTTTCGTTATACCTTAGTCTGGATCTAGGTATTTCGAATCATCTTAATCCAATATTCATCTCACCTAACATTGAGTGTCTATTGGTTAAGTCCCAAAATTCTTGACATCTCAGTGGATCTGGATGTCTCAAAACTCTTCGTTAAACATTTCACTCTGGATGTGAATGTTTTTCGATCTTTTTCATTATACCTTAGTCTGGATCTAGGTATTTCGAATCATCTTAATCCAATATTCATCTCACCTAACATTGAGTGTCTATTGGTTAAGTCCCAAAATTCTTGACATCTCAGTCTGGAGCTGGATGTCTCAAAACTCTTCGTTAAACACTTCACTCTGGATGTGAATGTTTTTCGATCTTTTTCGTTATACCTTAGTCTCGGATCTAGGTATTTCGAATCTTCTTAATCCAATATTCATCTCACCTAACATTGAGTGTCTATTGGTTAAGTCCCAAAATTCTTGACATCTCGGTCGGATCTGGATGTCTCAAAACTCTTCGTTAAACATTTCACTCTGGATGTGAATGTTTTTCGATCTTTTCGTTATACCTTAGTCTCGGATCTAGGTATTTCGAATCTTCTTAATCCAATATTCATCTCACCTAACATTGAGTGTCTATTGGTTAAGTTCCAAAATTCTTGACATCTCAGTTTGGATCTGGATGTCTCAAAACTCTTCGTTAAACATTTCACTCTGGATGTGAATGTTTTTCGATCTTTTCGTTATACCTTAGTCTGGATCTAGGTATTTCGAATCCTCTTAATCCAATATTCATCTCACCTAACATTGAGTGTTTATTGGTTAAGTCCCAAATTTTTTGACATCTCAGTCTGGATCTGGATGTCTCAAAACTCTTCGTTAAACATTTCACTTTGGATGTGAATGTTTTTCGATCTTTTTCGTTATACCTTAGTCTGGATCTAGGTATTTCGAACCCTCTTAATCCAATATTCATCTCACCTAACATTGAGTGTCTATTGGTTAAGTTCCCAAATTCTTGACATCTTAGGCTGGATCTGGATGTCTCAAAATTTTTCCCGTTTAGGCGACCGTAGAATGGTACGGGTCCTAGACACAACCAAACAATGTCATATTGGGCGACCGTAGAATGGTACGGATCTTGGGAAAACAGTTTCTTTGTGAAGCCATGTTACTATTCTAGGCGACCATAGAATGGTATGGATCCTGGACATGTAACACCAACTATCTTGAGTTACTCTACCCTCCTCGAAGGTAAGTTATTCCAGGTAAGTTCCTTTTATCAATGGCATTAGCATTTCCATGCATCATATAAATTGCATTTAAAAAAAAAAAAAAAACAACAACAAAAAAAAAAAAAAAAAAAAATCCATGGCCTGCCAAAATATCATCCATTGCATGTGCATGGTCAAAATTTAGGTATCATATTGTCTTTGAATGCAACCTCTGCGAGCTCACCTTCAAAGAGGGGCAGCTGTTGACACCTAAATTTTGACTAATCATTTAGTAATTAATTGCATAAAAATTTAGGGATTAATCTTTAACCCCTAAGAAAAAATAGTAAAATTGCATTTCATGTAGTCGCATTTGCATCGGTACTAAGAGGACAACAAGAAGCAGGGGCTCGCGGTCGATTGCATGCACAAAAGGATGATGGTCTCTTTTTCGCTAGTCACGAACATGCATAAAAAAAAAATGAGGAAAGAAGCTCTCGCACGTCCATTGTCTATTCTTCATTAATGCATGCACAAATTCGGTGGACGTGCGGATTCGGGAGAAATCTTCAAAGAAGCAAAAGCAGCTCCAAATATTATATAATATGCCCATATTGGTTATGCCCATAATATTATATAATATGTCATTTGCATGGCGCAATGAAAATTCACCATAGAAGAAACCCCTCATTAATGCATGTACATACACGCACGAAATGGGGGATGTAAAAATCATACATGCAGAGAGAGCTAAAAAATAAGAAGATTTCCTTGGACAAGAAAAAAGAAGCGGAGTGGTGGATATTAAAAAAAGAATGGGAGAGTTTGTCGGAGAGAAGATTAAAAAATGGCAAAGTTCAGCTTAAATTTTGGAAAAGTTGCGGCTGCATCTTGTCACAATAAAGTTGGCTATCTTCAAGAGACAATGAACGGCCTATAAATAAGACCCCAAGAAGCCGTGACAAAGGGGGGGGGGAGAATGAAAGATTTCTTGAGAGGATTGTGCGAGCCGTTTAAAAAAAAAAGAGCCATTGTGGAGAGAGTGTGTCGCAAAAGAAAATATGAAGAGGGGGGGAGATTAAAAAAAGAAAGGAAAAAGAGAGAGAGTGAGACGTGAGAGAGAGGTGATTAAAAAAAAAAAAAAAAAGCAAGGACAAGACCCCTACTGTTCATCTTCTCCAGGAGCTCTTCGCTGCAAAATTTCCACCGGTTTGTGCTACTCCCCCCGCATCCGCGCCGTTGCACTCGCCGGAGCACCAGCAGCCGAACAACCCGACGCCCCAGCTGCCCATTACCGCCGGAGCCCCGAACTCTCTCGCCACTGCAGCCCGCACCACCGCGCCAGTTCCGAGCCGGCCACCTCCTCCCCCCCCGAGATCCAGCCACGCGCCGTGCCGCGCACCCCACGCGAGCACCCTCCAGCCCACACCAACAGCAACCCCCGCGGTCCACCCTCCGCGAGCCGCGAAGCCGCTGGCCCTCCGCCCGAGCACCGGTGCCACAGCCTCGCCGTGCTCTTCCGCGTCCCTGCCGCCGCCGCACCACCAAGCCCACTCGTCGCTCCAGCCCGCCGACGCCGCCCGAGCCCTTCGATCGTTGCTTGCCGAGCCCCGTCTCGAGCCGCCACACGCCCTCGTTGGTCCGCGCTCGACAAACCCCCTCCGAGTGTTCCGCCCGTTGCACCCGCGACGCCGCGACCCAGCGCCTTCGCCCGAGCACCGCCGTTCCGCCGCTGCCGCCCCGCGTCCGCTCCCAAACGCCCGTGCTCCGCCGCCCGCCGGAGCTCCGCCGCCCGCCGCCCCTCACCGGACCGACGCCGCGACCACCACCCTCGGGTGACCCACGAGCCAAATCGTGCGTGGGAAAAGAAAAAGAAGACAAAAAAAAAAAAAAAAAAAGCAAAAGGGGAACATTAGGTAGTTTTTTATTATTATTATCATCTTATCTTTATTTTTTATATAGTTTATAGTTTGTTTTTATATAGTTTTTTTAGTGTGATTATTCATTAATGCATGATTGAGATTCCAATGGAAATAACCCATCAAACTAGGGATTGGGAGTTTGATTTTCGCGCCGAAATCCGACTCACGATCTCGTACAAAATCGACAATCCAATCTCATGCCCGAGATTCGATTCGCGATTTAATTTAAAATTGACCAATCCGATCTCATGCGCGAGTTATGGTTTGTCAATTTTGGGTATTAATCTTGTCTTGATTGGATTGGATATCGGGTTATTTGAATTAACTTTTGTTTTTGCATAAAAAATTCAAAAAATGTGAGTTAGATTAGGGCTAGGGTTAGTATATTTAGTTATTTCGTTTTAAAAAAAATAAATAAATAATCCAAAAAAAATGCATTTAGGATATTAGTTTTTAGAATTGCACGTGTCAATCTAGAATTAGACTTTTACTTCAAATTTTTTTAACAAAAAAAATCTCAAAAAAAATTAATTAATTTAGGATGCTAGTTTTTTAGGTTGCATGTTTAATTGTGTGCAAATTTTTAAAATTTCGAATTTTATATATATAAAAAATGTCTCAAACAAAAATCATCATGCATATTAGAATAGAATTGCATGTCTCATTTTTTAAGTTTCAATTTTTTAGGATAGATTGCATTTTTAGGAATAGAAATATCATGTGCACGTCATGTGGGATTAGGTTCATAAAATGCACGTCATGTAGAATTAGGCTCATTTAATTAAAAAATTGCCCATCATTATAATTAGGTCATTTTGGTTTGCATATTTGATTATTGTTCATGAAAACACAAAAAAATATATTACTCACGTCATGTAGTTTAGAAAACATTGTCATGCCATTCCATGTTAGATTAGTAGCATGCATTGCATATTGCATGATTCTCATTAAATAAGTAAAAACCAAAAAAAAAAAATGGGGAATTTGCCTGTTAATTAGAAATCATATCTAGGTTGTTGATGTGAATTCGATCTAACAATGCAGATGCTTTCGTTGCTATGAGGTAGGTCTTGCAATTTATTCATCGCTTTTTGGGTGTTAAATTGGTGGTTTGCGCACCCGCATGATCACCTCACATGTTAGGAAGACAAATTAAAATCAATTCAAGCTGCCTGCAAAAACATTTTTGAAAATAAAAGAATGGTACCGAAAGGGCATTAGATAAATCTAGTGTAACCAAGTCCCCGAACTCACAATCTCTGGTTCGTAGGAGTGAAGTAATTCTCCCATTACTTTACTTGGGTTTCTAATCGACCCACCAAAAATAGATTAGTGGCGACTCCATGATAAAAATCATTTGCATATTAAGAACTTAAACCCTAAGTCGCGAATTGGTATGGGCTTGGGAGAGCTCGAGCTAAGTTTAGGCTTTGCAATCCATTAGCCGAACCCTTAGGGGGAATCCAACCGCTTCGGGGAGGTCGCGTGATCGGATATATTCATATCATATTATATATATTGTTGAGTATAAATGACATATCAATATAAATAAATTATAATCTTTTAAATGGAGATGGTAGAAATCTCTTGCAACACTCTTATTTACTTTATTTTTATTCACTTATTTTATTTTATTTCCTTTCTTTTTTAATTAATTTCTTTTTATATATTTCTTCCCCTTCCATGTTTCTCTAATAAAATTTTATTAAATAGGAAAGCTGTACTAATATACCCAAAATTCCAAAGCAACTAAAATGTGTAATAAATTATATTTAAATATTGAATTAATATTATAAAGCAAAATTAAACTCCATTATATAGATAAAACAAGATTAAATTAAAAATAAATCATTATTTTTTATTATGTTAAATTTCTTATATTATAATTTAAATATTATTTACGTTGAAATGTAATTTTAAATTTGTTAATTTAATAAGTTCATTATTTGAGAAAAATAACTTTCTTTTTATGGATACTAGAAATCCTATTCATTTTTATCTTACTTTCTCTATATGATAATTTTATTATGTTTATATCCGTTATATCGACTTTATTATCATATCATGAATTTTATTTTAACCACCAAATAAAACCTAAGATAATATAACTTAGATAAAATTATCTCTTAGGGATGTAGGATAAATGTGAATAAGATTTTTAACATACATAAGATAAAATTAATTTTTTTTTCAAAAAACTTAAATTAATAAAATTCAAAATAATAGAACAATAGTAACAATTTCATTTTTATTTTTTGTAATTTATATATATTCGAATTTATTTCTTTTTTATAGTATAAATTTAATATATAAATATTTATTTAGTATTTAAATTTATTACATATTCTAGATTTTTTAGTATTTTAGGTATATTAATATAATTTATTATTTAATAAAAATCGAACCGATTCGCTGTATCTTGACAAAAGCAGCAGTGCGGAGGACTGCAGTGCCGGGACGTGCGGCGGGATTGGGTAACGTTGTTTTAGCAATCGTGTCGGGACGAAATCCTGCGAAGTGGGCCTCACTCGGCCCTCCCCGGCAGTGCGCCCCACTCCTTTTTTGTTTTTATTTTCTTGGAAACCCCCAATAAATAAGCACGTGGCGGGGGTCGAGAACCTGCATGAGTGTCGAGCCCCATGTAATAATACTTGCAGCCGAAAGTTAAAAAATTAAAAATTAAAATAAAAAAAGGAAGTGTGAAAGTCATTGTGAGAGCGCCCCCAAACCCAAAGTACCGGCAATTTTTTTAGGATTATTAAATTAGACAAGTAAAATAAGAGATAAATATGATTATTTTCCAATTGAACTTTCTTAGTTTTGCAGGAGGCACGTCCGCGCGTCCTTTTTAATTCCAGGCGTGCGGGAGTTCGAGCTTGACGCCTTTTTTACCACTATAGCCTTTCCCCTTCGTGGAAAGAGAAATCTCGATTTCAGCCATCAAATTCTCGGATCTCCGATGCCGTCGAGCGCAGCGCAGCATGCCCTGGATCGTGCCACGCCCGATTACGGCACGTGACCGTAAACAGGCTTTCGCAAGTGAAAGCTACGCATTGCAGTCCCACCACTAGCCTCATGATGTCTCGGTCGCGTGCCCAACGACGATGTCACGAACACCCCAGTCATCGCCGGCTGAAAACCCCGATAGGGTCAAGAGCTACCCCAACGCTCCTGCACATCCAATGTTGTATTAAATTCGCAACGAATGAGGGGAAGCTTCCCCGCAATTTTTATTCATTGAACAGTCAACATTGATTGAGACCGCTAAGGTTTATTATAAGATAAAACACATACACACACTTAGATATAGATTTAGGCACAATACAAGATAACATAAAGGGGAGAAAGTATCACGGGGTTAAACACCAACACGTCGTAAGCTGGCGTGGCACATATTTTTGCACTAAAAACCAAAAAAAAAAAACTATGACGTGGCATTTTTTTTTTTATTGAAAGTCAATTAAAAAAAATCAAAAATGGACTTCTATTTTTTCTTCTCCACTTCCTCCTCCATCTAGAGCCCTCTCTTTTGTTCGGTCACGAGTCACCAGCGACTCACCAGCGCTGTATCAAAACCGACCACTACTGCTCATTGATGAGCCGTCGTTGCTAGTGGCCTTCCAACCATAGAGCATTGCTGCATCCACATATGTCCTATATTTTTTGCATTTTTGGTCCGAAATGAAGCTTCAATGGGTGAGAAACTTTTGGGTTTTCTCAACGAGCCATGGCCTTAGATTTGGAGCTCATCCTGGAGATAAACCATCGTCCTTCCTCTGTTTTTATCTTCTTCTTTTTTGTTCGGGATGAAGCTTCCTCAGCGGGCGCGATGAAACTCTTGGGTTTCCTCAATGAACCATGGCATCGGATTTTCAGTTCGTTCTGGAGATGAACCATCAACGACTTCCTCCGGATTTGGAGATGGAGCTCTTCATTGGGAAGATTGAGCCCAGCCAAGAATTCCACGAGGCCAGATCTGGATCAATAAGCAACGCCATGGACAAGCAAGAAGACGGAGCCATGGACAGGGCGGTGCTCTGTGGATTTAAAGCTGCGAGTGATGATGGCTCGTTTGGCGCGACGATGGCTCGTTCCATGAGCAGCAGTGGTTGACTTTGACACAGTGCTAGTGAGATGCCAATACCGAACGAAGGAGATGGCCATAGATGGAGGAGGAAGAGGAGAGAAATGAAAAAATAAGGGTCTATTTGGTAACATTCCTACAAACAATAGATTGTGTTTTTTTTGTTCCTAGGAACAAAAAAAAGAAAAGAACAGAAATCTGTTTGGTAACTTGTTTGTTCTTGGACAAAAATTCATTTTTCTATTCTCGAAAATAGATTTAGAACATAATTAAGAAGTAAAAAAAAGTTATTTCTTATTTCCAAGAACAATTCCTAGAATCAAGTCTAATTTTTTCTTTTCTCTTCTCTTTTCTTCTCTTCTCTCCTTTTCTCTCTCATTTTCTTCTTCTTCCTTTTAGCTGGTCAACGACCTTGGCCATGACCGGCGATCGACCGACGAGGGTCGGTGGCGTCGCCAAGAAGCCACGGCGAGGCTCGGCCTCGATTTGGCTAGGCGAACTTGAGTTCACTTAGATTTTGCAAGACAAGCTCAAGCTCATTCAGATCTAACAAGACAAGCTTGCCTAGCCACCGACAAGGCCGAGCCTCACCGGACCATTGCCAAGTCGACGTCACCCGGTGGTGACCAAGTGAGGCTTGAGGTTGAGCCTCACCCTCGTGGAGGCTCACCTAGCCATCGATGAAGCTCTAGCGAGCTCGCAAGACCTCACCTAGCCAGTCATCGGCCACTACTATGGTCGACGACTAGCCACAAAGAAGGAAGAAGAAGAAAAAAACAAAAAGAAAAATAAGAGAAAAATAAGAAAAATATAATAAAAGTATTAAAAAATTAGAAGAAACAAAAAAACAAATCTAAGAATCTCACCAAATGCATTTCTTTCCCAAGAATAAAAATTTTGTGCGTTACCAAGCACGCTTTTTTATTCAAAAATTGCTCTCGAGAACAAAATAAAAAATTATTTTGAATAAAAAATTATTTTCGAGAACATAATCATTACCAAACTTACCTTAAGTTTTTATTTTTTTTATGTACTTGCCATGTCTGAAATATGTCGATTTTTATTGGCTTTCGACACAAAAATATATGCCACTAGTGGTATCCAACCACCGAATACTTTATCAAGAATGGACATCGGTTACATTGGGCCACGCAAGCTTTTTACAAGCATTTCGGTTACAAGCAATTCTAGACATCCTCCTGGGGCATCTTAGTTTCATCATCGGCCTACTACTCTATCCGAAGCTATCCTTATTCCTAGAACATGTGACTAGTCATAAGCTTACTCACCGGCACATGACCTGGGTCATGCCAAGGTGCAACTTGCGTGCCAGACTCGGTTGCCGGCATAAGTAGTGCCAGACTTGTTCACTATTCATTCAAGCTATGATCATTCACCATCCATGCAATGCCCCATGACAACTCCTAAAGGTTGAACCACGCTCATTCACTATCCATGCAAGCCATGCTCGTGCATTGGCATTTGCTGGTGCATCACGGTCGTGAACCAGTCCCTTGGCATTCCGATTTAAGAGCAACAATCTGTGCTTTGGCCAAGCCATGAGGTTCTTGTTCGCTCAACCAATCCTTCAACAATACCGCCAATCTATCTCAATCATCCATTGCCTTGCTCAACTACACCCACTCCGTACTTTAAGATAGGCCACAGCAGCATCAAATCGATACTGTCCATTCAAGGATTTAACACTCAAATTTTTCTAGGTAGATTCCGTCGCACGCCTTTTCCTCTCGGGAGTAGGGTTGGGGATGGTTCCTCGCAAGCCCCACCTGCCGATCACTCCGCTAGTTTGGAGTTTATTATAATATTAAACCTTTTTTGGTCATTTTATTTAGAAATCAACAAATTTATATGAATAAATACAAATACAAATATACAATACCATGCATATGGCAGCGGATCATAAGCTTCGATTTAGTAGGCGGGCGGGTATTAAACTTGTTTGTTGAGCATTAGATGATGATAGCATGACAGTCACTGTTATTATTGCTGAGTAACGGTCATATGTGAATCACTAGTTAATGCTAGCATCCAGCTGTAATGGAGGGGAGGAAATTTTTTTTATCTTGCCTTTTCTATCAATCACATCTTGTGGCTTACTGTTACTCAGCAATAATAACCGTGACTGTTACTTAAGCATTATCCGTTGAGCATTCTATATCTCGATTTCTTTTTTCCCAAACAACTTTGCTTTGTTAATTTTTTTATTATGTCGAGCATTTTAAGGAATGTAGCAAGTAGAATTTAATTGATGAAGCAGGTGCTTGAGTCTTTTCTATTACCATTTTACTTCACTGTTTTAAGGTATTGCCTTTTTTGGAAGGGAAATTAATCAATAGTAGGTTGTGTCATATGCATGCATGGAGCGCGATACCCTAGTATATCGTAGAATATTTCAGCTTAAAATTTACGTAAGCATGGATTAATTTCATTAATTAAAAGAGCAAACGGTTTCTATTTAATATTATCCATCATCGAATGACCTAAAAAGCAGAAAACTGAATATTCAATAAACTACTTGTAGCTATATGTTGCCGTCGACTTCGTAATCGTAGGTGAAAGAAGTAAGAAACTAGATATCCAATCTAAATAATGGTTTGCGAAGTTTTTTCACACTAGAATCGAGAGATCCACAGCTCGTGCAATATCGCGACTGATTCTTTGAGTTTAGTATTTAGTTCTTCGATTAAACAATAGCTTTTGGTTTGTATATATATACATATATACTTATACAAATGTACATATATATATACATATATATGACATACATATATACACGTGTATATATACATATATATACGTACCCTGGAAATGAACTTCGCTTGCAATTTATTTAGATACTCACAATTGACTTAGCAACAATTATATTCAGATTATCACTGAATCTTTTCTTGGACATAACACTTATGATAATATCTAAGTTCATTTTATGACTAAATCATACCTCGAGTTGAAAAAAATAAGATAAGTAAATAAAATATTTTATGAACACGTTATAATTTTTGTTGCAGCATCCGAATGCATGTTATCATAATTAATTTATATTATGCCATGTATGAAATTCATTTTCAAATTTAAAGCTTAAACAAAATCCAGTGCAACATAGGGACAAGCAAGCTAGCCATTTTAAAAAAGTCACTCCAATTTATATCACCATAAACAACCATCCTCACCAGAGGCCCAAGTCTTGGCGTCGACACCTTGCACTTGATGCCTAGATCTAGACATTGGCTCATGGACACGAGGTCCTAGCCCTAGAGTCCATCCTTGGCCATTAGACCTTAGGATTCGACCCTTGAACTTGAGCCGTCATTGTTCAGACGTTCAAGATAGCCTTGAAGCGCTCGGGACCTCAGTGCTATGGGTACTTAAACACATGAAATTGATAAGCAACTATTGAGTCCATTTTTTTTTTTTTTTTTTTTTTGCTATTAGAGCAAAAGAGAACGTTAAGAAATCATCATAACACAAAGAAAGTAGAACTCTTTTTTTGTTTTAAGTTAATTTTCTAAATAATATTTTTCAACATCAATTTTTTTTGGGCGACACCAAAACCAAAGGTAAGTACACTATCAATGCCAAAAGTTGTATACAGTACTTACTTTGATGCCAAAAGTTTCCATTGGGTCACTTAAGTGCCAAATCGTAGGAAAAACGATCACTTTGATGCCATCAGTTAAAGATTACGGCCAAAATGATTACATGGCTTTTATATATTTTTTTTAAAAAGTCGAAGTCGTTTAGTCGACGTGACTTTACACTGTCCACAGTGGATGGCATAAAACGATGTCATTTTATACAATTCCACATGGATTCACGTACAAAACGACGCCGCATTGCTCTACAGCCAAAAACGGTGTCGCTAAAGAGGGAGTAAAATAGGGTTCGTATATGATTCTCGCTCGATGCCAGCTGTAGCTCGCTCACCCACCGTTGTTCGGTCACCCGTCCTCACTTAGCCACCGTTGTAGTTGCGCTGTCATTCATGGTCGTTCGCTGGCTGCATCCCTAACTCTCGCTCACTCAGGTTTGTCATGTTCTCTACGTGGGTCAATTTAGTGAAAAATTTAGGGTTTCGACAAACAAGTTAAGGCGTGGAGGGCAAATTGAGGACTCGGCTCCGGGGGAAAGTGATGGGGATCTCATTTTTATGGGGACCGAATAGAAAAAATGAGGGTTCCGTCGTTCGTTTGCTTTCTTTTATTGGGACCGAATAGAAAAATAAGGCGCAGAGGGGAAAATGGGGGCTTGACTTAAAGAGAAACAGTGGTGGAACCTTACTTTATTTAATTAATTGGATTGCTTCCGTGGAGGATCGAAGATACTCCCTCGGGGGGTCTCTCTCTCGGGACTCTCGGGTTCGATTCTCTCTCTCGAGATCTTTCTCTCTTTCCATCCTCTCTCCATCTCGATCTCTCTCTCTCTAGCTCCGACTTCCATCTTTTGGCGTCCTACGGAGCGAATTCATCTGCGACGAAGCGCGGTTTTTGATCGGCGACGCTGTTATCGCCGAAGCTAATCTCGCCGCAAGGGTTTTCTTTCACAGCATCTGGCTCCGGAGGCTCGGGATCGAACGCCCTCCGGCTCTTTATCGAGAATCGACGCTCTTTCGCTGGATCAAGAGCTTTCTCTCTCTCGGTTCTCGCTCGGCGAATCGCTCTTTTCGCTGGGGATCGGTTTCTCCTTTTGATTGCTCTCGGTTACGGGGACTTCTCGCTCGGATCGGGGATCTCGAACGGATTCTCTCTCTATGGATCGGGCTCGCTGGATCGACTCTCGAGGATCGGAGACTCTCTCTCTCGATCAACTCTTAAAGACGGAGCGATGGCCGGCGAAGGTGTGAGGCTCGGATCCGAAGACGATGGCGGTGGTGACAGCGGCTCCCGATCTATGACTCAATCCAACTCTCCGCCGATTCGCTCTCTTTTCCTCTCAATCGCGACTCCCTCCTCCGCGCCTCCCTCAAACCCTAGAAGACAGCGACGGCGGTGGTGACGGAGCTCGAAGCGTGAGGCACGAGATCCATGCCGAGTTTGGAGGTCTCGACTTGGCGTCGAGGGTAAAAATTCGAAGCCGATCGATCGCATTGACAGCAATGGTGACGTTGGCTCGGCTCGAGGATCGGCGACTATTGTTGAAAAGCAGAACCCCTAGAGAGCAATCCTTCGCCGATTCATTCAAGTAAATAGAACTAAACTTCTTTCAATAGTGTCTGATGAGGCGAGAACCTTTTGTGTCAAGGTACATTCTCCACATTGAAAGTTCAGGGCCAGGATGCATTGCAAATCTAGTTCAAATCAATGCTTTTATGATTTGGAATAGATTATAGTTAGATTCTGTGAGCATGTTTTTGTTAGGTCTATTTTGAGCTCTTAAATGTCGTTGTCTTGTGAAGTGATGAAGTGATGAGCTAGAAGTTTGACATGCACATCTTAAGCTTTGATTTGGTGTATTAAAGCCCTCAAATGGAAGTCGTTTGTCAGCTCGAATCCATCTAAAAAATATACACACTGTTCTGAAAATCTAATTTGAAGTACTGCTGTGATTGTTGGACATGCTTGCTATTTGCTGAGTTTCTATTGAATTTTGTGTTTGGATTATGTGGGCTAGTTGCTGTTAGTCTTGAAATGAGATAGTAGATATTTCTAGTTGCTTTCAATATGCTGTGAATGTCTCCTTGTTGGCTTCTCTAACATTAGAAAGTGTCTTTTTATGCATAATTGTAGGAATGTTTCATAATCAGAACATAGTATCCGCTCATTCTCATAGCAAATACAAATGTTATCTAGGAAATGAAATGTGAATGCCTGATAGTGTTTTTCCTTAAAGAGATACAAGATACAATCTATTTGAATCTAATGAGGATTTGACTGCTGGTGGAGTGGAGTTTAGATTCATGGATCAGTGCTTCATGATAGTGGAATGTTGTGTGATTGAATAATTGTTCTAGAAAAGCTCTTTGATGTGTTTTGGGTTCTTAAAGAGATTATGGTCATTTTCAGGCTCCCTAGGATTGATAGATATATCCCTGCATTTGACTTTCATGTTTTGTCATGTTCAAAGATTTAAGAAAGGTGGCTAGTTTAACTCCCACTTTTGTAGATATTAAAATGGTGGATTGCTTTTCTTACCTCTTTTTATATGTTGATGCTGGTGCCATATTTTGATGTTACTAAGTTTTTTCAGCATATACATCTTAGTCCAGAGAAGTCCTGAATTCTTCTCATCTATACAGACGCCCGCTTCAAATACATGAGGCTTATTTTGATTGCTTTATTTCTCATCTTGATCAAAGCTAGTAGATCGCCTTATTTGACTTTAAGATCTTCTATCGATCTGAAGTAGACTTCTTGAACTTTTCATAGACCTATAATATGCTTGATTTGGCAATCGTTTGCCCTGTCATATGTCTATTGTAAAATAGAAGTCGACATCTTCATGAATTCTGCTCCTCATATCTGAAAGTTTGTTGTTCCAGAATGTTCATCGATTTTTATAAAATTGTGTGTTCTGAATCTGACAATAAGCTCATATGGCTTGAATGCTTGTCATGTTATACATTTCACATGTGATTGTTAGACGAATGATTTAGGCGTGACACATGATAATGCTGAACCTTGGGTATCACCTAGAATTTGACCTATAGACTTTGTGGCTTTAGTTACTCTTTTTGAACACAAAAGATGTCTTGTTTTTGGTTGTTTTGATATGCATGCTTGTTTCTTTCCATTGTATGTACCTAGTTATAAGATTTTTTAGATTAGGTTTAGATTAAAGCCCTGAAGATGGAGAAGGCGTGACGATGGTGAAGGTCGATGTCTATTCCGACCATTGTCATGGACATATGTCTCGGTTTCCATTTGTTGTATAAAACCCGACAAGTTGTGGGTTTTGCTATCTTTTTCTCATACATTTCTCTTTTATATATTTTAAGATTGCATGATAGATTTACTACTTTTCTTGATTATTTACTTCATGTCTTGCAATTTCAATTTCTTTGAGTGATTACTTTTTATTATTTTTCTAGGAATAGAATAGAATGAAAGTGGCCAACCACACATGATCGCATTAGCTACAGCACTGCACGGGTCGATATGCACAGCGATGGACATGTTAGGAAAAACACAACATACTGTTTAAGTATCGAAATGGCGTTAATAGAAATATTAGTGTAACTCAAGTCCCTGAACCTAGATATTTGATTGCGTAGGAATCGAGGGAATACTCCCGACCCTCGATTGGGTTTTCTAGCCAACCCCCAAAACGAGGCTAGTGGCGGCTCCCGTCTATTTTTAGGTTGTTATAAAAAATTACATCATTTAAATAAACTCGCACGTGGGGTACAAGCTTGGGAGAGCTCAAGATCTTGTGATCATGTACCCCTAAACTCGACCTTTCCCCTTTTGACTCGAGGGTGGCAAGATTGGGTCGCAACAAGCCATTATATATTGATTTTTTAAGGGATTTGGTGTATTTTTTACAATGCAAAATGCAAAAACTACATTGTTGTGTTCTTGGGAAGGAATTGAAAGATAGCTTGAGATTTTTTAATGATGATAATGGTATTAAGAATATCATTTACTATTATTTTCATGGTGAAAAAGTTAGGGTATATGTTGAGTATTATGGTGAGGATAAGGATGTGGATGGGGATGGGGATGGGGATGAGCAGACCACGATAGAAGAGAAGTGAGGGATCTTATTTAAGCGAGTAATTAGATCGGGGATGAGTTTAGGTTAGATGAATGGCAAAATGAGAGGGAGATAAGTCATAATTATAGAGCTAGGAAATGTCCTGATATCTTGGGTGAAGATGTGGCCAATGAAGACTTCATTAGATTATAATGAGAAATTGCTATATCCAGTGAATCGGAAAATGAATATTTAGCTTCAGTAAGTTTCCCAAGTAACTAAGATGATGATGAACTCGCACAGTCAAGATAAAAGTAAAGGGAATTTCTCAACAAAAAAAAAAGTTGCAACTTCAGCAAAGAGACTCGAGTCAGTAAATATGGATGGAGCTTCAGTTGAAGATAATAGAAGTGAAGATGAAGAAAGCTGTGGCAATGAAGTTGTTGGTTCGAAAATGAGCTTGACAATGATGATGAAGAACATGCTCGTCAAAGAAAAAATAAGTACCCTTGCTATGATCCGACTGTTGATAAACCTATTTTGTCTATGGGCATGAGATTTGACGATGCGAAATAATTCAAGGAAGCTGTTGTGAAGAACTCCATTGGTGAACAAAGGAACATTGAATTCATTAGAAACACAAAGGAATTTGTGAGAGCTAAGTGCTCATAACCCAATTGTTCATGGAAGCTGTATGGTGCGCTGAGTAAGAATGGGTCATTCCAGATTAGGTCTTTCCGGGAGAAGCATACTTTTCTAATTATCTTTAACAATAAAAGGGTAATCAGTGTGTGGTTATCAAAGCATTTTTTCAATACTATCAAAGATATTTCTCTCACGATCATAAATGTTTAAGCTTACGAAAGACAAGTGTATGATTGAAGTTGGCTCAGACTTCAAAATTATAAATTCTACGCTCCGTCTCTTACTTGTTCATCGGTCTTTGATCTCCTTAAATACTTCTCCATTTCAAAACTAGTCGTTGGATAGTATCTAGATAATCGTCTTCCAATTTACCCATTAGATAGATTTATATTTAGAAAATTTAATAGCCATTGAGTGATAGAAGTAAAATCTCAAATTGATTCGATCGCCCATATAAGAAGAATCTTTGTTTCCATAAGTAGAGTTTCTTCATATAGAAAGTTCTTGTCTTCAATATCCAATTGTCAATCAATTAAATTGAGTCAATCAAATCATTTTTTATATAGAATCAAAACCAGATCACTAACCATTATAAGTTTGGAGCTTGTGTTACGTTCGGTCAAGTTGTTTCATTCTGAATCTGTTACATTCTAAACTTGTTGCCGTTCTCTAGAAGTTTGAACCTCTTCGAGGGAAGTAGATGTTTGGAACGAGTTCAGACCTTCAAGTTTAAGGGCTTGTTTGGTAACTATCCCAATAGTGCCAAATTTTGATTTTTTGTTCTCGAAAGTAGTTTTGGAATAGAATCGCGTTTAGTAAAATTTTTATTTCCGGAAACAAACAGATTTGGAGGAGAATCAAGAATAAAAAAAAAAGTTGATTTTGTTCCGAGAACAAAATTGAGAATCAAAACTCTTCTTCTTCTCTTTTCTTCTTCATCAACCACCATCCCGCAATCGTTGCCATCCGCTGCTGGTTGCTGGCAATTGGTCCAGTGAGCTCGCCGGAGACTCGTCCAGCCATCGACGAGTTCTAGCGAGGTTGTTGGAGGCTTGCCTAGACACCGGTGAGTCTCGCCCAGCCCCGGCGAGGCTCGCTTAGCCACCGGCGAGGCTCGGCCTTGCTAATGGCTAGACGAGCCTCATGACGCCCGGCCCCACCGATGGCCACGCGGGCCTTGCCCGGCCACGGTGAGGCTCACCTAGCCACTAGTGAGGCTTGCCTAGCCTCGCTAGATCGGGCGAGGCCAAGCCTCAACGGGGCTAGGCGAGCCTTGTCCGGTTGCCAACGAGACTCGGTCGACGAGGGCCGGCGTCGTCGATGGTTGGCGACGCTCCGGTGAGGTTGTTGGCCCTCGTCGCCGGTCAAACTGAAGAAGGAGGAATAGGAGAAAAAAGAAAAAAGAGAAAAGAAAAAAAGATGAAAAAAAATGAAAAGGAAAAAAAAGGAAAAAAGAAAAGAAAAAAATATAAAAATTATTTAAAAATTAAAAGAAATTGATTTGGAACATAATCAATGAGCACGGTATCAAACGCAATTCTATTCCAGAATTAGAAATTTTGGACAGTTACTAAACACGTTCTTTTACTCAGAATCAGTTCTCGGGAATAGAATAAAAAATAATCATTTATTGTCAGAATCTGTTTTCGGGAATAGAATCATTACCAAACACGCCCTAAGTCTGTTTTGGACTTTGTCACGTTCTGGATTTATGTCTCATTATGGATGTAAAGTCTGAGAATGTTCTATCTGAAGTAGAGTTTGAGTGTCTTCCATATTCACTTACGTTCGATCTGGAATTTGTCAAAGTGAGTAGACTTTGACACAAAATCTGACAGTCTTCAGACTTTGATATAGAAGTTTGGAAATCTTCAAAATAGACTTTACAATTTGAACGTAAGTCTGAACATATTTTGCTTCTGAACATGTTTAAATTTAAGGTCTGGACACAGTCTGAATAAGTTCAGCTTTAGCATAGAGTCTGTCTTTTAGTTCTTCTAAGTATATACTTTGATAATATCATATACATGTTCAATCAGCATAGTCTATTACGTAACAATTAAACACGTTAGTAGTATTTGATTTATTTTGTCATCTTCAAAACATCATAAGGGATTTCCCTAACACTACTTGCGAATGAATCTCTCATCCTTAAACGACTCAGGTTTTCTCTTTCCGCTCAACTCTTAAGGTGTTCATAGGACGTGTTTGGGAATGGCTTGCCTTTCTTCATTCTAAGTATTATTTACTTGGCATGATTAACATCTTAGTTTTACTTCGCTGAGATCATCTAAGTAGATTAATCTCCATGGGGAATTTTGTTTAAAAATGAATAACCCACAGAATAAGGAAACGATTTTGAGATAAAAAAGATATTAAAAAAGTTTGTAGAATTTTTTTTTCTTTTCTCAATTATTCATTTTTGTGTTTGTTTCTAGAAAAGTGCTAAAGGTTCTCTTTTGTAATGGAAATTCTTCATTTTTTTCCATTTAACTCGGTAACCCTATAAAGAATGTGAAAGAATATATTAATGTAAAAATCTTTAGGGATTGAAATGTTGGAAACGATACATTATTACTTTTCACTTACATTTATCCTCTGGGTGATAGCATTTCGTGAAATCATTCTCTTGGATGTTTGGCAACTCCAAATTGCCCTTTACCTGCATTTGTTTTTTAAGTGTTTGATGTTTCCTTGGAAAAGAGAATCATGTCAAAAACAATATCATAATGAGTAATTGGACTCAATACAATTTACCCTTCATGTGCTACTGTTCTTCGAGTATTGATATTTCCTTTTAAAAAATGACAATGAAGTACGTTAGGAGAATATTATGGAGGGTAAATTGGAACTGATACAAAATTATCATTTATTCACATTCTGTTGTCTTGACTATTTGGTATTTTCAAGAAGAAATATACAAAAGGAATACATGCATGATATATGAAACTCACCTAAACTAGCTAGGATTGCTTGAAAAATGGTTATATGGCCCTGATCTTATCCGTGAAAAACGTTTCCTCATTATGTACAGTACTCTACAAAGTTCAAGGTATTTTCCTTTTCAAATGCTCGTTTTAATTAGACATTTAACCTATATGAAGCTTGAAAAACATTTTAATGTGGATCATCAAATGTATTTCCAAGTTAACTTGAAGATCTTGTTCCCAAATGGGGCATTCAGATGTTGTCGAATTCACTAAGCCTAAGTGAACGTGAGAGATTAGAGGAGAGGGATACTCCTTGCCTCAACATGCAAGGACATTGTTCCTTCGATGCTTGGCCTAACGTTTCACCATTCTTGGTGGAAGGCATTGCTCTTGTGGCCAATGTGCGCATTTTCCTTTTTGCGTTGAATCAATTTCTTCTTGCTTCATGTCTTCGTTCATCAGGACTTGCCTCAATTATGGCCCACATATGATTCCTTAGCGAGGGGTGTTGCCCCAAAGATATGCTCTCCTTCAATATATAGTGCCCTATCATGCTTGTTTGTTGACCAATTGACGGCTCAATCACTTGCTTCTTCAAACTGTTGGTATACAAGCTCTTGAGGAAACACCTTTGAAGATATTGAACAATCCAGATGTTTGGACCGGAGCATCCCGATTTCCCAACGGCAAAAAGCTGGTGGATCTATAAAACCCCATGATAAGTCTCAACATTGAGGACATAGAAAGTCAGAAGTTCTCCAAAGCCTGGGAAGGCCCAGATACTCCGACCACATCATTTCCCCGTCAAAGTGTTCTTAATCAATAATGCCTATAAAAGAGCAACTTCCCTGGGAAATGGTGGAGAGTCTTCGATCTCTTTCTAGTAGATGACTCCCACACGTAAACATATCCTTCATTCGTGGCAATGGCCCTTTAACCGCGTAATACACCAATTGAAGTGGCCTTTTGATTCAACGCATTTCCCAATATAACGATTTTCTCCACCGATTGAACTATCCTCCATCGTACAACTGGTTTGAAATGAAATATTGACTTTCCCATCTATACAAGCCGATTGGGATGAAATAACTTCGAGCAGAAAATGCGTCTCGATACATCCCATGAAGTTCCACAAAGTCATTATGTCTAACAACCACATATGCATGTCTCTGAAATTTTCTCAATTTGACAATGCAAGGAGACGTACGCAATCACTAGTTGATACATCAAATTCATTTGTTTAAGCACACTGGGCTAGATTCATGACCCGCTGATGTAGTCCCTTACTCTCTACAACTGCAACTGGATAATTAAGTTTGCGAACCAATTTTGAGCATACCCTATCCAAAACTTTCCAATCTGCCGCAAGAGTTCCGCAACAAATGTTTGCTTGAACAACTCTATCAACCTTCTCAACAAATGAGATCAATGTACATGTTAAGCATCAATATGAAATTCTTCCATTTCGGCCACATGGTGCTACGATATGGCTGAGAAAGATGAGGCCTTTTCCATGCTGCGTGAATTGTGAACAAGCTCTTTCTGGCGCAATCTGACCACTCTGTAACTTTGGGAATGAAGTCTCAAGCTTCCCTTGCGATTATTAGGATAACCTAATTAAGGCCTTTTGGAATCTTAATGGCTATGAAACTGTATCCATAATTGGGTCGTCTCGTATGAATTGTGACAAAGATGTTCCCCATCCGGTCTGTGATGGCTGAAGAGTAGCACTCATTTCCAGTGTTAAATCCCAAAGTCAGCCCCTTAGAGCTTTCAGTTTCAATGGGTCAGTATTCCTCTTCAACTCCCCCAAATAGTTACGGTCACTCACAATGTTCAGCAGATGTAGTCATGGGGAACAATAATAATTCCCAAAATTGCTTACCATATAGTATGAGAGATGCTTCTCCCGGTTTGAATCTCATAAAGAGGAAAGTGCAGATTCTCCTCTTCCATGTACAGATCGTCAGGCCTATCAAGCATTGATGAAATAATTTCTATACCCGCTTTCGCTATTTCGAAATAATTACTGCGTGGTATTCAGACGTTCAACAGAAGGGCGAAGTTTCCTTGTTGGAAATGGATCTTCCGGTTTATTACAGGAGGGTTTTTAGTCTAAAGGCCAGGGAGAGAGAAAATCAGAGATTTGAAATTATCACGAATGTCGAATATTTGCTCATAGTTCAGTGCAAACGGCACATTATTGAAGGAAGCAATTGTGCCCAAGATTCGCTTTTGATGCTTGAAAAGAATGGGCTCAACCAGAGAGGGGCTAAACGAGACTGACGTTGATGAAGGACTTTTTTTGGCATTTTGCATAGAACCCGAAGCTTCCATATTGTCAACTTGATGACGTTCTTGATCATAGACTTCATGAAAATCAATTCAGAGGCAAGAAAAAGTTTGAATCTCCGAGCACATATCTTTGTTCCTTAAAATATCGAATTTAAGTGTTGTCACAAGGAGATTGAATGTGCACACAATGATTCCTTGCCTCCTTAAAGGTGTGCATCTTCCGCTTCCGTTCTATTGCTTGAAATCCAGATAGGACGATATGACAGTCGTGGCAAGATCCTTCAATTTGGGAGGACCAAAGTGAGGGGGGCCACAGAGGATGGATGATATGCATGACCTGATCTAGACACAGTTCGGACGTATTGGAAAGGGAACAAATCTCGAAGCTCCAAAGGTTATTGTCACGATATCACACTTCCCAATGTAACTAGTATTTCTTTCTCTTGCGGTTGTGCATGTCTACGAGTCAAAGTCGCTTGAATAGCAGTCTTCCTTAGGGGTTGGAGAATTTACTTACACTGAGGCACATTTCAATGTATTAGAACTAGTGTCCATGTCACCCGAGATAGGAGTGGATGTTCGTTGTGGCATGATTGAAGACCACAAATATGGATGTAACAGATCCTCCTCTTTCGCTATCATGGCATACACAGTAAGGATCGCAAGTGATTGTACTTCCCACGACACACTTCAATAGGCAATCCCACTGCATTGTCCTCGACTCGAGTTCAAGGGCCTATACTTTAATCCTTTGGATAGGTGTGACTGCCAATCTCAAACATGCCCTTCATTTTACTATTTTAAAGCATCATTTCGTGAACCAACTTGGGAAAGCAGTCACGTGGAGAGACAAAATTTTATGCAAATCTTTCTTGAAGCTCATATTCAAAGCATTTCGAAGGTAAGGCATAAAGGCTCAGCCCCTAGGGAGTGCTTTCTTAAAGAACGATCATTTGTAGGAAAAAAATATGAGTTGCATGATTTACAAAAGTGCCGATTGGGCTCGCATGCAAAACTCAAAACTGAAAATATGATTACTACCAAGAATAAAGACAATGATATCATACAAAACACACTTGCATATATGAGTGTATAAATCCATTCTCATCCCAATTCTAAAGTCGACTTCTTGGTGTGATCAAGCAAGCAAAGTTCAAGAAGTGTCATCACGCATAACTTGCGAAAAGAAGACAATGTTAGAGTATGAATGAAAAATTGATCTTTCAATGAAGTCGCCTCTTAGAGAAAAATTGAGATGATGATACATGCCCCATAGTCCCTATTATGGGATTTTGGTATTTCACCAAGATTTGTCGTAAGAGAAGGGGCATAATTAAAAGATCAATCAGCGGCTATCAATCGAATGTCCATTTTATTTCAAAAGTTTCATATGCAAAAGTGGCATTGATTTTTGAAAGATTGATTTGTGATTTTACTTCTAGAAAGATGAGGTCACTTTTACTTTGAGAAATCTGTATACAAAATATTATCTGAATTTCAATCCTATAATGTGAGAAAGAACGAATTTGATCGAAAATATGGTCTCAATTTTTGTGCCCCAAAATATAATCTTGACTTGAAAGAATTCTAAACAAAAAGTGGTTTTGAGCCCATAATTGAAAATTTAAACAAAGTCATATGTTCAATGGGGCTAGATCAGATAGGCTTGAAATTTATATTCAAGGTTCATTATCAAGAGTGCTTGCCAATTTTTTTATTATAACCCTACATCACCGAGGGCATTCGATTGATTTCCACGAATTTCAAAATGAAAGTTCAATAATAATAATAATAATAATAATAATAATAATAATAAAACGAATGAAAGGAAGAATGATACTTATAGTGGGGGCGACTTTTCTCTTTCTTTTTTTCTAATTACATAGACATGTACATGGTATGTGGTTCGATTTCTACTCTATATAGCTCTATATAGCTCAAAATGGAGCTACAAGATTACTAGACTAAACCAACGTGATTGCAGTTAAGTTGGGGTTCCCATGACTCTGGCTTCGTCAAAGAGTCGACCCATGTCGCATGATTGTCGACCAGAGTGGTAACTCTTGACATTAAGAAGGAAATTTCAGGGTTGAGATGGGCGACTAGTACTAGATAATCGTAGTCGAAATGGTATCCACCTCAATACCATCCTAAGAAATCATGTGCCGCCCAGGTCCGACGGCAAGTCATGTGTGCTAGTGTCGTGCGGTGCAAAGAATACATACACAACAGTTTATAAACAAGCAGTATTTCAAAAATTCAAAACATAAACATTAATTCCTAACTCCACACCTGCAAGACAAGGGGTTAACAGTCACTCCTCCCCTCCCCTTATAACTCCCAACTGCAAAAACATTGAATACTCACGTTAGGGATGTACCCGATATCCTTGCTGCCAAACAAAACTTATTTTTAAATATGATAGATTTAGGCCTAAGTCCTCAAAAGTTTAAACCAAGTCCTTAGTGGAGTTGCCAAGGCTGTCGCGACCTATCATCGAGAAAGGATATAGGTTTAGGGATATTGCCTAAAAGACGAGCCTATGACCCCCGATTAGGCATGGGCCCTCCCAAGCTTATACCTCGTGCGACATTTGGTGTTCAAATTGAAGATATGAAAATTTTCTAAAAAATGAGTTGCCGCTAGACCATTTGAATTGGTTAGAAACCAAGTGAGGTTTAAAAATGTACCTCATTTCCTACGCAATTAGATAATCTAGGATTTGAGACTTAATTACCCTAATTAACCAACTAATGCTCTTTTGGTACCAAATCTTGTTCATTTTTTTTTTAAGCCTATGTACTAATATATGAGGTGATCATGCGGATGCACAATTATCAACATAATAATTGGCAATCAAGGAAAGCATTAAATGCATGTCGTGGGATAGCAAAGATTTAACACAGAGGAAAAGATAAATGCTAATCCTAACTAAACTAAAGGGAAGCTAAACTCAATATAACAATACTATGCGTTCAAAGGCATTTGTCTCTAAGGACAATTGAAACATTAAAGTAGAGCCCTAAAGACTTAGTCAACCTTGAGCGTAATTCCAAATTGAAAGGCTTCCTATTTTTAGGAGAAAATCACTCCAAAGATTAATTTTAACATTTCCAAGGAATTTTAATTTTTTTTAGAATTTTTTCGTATTTTTCAATTTATTTTCTAATTTTCCCAAAAAAAATAGATATTACAATTTTTTGGAATTTTTAAAAAATTGAAATTTTTAATGTTTTTAGAATTTTTGAATCTTTGGAAATTTTTCGAATTTTTATTATTTTTCGAAATTTTTTTAATTTTAATTTCTTTTTGAAATTTTTTATATTACAATATTTGAGGGAGCGGGTTTGGACCAGATAAACCGGATCCGACTTGCTAACCCAGCCCAGACTTGGATATGACCCAGTCGGATAAATTTTTCAAAATTTTTTAGTTTTTCAATATTTTTCAATTTTTCAATTTTTTTTTCTCTTTTTGTCTTTTCTATTGCACCCCTCCTTCTTCACGCCTTCTTCACCACCGAACGTTTCAATCCACTGTCTTTTCTTTCTTTCTGTCTTTTCATTTCCTTCAATCACCTCTTTTTTTATTTCTTTTTCTTTTCTTTTGCTTTTACTTTTTCTCTTCTCTGTTGGACTTCTTCTTCCTCGCGCATTCTCCACACGGCCGAAGCCCTTTTTGTTTGCTATTTCTCCATTTTTTCACTTCTTCTGCATTATCTTTTTTTCTCTACGCCTATCTTCTTCCTTCTTCCTCGACAAATCCCCTCTCCTCACTAAACACTCACCTGTAGCTCTCCTACCCGAACCAACGCCAATGCTACGACGAGCCCCTCATCGGCCTTTGAGGTGCCGGAGCCACTGTCCGGCATCGGTCATTCGGTTCGATTGACACCGGTCGCCGTTGACCACTAGCTGGATAGCGGTTTCTAGTATTGCAGAAACAAGAACACAAAGCATAAATGTGCACCGGAGGCCTCGGCGCACGACGTACAATGGCTATGGAAACAAAATATAAAAGCGATGAGGGCCAGAGCACGTGTGTGCCAAACGGCCACGAGCTACGGCCCAGCATGCTCGAAACAAATACGAGGAGAGCCAAGCTTACCTGTTCAGCTTGAGGATGTCGCTGGGAAGCTTGTTGGATGGGTCTGCAGGCGACTGAGATGCCCTCTCCCACTCTTCTCGGTCGCTCGGGCCTCCCGCTCTCCGTTCGCTGTCTCTGCGCCTTGTTCTGTCTAGCCTTGAGGAAGAAGAGGAGCAATCCCTTTTTCCGAGCTTCCCCTCAAGCTCACTCACTTCCTCTGGAACCTTCGCTCTCTAACTCACTCTCTCTCTGGTTTGCTCGCTCTCTTTAACTCATTCACCCCCTTCCCCCCTCCTTCTCCCTCTCCTTGTCCGTTCCCTATTTGAGGGCATCGGCCAGTGCACATGGCCTCTGCCATCACCAGCTCGCTAGTCGGTCTAGCCCCGACTTGCAGATCGTGCTGCCCTCTGCTGCTCACCATTTGTTCCCTCTCCTTGACATGTACTCTTCTCTTTCGTAGAGCGTGACTGGCATGGGGAGGAAGAAGACCAGCACGCGGGCTGGGCTTAGAGGAAAGTAAATGAAGCTGGGCTTGGACCAAGCGAAAAGACATACAGAGGAGAGGAGAAAAGAGAAGCACCGGACCAAGCCTGATCCGCCTTTTTTTTTTTTTTTAAATTTACATTTTTAGATTTAATAATTAGTGATAGTTATGTAAATGCTCCTAATATCTACGCGTAATGGATTTTAATGAAAACATACATGATGAATTTTAATGAAAATTATTTACTTTACTCTTTACTTATTTTTTCCTTTTTTTTAGCAACTAATTCCTAATTTTATATGCGATTGAGTCATAAATAAAAAAAGTAAAATTTGGGTGTCAACACTACCTAAATTCCTTGGGTGGCAAGGCTATGAGTCCAATAATTGAAGCCTAAATGATGAGTTGGAAGGCTAAAAGGCCTTACTTGGTAGCCTAAGCTCATAGGCGTCATAGATGATGACCCGCTTTTCATTTTTCCATTGGTCCACCTATACCCCGCATTAAATGAGCATTTTAATGAAGTTTGACAATAATAATGTCAAAGTTACCAACCCGGAAAATTCTAGCATCTTCGGTCATTAATGAGGGCTTGTGTATCGCTCTCCAATTGGTCCATGTGTATGCCACTTTCCTAAATTGTCCAGGATATTTTGAACCACAATCATGACCTTTGAAAATTCAAGGGACACCTCACTTTCTTCATGAAGTAATTCTAGAGTTCTCTTTCTACTTTCATTTCCTTCTTTAAGAAGGCAAATTTCCTTTCCTCAAGAAGGCAATATAGAAAATTCTATCATCCAAGTTGATTCCAAGCCGAGGAAAAAATCATTAGGTGCATCTCAAAATACTGAATCACGTACATCGAGATTCTGCCATCGCACCTCATATTCGCCCAAATTGCTGCCTGAGAAGGTCGGTTGGCCTAGAGGGTCAGCTACTAGTTGGCACCTTGGCTAGCCTTTTGGTCTACATGGCTCTGTCCATCTAGGTCCAGGACTAGCCCTCGAGTCGGTCCTTGGCCTAACGTCGTGCTTGCCTTAACCAAATTTCCTTTATTTTCAGTCCTTAGTCCTTTGGTTGGTTCAAGACCAATCCTAAGGCTATCCATGGCTTAGCATTAAGTTAAGACACTCATGAACCTTATAATTTGTGGCAGAATAGCTGAGTCTATCTCTGGGTTCATTTCGATTGGCACCCAATCCACTAATAGGGTTCATGGTCGGTACATTACCAATCTATGATCGGACATCACCGATTCGAGATTCTGTTTTGATCACTAAGAATTAAATAGGGAATGATGTATTTTTGGTTGAAGACGGTCGCATTTGATCAATTCGGATCATCCACGTATCGGTGCATAACTGGGCGGAATCACCCATGACTAGAAACTGCGATCGATTGGATTGACTCGTGACCATCCAACGATCCAAAATTATCCCATGACCAATTCTCTTGTTTAAAAAGTCATCTTATGAGTTGGTGATCCTATCCCATCGGTATGGTTGGTAGAAATTCACGGTCAACACCTCGACTAATTCATGACCAGTCGGGCGGTCGATCGGTTGGTTGTGACTGATTCGTGACTCCTTGCCAATCGAAACGATCAATCCATGGCCAATGGCCCATGATTAATCATTTTAGGATCTTTCGGCCGATCCTTACAAGATCGGAATTGAGGATGTTACAAAGAATCCCATTGCTAACTTCTTGGGCAGTTTGCAGATATTTTTAAAAAATATGGGATTATGCTCTTTTAAAGAAATATCAATATTGCCCAAACAAAAATCGAATTTCTTAGTATGCATCTTAACAAAGGTATGTACTATCCAAGGCCATACATTGCTTAGGAATTGCTAAAGTTTCCAAAAGAGAACTTCACGGTAAGGCAAGTTCAGCAATTTAGTGGGATAATTAATTATCTCAGAGACTTTGTTCCCAACATTGCAAAATTGTTGATTCAACTACAATTAATGCTGAAGAAAAATTTTCCACATTGGGGAAATCCCAGATCAAAGTAGTCGCCGAACTTAAGGAGATCATGTAAACTCTTCCTTCATTACAAATTTCATCTACAGGAAAGATAATCCTCTAGACTGGTCTGGGCCGCCATACTGTTTGAAGAAATTGATGATAAGCGACACATTTGCGCTTACAAAAGTGGAAAGTTTTCCTAGGCTAAAATGCATTATTATTCCACTTTCAAAGAAATTTTGGTAGTAAAAAAATAAATAAAAAAGTTCGAGTTCCATCTTATCGGCCATCATTTTCTAATAGAACTAGACATGGTATATTTTCCCCAAATGACTAAATTCTAATGGAAACAGATTCCGAATTCCCAACTACTTCGATAGGTTGAATTGTTTTCAAAATATTCCTTTGAAACCAAACATATTGTTGGAAAAAAGAATATGCTTGCTGAGTTTCTATTTAGACCAAAGGCACCAACAAAGATCAATATGTACATCATGAGGCATGCTTTCCATGCTTTTCATCATAATGAAAAGTATAAGATCGAGAGAATATGAAACTAACCAAGTTAGGAATATCCCTAGGAAATCATTAAACAAATCCAAAATGATAGCTTCACTGAAAAATCTAGAGAACCTCATGTAGCAATACCACACGAATCTATTTGGACTCCATGGGGACTCAATCCTTTATCCTTTCGGATTAAACTCCAATTATCCATTCATACATCCTTTAATTTGGAAGGAGGATGATTTCTCTGATAAACTCCAGTGATTGTTATGATACTTAGCTAATAAGTACTTAATAGTTATTGAGTTTCCAACCAGAAGGTTTATTGCCAACTTAACCAGGATATTTATGCTCAGCTGAAACATTGAAAAAGAGAGTGACAAGAACCTCCCGATTGTCCTTAACTAGTTTTATCTTCCCACTCATTGGAAGCACCTCTTCCAACAAGAGCTAAGAATTATTCAACCAGGCCTGGAAATACACACTATTGTGTTTCTTCGACGTCCATGGGCTTTTGTACGAAATAATGGCACCATTGCCAATGCACCACAAAGTATAGGAACCACATCCTACAAACCTCAACCACACCTTACGGAAGCATGTATTTACAAATCCTTTCTTGGCTGTGTTGGTTCTAATTAACACCAATACAGAGAACTCCAGAGAGTTTTATGCGAGGAAAATAAGACCATTCCTGAAGACACATGGAATTACACCGTACCTATCATGTGGGATCATTATAGTCTTGCGCCAAAAGCCAAAGAAACAATCAAAGAATTTGAAGAAGCAAGGACATCTCCATCACAAGAGCAAGAAATGACAAGCATGGACGATCCTGCATAGTCATCCCAAGACTCCTATGCCCTTAAGACCCCTATGATCAATGACTTTTATCCTTATCCCTTGGACTAGACACATCTTACTATGCTTAACTAGAAAATTGGCCTTAGCCAAATATGCCTACCGGCACTCTAGGATCCTCCAGGACTCATGAAGAAGCATCATTCTCAAACGGCATAAACATGTGGAATGCCTTGACATAACCAAAGAGAAGTCATCTATAATTTCTTTGACATTAGACTTTCAGAAGTTGAACAACGATATGAAGAACATCTCCTCACAATGCATAGCTTTGATGATTTAGACTATAACTACAACGCCCGTGACGGAAGATAGGCCTATAGCTAGGTCATTGTAGCAAAGTATTGTAGTAATAGACTAGGGAAATCACTATTCACAGTTACTATTCATATCACCTAGAATAATTCCCGATCGAATTTTCCAGAGCCTCTATCTCTTTTCGAACCCGTGAGCATGGTCCTTATTTGCTTGTGACCTCTTAATGCCTATAAAAGGTAAATAAGATGTAATGTGTTGGGTAGAGTTCCTTAAAATAAAGTAAGTGTTTGTGAAAAATTCTCAATATCTCTAAACACCTATTCTCCAGTCTGATAGGATCCATTAAGAAATGCAGCTCGGATAGTTAGAAATGTTACCATCCTAGCACCCCTAAGTGTGTCTATACTCTGAACTAAAGTTATGAGTAGTTTGCTATTAAATGGCTGTCTCTGAAGGGCTAAGACAAGAAGTTCGCCTGTTGTGGGAAGGCATACTTGAATCATTATAATTGATTTTCATTATAAACTTGTTAAAAATAATAGAGGGTTCATGAAGAAATAAATCAAACGTTATAAAGTCGTTACTTTGTCGTCAAAAAGGGTTTTGCTACCATAAATTTTGATTACTGTGAGAATCACAACTAATTATGAGCCATAAATTCTCAAAGAAGTGGACTTCAGAATAATTTATAATAATTTATTATTTGATTTTTGTGGTTTACAACATATTGTTATTCTCATAGTATATTAACACTGTCACCCAATTATTTCTCGTTACAAAACCATTATAAAATAATGGCCTTATTATAACTTCTATCAAAACCGTTACTTTCAAATATTTCAAAATTGTTTGAAATATTCAACAGACTTTGCATTCCGTTTTTTCTCATGCTCACGTAAAGTTCCTATGTTGTAGTCGCAGTTAACTCGAAGTCATCGTTATTGCATCCTATATCGTACAATTTGCTTCCACCGAGTTGTCGCGGGTTACCCTTAGTCATCGACAACCTTCTCATGATTTCGTTAAGGTTTATTCATCATGTAGTTTAGTCATCTAGTAATTCTACTTGGTACTCACTCGCCTTCATTCTTTTAGATTGCCTCCCTTAAAATTACTGACTACTTGTGATGGGTGCTTGCTGAGACCACAGCATGTAAAGTTAATTGAGACTGACTTTTCGATTTTTTGTTAAAAGGTTCAGTTGATACTTTTACTCTCTAGGGTGTTTGGCAAAGGCCAATGTTAATTAGGTCATATGACATGGAGTCCGCATGTCGCGGTTGCGTGTCATAAGGCAAACAAAAGGCCCTTTTTGAATTTCTCGTGATATAAATTTTGCAGGTAGAAATACCAGGTTGCTAATCATGTCCTGTTATCTTCTATATGCCTCTCATGTAACAAGCTAATAAGGACTCTTCCACATGTATTTTTCCTTTTAGCTTGAGAATATAGAAAATTGACAAAAGAAGTTTTTCCCTGCATGTCTCCTGTTTATGGTTGCTTAATTGCATTTTAGGATGAATGTTTCTTTGTGCATAGATAATGTCTTCCTGGTTGGGAAATGCATCGCGTTCTACTAAGCATTAGTACATGTTTAATTTTATGCATAGCCCATCGGGGCTCCTATCTCGGGGCATAACAATAAGGCCATTAATTCACTGACTCATTTATTATCACTATTGATGTGTTGTGTAAATTCCCTTATTTCGATTCTATGCTTTGACTTCTTTAGCTTCATGAGTAGATCATGCTTTAGGATCAAACTCGATAAAAACATTTAGTGAAAAAGAACCTTAGGACTCATAGCTTGGCAAGGCCATGTGAATTACATAGTTGACAAATAATCGAGTTAAGATACCGAACGACACTAATTAGATAATTAGTATAACAAAGTTCTTGAACTTAGATTTTTGGTTGTGTAGAAAGTGAGACGTCCTCCAATGTCTCATTTGGTTCCTAGTCGACCTCAATGGGCTAATAGCCACTTCAAAATAGGATAGAAATTCATAGACAGATCAAATCAAATGAACCTCCCACTTTGCGTGAGGTATGAATTTATGAGAACCTATGCCGATTGAAGACTATTGGTCTTCAACTTAAGATTACCTTTAAACCCTCTCCCAAGACAACCGCTTCTAGAGGGTCGGGACAATTCTAAACCCAAAAGCATCAAGTTGGGTTGGAGATTCGAGTTAGTCCTCAATTGAGAATATGATTCTTAAAAGGCTAATATATCCTAATTCACATGAGAGGGAGTTAAAAGGGAAAATTATCTGAAGAGTCCTAAACTTATTGCATTTTTATCAATTTCGTTCTAAATTTTTTAATCTTATCAATTCAGTCCTAAACCTTTTTGCTTTTTGCCAATTGAGTTTATTCAGTTAATTTTGATTAGAAAGTACTAAAATGGACGCCAGCAGCTAGTGTTGCCATGTAAGACCGCTGGTGTCAAAGTGTACAATTTTTAATAATGTTTTGATATTTTTTGAATTTTTAATTTTTTTCCATTTTTTTTTTCTTTTTTGGCTTTCTTCTTTTCCTATTGATGGTGGTTGGCCATTTGCCATAGGCGACGGTCAATTGGCTAGCCTCGCTCGCCATAGGCGTGGCTCGGCAGGGTGAGGGCAAGCCTAATGAGGGTAACCCTCACTTAGGCAAGGCCCAGTGAGGGTCGGCCTCACCAGATCTAGCTTGGGTGAGTTCGACACTCACCTAGTTTGGCGAGGGTCACTCTCAACTAGCTTGAGCGAGGTCGGCCCTCGCTAGGCCTCGCTTAGGCTAGGGCTCACCCTTGCTCGGTTGGGCCTTGTCTATGGTGGGCGAGGCTAACCGGCCAGCCACTAGCAATAGGAAAAGAAGAAAGCAAAATATAAAAGAAAAAAATTAGAAAAAATTAGAAATATTAAAATATTACTAAAAATTGTTCGTGTTAGCATTGGTAGTTTTTCATGGCACCGTCGACATCTACATAAGCAATTTTCAGTTAAAATTAATCGGAAGGATTCAATTGGTAAGAAGTGAAAATGTTTATGATTTAATTGACAAAATTAAAAGGTTGAAGACTGAATTGATAAATGTGTAATAGGTTTAAGACTTCTTGGATGATTTTTCTTGGAGTTAAGCTTCGCCCTAATTGAGACGAGACAGTTGCTTAGCCTGATTGTGGACGAGACAAAGTCTGTTTGTTTTTGGACTTGGGCCGTCCAATTATGGGCTTGACCTTAAGCCCAACTCTTAACTACTTGTAGTTCCCTTCTTAGTAACATTTCAATAAAGGGAAGGCAACTTCACACGCCCGTCTCAAAATTTATGGATGGCTCGAATCCCATTCATGTTTAATCCAAAATCAAAGCCGAAACCCGTTTTGTGATTTATGGATGGCCCAGACAGATTGGATTTTCACTAATACCTTCACGCTCGCTCCCATAACTCGACTAATGAGCCGATCCATGAAGCCGCTCATTATTCCAAAGCAACAATTTAATGAGAAAAAAAATGCTATAAAAAAAAGAAGATCCCAAACTGGATCAAATATGGCTTGCTAAATTTTCAATGAATACAAATGAGTGAAATAGGTTAAATATGTAAATTTGGGTTGATCATTTTTGACCTGATCTATACTTAATTTGACCCACTTATTTGACATGTCTAGTGATAGGTTGAAACTTACTGACAACTTTGAGGGACTCAAATTTTCTGCCCTAATTTGGTTGGCTTCAGTGTCCCGCCTGCGGTGAACAACTGATGCATAATTTCATCACTTCCTGACTATACCAAGTACAGCAAATATTGAAGGAACTCCCTCACCATCTAAAGATGATGAGTTTTAACTTATTCATCTTACTCAAATAAACATTAGGTTAACCAACGCATTCGACCCGCAACTTCCATTGCACGATCGGTTTGGTAATGCATTGAACAATGCATCGGATGTTTGTACGGGCTACGCTATGCCAAAATGTGCCATAAGAAGCCAAACATGGCTGAGAAGCTCTCCTCCACTGCTCAGCCTCCCGCAGTGTTCGTAGCCTTTGCTTTGGAAAGCGGTGCACATTAGCATCATTGCCCAGACCTCGCTGATCACGTTCCACATGCGGTGGACTTCTTGCTACCGGTATGCAAGATAGCACGCATCAAACAGCACCGACCTGCTTTTGCTCCTCCGCATATTCCTCTCGGTGAGGTCAGTTCTCACTTGGAGCAGAAGATAGCACACTTCGCACCGATCGCGTCTCTCTCGACTTGTGCCCCGCGTTGCAGTTGCAAGCACCATTGTGGAGATGTACATTTTTTAAAAATAATTTCAGCCTCCGCTTGATGATGTCCAATGACGTGTTGCCATTGTTCTTTGACAACTGCTCTCGCTTATTCTCGAGGAATTTCTGAACGTCGATCGAAGTATCTTCGTATCGGAGCACCCCTGGCAACGTTGAAGGATGGAGTAGCATAAGATAGGGCATGTACCGAGAGACCAACTTACTCATCTTGAGTCCCACAATGTAATCCCCGAAATTTTTCTGGATGCTATCGTGGTCCTTGCTGTCCTCGTAGTAGCGGTCCTTGTAGTAGCAGAGCTCAGTGGCGAAGTGCCAGATAAGGATGGTCTGGTCGAACTCCATCCCTTCTACGCTCCAGATCAGCTCAGCGCAGTTTGACATCATTAGTACTTCACTTAACGCCAGCTCGAGACTCGCCAAACCGCTCTTCAATCCGCTGGTCCATTCCAGACGTGTGACCGTCTCCTTCATGCGATGGAAGATCCACTCTTGATGCTGATCCCAAACACTCTGTAACGGATGTAGAAGTTCTTCTCCAACCTATGGTCTAATTTGGCGACACTCGGATACTTGCGGAAGATCCTGTTCATTCTCCTGATAGATAATGTCAAGAGGCTGAACTGGGCCACGGATCTTGACCATCTTTGTTTTGGGGTAATTGGAAGAAAGGAACGTCAGACCAAATTGCGGATCTCCCGGGTCTCTGAAGCTGCCGGTAACGGATCCAATCGGATGAAATTGTTTGAAGAAGCGAGTACATATCTAAAAGTATAGCCACACTTATCAGCAAGAAAGTTATCCAAATGTCAACTTTGGGGTAATCCTCCTTATCCTGTAAGGAGAAGAATACTAACACGGCACGCGGCACCGAGAGACTGATGGCCCAAAGAATGATTTCATGGACCCGAACTTGGAGTCTGAAAAGGCTTTTAAAATCGTGGAGATGGAGCTCAGTTGCATGTACGACCTGCTCTTCACCAACACGCGGATAGAGTCCAAGAAGAGAAGGTTGAAAATATTGAACAACTCATAGGCTTTGACCAGAGTCGTGTCTTCTTCTTGGCTGTAGGCTTGACAGCTATTCACTTGGAGATTACTGGAGCGGGAACCTCTTTGACCTGGTCGATTCCGACCTGGTAACCCTCCTCTTTCTTCAGAGCGTACTGCTTCGTTATACTGGGCATGGGACCGAAATTGGGAAGTGAAAGCATCGAATCTCGAAGGGGACCTTCGCTAGCCAAGTACAAACACAATATCCTCTCTGCATATTTAATGAACCCCACCAAGATCATACCTAACGCTGTAGACCCCGACAAGGCTACGAAGTAAATGAAACACGCTAGTCCTACCTGGACTCAAAGCTGCGCTAGCTGCTTAAGCCATAGCTCGTTGTCCTCGAGGACATACGCGGTGATCGGGTCAGACCTGCTTAAGTGGAGGAGAAGGAATGGCGCCCAGAATGCTATGATTTGGCTCTTCGGATCAGTCGTCCCCTTCATTTCCTTGATGTTGACCACGCGGTTCGAGAGGATGCCAAGCGTGAAGGTCGCGATGGAGTCGGCCAACAGGTACATTATCCAAGACGACTTGGAACTTGTAATTGGAGTTGGATTTCCTCCGGCTAACCTGAATCGCCAGGGTCAACTGGAGGAACAAGCTGAGGAGGACGAGCAACCTCAGCTCCCACTCCTCCCACAGTTCACGAGTCGGCAATTCCACGGTTGAACTCCAACTGTTGGCACCGAAAGGCGCAAAGATTGGTGTGCTGTCTCAAAGAGCAGTCAAACTTAGGATTACATTCGGAGGGGGCAAAGCAAGGCAAAACAGCATCAGCCTCGATGTTCCCCCAGAACTGTTAACAATTTAAATGCATTAACTTGGGACAGGAATCAAATTTAGAAGCACCTATTTACCTGTATAACATCGTGAGGAACCAAAATGCAATACGTTTTTCAAAACATCCGTGACACCACTTTTGAATGCAAAATCATCAAGCGATTCTCTCAATTTGCCCAAGATGAAAGTAAAGCAAGAGAATCAGGTTCCAACATTCATACTAGCATGAGTATGATCTACTTGAATTGAGAAGGTCAAGTTTGGTTTCTCAAATACTGCTCCAAATTTACAGTGTAAACTTCACTCTAACCACTATGATTTTTGCAATGTTGTTTGCCAACTTCACTCTAACCACTATGATATTTGCAATGTTGTTTGCCACTCATCACTAGCCCAAGATGATTCATGTGGAATATAGAAATCACCTTTTTAGTTTGTTATAACAAGCAAAGTCACAAAAAGGCCAAAAGAGGGGATCAATGCTCCCTCCAAATTGAAGCAATTCCAAAGCATCGAGTCAATTGCATTGATTCCAGCATCAAACAAGTTTCCTTTTTTACTGCCAGGAAAAGAACGGCATCACAATAATTTTTGTCAGGTGAAATTTTTTTAAAACTTTTATTGAAGTGCGCCACAACTTTTGAAAGTGATTTTGGAAACTTAGATTGCTGAAAAATCTAGCATGTCTCACCGAGGTCACTTAACACTTTCAAAAAGAAACTTTTGGAGTGCATAACAGAAGCTCATGCTATCAATGAAATGTCACCGAAAGAGAGCTCAAGTCCAAGCTTATCATCATATCCAGTTGACCCTGCCTTCACTAACAAGTTTAATCCGACAAGTTATTAATCAACTAGGATATATGAACTACTCACATTACATCGATTATGCGAATGTGAGAATATTTTTAATATAAGTCACATGTATATTTCAACAACCTACATGTCATATACTAAATCGATTTGGTAAAAAAAAAAAAAAGGAAATAATGTTTGGGTGTTGGTGAAGTTGAGTGAAAGGAAGTGCTTGGCCTCTTTAAGAGTGAGCTCCCTCGACCACGAGAAAATATTAGGTAGAGCTTGGGTAGGCACCTCAACTCTGGACAAGTCCCATGATGTGAGACTATTTTTTATATAACTCAAGCGTATATTTCAACAATCTATACGTCATACACTAAATCAATTTGGTAAAAAAAGAAAAAAACAGAAATAATTAGTGGGCGTTGGTAAAGTCTAAAAGTGCTAGTATTAACACTTAGAGAGGGGTGAATAGGTGTTTAAAAAAAGTCTTGACAATTAAATGCGGAATAAAACAAGTTGCAAGCAAAGTCTGAACAAGGATCAGAAGTCGACAAACGAGCCACTAGACTTTTGGTAGATGTTCAGAATCTGTTATGCAATGGAACAGACTTTTGAAATAACCTGTAAGTATGCAACAATCTTAAATAAAAAGAGTTAAGGGAAAAGAATGTTGCACATGAAATTTATAGTGGTTCGGCTTAGATCAAGCCTACGTCCACTCTCCCACACTAACAGCCTTCTGGCTGGATTTCACTATAGAATCAAAAGAGAATTACAGCGATTTGAGTTTGATCACTTAGTGAAGAGTTCCTTTCTCTCTCACTAAGTCACTCCTTTGTGTTTTTCTCTCTTTGAATACAGTTGTAAGCGCAACCGATGAAGAATAAGTGATTTGGAAAACTTCAAACTTCGAAATTTTAATTCCCACTCCCTCTCTCAAATGAACCAAATGACCTCCTTAAATACTCCTCCATGCCTTTCTAACTATTGGCACTTTCCAAAGAAATTTATTCCAATCAACCCGTTGGACAAAATCAATTAGGGAAATCTTGTAGCTGTTTGAAGATTGAGGTGAAAATCCGATGATCCTGATCGCCCATACAATCAGAATCTAGATTTCCATAAGTAGATGCTTCCCAAAAAGGAACTTGTCTTCGAAATTGATTTCACCAATCCGTGATTGATTTCATCAAAATTCGAAATTGAAGCAGTATGATCTTTTTTAAAAGGAAAGAAATGAAACTCCTGAGAAAAATCTTTTTGAATCTCAAGAGAGTCAAGGTTTTGTTTTGAAGGAAATTGAGTATTTGAAAAATGAAGCTTATGATGTTACGTAAAAGATTTTCCATAGGTTAAAAAATATTTGAACATATTTTTTCAATTCAAATGCCTTGTTATAACAAGTCTAGTCTTGGTTGTAAAATCTCAAATGATCTTCAAAATGATTTTCCAAGATTTGAAGAAAGAATAAAACAAAGACCTTCGGAAGTTGTTTACATACATCATTTTCAAAAACAATTTGTAAAGCTCGTTGGTCAAAATTTCCTTAAGTGCTCAATTTGGGGAATCCAAATCATTTTCAAAATGATTGCCCAAAAGGTTGGAGACTAATTTGGAGAAATTTTCTAAGTATGGCTGAACCTTCTAGTTGAAAAGAGCCCAAAAAAATATGGGTACAAAAGAAGACTTGAACATGTTTTGTTAATTGCAGGTACCAAAGAAGAAGGCAAACAAATGGTACCTAGATAACGGATGTTCAAGACACATGAGGAGATCCATCCAAGTTCATTGAAATATCAAAATACAATGGTGAAAGTGTATCTTTTGGTGGGAACAACAAAGAAAAGATTATTGGCAAGGGCAGAGTCAAAAAAGAAAGTCTTATAATTAAAGACGTTTCACAAGTCAAAGGATTGAATTACAACCTATTTAGCATCGATCGACTATGTGACATCGGCTTTGGAATTTGTTTCCAAGAAGACAAGTGCTCTGGAACAAGTTAAGATAACAAGCAATCCTTTATAGGAAGAAGGCATGGAAATATATATCTATTAGACATAAAGTCCGATGATATACAATGCCTAATATCCATCAAGGACGAGTCGAGATCTCTTGCACAGGAAACTTGGGCACATCAGCACCAAATAAATCCAAAAGTTGTCAGCAAAGAAACTTGTATGAGTGTTACCAAACGTTAGATTTGAAAGATCTAAGACTTGCTTAGTTTGTGCTCTAGGAAAACATGTAAGAAGTACTTTTAAACCCATTAATTATGTTATCACTAAGCACGCATTGTAGCTCCTTCATATGGACATCTTCGGACCAACAAGAACTCAAATGCTTGGAGGAAAAAGGTATCTAGTCATTGTTGATGACTACACCAGGTATACTTGGGTTGTCTTTCTTGCACATGAGTATGAAGCTTTTTCACACATTTCAAAATTTGCAAAAAAAAAAAAAAAGTTCAAAACAAATAGGGTTACACGATCTCTTGCATCAAAATAGATCATGGGGTGAATTTGAAAATCAAATTTTTCTGATTTTTGTGACAAAAATGGTTTTGAGCATCGATTTTCAACTCCTCACACCCTTGAACAAAATGACGTTATAGAGAAGGAAAAACCGTTCTTTGAGAAGATTGTGGCATATTTTAATATGCAATCAGCGAAATCTATGAGTATACCATTAGTGAAGCACTTTGAACTTTCAGATAAGTTATCACCATAGATAGAAGATGAGGAGGAGCATATGTCTCTTGTTCCTTATTATAGTGTAACGGGCAGTTTTATGTATGTTGTGGTATGCACAAGGCTTGACACTTCACAAACTGTGAACATAGTTAGCCGTTACATGAAGCATCCTAACAAAACTTATTGGGGAGCTATAAAATGGATCCTTAGATAATTGAATGGGATAATAGATGCTGGTATAGTATACTGAGGGATAGCAATATTAAGACCATTGGTTACATGGATTTGGTACGTGTTTATTCTAATAGGTGATGTAGTGAGTTGGAAGGTATTCTAATAGGATCATGTTACCTTGTCTTCGACCGAGGTAAAGTACATGGCACTGACCTTTACAATGAAGGAGGCGATATGGCTTAATGGGTTTGCTCTCGAACTTTGGGTTAGAACAAAAATGTGTTGATATGTATTGTGGTAACCAAGGTGTGATATCTAGCATATAATTTGATTTATCATAAGTGAACGAAGCATATTGACATCAAGTACCATTTCATCGAATATGTCTTAGTAAAGGGTAAGTTTATCATGAAAATGATTACAATAGCGGAGAACCCAATAGACATGATGACAAAACATATTCTTTTGATAAAGCACAAGCTTTGATTGAGCTCAATTGGGGTCCACATAAAGTGAGTGCCTGTTAGAGGGTTGAAAAAGTGGCATGGATGAAGAGCACTGTGAGTTGACTTCAAATGTTGAGTCAACATGAAAAATTATTAAATCATGTTTTGAGTCCAAGCCCGTGCAAGAGATCCAATCATATTGGATGAGGCATAAAAGGAAAGTCCTGTTGGACGCTGATTCTTATATCAATCGGTGTGCCCTTGTTTCCTAAAAAATTTTGATTTGCTAGTGCTGTTGTGTATATATATATTCTAACCAACGTAAGATTTCTTATTGCCCACCTCTACCAAACAACTTACTTCCGTGCGGTGGACGTCTCCGCTTTGCTTTGTGATTAGTCGGTCAACAAAGGATAAAGTCCTTTGACTCCTTGAAGCCGCACAACAAAAGGGGCTCGAACATATTTTTTTGAGGTCAGGTAGAGTAGGATCTTGAGGGTTCCTTCAGCAACAGTGAACAAGCCTCGGCCGCACGATGAAGCCATCGGGAAAACGTGCCACACAAAGAAAAGATAGAACATGTGGACGTTCTAGTAAGTTAAGTAGTACCGACATCGACTCATGATACACGACATGACACGTTGACACGTTTTTCTAAAAACATTAAAAAAATTCGACACCTTACATATTAAATGTATAATTTTAATATCATCATTTTTATAATTATTTTAATCGAATTAACTTAATTCAAATTTACAAATAAGTAAATAATAATAAAAGTCTAAAATGAATTTACACTAAAAATTGTGAATTATGGGAAGTGAGAGTAAGAAGAAAAAAGAAAACTAACTTTTCTTCTTCCTCTATTATTTTTATTATTATTTTTACATATTTACATTTTGATCCCTCATTTATTGAAAATTTCTCAAATTGATCACATGCATGTGGAAATCGCATGTCGGAATTTTGGACCACACTTGAAAGAGTTGACCATGTGTTCGATATTTCGACACATGTTGATTGAGTGTCGAAGTATCAAACACAATACAAAGACTTTTGGAGTGCTTCCTAGACGAGTAACCCACTTCTTTCTTCAACGTGTACTGCTCTATTATCATGGGTATATGGGACCAAGATGGGGAAGAAAAAGCATGAATCTCAAAGTCGACCTTCGCTCGCTCATGATTAAAATTTTTATTCATTCTTCAATACATATCTTAATGAAATGTAACTTATCTATGGTGTATGTTTTTTAAAAAAAAATGGAACTTGTTTCCGAAAAACGATATTTCATTTCATTAAAGGTCTAATTCTTGCATTTTAGATTACTTAGTCATTAGGATAGTTTTTAAAATGTAATAAGTTTCTTGGAATCCTTTTTTCCCCGACAATAAGAAAATAAGACGTTGAATATGCATTTCTTGGGGGGATCTGTATTTCCCCTTCCCGAGCTTTACCCTTTAGCCTCCTTCGGAACTTGTAGATCGTCCCTGAAATCCGTTTTCTTCAGGATGTTGAAGATCTCGCTGGATTGGACTCCTTCTGTTCTGCTCTGTTCTCTCGAAGCTGGTCCGTTCCTCCTTCGGCGGCCCAGATCTTCCACACCGGCGCATCCGGGACCTCCCTTCTGCGGTGTGGTCATTATTCCTTGCCAACACTCGCACTTTCAAAGTATCTGTCATTTGCGTGGAAGTCCTCTCTAATTGAGGATCCGTTAGTGGTTTAAACATGCTCAGTCAAGTTTTGTGATGGTATGGATCTGAATGGTTGCCTCGTCTTGGCATCTAGATTCAACTGAGACGCCTGCCATTTGTTTGATCATTTGCCTGAGTGAAACCAGTGTACCAATCTTAGAAATGTTCATACATATTTATGTCTGGTTGATTGTTATGTGTTCAAACTAAGATCTATGTGTTCGATCTACTCATTATAACTTGGAATTTTGACCCTACAATCCACGGCCAAAATCCCCACGTACCATGCTTACTTGATCAGGATTAGTGTACCTTGATGTATGATCACTTATTGGATGTTAAATCAAGATTCATCTGTGCTAGAAGCTTGTTCTTTGGTTGACTGTGTTGGTGTCAAGTATCTAATGTTTTGGTTCCATAATGCACGTATCAAGTCGTTTGCCAATTCTTTGAATCAGAATTACTGATCGCTTATAACCAGCTTGGTCTTAGTTAATTGATCGTGTTTGTCTCGGCATATGTCCATTTCAAACACATTCAACAGCTGATGTGCTCATGGTGTTGAGATTGTATCAATGTGTTGAGTTGGAGATTTATGTCTATTCTAGGTGCGCTTGCTGTCCATATGTCCTGGTATGTGCAGTCGTGTAATACTGCGAGTGCACTATTTATTGATTGTTGTTACTGGTCTAAGGTTTGTGACTGATAATTCCTTAAAATTGTATCGTCATTGAAGTTCTAGAATGCTGGAATTGATCCATGGTTGCTCCATGTGCTCATGATTATGATTTTGTGACATCCTGATTTTCAACCTTGTTTTCGATGAAATGAAATGGGCTTTTCATCAACGCGCCTATAGTCTTTTTTTGAGCTAATCACTCACGAGATAACTAATCTATCGGGTGAAACCATTAAGGAATATAAACATGACTGACTTGAGAATTTGATCAGAAATCGACTACTCGACTGTGCTAATTTGCAAGGGTCAATACAGCATCGTTAAAATCAATCAGAGACCAGAGATAGGTCGATTCGATAGAGGCATGTAATTAAAGTGTAGGTGATTCTACTTAATTGCAAAATTCACGTCAAACGGCACTAAACCGATTTTTTAATCGTTTCTATACCCTATGCTCGTATTTGAAACCTCGAGATTTTCATGACAATCGAGAGTCGCCTATGAGTAGAAGAAGCACAATGTGGATTGAAAATAATCGACCACGGGTCAAATGCACTAAAAATTCCTAAAAGCTACCCGGTAGGTTAGGTCACGTTAAAATCGCGTCCAGTTGAAATTAACCATGAAATTGAACCCGATTTCAAGAATAAAAAATTCTACCGTGTCACAATTCATTTATAGGACACCGCCCCGTCTTTCGGAGAAATTTCTTTGAGTCCAGGATTTTTTTTTTAAAATTGAATTTCAGACATTTCGGAAAAATGAAAGAAATTCGGATGGGAGAGGAAAATTGCTGTTTTGCGGTCCAAATTGAGTTATTTGTGGGATTATTATGCAAGAAAGTAATAGGGGGACCAAGCATTGATAAGTAGATATTTTTATTTGACTTTCTATCCCTCCTAGGCTTCTCACGTACGCCAGCACTGATCCCCCTCCCTTCTTCTTCTTGCAATCCATTCCCTACGGAGCGACGCTGTCTTCTTGAAGCTACCGCCCTTGCTTTTTCTTCAGCCCATCTCCACGTCACTTTTCTCTCCCACCCAGCAGCGACCAAATCCCTCTCTGCATGCCCATAATCGTGAACTTCCACCTCCTCCATTCCCTCGGCTGCACTGACACACATCCATCTTTCCCTTGCATCTCCACCGTTCCATGCACAAAGTCAGCCCGCCAATTTTCTTCACGTCAGCTCGCCTTCACACCATCAATGGTCTAGTCCCTATCTCCAGCGTCCAGCACCAGATCGAGCAGCCTCCCCACCTCCGATCCAGCCCGCAACTTAGCCCCAGACCAAGCCGAAGCTAGCCCACTCGGATCGACCAGCGGCCCTCTGCAGAAGCTAGGTCGAAGCTCAGCCCTAGCTGAGCCATCTTGGACCGTTTTTAGCCCGGTCCGAGCTCCCTTTGACATTTTGTAGACTTGAGTTTCGAGCGCCGTCACGCATTTGCCGTGAACCGGTTTTAGCACTAAACCGGTGAGTTTATGCCCTAAACTCTAATTATGGGGCTAATGATGCTTAGGGTGGATTAGTGGGTTAATGTGGGATTAGGGAGGGTTAGTTCTTGTGACTAAATTAGTTAGAATAAGCTAGTTACCTAGACTAGGTGGTTAGATTATTTAGTTAGAGTATTTAGTTAGGTTATTTAGATTAATGTAGTTAGATAGTTTGATTAGTTTAGTTAGTTAAATTAAATTAGCCTGGTTAGGTTAGGTACATTTAATTAAATATTTTATTTTAATTATTTTGTAATTTATATAATTAATTATAATTAATTTAATTATTTATTAATTATCAGAAATTACACCGGGATAGCTGATTGTCAGAATTTTGTGCTAATTGTTGTGGTGCAATCAGTTATGTAATTGAGTGTTGATTTGTGCAATTGAGTGATATTGTTGATTTTCAGTTATTATTTCCAAATTGTGAAATTTTGGTATTTAATTAGAAAATACTGGATGTCGGGTTTTGACACCAAAAATGTTTTACGTACTATATCAAATAGTGTGATTTTTAAAAGGAAATATATCACTTTTTATGGTTCGATCTGACCGTGTACCCACACATGATTATTTTACCGAGTGTTTTTAATATGAAGAAAATAGGCCAAGCATATTATTTTAATTGAGGCATTTGAGTGCAATGCACGATGTCCTTGGCCGAGATTGGATGGTCATGTGATGGTTATGGGAACTTGTCCCCGATGTGCGTCGGGTGGACATTGCTCCTATATGGAATGCCCCTGACAATGGATGCTGGATCGCGGTAGAGGCCGGACCGATGCTTCTTCGGGAATGTCATCTAGTGATAGACGTTGCCGTGCTCAAGGGATGAGACGATGCTCGGCTATGTCGAAAGACCGCCGAACGTCGAGTAGGCTGTGCCCGTGGGGCCATAATCAATTGGGACAAGTGCATGATTGAGATAAACGCGCCTAATTATGGGACAAAATTGTGTGGTATGGAATGAGACGTGTCTGTTGACACCTAAATTTTTGGGGTTAATTTTTTTTTCTTTTCTTTTTTCTAAATAAAATAATCAATAAAAAATCATAATCACATGGCATATAGTTTAGGAAAATTTTATTTTTTTGTCATATTTCATTAGGATTTTTCACATATTTAGGTAATATACATTGAGAGATGCGTTTTTTCAGCAAAAGGAGAATTTTTTTTGATCGAATATGCAAAAAATATTGCGCACGGTGAAATGATATATTCAATGGAATTTTACACGAGCAAAATTGGCAATGAAATATACCATGGAGATACAATTTTTTTGGTGTATAAAAGGAGTCACGTACGGTGGGAGTGGGAAGAGTTCTTTTCCGTAAAAAAAAAAGGCACCCGGAAGAGCAAAAAGTGAAAAAAGTAAGTGAAGAGAGAGGAAAAGTAAAAAAAGAAAAAAAGAAGGTAAAAAGGGTCCCCCCGCGACTGTTCATCTTCCTCGTGGGGGAGGGATCCCTACCGCGGTGGCCGAGCCGCCGACCTTGCCCGCCTCCGCGAGAGTAGCACCGCTTACTTTGCTATTTGTTGCTAGAGTGCAACCCGAAGTTGCGACCTGAAGCTCGCGCCGACCCGATTCCCTTGACGCCACTCGGAGTTCGAGCGCCATCCCTCCGTCGGACTATGCCATCCGCCCATTGGAAGCCGCGTCGCCGAGCCGTCCGCCAGTACGCCTGAAGCCTGCGACGCCACCCCTCGTCTGAGCCGCCCTTCTTCGCGCCGTCGCAGCCGCCAGTCCCTGTCCGCACGACCCACACCGCCTCGACGTCAAGCCCTGCTTCGCGTCACCCGTCCCAGATCCGCTCGTGGAGCCCCTGTCGCTGTAGATCCGTGGTCCATACGTCAAGATCTCTCCGCCTGTAGGTCCGAAGCCCTGGCGCTCCTATCCCGACGCCGCCGTGCTGCCCCGATCATCGATCGACGGAGCCCGCGCCACGATCCGATCTGCAGCAACCCATACGCTAGGAGACTCGCCCGCTCCTAGTGCTGATGTTGTCCTTCGGTTTCCCCGAAGCCCCGGTGCCGCGTCGCCCCGCCGATTCCGAAGCCCCCGTTCTTTGTGCCGCCGCCGTTGCGCCATCCTCACCCTTGCCGGATCCCTTTTGCCGGACTGATAAGCTAGCACCGAAGATCCACAAGCACGAATCATGCTTTTTAAAAAAAAGGGAAAAGGAAAAAAAAAAGGAAAAAAAAATTTTTTTTTTTGAGGTATTTATCTTTTTTTTTTACTTATTTTTATTTTTATTTTGTTATTTTTTGCTATATTTTATTTTTCTCTTTTAGTTTAATTATCCTTTTATGTGAAATTGAGATTACATGTTATGAAATTGCCTTGAAATTAGTGATTGTTAGTCCGATTTTGCGCCGAAATCCGACTCGCAATTATTTAAAAAAATTGCCAATCCGATCTCCCGCCCGAGATTCGATTCGCGGTTTATGTGAAGTTGGCCAACCCGATCTCATGCGCGAGATATAATTCGTCAATTTGGGTATCGATATTGCTTGATTTGTTGTGATGTTACTTAGGTTGTATTTTTTCTAAAAAAAAGAAATAAAATAAAAAAATGTTGTTTTAGGGTTTGCATGCTCATAATAAGAATTTTATTTCGAATTTTCAAAAAAATAAAAAAATCAAATCAATTAATTTTGGTTTATTTTTTTTAAAAAAACTTGGATTGCATGTTTAATTATTTGGCAATTATTAATTTCAAAATAAAAAAAAAAAAAAAAAGGAAAAACACAAAAAAGTCATTATGCATATGTCATGTAAAAATTAGGGAATCTTTTGCTCGTTATTGCATATTAGGGTAAAATTACATTTGTTTAATTTTAGATGATGTTTTTTCTTAATTTATTATAGGTTTAGGTATTTTATTAAATAGATTGCATTTTACGATTATTTAGGTTAAGATAATATTTTAGTTTAAATTAGGATTTGGCTCAACCTAATTCCTAATATAAATTAATTAGGATCTTAATCTAATTAGGTAATTTTCACATTTTATTTTAATTTCGAATTTCATGAAAAATACAAAAAATGTCATAGGTTAAATTAGTTTTATTATTTAGGATGAAATGCATCTTTTAGGAAAAGAAAAAACTTTCATATGCACGTCATTAAGGTTAGATTCATTGAGATGCATGTCATTTAATATTTTTGCTAGGCCCTTTTAATTAGAAATTACATGTCATTAGAATTAGGTCATTTAGTTAATATTGCATTGCATATTGCATGATTTTCATTAAATAAGTGAAAACAAAAAAAAATTGCGCGTTAATTAGAAACTATATCTACGATTATTGATGTTGATTTTAATTTAATATTACAGATGTTTTCGTTGCTTTGAGGTAAGTTTTTGCAATTTATCTATTGTTTATTTGATGTTAAATTGGTGGATTGTGCACCTGTATGACCACTTCACATGTTAGGAAAATAGATTTAAAATCAATCCAAACTGCTTGCCAAACATTTTTCAAAATAAAAAGAAAGGTACCGAAAGGGCGTTAGAGAATTCTAGCGTAACCAAGTCCCCATGCCCAAATCTCTGGTTCGTAGGAGTAAAGTAAATCTTCCGTTACTTTACTTGGATTTCTAATCGACCCACCAAAAATAGATTAGTGGCGACTCCTAGTTAAAAATCAATTGCATGTTAAAAAACTTGAACCTAAAGTCGCGAATTGGTATGGGCTTGGGAGAGCCCGAGTTAAGTTTAGGCTTAATAATCCATTAGCCAAACTCTAGGTGGTTCACACCTAAAAAATTTGGTCGCGACAGCTTGGCGACTCCATTGGGGACTTGAGTTGAAACTCTTAGTGGACTTAGGCCAATTTTCTTTTTGAAAAAATATTTTTGTTTGGCAACAAGGATCCCAGGTATGTCCCTAACATTTAGGTGTTAAATGTTCTTGCAAATTGGGAGGTATAAAGGGAGTAGTGATTGCTAACCCTTGTCTTGCAGGTTGAAGTTGAGAATGAATGTTTTAAATTTTTTTATTGAAGTGTTGTTTGATTTAAATTGATGTGCATGCTTTGCATTTATCACTACACTTTGCACACACAACCTGGGCCGCATAGGATCATCTAGGATGGTATTGAGATGGATACCACTCCAACCGCAAGCCCGCGGTATGAGTTGCCCATCTCAATCCCGAAATTTCATTCATGGTGTCAAGAGTACCCACCTTGGTTCGCACGCTCATAACCTGGGTCGGCTCTTTGACTAAGCTGGAGTCATGAGGACCCAACATAGTCCACAAGCCCGCGGCTAGTCTAATCATCCTTGTGGTTCCACCTTGTTAAGCCTTATAGACTAGAAATCGAGCCACTTATCATGCGCATGTCTATGTGATTGCTCATCATTGGTAAAGTAAGTTCTCTAAAATTTTGGCCTTTGCAATTTACTTACTTTATCGCATTATTTTGTCGGTCCATGGCATTAGAATTGTCCTAAGTCTTGATCAATATACAATGGGGACATCGGACATTTGAATTATCCTCCCTCCGAAGGAAGAGCTTGGCGCTTGGTGGGACAAATTAGACCAAAATGGCCGTCAATTCGTAGAGTCACATATTGGTTGACTGCTTCCATTGATGCGTATCAACATCCATGGCGGCCTCGTCCAAGCACTCGCCCACTCTTGGTGCCCCAAGACTTCTACCTTTATCTTCGGCGGTAAGCATGAGCTCACTCCCACCTTGGAAGAGTATAGCATTGCCATAGGAAAGTCCTTGAAAGCTGAATTGATTAGTCCACCTATCGGAATAGATCATGTTATGACATTATCTAATTTTCTGAGAATTAAGGAAGATGATATAAGAAAGGTTTTAAAGGCTCATCGCAATACATGTCATTTATCCTTCTTGAAATAATGTTTTGAGAAAGGCATTTCATCTCAAATGCAAAGGGTTTTCCTTTTAGCTTTCTTTGGGTTTATAGTTTTTCCTTACTACAAGAATGCTATTAACCTTTTGATTGCTCAATTAGTTAAACAAGTGTTGGAAGGAAAGAATTTTGTAAACACTGTTCTAACTGAAACTTTCCTTTCTCTCACTCGGTTTAAAGGGGTGGTGATAAGACCTTTCCATTCCTCTCCTGAAATTTTGCAAATTTGGTTTCTTTCACATATAAAAGGGTTTGGTGGTCTAATGACTATATATGATGTTAGTAATTCCAATCACCCTATTATGAGATTTGAGAACAACCGAAAACATGCACTGGATTATCATTATTCTAGGTGGCTAGCTTTCATGAAAAAACCAACTTCCAAAGGTTTCCTATGGCATGCTAGATGGTTCCAAGTTTAGGTAGCGAGACTCTCGTGTGGAGAAGTTGGCCCAATCCCTCTATTGGGATTCACTAGAGCATTGGAGTACTATCCGACTAGAGTGACAAGTCGTACAAGAGCTTCCCCCGGCGTTACAAGCAGAACCACTCCAAGTCAGTTTTGTTGATGGAAGCCGAGACCATGAAGATTCCATTCTTACTATCAAATCGATGTGGGACATGTGCCGTCCACAAAAACTCAAATGGCCCAAGGAGGAGTTGAAAGGCAAGGAAAGCTACTTCCGAAGATACCGAAGGCACCGTTGAAGATCACCAATCGAGCTGAGAATAAACGCCTCAAAAGAGTTGCTGAAAAAGCTCAAGAGGAGAATAAACGATTGCGTCGAATGGTGTCCCAAGTGTATATTGATCAAGCCAAATGAAATGCTTAAATCAATCTTGCTATTTTCATTTTTAGATTAATGTTTAGGAAGTTGGGTCATTTACTTTATTAGTTCATTTGTTTAAAACATTTTGAATTTCTAGGCTTGTCAAAAGCTCTATTGATGAAAAAAATTTCTAGATTATTGCCATGGATCGGTGTATTTTCATATGAGATACTTATTTGTGTTCATTTCTTAAAATTAGGTGATAACGGATTCTCCACGCTCTCCCATTATCACGCGATTAAGAGCAAGAATGGCCGACCAAAGCGAGATGCGCGATTGCATGTCCTCCGTGGAAGATCAACTCAAACAGTTAGCCACTTCCATGCAACTTATAACAGCTCAACTTCAATCCCTCCAAGTAAACCCGAGTCCTCCACCTGCTCTCCCTGAGATAGTTGTCCCGAAGTAGGCAAACAAGGCCCAAATGGGTGAGGATGACATGCCTGAGCTGGAAGATGATCCACTCTCAATCAATCTAGAAAAGGCTAAGCTTGTCAATGTTCCTAAGACGGAGCAGGATGAACGCTTTGCGAAATTGGAAGAAAAGTTGAAACAATTGCAGGAGTCACAGAGTTCGCTCCCGTTCGACTTGTCCATGTACAAAAAAGTCAAGATGCCAAAGAAGTTCAAAATGCCAGATTTTGAGAAATACGATGGTACTTCTTGCCCGAAAGCTCATCTGCAGATGTACCACGTGCGTATGGCCCAGTATGTCAAGAACGAGCCCCTCATGATCCAATCATTCCATGCGAGTTTGACTGGGCCAGCACTGAATTGGTATGTCATGAAGAATGTGAATCTTCTCGACACCTGGAATGAAGTAGCTGACACATTTCTCAAACAATACAAGTTCAATATGGATATTGCACCTTCCCGAGAGGATCTTGAGAGAATGGAGAAAAAGAAGAGCGAGTTGTTCAAAGAGTATGCTGTGAGATGGTGAAATATGGCAGCTCAAATCACCCCCGAGCCTACTGACAAAGAGCTGATGAAGTTGTTTATCAAAACTCTCCCGTCTGAGTTTCGTATCCGGATGGCCAGCACGTATGTTGAAAACTTCAATTAGCTTATTCCTGTGGGGGAACAAATCAAGATAGGAATAAGAGAAGGATGGTTTACTGAACCGTCGAGTAGAAGATTCTTTGCCAAAAAGAGAAGGAGGCTGCTGTAGATGTGAATGTGGCTTATGGCCAAGAAAGTACCAATTGCGCCTCGGCTATCCAGACGAATCAAAGACAACCACAACCGCTGGCCGTTAATCATTTGCCCAAGCGAATAATAGAAGGCAATTCACTTCTCTCCCTAGGTCTCCATCCCAAGTGCTAACAATCTTCCGAAAAAAAGGTTTGCTTACTAGTGAACAAAAACGTCCCAACCGCGAAAACCTGGTTTTCGCGGTTACAACCCGGCAAAGAAGTGTGACTACCATAACGGTGAACTGGGACATTCAACTGATGAATGTTTTACCCTCAAGCACTAGATCTAGAGCCTCTTGGACACAAAGGCCTTTTCATTTCAAACTGCTCGGCCAAATGTCCAGAAAAATCCGCTACTAGAGCATGAGGGAAGGGTGAATGTTATCCTGGAATCTGAGGCCGGTCGAATCAGAAACTTAAGGGTACACGTGAAGGATGCCTACAATGGACTGGTGAGAGCTGGATATTATCCAGATCATGAGGATATTCCCCCATTATTGATGAAAGAAAGAATCACCAAGATGGTGGATGATGGCATCATTGTTTATGCTAATCATAAGCGCATAGTTTCCACTATTTCTCCCCATCATTATTGATTGGGAGGAAGAGCAAGTTGCACTCAATGATGATAAGGAGAAGTTGATCCTTCACTTGTTGACATGCCCCAACTTGAAGATGCATCCAAATGAGATAATGATTGAGATGCCTCAACCGTATGAGTATGTCAACAATAAGGCGGTCCCTTGGTCCTATGATTTAGATGTTGACCTCGTTACAAGGTCTGGTCGGACTTACCCTCAAGCCAATGCTCAACCCATGAAACCTATCACCGATGAAGAGGCTAAGGAGTTTTTGGCCGTGATTAAAGCAAACGAGTATAAGGTGGTCGAACAGTTACGAAAAATGCTCGCCCAGATTTCTTTGCTCGAACTCCTGCTTACATCCCTTATGCAAAGAAAGTCGCTGATGAAGGTGCTAAGTGAAATTCGTGTACCTGAAATGGTCGAGGCTGAAAAGTTGGAAGATTTTGTGGGATCAATCCTTCTTAAGGACATGATCGCCTTTTCTGATGATGAATTCCCTCTTGAGGGTAGTGGGCATAATAAAGGCACTCTATATATCTGTCAAGCATAAGGCTTCTCATGTGTCCCGAGTACTCATTGATAATGGGTCCGCCTTGAACATATGTCCATTGGCCACTCTTCATTGCCTCAAAGGTGGACCCGTCCAAGATACATGCTGCAAAGACTTCTGTTTGAGCTTTTGATGGTACGAAGAAGGAGGTGCTTGGGGAGATTCACCTCGATGTGCAGATAGGGCCGGTGGTTTTCAATGTTCCTTTCTAGGTAATGGATATCCCTACTGCCTTTAATTTTCTGCTGGGTCGTCCCTGGATTCATACTGCTAGAGCTATACCGTCAAGTCTACATCAAGTTGTGAAATTCGTAATTAAAGGGAAGCTGGTCATTGTCTATGGTGAAGAAGATCATCGTATTTATCATGAGACAGCTATCCCCTATGTAGAGCTAGACTTTAAGTTCAAATCGAGTTACCACTCATTTGAGTTAGTATCCACTATTCATGCTTCTCGAGACTCACCACCACCAATTCTCGAAGTTTCAAATGCTGCTCTCATGGTGGGAAGAGTAATGGTTGGAAATAGTTTCGCTCTTGGTAGCGGTCTTGGAAGAAATGGCCAAGGCATTCGAAACCCCATTGAAGCCCCTTAAAGGTCCCGTGCTGCTGAATTAGGGTACCATGGAAGAGGTGGGGAAAGTTCTGGAGGACAAAGACAGGAAAGGCGGAACCCGCCACCTGACCATGGGCGAGGAAGGCAAAACCCATTACCCCTGAACATTCACGAGACATTCCCTGGTCCTCCAATAATGATGCAGGATGAAGCAGAAATAATGGACACTTTGGGGCAACCAAGCCAAAAATTCGACTATCTGGTAAAGTATTCGGCTCCTCCCAGTTTCCACATTGATCCCCGCGACATTGTCCCAGATGGATGGGGTGGCATGGATGATTCGATACCCCTGGAGACGGAAAACCCCGAAGATGCATTGGAAGGAATCTCTAGTCTCTCCGATGATGTCTTCATAGGGACCATTGACGAAGGACCTCCGGAGAAGATGGGCTCTAGCCCACAAGAGTAACTCATTTACTACTTTCTCACATTCCCCTACGCGAGAATTTTTATCGCTTTCTAGGGCTTGTTTTTGATTTCTTCTTTTTCGTTTTCTTTTTAGAGCTTGAAAATCGCATTTCCATTTAATAAATGTAATTGATTGATGAATATCAATAAAATTACAAGTTTTATTTTGAGGGCATGATGAGGTACACCAAACCAGCCCGGTGATGATATCCAGCCGATAAAAGAAAAAGAAAATCCAAGGAAAATTCTGAGGCCTGGGCTTCATCATGCTTTCTCGTGTCAAAATATTTCAAAAAAATGTTTTTGCTTTTTAAAAGAAATATATAAAAAATATAGAAAATATAGATTACTTTGTTTTTCTTTCTAATTTAGTTACTTCATGTTTCAGGAACAATCTTACGGCATACAAAAGTATGGAAATGGTCCAACCTAATGCAACAAATGCTGACATTGACGACCTCGAGGACTTGAATGAAGATTCCATTGAGGTGCAGCGAAGCTGGGAACAACATGAAAAAGCCAAGGCTCTCACATTTGAACAGATTGTCACTATTAATTTAGGTGACACCGAAGAAGTCAAGGAAGTTAAAATTGGGGCAAATCTCCCCAAAGACAAGGTCGAGCGCTTAACTCAGTTATTAAAGGAATATCAAGATGTCTTTACATGGACTTATGCTGACATGCTTGGTTTAGACCCATCGATCGTCGAGCATTGCTTGCCCACTAATCCGGACGTACCACCTAAGAAGCAAAGGCTCCGGAGAACTAAGCCCAAGCTCTCAAAGAAGATAGAGGAAGAGGTGATGAAGCTTCTGAAAGTGGGATTCATTGAAGTCTCACAATACCCTGAATGGGTGGCTAATATCGTGCCGGTTATGAAGAAGGATGGTCGAGTTTGGGTTTGCGTCGACTATTGAGATCTGAACAAGGCTAGCCCAAAAGATGATTTCCTGCTGCCTCACATAGATGTCCTCGTGGATAGTACCGCTGGATTTGAACTATTCTCGTTTATGGATGGGTTTTCGGGGTACAATCAGATAAGGATGAAGGAGGAAGATAAGGAGAAGACTGCATTTATCACCCCGTGGGGAACCTTTCATTACAAGGTCATGCCCTTTGGACTCAAGAACGCAGGGGCAACTTACCAGCGAGCCATGGTAACACTATTCTATGATATGATGCAGCAGGAGATTGAAGTTTATGTTGATGATATGATTACAAAGACTCAGCTCGGAAGAAGCCATGTAGAAACCCTAAAGAAGTTGTTTGATCGACTCCGTGAATTTAAGCTTCGGCTAAATCCCACTAAATGTGTGTTTGGGGCAACATCCGGTAAATTACTCGGATTCATTGTAAGCAGTAAGGGGATTGAGATTGACCCATCCAAAGCTAAGGCCATATGCGAATTGCAACCTCCATCAACAGTGAAAGAAGTTCGGAGCCTCTTGGGAAGACTGAATTACATAGCCCGATTCATTTCCCAACTCTCTGAAATTGCCAAGCCATTCTTCAAGCTCCTAAAGAAGAATGCACGAATCAACTGGGATGATGAGTGTCGAGAAGCATTCAACAAGCTGGAGCAATACTTGATGAATCCACCAGTTCTTGTCCCACCATCGCCGAGGCATCCCTTGATTCTTTACCTCACTATTCATAGTGAGTCATTGGGTGCAATGTTGGCTCAGGAGAGTCCTGTGGATAAAAAAGAATGAGCCATTTATTATCTGAGTAAGAAGTTCACTGTATCGGAACTGAAATATTCTGATGTTGAAAAGACTTGTGCGGCATTGGTGTGGGTATTGCATAGATTACGACAATACACACTACATTATCAGACCTTCCTCATAACTGAGAACGACCCCATCAAGTATTTACTTGATTGGTGGGTAAGTTGGCCAAATGGCAAATTTTAATCTCCGAATTTGATGTGCAATTCATGCCACAAAAGTCAATTAAGGGTCGAGTGATTGCTAATCTATTGGCCGAGAATTCAGGAGTCTCTAATGACGATAACAACATCCTTGATGATCGTGTCTTGAGTGTAAATGAAGACTCATGGAAGATGTTCTTTGATGGAGCTGTAAACTTGTCTGGTTCTGGTACTAGGGTAATTCTGATATCCCCAGATGGACAGCACTATCCGATGGCTGCAAAATTGATATTCCCATGCACTAACAATGTGGCCGAGTATGAGGCTTGCATCCTCGGACTTCAAGCAGCAATCGAGATGGGTGTGCCCAAGCTAATGGTATTTGGAGATTCGGCATTGATCATACTTCAGACCGTAGGTGAATGGAAGACTAAAGATGCCAAATTGCTCTCGTACCAAGAATACTTAGAGGATCTCGTGAAGCAATTCAAAGAAATTTTGTTTGAATACTTGCCAAGGTCTCATAATCAATTTGCGGATGCACTCACAACTTTGTCATCTATGTTGCAAGTCATTGACGGGTTAGAAGTCGAGCCATTGAAAATAGAAGTTTTGCCAAAGCCGGCTTACTGTATGATCATAATTGAAGAACCTGATGGAAAACCATGGTATTACGATATCATGAGCTACATTAAAGGGTAGGAATTTCCTGAAGGAAGCACTCCAGCTGATAGGAAGTACATCATGAAGATGGCCTCAAAGTTTTTCGTCAGTGGTGAGAATTTGTACAAAAGATCTTATGATTCAGTCTTGTTACAGTGTGTGGATACAGCTGAAGCTACTCAAATCATATAAGAAGTTCATGAGGGGGTGTGTGGCCCTCATATGAATGGGCACATGTTGGCTAAGAAGATCATGAGATTAGGCTATTATTGGCTCACGCAAGAGGGTGACTGTATTCAGCATGTTCAAAGATGTTATCGTTGCCAAGTCCATGGTGATAATATAAATGTTCTTCCAATTGAGCTGCACCAGTTTTCCGAACCATAGGCCTTCTCAATGTGGGGCATTGATGTGATCGGCCCAATAAACCCAAAGGCTTCCAATGGGCATCGATTCATTTTAATGGCTATAGACTATTTCTCCAAATGAATTGAAGCTACGCCATTTGCAAGTGTCACTGCCCATAATGTTGCGAAGTTCATCAAACGTGACATAATTGCTCGCTATGGTGTCCCTGAAACAATTATCATTGACAACGGGACAAATTTGAACAACAAGCTTGTTGATGAGTTGTTTAGCGAGTTCAAGATCAAACATTTGAATTCGTCCCCTTATCGCCCTCAAATGAATGGGGCTGTTGAAGCAGCCAATAAGAATATTAAGAAGATCTTGGCTAAGACAGCTGAGAAATATCGAGATTGGCATGACAGATTACCCTTCGCATTGATGGCATACCGAACATCGATTCGTACTTCTACTGGGGCAACTCCTTTTGCTTTGGTATATGGCATGGAGGCAGTTTTGCCTGTGGAAGTGGAGATTCCTTCCCTAAGAGTATTATCCCAAGTGGAATTATCCGAGGCAGAATGGTCGCAGCAAAGACTTGAACAGTTGAACTTGGTCGATGAGAAAAGATTGAAGGCTCTTTGTCATGGCCAAACTTATCAGCAGAGAGTGGCCAGATCCTTTAATCGGAAGGTACGACCGAGACATTTCGAGGTAAATGATCTTGTTCTAAGGAAGCTGTTGCCAATTTTTCCAGATCCTGGGGGCAAGTTTGCTCCAAACTACAGTGGCCCATATGTGATAAAGAAGGTACTTCATGGCGGTGCTTTGATCTTGGCAGAAATGGATGGTCGTGAGTTTTCCACTCCAGTTAATTCAGATGCTGTCAAGAAGTATTACCCATGATAGAATTTGCCATGTCATGTTTTGAATTGCAAACATTTTATAATAAATAAATTGCCTCATTAAGTTGCAAATTCAATTGCGTAAACTTGTTGCAAATATTGCATGTTTTCCTTGATGAATTATGTGAGATAAATGGGATACTCTGGAATGATGGAAGGAAAACCCTATTCCATACATTGTTTCATACACTAACCTCTAGTGAGTTGTGTGGAAAAATTCCATGCCTACGAGAAAAAGGGTGATCTCGCAAAAGGTACATCAACCGAGGTGATGAGAGGCAGTTTCTTCTGCTATTCGAAACACTACAGGTATATCCATTGTTAAGCCCTTTGAGCCCACACACATGAAGAGCTTTTTAAATTATCCCTGTCAAGGATCGTCCCATACTAGGACAAGATTTGAAATGAATGATAGGAATTTTCTTACTCACACTTGCATCAATCTTCGAGTATTGCTTTCGTAGTGTAACTTGTACGATAATTTGAAGTGCCTTGAGATGATGAAGAGTAGTTCGTTCTCTATCCTATACACTTTATCCATTGCATAGCCCCCTTGAGCCTATGAATTCATTTCATATTAAACCCAGTTGGTGATCATCCCCACACTGGGGCAAGACAAAAACACTCAAGTAGCATGAGCTAGAATACCGACAAAATGGAGATTTTGTCCAAAAAAAGCTGCAAAAATGGGGCATGAAAAAAGCAGTGTGCCTGATAAAAGCAAGGCCGATGCCGAAAAAATAATGTTGTTGCAATCAATGAAGTTGTGATGTCAAGAAAATCTTCGACATTGAAGAAGGAAAGTGGTGGAAATGTCAAGATGATTACCAACTTTGACCATCTAAACACTTTTTGAGCTTAATGATCCTTTCATTTCACAACTCATGAACCAAGCCTATGTTACGTCCTTTGCAAAGTCTCTTCAGATTATGGTACCTGAATTAAAGTAAGAGTTCATATATTTAAAAGCATCACTTGAAGAAGTGCGAGTAAGATTATTACTGTCTCATTTCATATGTTTCTAGACTTGAAAATCCCAGGACAGTTATGAAATGTCATTTTTCAAATAGCCTCGACTCAAAGAGTCCCGTTTGTTAAGCCATTGACCAAACCCACATTACGGTCCCTCTTAAAGACCTCTCAAATTGGTAAGGTCGTACCACTTGCGAGATTGCTCGAACCCTTGTTTGGCATGATGATGGAAAGATAGAGTAATTGTCAAAAATCCAGCATCAAAGGTCAGGATAAAACAACCCATTTTAATGAGGATGAGAGAAAAGTCCTTTCAGACCAAGAGGTCCCCCATTTGGCACATCCATAACACTCATGTGTTCAGATTGGAACATTCTTTGTGAAATAATTTCCAATGGAAATTAGGTAATGCAGGCTTGATATAAATCACAGCGCATGAACCTCCCTTAAATTAATGCATGTTTGTGATCACAAATGCATATTGCTTCTCCTATGACCATGTTTTGCAGAAGACATTTCCCCAGGAACAAAGATGATACCAGGTAAGTATATCTCTATCCATACTCTAAAATACTTGTCATTGTGCAGGTATTCTCTCTCAAGGCATCGACACTTGACTTATCGACCTGGCGTGCTTTCGTAGCCCAGAGTCATTTTCATCAACTCGGCATGCTTTCGTAGCCCAAAGTCCATTTTACCGAACCAGCGTGCTTCCATAGCCCGGATTTCTTTTATCAACCTGGCGTGCTTTCGTAGCCTAGAGTCCTTTACACCGACACTCAATGGAGTTGTCCCCCAAAGACTTTTCCTCCAGATTCAATCTGATTAAGGCAACCGAAGAAAGGTTCGGGTCCTGGTCAGATGATCTATGCTGCAACGTTAGGCAACCGAAGAAAGGTTCGGATCCTAGCCAAGCAAAACCTCAGTTTAGGCGACCGTAGAAAGGTACAGGTCCTGGAAAATGATTCCTTATTCAGGCGACCGTAGAAAGGTATGGGTCCTAGAAAGCGAATCTCCGTTTAGGCGACCGTAGAAAGGTACGGGTCCTAGACAACATTTATTGCTCTAACAGGCGACTGTAGAAAGGTATGGGTCCTGGAAAAGCAATTTCCCCATTCAGGCGACTGTAGAAAGGTACGGGTCTTGGAAAATCAATCTTCTTTTGTCAAGGCGACCGTAGAAAGGTACGGGTCCTAGAAAATCAATCTTCTTTTGTCAAGGCGACCGTAGAAAGGTACGGGTCCTAGGAAACCTTACTGCCATACTGGACGATTGTAGAATGATACGGGTCTTAGGAATGCAGTATCTTCACAAAGTCATGTTACTATTCTAGGCGACCGTAGAATGGTACGGGTCCTGGACAGGTAACACCCACTACCTCGAATTACTCTACCCTTCTCGAAGGTAAGTTATTTCAGGTAGGTTCATCTATCATTTGTATTTCCATGCATCATATAAATTGCATTAAAAAATGGAATTCATGTTCCAACAAAAAATCATTCATTGCATGAGCATGACCAAAATTTAGGTCTCAATTTGTCTTTGAAGGCAACCTCTACGAGCTCACCATCAAAGAGGGGCAGCTGTTGACACCTAAATTTTTGGGGTTAATTCTTTTTCTAAATAAAAAAATCAATAAAAAATCATAATCACATGGCATATAGTTTAGGAAAATTTTATTTTTTTTGTCATATTTCGTTAAGATTTTTCACATAATTAGGTAATATACATTGAGAGATGCATTTTTTGAGCAAAAGGGGAATTTTTTTTGATCGAATATGCAAAAAATATTGCGCAGGGTGAAATGATATATTCAATGGAATTTTACATGAGCAAAATTGGCAATGAAATATACCATGGAGATACAATTTTTTGGTGTATAAAAGGAGTCGCGTACGGTGGGAGTGGGAAGAGTTCTTTTCCGTAAAAAAAAAAATGCACCCAAAAGAGCAAAAAGAGAAAAAAGTAAGTGAAGAGAGAGGAAAAGTTAAAAAAAGAAAAAAAGAAGGTAAAAAGGGTCCCCCCATGACTGTTCATCTTCCTCGTGGGGGAGGGATCCCTATTGGCGGCCGAGCCGCCGACCTTCGCTCGCCTCCGTGAGTAGCACTACTGCTTCGCCGATCTGTTGCCAGAGCTACAACCCGAAGCTCGTGCCGACCCGATTCCCCTGACGCCACTCCTCGCCGATCATCCGTCCATGGGCGCCCCGTCCCCGGAAGTTGTGCCATCCGCCCGAAGCCCGTCCCATCCGCTTGCTCGAAGCCCGCGACGCCGCCCCTCGTCTGAGCCGCCCTTCTCCACGCCGTCGTAGCTGCCAATCCCCGTCCGCACGACCCGCGCTGCCTCGACGTCGAGCCCTGCTTCGCGTCACCCGTCCCAGATCCACTCGTGGAGCCCGTCACTGTAGATCTGTGGTCCAGACGTCTAGATCTCTCCGCCTGCAGGTCCGAAGCCCCGGCGCTCCTATCCTGACGCCGCCGTGCCGCCCCGATCGCCGATCGATGGAGCCCATGCCACGATCTGACGCTACAGCAACCCATACGCTCGCGACGCCCGCTCCCAGTGCTGACATCGTCTTGTGCCGATTCCGAAGCCCCCGGTGCCGCGACGCCACCGCGCTGATTCCCGAAGACCCTATTGCTGTGCCGCCATCGCGCTGGTCCTGTCACCCTTGCCGGATCCCCTTTGCCAGACTGATCAGCCAACATCCCTGAAGACCCACGAGCACGAATCGTGCTTGGGAAGGGAAAAGAAAGAAAAAAAAAAGATTTTTTTTTTGAGGTAGTTCTTTATCTTTTTTTTTTTTTAACTTATTTACCTATTTGCCTTATTTTGTTATTTTATTACTTTATTTTATTTGTTCTCTGGTAGTTTAATTATCCTTTTATGTGAAATTGAGATTACATGTTATGAAATTGCCTTGAAATTAGTGATTGTCAGTTCGATTTTCGCGGCCGAAATCCGACTCGCAATTACTTAAAAAATTGCTAATCCGATCTCCCGCCGAGATTCGATTCGCGATTTATGTGAAGTTGGCCAACCCGATCTCATGCGCGAGATATGGTTCGTCAATTTGGGTATCGATATTGCTTGATTTGCTGTGATGTTACTTAGGTTGGTTTTCTAAAAAAAAAAAAAAAAAGTAGTTTTAGGGTTTGCATGCTCATAATAGGAATTTTATTTCGAATTTTCAAAAATTAAAAAAAATCAAATCAATTAATTTAGGCTTTTTTTTTTAAACTTGAATTGCATGTTTAATTATTTGGCAATTATTATTTTCGAAATAAAAAAAGAGAAAAAAAGGAAAAACAAAAAAAAGTCATTATGCATATGTCATGTAAAAATTAGGGAATCTTTTGCACGTTATTGCATATTAGAGTAAAATTACATTTAGTTTAATTTTAGATGATATTTTTCTTAATTTATTATAGGTTTAGGTATTTTATTAAATAGATTGCATTTTAGGATAATTTAGGTTAAGATAATATTTTAGTTTAAATTAGGATTTGGCTCAACCTAATTCCTAATATAAATTAAATAGGATCTTAATCTAATTAGGTAATTTTCACATTTTATTTTAATTTCGAATTTCATGAAAAATACAAAAAATGTCATAGGTTAAATTAGTTTTATTATTTAGGATGAAATGCATCTTTTAGGAAAGAGAAAAAACTTTCATATGCACGTCATTAGGGTTAGATTCATTGAGATGCATGTCATTTAATATTTTTGCTAGGCCCTTTTAATTAGAAATTACATGTCATTAGAATTAGGTCATTTAGTTAATATTGCATTGCATATTGCATGATTTTCATTAAATAAGTGAAAACAAAAAAAAATTGCTCGTTAATTAGAAACTATATCTAGGATTATTGATGTGGATTTTAATTTAACATTGCAGATGCTTTCGTTGCTTTGAGGTAAGTTTTTGTAATTTATTTATTGTTTATTTGGGTGTTAAATTGGTGGATTGTGCACCCGTATAACCACCTCACATGTTAGGAAAATAGATTTAAAATCAATCCAAATTGCTTGCCAAACATTTTTCAAAATAAAAAGAAAGGTACCGAAAGGGCGTTAGAGAATTCTAGCGTAACCAAGTCCCCGTACCCAAATCTTTGGTTCGTAGGAGTAAAATAAATCTCCCATTACTTTACTTGGGTTTCTAATCGACCCACCAAAAATAGATTAGTGGTGACTCTTAGTTAAAAATGAATTGCATGTTAAAAAACTTGAACCTAAAGTCGCGAATTGGTATGGGCTTGGGAGAGCCCAAGTTAAGTCTAGGCTTAACAATCCATTAGCCAAACTCTAGGTGGTTCACACCCAAAAAATTTGGTCGCGATAGTGTCATAACGATTTGGCTTTATAATTGGGACCCTTGTGGTTTGAATATAAATTGAGGCGTTCCAATTGATGAGTGCATTTACTATATGCATCTATTATATGAACTGTACTAACGTGCAGGAAAGTGTTGAGGCGAGGTAAGTCTTCTGTGATGTGTGGTTAGGCTACCTCTAGGCGTATTTTTTTCCTAATTGGGGTTTAGGGCGTGAACTCGCTAAAACATTATCTCATCATGTCGTGGTTTAACTTTTTACAGGTCCCTAAATGAAGACCTGTCCAGTTCGTTTTGGATAGCCATGAGGGTATAGTGAGCAGAGGACCGACGTTTATGTCTCCCTGAGCCCCTAGCTCCATGAGCTCATCGTGACCACTATCTTGGTCGATGAGGGCCTACCACAGTGGGTACCTCATCGATTCAAGGTGTGGTTTCGTCATGGGCCTAATGGGGAATGGGAAGGTCCCCTTCAAGGTTTTGACGTACCTGCCGTTGAGGGTGAGGGGGTAGCTAACTCACCTAACGGTGTCGTGATAGACCCGGATCCCAAGTAGATAGGGTCCGGGGTAGGGTTGGCTAGGTTGTCCTTTTTGAGACCATGACTTTTTTCTATATAACTTTGCAGGCTGACCTAGGTTGTTTATAAAAGTATGTTTGGTTTGAAATTGCCGTCCTGCTTTTCTATCCCATGTTTGTGTTGTTTGGGGATTGTTTATTTTGCTTCCGCATGTGCATGAATCGATTTGGGTCGGCGACGCATCTTGGGAACGTCGCAATTTTATCAACCACCGAGGGATGTGCGCGCGTTTGAGGTTCGAGACGTGACAGATTTGAGATGAGATAGGACGCTATAGCTCGAGGCAGGTTGGTATGGGCTATTTAGTAGATGTTGTTAGCTTCATGCTGTGTCTTAGTTTTCCTTTTAGATGTGGATAGGTGATTCTACAGATTAGACTTTAGAAGAGTGAGACCATGACAGTTTGGCCATTTTTCCTTCTTCGCAGGAACTTGCGAGCATGCATGAATTGTAGAGATATTACATCCTGTTGTACTAACTAGGATGCACTTGAGCGACATGCTTTGTGTCCTTGAACGATAAGCTTTGGTGTCATGAAATAATCAGCAGAAATCTTCTCTGTATTGAAGAGTGGCTTGAGCAATGGGACTGTGAGTAAAAAAATGGGGAAGACGTTTAACGGGTTCATTTCATTTGTCAGTGTAAATTGAGTCTAGACTAGAACGTTTAAGAAGAGAAGAAAGAGTGAGGGAGGTTCACAGGGGTGATTCAGTGTTGTGGAGGACCGAATAAGAGAAAAAAAATACAAATAACAACTAAATATTTAAAAAAAAAAATTGAAAAAAAAATTGGAAATTTCAGAAAATGGCTAGAAATAATGACAATGATTAAGTTGTTAAATTTTAATAATATATAAAATCTTTTGGAGAAAGATAGGATTCAATTTGAACTTAGCTCATGGGGTTGTTGTCTGGGCTTAATAACAATATCATGTTATATTTTATTCATATTGGATTACCTTAGTACACTATCAATGATTGTTCTTTTATTAATTTCTTGATGAATTGGTTGTAATTTTGTATCGTTTTTGTTTTGTGATTTGCTTGTTTTAGTTAAATGGTTAGATTACATTTAAGGATAATAATAAAAGAAAAAATCACATGGATACCTAGCATATGAGAACTTTAGGACTTGTAGTTGGATAAAAAAACTGCATGCAACACTTAATCAAGTTAGAGTACCGAAAGGGCATTAGTTTGAACAACTAGTAGTCAAGTCCCTGACTTTAGATCTCTGATTGCATAGGAAGTGACCTATATCACGTATCTCACTTGACTCCTAGCCAGCCTCAATAAGCTAATGGCGGCTACCTTGCATGATAGAATTTTCTTAGGATTAATCGAATCTAAATGAATTTTTCAAAGTCACTCAAGGTAAGGATTTGGGAGAACCTACAGCGATTGAGGACCACTGGTCCCAACTTGACACTATCTCTAAACTTGTCCCTTCCTTGGACGTCTTCCTGGTTTGGAAGGGTTGCAATAGTCTAAAGAAATTTTAATCATATTTTAATCTCCACATGAAAATTTAAAAAAAAAAAATTAACTACGGTGTGAAGTATTATATTCTCCTAAGTCACCAATTTATTTACTTGAGAACTTAGAATCCCATTCATAGATTTAAATAACCTTAGATATTTCTCCATAATTTATGTAGTTTAAAGTTAAGAGAGGTCTACCCTTTTAGTACATCAATAATTACATCTATCGTCTCATATTTAAAAGTAACACTTTACATCCAATGTTTGATTAGATCAGTATTTTTTCTACTCCATAATGATTAATTCACTCTTACTTTTAATAATAATCGACCAAGTGTCTCGTTCAATTTATCTTCTTGTTCACAACTTCATCAAAAGTGGAAGCTAAACCCATTATTCTAAATGTACGTGTGATTGCTAGTATCATTTAATTAAGTATGGCCTTATTACTATAAAATGTTTGAGAGTATTACAAGATTAATTTTCAATGATTTTGACTACATCTGTATACAACCCTAATGACTATGTAAGTATTTTGGGAAAATTGTCAAAAAAGTCATAAACCTCTTGTACATTTAAATTCAATTTTAAATCTTTCAATTTTCCTAATTGAATTATAAATCTTTTGATAATTTGCCAATTGAGTCTATCCAGTCAATTTTAGTCATAAATCACTAATGTGGACGTTGATCATCATATGTTGCACAAGGACAATCAGTGCTAACCTGGACAATTTTAAATAATATTTTAATTTTTTTGAAATTTTCTTTTTCTTTTTGTTTTCCCCTTTTTGTCTCTCACTTATTTTTTCCAGTGCCTGGCGACTAGCCAACACCTGTAGGCTGAGAGGGTTGGCCTTGCCTAGGCCAGATTTGGCAAGGCCATCTCATGACCTCCATTGCCATGGCTTGTGACATTCGCGCATGGTGATAGAGAGAGAGAGAGATGGAGGGACCTTGCGCAACCTTCGCGAAGAGTTAGTGTTGACTTTGGATGGAGGCGTGATGGGGAGGCCTCATGGCGGCCTCGTCCTTGCCTAGGTGATGCTCATTGAGGCCGCCCTCGCTCTAATGAGGCCAACCCTCGCAGTCATGGATTGCAAATGGTGGGCAAATAGAAGAGGTAAAGAAAAAGAAAAAAAATAATTAAAATATTAATAAAAAATGTCAATGTCGAAGTCGTTTGTGTTATGTAGAACGGTCGAAATCCTTTTTTGGAGTTTTTTTGGTGCACTTAGTAGAGACGTTGATAAGTGGCCTTCTCATGGTCTGACACATCTGTTACCTTTCAGAAAGCTCAAATGTAATAGAACTCCCAAAATTTGGAAAAAGAAAATGCCCTTGCTTTTGGAAAAACTTGAAAGCCACATCGAAAGAATTGTAGATAGTTCACCTTTAGAGAACTTCAAAATTTAAACGTGGAGGTTAATAAAAATAAAATTTTAAAAAAGAAGTTATTCAATAAGTCAAGTAACTCGTTATCAGTTTAAATTAGAAAAAAAAAATCAAACCTTTCACGAAAAGCAAACAACCCATTTAAGCTACAAAATTGTGTGCAAGTAAAATTAGAGCAATATCGATAATTATGGTAAAAGATTGAATGGTTAGCAAACTGGAAAATTTCAGGAGCTTTCACCTCACAAAGCACAAAAAGGGAATGAAAAATAAATGTTTAATATCACGAAAAATCCTTCAAATTAGTACATGTGATATATTTACTCCAATTTAATTTTTTATCATAAAAAACTTTGAACTTGTATATTTATGATAAATTTATCCTTTATTAATTTCTATTAAATTAGATTATGATAAACGGGAAAAACCCCAAACTAACAAACCCTTTAACTGCTATTACAGATGTATCAGTTTGGAGTTTTCGTTATACTAATCTAAAACAAAAGTAAAATACGTATTATTTAACACTGAATTAGAGAAGGGAGAAAAATCCGTACAAAAAAGATTTATGGTCGAGTAGAGAAACAAGTATCGTGGATGAGATGAAAGAGTTACCAAATATAAACGACAAGAAGGAAGCTTCAATAGCCGACCAGAGAAATAATATTGAGGATGTGTTTATCACTGCATCATTGGTAGGATCCATATCTACTGTGAGCCTGTTTATAAATAAAATATTTGGCAGTTTGCAAGCACCACCTCAATTGCTGAGGTGGCGCGCGTTTTTAATTCATATCCAATAATTTGTTGATTTGTGTTTGCTAAGTTGGATTAAAAAAATAGTAGTCTAATTTTTCTCTTCTTCCTCCTCCACTCACTTTTTTCTCCGGAGCCGGCCATCGTCCATGGCCATCGGCGCCGTGTTCAGCCGTCGTTACTCATGGCCATGGCTCTAGATCAGGAGCTCGCGGCCATGAGTTTCCCATCTGGAGCCATGGCCCTAAGCAAGACAACTCCAGATCTAAAAGTTTGGCTGAGCCCGGATCTGAAGGCTACTCTTGAAGGTGCGTGTCGCTCGCGACAATACTACTCGAAACAAAAAAAAACAGAGAAAAGGAAAAGGTGAGGATGAATCGTGAAAGTTTTCTTCGGTTTCGTCTTCTCTGAGTACAGGAGAGGCTTGGCCATGGCAGCGAAGTTTAGATGCTCCCTGATCTTGACTACCCTGCCATCGCCATGTCGAGCTTCTAGATTTGAGCAAACTTTTCTTCAGATTTGGCCATACCGGCTCGTCTAAGGTCATGACGGGACTTCCAGATCATGGCTCCAGTGATAGCGGCTAGTCTGTGGCCGAGAGCGATGGTGGTCGACTTCCATATCCGCCACTCCGTCATCATGACTCTAGCCTAATTTGTGGCAAAGAAGTTAAGGAAAGGAACGCCGACCACAAAGACGACGAAGAGGGTTGGACCCCCGCTAGTGGTCGCTTTGTACACAGTGCTGGTAACTCCACCGTGGCAACAGCAGAGAGGGGTGCGAAAGGTTGGGCTCAAGGCTGCCGGAGATGGAGGAAGGAAAGTAAGATGGACGGAGATTTTTTATTTTGTTTATCTGAATCCACATCAGTATACACTTATCAATTTGTAATTGGTTCAAGGTGAAAAAAAGAAATGCACATCAAGCCATCTCCTGACATGATGCTCGCAGATCATTGAATATTTTCTCCTCTTGATAAGATTTGCATCTTCTGAGAACTTTCTCTACCGATGGCTAAGAATAAAATTATTTTGCAGAGTGACTTACCAAAGCATTGAATATCTGAATAGGCCGGTCTTGCATAAAGTTACACTGGAAGATATATATCCTTCAAATGAACAGATATTATATTGAGAAAAAGAAAAGAAAAGGCCTTTCTTTGCATGTGGTGTTAAACTTGTCCATTTAGAAATCTAGCTCGTTTTTCTCGAAGTAGCTGAATGAAGCAACGCAGAAACCAATTTGTTACTGAAAATATCATCCCCTTTCCTGGAGCCAACTCTATATGTTTTTCCGGTAACCTTTTACTTTTGTTTCCTTTTCTTGCTTTCGAGATGCGGCCTTGGTAAATTATAATCAAATGTACAAATGACAACTAAGTCGCGGTGAAAGTTTTAATTGTGATATCTAAGCAAATTACACGCAAATTGTCTGACCATTGAGAGAAATTAGCCATAAAAATGGAAGGTTAATAAGGTAAGGCGAGGGTATAAAAAAAGAAGAAGGTAAGGCGTGATAGAAATTAAGTTGATTTCGGCCAATCTATCATATATAATTAAAGTCGGAGTTGAGAGTGTGCTTGGCTCTTGTGTGCGCCGCGTCGCACTTTATTTTGAGTCTATGATTGCCATGTGGCTCACATCCACTAATAGATTTTTAGCTTGACAATTTGTGTTTTATCAGTTTGTATCTCTTATTGGATTTTAAATTCTATAACTTAGATAAAAATAAATTATACGAAGATTCTATTTCTTATTGGGTTTGAACTTCACAAAACAGATAAATTAGAGATTTTTTTTTTTTTTTAAAATTATACTCTATCATCTCCCAATGGATAAAGCGAAAGTATATTATTATAGTAGTAGTTATTAATCATAAACATGGAAATATATATAATATAAATTATTTAATATTAAACTCTTCATTAACGTGTCTTATATTGAACGTAATTCCTTAAATGTACTTATAAACAGCAAAATTATGAGCCGATTATAAAATTTTCCATAAATATTTTATTGTTGAACAATTATTTTTGCAAGTGTAATTGTCCAATCAAATTAGGATATGTATTCAGAGAAGAACTGTTAAACCTGAGTAAAATATTGGTTTATTGACATTTATCCTTGATGGTTTTATATGAGATGGGCTTAAGGCCCGTCCGCCCATGTTGGGCCTAAAAGCCCGGCCCACGGGAATAGGGCTCGTGGATGGAGGGAGGTACAAAAGGGATGAGAGAGAGGGAGAACGCACCCTTTGGCATAATTCCAACGTACGTTCCTTTCTCTCTTTTTCCCTCCAAGCGCAAAAAGGCGACGCCGTCTTCCCTTCAAGGCGAATTGACATTAACGGATCGAACAGGACCGAATTCTCTTCCTCTTATCGGTGTTGGTGCTTAATCTGTGGCTAACAAGGTACGCTCAATTCCGTGGTGTGCTTTACGATCGGTGATACGTGATTTTCTCGGGCTTATCTTCCGCATTCGTTTTAGGGGTTCGATTTAGTGTCGAATCCGGTTTTCGGGGATCCGTTATTCCCAACATTGGTATCAGAGCCCTAGTTCACGTTTTCCCGACCTGTTTGATGTTTTTTGATTGATTTTTCGCGAAAATTTTCGGCCGTACGGATCGGGGCGAGAAATCCCGACACCCGAGCACTGTTCGTCCCTTTTTCTGAGTTTTCGTAAGTCGAAATAAAATTCTGAAGGCATAGGGTGAAAGGGCTCGTCGAGACGAGTCCGGCGACATGTCGTGCGCTGCCGGGCGACGCCGCACACACCTAAACGCGGCCGGAAGCGGCCGCGCGTGGGCGCGATGCGCCCAGAAGCGCTGGCTTGCCTAGCGCGTGCGGCACACAAGCCGGTCGGCGAACCAGCACGTGCGCGCCGTCGGCCGGTGAACCGGCACGCTCTGGTCGACGAACCGACGCGTGCTGACGTCACGCACTGACTTCACCGTGATGTCACCCAACGGTCGGTAACTGCTGGGATGACGTCATTGATGATGTCAGCGCCAACGACGGTTTGCCCGGCGGTCACCGGCCGGCGACCCGACCGGCGACCCGACCCGACCTGCGGACGCCTGGCACGCGTGCGGCACTTGCCGGATGACGTCTACGTTACGTTAGCCCGCGCACGCGCGTCTCACGTGCGGTCGGTTCGTCCGACCCGGTCCGACCGGCCCGACTAGTCCGACCGGCCCGACCGGTCCGACGACTGTCGACCTGACCGGTGACCCGTTGACCATTGACCGACCGTTGACCGTTGACCATTTTTTTTCAATCATGCCTATATGGGTTATAAGTAATCCATTTTTAATTTTGCATTTGTTGCATGAAATATGAAAAATTATGTATTTTCCCTTATGTAAATTATGGATTATAAGTAATCCATTTTTAGTTATGCATTTGTTGTAGGAACTATGATGCGTTATGCAAGGATACCTGCAATTCCGAGAACGGACGAGAGAATTGCAAGACTTAAAAGGCTGATGACAGAGTTAGCTGATTATCGGTGGCATGACGGTGATTTATTATCACATGTGGTCAGGGTCAATCAGATGATACAGGAAATCATCTGGAATGGTTATCTTATGCCGGATTTTAAGAAGGTGCCGGCTTTGATGAACACTCTTCCACCTGAATGGCAAGCAGTGTTAGATCGGCTATGGGAGGTCAACATGGTCCCGGGTTATAGGAGGCTAGTGGAAACTTTTGTAAGAGAGTACTATAGGATTGAGTTAACCAAAACTTCAACCTTTAGATTAAGCGCCACATGGCGCAGAGTGAATGCGCCTTGGAGGCGACATGAAAGCTCTCCAAAAGTTTTTCCATGGTTAGCAAATGTGCCTTCAAATTTCTTTGATATTTTGACTGATAGATTAGAAGGGACATTCCCTACTTATTTCTTAGATTAGTTTGAGATGTTTTTTGGGTGATAATATCTCTTTCGATGTTGATATTTTTCTCTGTATATATTGCTTAGTGTAATGGATAATTGTATTATGTGAAAGCATTGTTATTATTTTGGATGTCGAATACTATTTGCTTTCTATTATTGTTGACTGCTGTGGGTAGTTGATAGAAGTTTTTGTAACTTCATAGAATTAGTTTTGCATAAGACAATTATATTAATGATAGTTTTAAGTTAGGATTTTTGGAGGATGATTGGAAACATAGTGACCTTTTGATTCTGAAGCCTTACTTGAAATTATTCATTAATATGATGGGTCTGTGCAAATAGGGATGCATAAATGATAGGCATTAATTATTCGTGCACGTATGTCTAATGTGTTCAGATCGATGTTTTCAGCAATTAAGAACGTAATTGCTTATATGAACGGCAACAATTGTGAAATATTGAATATGAAGATTCAATATGTGCTGGAAAAGCAAGAAGCACTAGAAGCTCTTAACCATATTATGGAAGATCTTGAGGATGCCGTGCGCCACCTTGAGCTAGTAGAGGACTGCCTATCGGCATTTGAGCCGAAAATAGACATTTGCAATGTTGGTTCTAGCTCAGAAAGAGCTTTGAGCTCTAAGTGCAAACATATTGATTCGTTCAATATGTGGGAATGCAAAGGATCAAGTCCTTGTTGCAAGAAATCAAGAGTTAACCAATACAAGAGAGGAAAACGTCCTCAAGAGAAGAAAATGTCAAGGGTGAGGTGTTACAATTGTGACAAGAAAGGTCACTATACTCGCAACTGTTGTGAGCCGAAAAAGGTCAACACCTCTTGTACATTTGAGAACTTTGCTTATGTGTCAAGTTTTGAATTATTGGCTGAATCCAATCCTTTGTGGACTGTAGATTCATGAGCGACAGACCATGTAAGGAAGGATAGAAGATCCTTCGTAGAATTCCGACGAGTACCAACTAGAACTAAGTGGATCTATGTGGGATATAACTTCAGAGATGAAGTTAAAGGGATTGGCACCTGCCAATTGAACATGCATGGTGGACGCACCTTGTTCCTACATGATGTTCTATATGCCCCAGAGATTCGTCAAATTTTATTGTCTATTTTAGTGTTGGTCAAGCTTGGTTTTAATATGAACTTCCATAAAAGAGGTGTAGATTTGTATTTAGATACAAACTACTATGATTGTGGTCACTTTCTGGATGGTTTTATTGTACTAAATGTTGATTGTAGTGATGTCAATATTTGTTATTCCCTTGTTTCACGTCTTCTACTTCATATGATAATGGTGTGATTATGTGGCATGCTAGACTTGATCATATTGGTCAACAACGTATGAATAGACTAGCCAAAGAGGGCTTGTTGGGCAGCATTGAAAAAGTCGATTTGCCCATATATGAGCATTACTTAGTAGGGAAAACGACAAGGAAACCATTTAGAAAAGATAAAAGAGCTGAATTTCTTCTGCATTTAATCCATTATGACGTCTGTGGTTCAATGAATGTGAGAGGAAGGCATGTGGCTGTTTATTTCATCACTTTAATAGATGATTATACTCGATTCGGATATGTCTATTTGATTTCTCATAAATATGAAGCATTAAGTTGTTTCAAAAGGTTTATGAACTTGGTAGAAAATCAATTAGACAAGAAAATAAAAGCATTGAGATTCGATCGAGGTTGAGAATATTTATCTGATGAGTTCAGAAAATTATGTGATGAAAAAGGAATAGAAAGACAGTTGTCTATTCCATATACTCCTCAACAAAATGGTGTTGCAGAGAGAAGAAACAGAACCCTATTGGAAATGGTTAGGTCCATGATGGCGCATGCTAACTTACCTATCACTTTTTGGAGTGATGCGTTGTTAACTGCCGCCTATATACTTAACCGAGTGCCTTCCAAATCAGTTATTTCCACTCTATATGAGTTATGGATAGGTAGAAAACTGGACTTAAGTTTTCTTAAGCCATGGGGTTGTGCTGCCTATACTCATGAGTCCTCTCACAAGTTTGGGAAATTGGGTCCTAAAGAAAAGAAAAGTATTTTAATGAGATACTCCGAACACTCGAAAGGGTATGTGTTCATAGGTGAGCAGGAAAGTGGGAGTATAACTGAATTTGAATCACGGGATGTCACATTCTTAGTGGATGAATTTCCTAAGAAGGGCAAAATAGGGGAAGATTACTCCTATTTGAAACCTTGGATCAAGATAATGATATTAGTGGAGTTCATCCAAGTGGGAGTAAAATGAGAAGTGATGAATTGAATTCAACTCATTCTCAATTACAACCACATGATGAAACAACATCATCATTATCTCATCCAAGTGGGAGCATAATGGGGAATGATGTGCTAAGTGTACAATCTCACATACGGCGAACAAGTCGCCAAAGTATTTCCCGTCGACGTTTTGACATTAAAGGGGAAACTTTTATGATTGCTCCGCAAGATGAGGATGAACCAAGAAATATTAATGAGGCTCTAAATTTCCCTAGTAAGAAAAAATGGATTCATGCAATGGAAGAGGAAATTGAGTCAATGAAGTCAAACCAAGTTTGGGAACTGGTTGATCTTCCAAAAGGACGCAAAGCTACTGGGAACAAGTGGGTTCTCAAAATAAAGCGAAAGACTGATGGCTCGATAGAAAGGCATAAGGCTCGCCTTGTGGCGAAGGGCTATAATCAACATGAAGGAATTGATTATGAAGAAACATTTTCTCCTATAATGAGATTTACCTCGATTCGCATTATTCTGGCAATAGTGGCTAGTATGGATCTTGAGTTACATCAAATGGATGTAAAGACTACTTTCCTCAATGGAGAATTAGAGGAAGAAATATATGGAACAACCTGCTGGTTTCATAGTGAAAGGCCAAGAAGAAAAGGTATGTCGACTTTGGAGGTCGATATATGGCCTTAAGCAGTCGTCAAGACAATGGTATATACGTTTTCATAATGCCATAATGGCATATGACTTTATAATGATAGACGAGGATCATTGTGTATATATCAAAAGATCCAATGATCAATTTGTGATCATATCATTATATGTTGATGATATACTAATTGCCGGAAGCAATATGGAGTTTGTTAATACTGTCAAGAGTTGGTTGTCTTCCAACTTTGAGATGAAGGATATGGGTGAGGTTGCATACTTTCTTGGAGTTAAGATTTCAAGATTACAAACCCATAGACACTCTTATTACAAAAGGTGAATGATTGAGCCATAGACTGTGTCTAAGGACTCCACAAGATAAGGAACAAATGAAACATGTTCCTTATGCTAGTGCTGTTGAAAGCTTGATGTACGCTATGATGTGTACAAGACTTGACATATGTTTTGCAGTTGGAATGGTGAGAAGATACCAATCCAATCCAGGTCAAGCACATTGGAAAGTCGTTAAGAGAATACTGAGGTATCTAAAGGGGACTGCTGATTATATGCTGAGTTATTAAGGAAAGGATCTGCGACTCTAAGGCTATTTAGATGCTGATTGGATAGGAGATTTAGATGAAAGAAAATCTACCTTTGGGTTTGTTTTCTTACCGAATAATAGCACCATATGTTGGAGTAGTAAGAAACAAAAGTGTATAGCCTTGTCCACGATGGAAGTTGAGTTTGTGGCATTATCAGTAGCAGTATAAGAAGGTGTTTGGCTTAAGAGATTTTTTTGGATCATTTAGGTGTTATTGGAAGTGCTGCAGATTCATTGTTGGTTAACTGTGATAGCCAAGTAGCAAAAGCGTACACCAAAGGTCCAAAATATCATGGCAAGATCGAATACATAGATACCAAGTATAATTTTGTAAAGGATATGGTTGCACGAAAAGACGTGAACTTAGAGTACACACTACGCATAGTATGGGAGCAGATCCTATGACAAAACCAATACCTAGAGATGTGTTTTGTGGCCATATGAAATTTCTAGGATTGCGTAGAGACTGATGTACTGAATATTGTATTTTCCCTAAGTGTTCACATTTGATGAATTTGTGTTTTCATCATTAATGCCTATGAATTTTTGTTTGATCTTTATGCATCTTAATGCTCAATGCATTACTTTAAGTTAAGAAAGTATGTTGGACAGATATAAGATTAGCCCATTCATATGGGTAATCGCATCTATTTACTGTGTGATAAATAGAGATGAGACTGTTTTTAAGCTTATTATCTAGGTGATAATCGAGAGCTCAAGCTTAAAATACGTATGTCACCTTAACTGAGTGTTAAGATGATGACATAATACTTACTATGTCCGAAAGTAAAATACTCAACATATTTTACTTTATCTGTCTAAGATGCCAGATGTGAGTTCTGATGAATTTTGTGAATGAGTAGATACGTGAACTCAAGTTAGACATTGGGTATGTCTGAACTATCATCTGTACGGTATTGAAGGTGTAGACATACGCTCCATGGGAAATGAGTTAATACCATAATACGTATTTCATACTACGTATGCATGAAACGACCAATAAGAGTGGCAAAAGTTTGATCTCAACTTTTATGTCGTGTGAGACTCTTGAGGAAAAGAGTTCCTCAATTTTTAGTCCCCTCATGACTCTTACTTATTCTCAAGATTTCTATTTAGTGTTTGCTATCTTAGGATGTTGCCAATGGTCATGAGTTTGATTCGATCTAATGGGACATTTCTAGAAAAGCAAGCTAAACTGAAATTGAGAGTTTGAAGGAAAGAGGAAGATCGATTTTGGAGAATCACATTGTAGTTTTGTATTCACCGGTTAACCAATTATGACTGTCTTTGGGATAATCATAATTGTGAATACAATATATATATATATATATATATATATCATTGTTTAAAAGAGATCAAGAGAGATATAAATGTGATCGATCAATCTAGGGAACTGCATACTAAATCTACTTAGAGTGTGATGCCCATTATGAGCTGCTATATATTCCTAACAGATGTATAGCAACGAGCTCTCAAAGTATGCTGGTCGCACGGATTATTCACCGGTATGAATGTTGAAGAGAGGTAAAGAGAATCTTGTTCAGCCCACCATGTGCGAGTGAGAGATGATGGTTTTATATGAGATGGGCTTAAGGCCCGTCCACCCATGTTGGGCCTAAAAGCCCGGCCCACGGGAATAGGGCCCGTGGATGGAGGGAGGTATAAAAGGGATGAGAGAGAGGGAGAACGCACCCTTTGGCATAATTCCAATGTACGTTCCTTTCCCTTTTTTCCCTCCAAGCGCAAAAAGGCGACGCCGTCTTCCCTTCAAGGTGAATTGACATCAACGGATCGAACAGGACCGAATTCTCTTCCTCTTATTGGCGTTGGTGCTTAATCTGTGGCTAACAAGGTACGCTCAATTCCATGGTGTGCTTTACGATCGGTGATACGTTATTTTCCCGGGCTTATCTTCCGCATTCGTTTTAGGGGTTCGATTTAGTATTGAATCCGGTTTTCGGGATCCGTTATTCCCAACAATCCTTATCAATTTCCGATGGATTGGATATTTATTTAAAATCAAAGGAAAATTTGGTCAAAATTCTCTATAAATAAGAGGCCTCTCAATTCATTTTCGAAAGATTAGGTGTAGACTTTAAATTTCGTAGATTTGCTATTAAGAAGTTCCTGAAAATTAATGAACTTCAAAAACGCGAAAACCTATCGAATTTAGATCATCACGATCTCTATTAAAAAAATTTCATCAAGACCTCAGCAACATCAATACCTCGACCATCTTCGATTAGAGACCAAGCCTTTAAGGCCCTCTCGGGTTCATGAAAAAGAATCAAAGGTCAGTGCTATCTTATAAGAGACGAAGCCATTGAGACCCTTAAATTATGCTCGTATCAATAGAATACCACACATTAATCTTACGCTTTCAAAAAGTATAATATTCTTCCATAAAATATGAAACATTGCCATTGTACGAATCTCACATTTTTCTCTCTTCCATAGTATATATTTCTTTAATGGAATACTAATGCTTCGAAAATATGCATATAAACATGCATTTCCACGTTAGTAAGGGCACATTTGGTAACCATATTGCTCCCGAAAACAATTTTTGCTCAAAAATGATTTTCATTTTATTTTGTTCCCGAAAATAATTTATGAGCTTTTTAAGGCATTTGATATGATTGTTAAATTTTGTTGTTTCTTCTAATTTTTCAAAAATTTTATTATATTTTCCGTTTTTTCTTTTTTCTTTTTCCTATTCTCTTCTTCTTCCTCCTTTTTTGTGGCCGGTTGCGGGCCATGACAGTGGTCGGCAACTGGCTGGGCAAGGTTCAGCGAGCTCGCCTGGCCACCACGAGCCTTGGCCTTGCCGGTGGCCAAGCAAGTCTCGCTAGGCCACTGGCGAAGCTCGACATTGCCCAGACAGCACGAGATCAGCCTTGCTTGGATTTGCAAGGTTGAGGCTCGCGATGGCTAGGCGAGCCTCCTGGGAGCTTGCTAGACCTCGCCCTAGCCCGGCGAGTCTCCAACAAGCTTGCCAAACCTCGTCTAGCCAGTCACCAGCGCTGGTGGAGGAAGAAAAAGAGAAAAGGAGAAAACAAGGGGAAAAAAAAGAGAGAGAAAAAAAAAGAAAAAGTTGGACTTTATTATAAAATTATTTTTGGGAATAAGAAACTATTTTATTCTATTTTTGATTTTATTCTAAATCAAATATTGAGAAAAAATGGATTTTTGTTCTCAGAATATAAAAATTTATCAAATGGATTTCTTTTTTTTTTCTTTTGTTTTGGAGAACAAAAGAATAGAATCAATTGTACCTCAAGGAAGAATATGCACATAAAATGGATAATGTCTTTTGTTCCTGCTTTGCATTTTCCGACAACCTAAAAAGCATTAATTATTCCATTGCAAAAGCTCCATAGAGATGTTGTTGTGACTCCCGTATAAAAGAATCTAATCTTTCGGCTGACAAAAGATAATTCTCATCCTTTCCTTTACGTGTATGTGATGATTGACACTTTTGGAATAATTCCTTCCTTCTTCTGGCAATTCATAATGTGAACCTTATTAGAAACCGGCAACTTATATTCCCATCTTTTTTTTCCTTTTTTTGAGTCCTAAAAGAAAAATCTTTTCTAAAAACGTATTTTAGTTCAATTTTTTGTTACACTAATGGAATCAGTTTCTTAGGTTTGTTTGGACGTCTGGTAAAGAAAACCAATTTAATTATCCAATAAAGAGGGCACCAAAAACATGTTTTTTTTTTTTTCATCTTTACCAAAAAAAAAACATGTTTTTCATGTATTAAAAGTTGCTTCTATAACGAACACTTTCATAATATTTTCTCATATATTAAGAACAGTTATTTCTACGAATCAAACACAACATTCCAAGAAAATTAAAAAAATCTAAACGCATAAGATTTTTATTTTTCTTGTTTTCAATGAAAATAAAAACTAAAAACATTATTACGGATTGAACTGGCCTTGATTGCTACTTCCACACCATTTGCACAGTCAAATGGCATCCAAATTGGAATGCTCTGTTCATGTTTTCTTTTCTAAAAGAATCGGAATCTCTCTTTTTCCTTATGTTGTAATTTGGATAGAAAGCATAATACTTGGCACTGTACATCGACCGTGGAAATTTTCATATTCATTTTCGCCGTATAGACGTCATATCACATGATTGACTTCTCTATTAGACAGATCAAATTGCATTTAACAAGATTTCATAAGCTACACCAGTCTTAGCAAAAGTAACTATTTTAGATATGGTGTGCATTTGCTAATAGCGCTTATGACCAATTGAATATGTAATTTCAATGAGTCTTGTGTAGATTTTTTTCTTCTCCATATGTAGCAGTTTCAGCATTTGCATCGAATATCCCTTACCATGTGTTCAGAGCCTCGAGACATTTTCTTTTTTCTCCAATTATCAAACGATCAGTGCATATGTGGACCTCATTGCTTTAACACGCATATTGTCTCGTTTTCACTGTCTAACTATAAGTTTGGATTCTTCTCTACATAATTATTCTTCTCACAAGGAATTGACAATCATGAATAACTTTTAGTGAATAACCCCAATGGAGAATCTATTACTTATCTCATGGGACCCTCTTCTTCCACCATTAGACTTGGAATCTGAAACTTTATTCTTTACTTTTCAAAGGAGACACACTTTGAATTAAAGAAAATAGGCTTACATAAAACTGTGAGGCTAAAAACGGGGAAGAGTTTCTTTCAAGATTGAATACTCCAGTAAAACTGTCCTCAACGCAAATACTTATGGGATTTAGGTCATCACGACCCCAACTAAAATTTTTGTCATCAAGTCTTCAGCAACAAGTCGTCCAGAACTCACCAAATTTCAGGTCATCATGACCTCAACCATATTCAATTACAGACCTAGCCTTCAAGGCCCTATCTGGTTCGTGAAAAGGAGTCAAAGATCAAGCTGTCTTATTGGAGATGAAGCGATTAGGCCCTTCGAATTGTCCTCATATTAATGGAATACCACATATTAATCTTACGCCTTCAAAAAGTAGGATATTTTTCTATAGAAATATAAAATATTGCCATTGGACAAATGCATCTTTTTCTCTTACATGACATCTCATATTAATGGAATACCATCGAAAATATGCATATAGATAGTGCATACTGGGATAAAGCGCGGGCCAAGTAACTAGTAAAAAGTACACCTTGAAGAAGAAGATGCCACTAGAATAAACTATGTCTCTTTTCCCGCTTTGCATTTTCTAGCAACCTAAAAAGCACTAGTTATTCCATTGTGAAAGCTCCATACAAATGTTGCCGTGGCTCCTCTATCAAAGAATCTGCTCTTTCGGTGGGCAAAATATAATTCTCATCCTCTCCTTTACATGTACGTGGCAATTGGCAAGTCATCGTGAGATGACACCTTCAGAATAATCCCTTCCTTCTATTGGCTATTGATTATCTAATCCTTATTAGAAACATACAACTTATATTTCCATTTTCTTTTTCTTTTTTCTGAACACTAATGGAATAAGTTCTTCAGGCTGGTTTGGATGTTTGGTAAAGTAGACCAATTCTATTATTGAATAAAACCGCACTGAAAACAATATATTTTTTTCGTACATAAAAATGTTGCTCTAAGGACCTGAGCAGGTCCTTAAACTGCTCATGAGGGAAACGGAGGGAGAACCTCCCTGGGGAGAGTGACCCCTTACGCCCCTCCCAGGCCAGGATTCGGGCCTGGATAAAGATTCCAGCCCCATTGGCTGACCCGGCCACTCCCTTACGGGAAAGGGGGCAGCCACGTCTAATCCCCGCGACGCCTTCCCCCAGGGAAACTTGGGGCATGGTACAGGGAAATGATGGCGCTAATTGAAAGACTGGCCTTCTAAAAACAACATTTTCATAATATTTTCCTATATGTCGAGAACTTTTAATTCAATGAATCAAACACGGCATTTTCAAGAAAACAAACAATCTAAAAGCACAAGATTTTTTTTTTTTTTTTTCTTTATATTTTCAAGGAAAATAAAAAACTGAAACACTTTCACGAATTGAACTGGCCTTGATTGCTACTTCCACACCATTTGCAGAGTCAAATGGCATCAAATGGGAACATTCCATCTGTGCTTTTATAAACTAATTGGAATCTTCCTTTATTCCTTAAGTTGTAAATTGGATAGCGAAGCATAATATTTTGTGTTGTACATCAACTGTGGAAAATCTCATTTCCATTTTCGCCATGCAAACATCATATCGCATGATGGAGTTCTCTATTGGTTAGATCAAATTACATTTAACAAGACTTCATAATCTACACCAGTCTTAGCAAAAGTAACTCTTTCATATACGGTGTGAATTTACTGATAGCACCAATAACTAATTAAATATATAATTTCAATGAGTCTTATATAAGTGTTATTCTTCTCCACACGTAGCAATTACAACTTTAATATCAGATATTCCTTAACATGGGTTCAAAGCCTCGAGCCAATCTCTATTTGCTCCAACTATCAACCAATCATTCCATATGTGGACCTCGTTGATTTAACATGTGCATTGTCTCATTTTCTCCGTCTAACTATGGAGTTTGGATTCTTCTCCACACAATTATTCTTCTCACAAAGAATTGACGATCACGAGAGACTTATAATAACTTGTAGCGAATGGACCCAATAGAGAATCTAGTGCTTATCTTGTGTGACCCTCATCGTCCACCGTTAGCTTTGGAATATGAAACTTTATTCTTTGCTTTTTGAAGGAGATACACTTTGGATTGGAAAAAAGTAAAATGTGTGTGTGGCTCTCAGCACAATATTCTTGTAGCAAAGTAGACGATCAAATTGGACAAGATAAGTGTACATGTCACAAGTGTAGGTATATCGGATTGGTCCTGTGTGACCTCGATGCATTTGATCAAAGAGCTTTTCTAATGATTTGAATTTAGACAAATATGAAACTATTAATGAATCCTCATTGAGAGAGAGAGAGAGAGAGAGAGAGAGCATAAATTCCATGGAACTTTAGAAAAAAAAGAGGGGTACAAAGAAGAAGAGAAAAGGAAAAGGAAGGAAGGAAGGTAGGTTAATTATTCCCGTCGTGAACGGGAAAAAGACTGGACTAACCCTTCCATGGAACCTTAATTTAGAAAAAGAGGGGTGCAAAAAGAAGAGTAAAGAAAAAGGAAGGAAGGAAGGTGGGTTAATTATTCCTGTCGTGAACAGAAAAAGACCGGACTAACCCTGATGCGTGCGTGCTATTCAGTATTATATAAGCCCTTCTCTAGATAGATTGATCGGCGTCAAGCATCACTGAACAAACAAGATGGCAGCAAAGTCTTTGTTTTCGAGCGTGAAGCAAGCCGGCCTCGACAAGGATTTTGGCGGAGCCATCGATTCCAATGAGTACAAAACCAACGGAAAACCGAAGGACAAGGTTCACACGGCAATCCTCTCTCTCTCGATTAAGTGATTGGATAATGTATATTTATGAAAAGATATGTTTGTATGTCGTTCCATGAATTATCAAAAAATTCATAAATCTATTATAATTATATCAATTCATTTCTAAACTTTTTTGCCAATTAAGTCCTAAACCTTTTACATTTGCGTCAATTAAATCAATTTGGCCAATTTTAACCATAAATCACTAACGTTGACAGCTTTTTAATGGTTTTTTTAATTTTTAATTTTTTTCTTTCCTTTTTCTTTGGTTTTTATTCTTCCCTTCTTCCTCTAATTGGTCGCACTTCCTCTAGCCGGTCGCTAGACCTCGATGATTGGCCAAAGGCAAGGGCTAGCGATGTCAACCTAGCCAAGGCCTCGCCAACTACAGGCAAAGGTGGCCATGGTCTTACTAGTTGCGGGTGAGGTAGTATTCGCTTGCAGCCGGCTAGGCCATGGCAATGCTGCCCTTGCCCATATCTAGGCAAGGGCTTTGCGGTCCTTGCCTTTGGCCAGTTGTCAAACCTTGGCAATTGGCTAGAGGAAGGTAGAAGTATTTTAAAAAAAAAAAAAAGAGGAGAAAGAGTAGAAAAAAGAGAAAATAAATTAATAATTCAAATTATTATTAAAATATTATTAAAAAATTGTGTACATCAGCATTGGCTACGCCTCGTAGGATGACTGACTTCCATGTTAGTGATTTTCGACCAAACTTAGCCGTGAAGAGAATAATTTACCTGCTGAAGAGATGTGGCTGTCGATTAATTGAACCACGGTGGCATCGTCTTCTCTTTATCTTTCTGTTTAAGTAATTTCCTGTGGGTTACGTGTCCGACTAGATAAGTCTCCGCACGAATAGCGATACATCGGGGAATCACTTGAAAATGTCATTTTGAATGGGTCGATTGCAACTTTTTTAATAAAGTTCCTCCTCCTCCTACTTTGACCTCCACACGCATACTGATTACTGATTCATGTTGCTCGGCTCATATTTCCAAACGTTGTTTGTGGCAGAAGCATTGGGTTGACAATGAAGGCCGGGACTGCTACGCCATCTATGCTAAGCTACTTACCATCGACAACATTCAAACGAGTGAATATTGGCAGTGGACGACTGATATGTAATTACGAATCCTTTGAAAAACATATCTACGTATCTTTTATCATATGATGCAACTTGCCTTACACCACGGGTCTAATTAGGGTTTTTCATAGTTAGTAAAGCATGAATGACATCGGATAAAAGAGAGCCTAAAAAAGATAAAGGAAGGCATTCCATGGGATTTCTTTAGGGAAAATCTAAAAAGAGAAACCATAGAAATAGACAGAAATTTGTTTGAGGGTATTAATGCAAGTCTACATAATATTGATCTTTCTCTTCTCTCTTATAATTGATAATTCTTGGAATTATTCTTTTTAATATAATGTTGTTGATGTTTCACCCTCTTGTGCTATATAGATAAATGGCTAGGGGATTCTGACCGAAAAAAAAAAGACTAGGGAATAAAATTTGTTCTACTTGAACACATTAAATGTCCACATGATTTCACCAACTGAACTGGAGATATAGATTTTGACTTGCATAAAAATATTTCCATGTTATGAATGAATTGATATTTAATCATTGAAAAATATTAATAGTAAATTCCAAAGTCATAGATTTAGGCTTGCATATGCTCCATATACTAAAGTAATACGTCTATTGTAGTCCCGAATCATTAAGTCATTACTTTATTCAAACCCATAATACTATGATTAGACAATTTCGAACCCAAATAAATTATGGTATTGAAGTCTCCCTATTGGTTTTTATATAAACTTTCTCTATATGGTCAGAATAATTCCGATTAATTCCCACGATCTAGGGAGAACTGTGTTAATATCCCTAGCAAAGAAGGAACCGTTCTTCGGTCTTGGTAAGGCCGTGATAAGCTAATTCAATTAAGAGCACAAGATAACATTAACGAATAAAAGTTTAGTTTCATCTTCAAATATTGCTGTCAAACTTAGTAAGTTCGTTATATAAAAGAACTATATACTATGACCTATTTGACTTGTTTAGATATTGGAAATCAATGTTTTTAATCTCTCTAATCTTATTGTAGTTGTAGTGTTCTCTTTTATCCTGTTCACTTAATTGATCAAACCTAGCTGATTTATAATTTTATCAAATTGTAATCTACATGAGCTTTTCCCATATTTTCTTCTTTCCATTATAACCTTTTTTTTTTATGTATAGTTGGTCAAATTAAGAAAAAAGATAAAGGAGGAAGAGGAGATTGAGAGGTAAATAAGAAGAAAAGCCCGTTGAGCTTCTCTAAGAATACGCATTATTCTATAAGATATCCTTTTATTATTACGGGGTGAGAGAAACTGACTTAGCCGCTATTCCTACATATCATTTTAAGTAAAATTATTTGCTTTTTTGTTCCAGTAATTCTTAATTTCATAATAAATATACCTCATTATGTGGCATCTGAGTTGACTTTTTTTAAAGATTTTCTTTTAATATAATTAATAAATAGGTCTTGTTATTGAGTGTCCCGAGGCACTTACTAGACATATTTAATATGAAATACTTTTGATTTTTCAAAGTGTCAAATACACATAATAGAGAAAAAGAGTGTGTGGAAAATTACAAACTTACTAAACTCCATTAATCAAGAAGAGTCGTAGTTTTTTTAATTAACTAATCTGGATAATTAATTAATAAGGAATCGTGAAGTCAATGTTTAATATACTTTTTACTTTTGTTCTCCGCTTTCCCTTGACTGATAGAGTTTGTCTAATATCGATCTCTAAATAGTTATAATAAAAAAATTTATCAAGTCTGCTGTCAATGTAATGAACTTTCTACACATTTAAAATTATGTGACTGGATTTATTTACACGTCATCCGTCCAATCAACGTAATAATTATCCCGATCAATGACGTTTGAACGAAACTACTTCAGCGACGGCATCGAGGCGGCACAAGCGAAGAAAATGAAGTGGCTGGGAGTCAGAGGGTCGTTCACGACGGTTAACCTTACGCATGGGGCTAAGTACAAAGTCTTGTTTCTGGTGAGGACGAAGTCCTCGGGCACTATAGGCAATATGAAGGGGCAGGAAGTGAATCTGACGCTGACTCTCCCGAACAATGCCAACCAAGAGAAGCAGGCGCAGTTGCCCGAATGGTCAGAGGCCTTTCAGAAGCTGGAGGTCGGACAGTTTAAAATGGCGAGCGAGCTCACGGGCGATATCAAATTTGCCATGAACCAACAGTTCGATAATTGGAAGGGTGGGCTGATCATCAAGGGCGTTGAGATCACGACCGTTTAGATCAAGCCCGAGTGATCACGAGCTGTTATACTATACAATAAGAGCAATTGTGGAGCAATCGCCCTCATGGAAGTGACTATAGTGATAGATGCGTATGATCGCACAGCGCGTGTTTCATGCGCACTTCTCTTAGCTAGTACTAGTAAATAAGAAACTCTGATCACTCATGTGTTTGAATGTCTTTCTATTTCCGGACCCCGTTCTCTTATCCACGATACCTATTTATCTATCCATATATCTATCTTACATTAATAAACATTCACGGGAGGTAAATCAAATCATGACTCAAACATAGTTTGATTTATACTTTTCCATGTTAATACGTAAAAGTCATTTGCGTATTTAATTATTGACTTCCCATTTAGTATCATAAACCAAAAAAGAAGGTAAAACCAAAGGAGAAAACAATGGGGTCTGGATCAATAGTTGTCAAGCAACACCGTGCAAATTCGTTGGGTAAGAATCCAACGTCACAAACTTTTGAGTTATATGTATAATCGGTTCTTGGAGAAGCTGAACCATGTGCGTATTTTGATCCATTGACGAGTTGTGGTTCAACAGCCGCTGATTTCGTGCGATTTGAATGCGCAGTTAGGGAGAAACCGAGTTCGAACGCGTCGAGCGTGTGGCCTGCAACTCCAACCGCGACCAGCCTAATTTGGACCCTAATGAGTCTTGTCTTCTGGTAATTTTGCTGCTTCAAAATTATCATATTTTAAAAGGAAGTTGTGTATAGCCTCCTTAAATACCTGATTCTACGTTCTGAATATTTGCGAGAATTTTCATAATTTTTGCTATTTTCTGAAAATTTCTGAAAATAATGGAAACATAAGGGCCTGTTTGGCAACGTGTCAAACAGTGCCAGATTCTGATTTTTTGTTCCCAAAATTAGTTTGGGACGAGAATCACGTTTGGTAAAATTTTTGTTCCCGGGAACAGTTTTGGACAAGATTTGAGAATAAAAAAAATTTGATTTCTCTGTCTGAGAATCAGAAAAAGAATCAAAACAAGTGAAACCCTCACTCTTCCCTTTCGTCATCCCAGTTGCCGTCCGCCACTGCCCGCCACCGTCTGCTGCCGCCCGCCGCCGCCGTCCGCTACCGGTCGCCTGTTCGGCGAGGTCGCTGGAGGCTCGCCAGGCCAGGGCGAGGTTTGGCGAGCTCGCCAGAGGCAAGCCCAGCCACTGGCGAGGCCCAGCCTCGCCGGTGGCCAAGCCGGCCTCGCCCAGCCTAGCCTCGCCGGTAGCTAGGCGAGGTCAAGCCTTGCCGGTGGCTAGGCGAGCCTCGCCCAGCTACCGGTGAGGCTCGCCTGGCCACCGGCGAGGCTCGCCCAGCTCCGCCGGTGGCCAAGCTGGCCTCACCGAGGCCGGGCAAGGCCCCCGGTCACCGGCGAGGTCGAGCCTCGGCGGGGTGGGTGAGCCTTGTTGCCAACAAGGCTCGGGCGACGAAGGCCAACCTTGCCAAGGGCCGTCGTCGGTTCGGTGATCGGCCACATGAAGAAGAAGAAGAAGAAGAATAGGAAAAAATGGAAAAAAAAAAAGGAAAAAAGAAAAGAAAAAAAGAAAAAAAGAAAAAAAATAATTTAAAATTTATTTAAAAATCAAAAGAAATTATTTTGGAATATAATCAATTAGCACGATATCAAACGCAATTCTATTCCAGATAAAAATTTTTGGATAGTTACCAAACACGCTTTTTTACTCGAATCGGTTCGAGGAACGAGAATAAAAAATAATCATTTCTAGTCAGAATCAGCTCTCGGGAATAGAATCGTTACCAAATGCGCCCGGTATTTAAAATTTGGCTCGAGTGGCTGAATATCTCGTATTTTTCATTATTGTAGATGGAAAAATATTATGCATTTGAGTATTGGTTATTGTGACATCTCGGGGGAGTGACCGTGTAAGTGCGAAAGTTTCGAAAAACATGAACTTTTTAGTTTATCTACTGAAAAATTACATTTTTTTAGGATGAACCCTATCCATTGTTTATATTTATGCTTCTCAATTGTTATTTACGGCATTTGAATCTTTCATGGAGTTTATGGACCGAAATAATACATGTAAGACAATTTTGTGATTTTTTCACGATTGTACTCTTTTGAGGTAATTTACTGTTTGTGGAATTTAGATCATTAATGTCCGTGTCGGCCTAGAAAACCTAATGGGTATTTTGGTAATTTTATGCTCAGGAATATTAGAGATGACACTCAGACTCCGTTTGTTTCGCTGAAATTAATCGCTTTGGAAAACATTATCCTAAAAATAATCATTTTTGTCACTTAAAATAATTAGTTAATGAAAAATATTCCTATTATCAGCAATAATTAATGTCTAAATGTTTTTTGTGATTGATAAAAGTAAGTGATATAAGCGATTAGTTTAGGGAAAATGTTATCCAAATTATTTATTTTTTGAGGGAAAAAAAAACACACCCTCAATGACATACGATTCCTTAGTGTTGTTGGAGATACTGCTTTACGAAATAATGTGAATTCAGAATAGCTTGAGTTCCAGTAAGTGGTATTTTCCCTCTGCTAGGAATTTCTACAGTAGCATATTTGCAAGCCATTGCTTCTTAATTTCAAGAAAAAAAAAAAACCATATTTTTATGGTGCAAGAGTGCTAACGATAGGGCTTTTTGGGCATAGTCGAGGCTACGTCCTTCTCGTGGAAGGACGATCGTGTCATACTCGTTCATACTAGGATTCAAGGTGTGACACATTATATTATAAGGGGATTAGTTTGCTTGCATAGTAAGTGATCCTCGATCTCTTGTTGGATGCTTATATGTCTAATCACTACTAGAGATCAAGGATCACTTACTATGCAAGCAAACTGATTCTTTTATAATATAATGTGTCACACCTTGAATCCTAATAGGAACAAGTATGACACGATCGTCCTTCCACTAGAAGGACGTAGCGTCAAACTATGCCTAAAAATCCACACCCAAAAAGCCCTATCGTTAGCACTCTCGCACTATCACTACTAACCGAAGAACCTGAAAAGATTGAGAAAGAAAAGGGTGAGCAACCATAGCTTAGTGAGTAGTATAAATCTTCTAAGCATATCAACCTCCACCTTACATGTTTAAAACTCAAAGGCATTCATTTATGCTAATCCAAAATATAATAACTTACGAGAATAAAATGAGTTATATATTTTTTCAACCTTGCTATATCAATAGCACAATTCCTCATTCGTCCATAATATCAAACAAATATTGTTAGTTTAGTTCAATAATCAAACTCATCATATTTCATGTCAATTGTTCATTCCATTTTTCAAACTTGTATCACATCACATGTCAACACCCTAAAGGTGCCTCTCATGAGATTGCATCATCATATAGCACTTAGCCCTTAATCCATACATATCACTAATACAAGGCTTTAGAGGCAGTTTTCATAAAATTACGTTATTATGTAGTACTTAGTCCTCGACTACAAGGACTCAGAGGTGGCTCCCATGAAATTATTTTATCATGTAACACTTAACACTTGACCAACACATGTCAATGATACAAGGCCCTAGATGTGACTTCCACGAAATTACGTTATCGTGTAGTACTTAGTCCTTGACTACAAGGCTCTAGAGGTGGATCATCAATGAAGTTACGTCATCGTGTAGCATTTGGTCCTTTAACCGCTTATATCACAATTAATTTCACAAGCCTTTCATAAATCAATTCTTTCCATAAAACCAATCTAGAATCTACAACATAAATCGGTTTCACATACCAAACTAAATCACCTTTCATTGGACCATACTCCAAATCAATGTAATTCATTCACAAGAAGATTTCGCAAACCTAAAATATATTATTTCACAACCCTTTCATCGAACCATACATTTCACAAGGCACATCTCACATCATTTTCATAATCTATTCCATAAACCCATGAATTTCTAAATGCCTTTCATATGATGTTTCTCAAATCATTATAGAATTCATATCATAATACAAGTTCACAAATTATATATATATATATACACACACATATCATTTCACAATATCTTTCTTAAAACATTTGTCAAACAATTCATAGTTACCAAAATGTAGTAAATGCCTAAACCCCTCATCAGGTTCACAGTTATATCAAACATAAACTGTTAGGGAAATCCCTTATGATGTTTTAAAGATGACAAAATAAATCAAAAGCTACTAATCTGTTTCATAATTGAATAACATACTATGCATGTAATAGAACGTGTAAAGGATATTGTCAAAGATTATACTTGAAAGAGTCATAAGACTAGATGAATATATTAAGACTTACGTCCAAATTGAAAAGTCTCTTTAGACGGAACACACTCAGACTTTACATACAGAACGAGACATAAGTCCAGAATGTGACAAGGTCCAAAATGTGACAAGGTCCAGAATGAGATACAAGTCCAAAACGTGATAAGTTTAGAACGAAGCATTTCAGAATAAGATAACTTGACATAACGTAACACAAGCCCCAAATATATAATAGCTAGTGATCTAATTTGGATTCTACATCAAGATATATTTGATTGACTTAATCTAATTGATAGACAATTGGATCTTAAACATAATAACTTTCTAAATGAAGAAACTCTACTTATGGAAACCAAGATTACATTTGTATAGGTGATCTGAATCAACTTGGGATTCAATTTCTGTCACTCAATGATTATTAAATCTTCTTGATACAAATCTATCCAATGGATAGATTGGAAGATGATCCTTTGGATATTGTCTAACGGCTAGTTTGGAAGTGAAAGAGTATTTAAGAAGACCAATGACCGACGAGTAAGTAAGAGACAATGCGTAAAATCTAGAATTTTAAAGTCTGAGCGAACTTCGGTCAACAATTGTTTTTTGTGAGCTTAAACATTTATGATCATGAGAGATATACCAAAAGAGTGACTTAGTGAAATAGAATGATCTACCACTTAGTGTTTGCACTCAAAGTTATAATCTCTTGTTAAACATATAGTGGAATCCAACCAGTAGTCTGTTAGTATGGGAGAGTGTACATAAGCTTGATCTAAGTCGAACCACTATAAATTTATGTGCAACATTCTCTTCATTTAACTCTCCTTATTTAAGTCCGTTGCACACTTTTGAGTTATTTCAGAAGTCTATTCTTTCGCATAAAAGATTCTGAACATCTACCAAAAAGTTTGGTGACTCGTTTATCATACTCTGATCCTTATTCAGACTTTGCTTGCAACTTATTTTATTCTACATTTTGTTTGTCAAGACTTCTTTTAAACACCTATTCACCCACCTTTAGGTGTTCATACTAGCATCATCAATTGGTATCAGAGCCAAGTACTTGTTTTATTGAAGTGTTTTTACTTTTGAGCTAAAGATCTTCTATGGCTAGTATCTTAGCACCAGGGCTAGTTGAAGGGCAAAGCAACATAAGGCCACCCTATTTCGATAAAAATGAATAGAACATTTGGAAAAACAAAATGAAGGCAATCTTAACATCTAGAGATCTCTTGTAATGAGATTTTGTGGAAACGGGAATCAATTCCACTGTTGTGTCTACATCAAACAAGAATGTCAAAGACAAAGAAACCGAATCCCCCGATCTTATGCCTTGGACGAAAACATTTAAAAGGGAAGCTCTTGATGCAAAAGCCATCTATTTTTTATATTGTGCTTTGTCTCCCTTTGAGTATAATAGATCTCTTCATGTGAAACAGTTAAAGAAGTTTGGGATAGACTTCATGTTACCGATGAAGGAATTGATCGTGTAAAAGAGACAAAAGTAAACATCTTGCTTGGTCATTATGAATCCTTCAAGATGAAGCTAGGAGAGTCAATTGGAGATATGTTTAATCGTTTTACAGAAATTGTAAATAGTTTGGCGTATCAAGGTCATCCAATTCATGCCCCAATGGAGGTCAACAAACGTCTACATGATCTCTCAAAAGATTGGAACCATGTTAAGACCTCAATCCGAGAGACTCAAAGGATTATGCCACTCTTCGTTGATGAACTAATTGGCACTCTTCAATCCTACGAAGTGGAACAAATTAACGACGAAGATCTCAAAGGTAAGAAATCTATCGCTTTAAAATCTAATACTGATTTTGATGAAACATATTCAAAATATGACATGAATGATGAAGAGTTGGTACACCTGATAAAAAAATTTAGAAAGCTAAATAAAAAAGGAAGAAGATTTAGTGAAAAAAGACAATACAAGCATAATGGCAGAAAAGAACAATGGAAGAAGATGATGAGTAATGAAATATATGCTTGATGGCACATTCAGACTTAGACTCAAATTTAGAATCAGAATCAGACACAGAACTTGAGGTAAATTACCTCGAAATCCCTCCTAAGATATCTAAATATATTGATGAGTTGTGTTTGAATCTCAAATCCACTCTTAAAATGATTTCTGAACTGAAAAGGGAAAATTCTCAACTGAGACAACATGATATTTTTCAAAAGGAGAAGTTCGAAAATTTGCAAAATGATTTTATGCAAACAAAAAAGTTGAGATTTACTTGTCGAAGAAAATAATTCTTTAAAAAAGAATTTTCAAATACCTCGACAAATTTTCAAAGGATTCAAAAATATTAAAGCATATCATTTCCATACAAGTACCTTACTATAACCAATCGAGACTTGGTTTCAATAAGGAAAATGATTTTTTAATAGACTTTCCTAAAGTCAATGAGAGACTTAGACAAATACCTCATAAATTTGCGTAGATAAACATTTTCAAAGGATCTTCACAAAACTTGTTGGTCGAAATGCCGTCAAGTGTTCAAATTATGGAGACTCGAGCACTTTGAGAAAGAATGTCCTAAAGTCTGGAGACTTGTTAAGAGAGATTGGGTAAAAACAACATACTCTATTAACTCTCATGGACTCAAGAAAATATGGGTACCAAGGAAAAGATGAGTTGTTTTTGCAGGAAATAAAGAAAAAGAAGAAAGAGAATTTGTTGAAGAATGTATATTTTTTAAATTCTCAATTTGGTTTTGGTATATAATTTAAAAATTCTCATTATACTTGATATTCAATATATTCTCTTTGTACCTCGATTGATTTAGACTTTATAATGACTGTATTTTATGATTTGTTACATTGAAGGAAGAATCGTGTGATATATTTTTGATAATTTGTAAGATGGAATTTGTTTAAATAATTTGATTGATTGATATCTTGCCTTTAAATAATTCGGTTGATTGGATAGATACTTAAGGATATTTTTCTCTTTGATCTTATGATGCTTCGCTTAGTGAGAATTTTTCTTTTTACAAAATATTATTATGCAATCTATTCTCCCTAAATACTTTATTGAGACGAGTTGGGAAAGTATCATTGAGTTCTTATGGAAATTTCACATTTTGCTCTAACGTCAAGGAAGGATCCAAATACAAGGGTACCAAAAAGGAAATAAGTTTATTGCAGGAAACTCCATGAAGGAAGAATGATTGCAAATATACATAAATTATGGTTCAATCAGAAAAGTATCTCAGGTGAAGATTGGCAATAATCATCTTTAAATCAATGATATATTTCAAACATATACCTTGGGTAAGAGAATAATTTTTTTTAATCATCTTGCCTTACAAATTTCTACATGCATTTATCATGATTTTGGATGATTGCTTATCTTTTATATTGAAAATATCTCTTATCATAAATATAAGGCATTGTAATTTTTTTACTTGATTTGGCGCATAATAGGAATATCTACTTTCTTTTTGCGAAATGCATCAATAATATGATTTTTGAGATATTATTGCATTTTCATAGATATTCTTGCTATATCCTTAAAAGATATCTTATATTTAGCAAGTTTGATCCACAAATTGGAGGAATGTATTTCGTGATATTTTTTCAAAGACTATTATATGTTATACAAAAATATACAGGTGGCAAAAGTATAAGTTTAAAAAACTTGATTAAAAAATAATGGAGATTCGTACTATTTTCTAGAGGCTCGAAAAACTCTCCTCCTTGCGCAAAGTTCTTCCAAATTATTGAGTTAGTCTCTTATGTGTCGTATGAAAAGTTGAGTAGCTCTAAATTTAAATATTTGATAATCTTATATATGCTATTCAATTTATTTATTTGAAAGAATGGCATTATATATTATGTGAATATTATAGCAACATATTTATGCAAAAAGATTGTTGAGTTTATGTAGATTGAATTTGAGACGGGTTTGATTGAAGAAAACAAATTTCTATCTCGAATTTCAAAAATTAAATGATCGTTGCATGAGTTGTTGCTACGAAGGAAATAAAGGAACGATGTTTTGTTTAATGTGCACAAGCCACGGTTAGTGCTATTCATAGATATTGTCCTGATGATAGGGAGAGAAAGTGAATTCAAAAGAAAGGGGAAGAATCCCGATCACCTCAAAAAGACAACTAATTGAGAGGGGAAGAATCGATCACCTCAAAAAGACAATTAATTGAGGGGGAGCATGGATCGATTACGGAAAAATCTTTTTGAATTGATCATGATTTTGATTATTATGAAAGGAATGAAAAGGTAAAATGTGTTAGAACTTGTTAAGTTCTACAAAATCCGATAAGTGTATCTTTTATTACATTTTGTCATTAACAAATCTCTTATTTACATTATCATTTTATTATGACAAAAAGAGTAAGTGAATTTTATAAAGTATCTGTGATTTTTATTAGATATTTGTTAATATATATATATGATCGAAGTGAGTTATATTAAATATGTTTTATATTCGACTTACTTTGTAGAAGCTGATATTTCTAGAAATTGTGTTTCATGCAAGATATATTTTTTAGATATATTTTTTATCGCTTTATATTCTCTAAATGATACCCTTCCATTGTTATTGCTCTTTGATTATGATAAAAACGGGAGAGAATATAAATATACATATGTGTTGATATTTGCGATTATCTTTCCATATATTATTATACTCAATCTATTTGTTATCTTCTACTATTTTTTTATTTGAATTACATTCTTTGAATATCTGATATTTAAAGACTATTTATGTGCTTAAGATTGCCCTGATTTATTATTATCTTTAAAAGCATGTTTACACATCTGTATATTCAAAGATTATTTTGTCATCATAAAAAATGGAGAGATTGTTAGGGAAATCCCTTATGATGTTTTGAAGATAACAAAATAAATCAAATGCTATTAATGTGTTTGATAATTGAGTAACAAACTATGCAGATGATAGAACATGTAAAGAATATTGTCAAAAATTATACTTGAAAGAGTCAGAAGACTGGATGAATATATTCAGATTTACATCTAGATTGAAAATTCTCTTCGGGCGGAACACACCTAGACTTTATATACAGAACAAGACATAAGTCTAGAATGTGACAAGGTCCAGAATGAGGCACAAGTCCAAAATGTGACAAGGCCTAGAATGAGGCACAAGTTCAGAATGTGACAAGGTCTAGAATGAGACATATGTCTAAAACATGACAATGAACCTAGACTCAGAACCAGGGAAGGAGAGTAAATTTCCTGCAGGTATGCATCTAATAGTGGGCGAACAATTCCCGTTCAAGCCTTTCAGGGACAGCCTTTTAGCAGAAAACCACTCAGCCCTTTAGTTCAGAGCCTAGAGACACTCAAAGATGCTAGGATAGAAATGTTTCTAATCTACCCAAGCTGCATTTCTTGGCGGATCCTACTAGGCTGGAGAAGAGGAGGGATTTAGAAAGCCATGGAGATGTTTTCACAAAACACTCACTTTACTTCAAGGAACTCTGCCCAACACATTACACCCTCCTCGCCTTTTATAGATGATAAGAGGTCACAAAGACACTCACAAGGACCAAGCTCATGGGTCCGGATACAAACAAAGGCACCGGAAACTTCTTGGAGGGAATTATTCGCACACTATGAACAGTGATTGTACTGTGAACAATACTTTCCCTAGCCTAGTGCTACAGTAAAAGTGAACAGTGACTTGCTACAATAAAATTGTACGGACTCAACGGTCTCGTCCGTCACGAGCATTGTAGCTACAGACTGAGTTATCTGAGCTGCATTCTAGAAGATGTTCCTCATATTTCTATTCAAGAGTTTCAAGGTCTTTTGGTGAGAGGATTTGGTTCAGCCGTTGTGATGAGGATGCTTTTACGTGAGCCCAATGGGATGCTTCTTCTTCAGCCCAGTTTGTATTGTCATTTGTAGTATTGGCAGGAATGCTTGGCTGAGGTGAATTGGATGGCTGTGTATAGAAGGATGTGTCCATATTTTGGAATAAGGACGAAGGTCTTGGATTATAAGGATCTTGGGAAAGAGGTCCTCCAAAGCGTGTATAGGGGTCTTGAGTAGACTGGACAATATCACATTCACTTGTCACTTCATGATCTTGGGATGATGTAGCTTGTCTGTATTGCTTGAGTGCTTTCTTAGCTTCTGGTGCTAGGTCGTAATGATCCCACGTAGTGGGCACATTGTTCCATACATCTTCGGGAATGGTTTTGTTTTCTTGGCACAAGATTCTCTGGAGTTCTCGGTATTGGTATTCACAAGATCTAATAGATCTTGAATAAGATTTGTGAATCCGAGCTTCTCGGTTGTCTAAGTGAGGTTTGTAGGATGTGGTTCCTATTTCCTGTGGAGCATTAAGGATGTTGCTATTGTTTCTGAAAAAAAAAAAAATGCCATGGACGTCGGAAAAACAGGATGATATGGACTTCAGGATTTGGGGTCATGGTTCTCAATTCTTTTTCCAAGAGATGTTTCTAGTGAGTAGAATAATAGAACCAATTAAGAAAGTCTAAGAGATTCTTATTACTTTTTTTTTTCAACATTTCTTCCGAGTAAGAATATCCTAGTGAGGTTGGCAATGAATATTCTAGTTGGAATTTCAATAGCTATTAAGTACTTATTGGTTAAGTACCATAATAACGTCTTGAGTTGATAAGGGAAATCATCTTCTTTCCAGATAAGGGGATGAATGAATGGATAATTCAAATTTAACTCAAAAGGATAAAGAATCGAACCTCCATTGAATCTGAATAGATCTGTGTGGCACTGCCACAAGAGGTTTTCCAGGTTCTTAGCGAGACTATCATTTTGGATATGTTGAATAATCTCTTGGGGATATTTCCAACTTGGCAAATCTTTGATATTCTCAATCTTATATTTTACGCCATTATTGAGCATATGAAAAGCAGGCCTCTTGATGTATATGTTGATTTCAGTTGATGCTTTTGGTCTTGATAAGAAGTCGACAAGCATATTCTTCTTTCCAAGAATATGTTTGGTTTCAAAAGAGTATTTTGAAAACTATTCAGCCCATCGAAGCAGTTGAGAATTTGGAATCTGCTTTTGTTTAAACTTGGTCATCTGAGGGAAGGATGTCATGTTTAATTCTACTAGGAAGTGATGGCCGATGAGATGGAATTCGAACTTTTTTATTCCATTTTCTTTGCTAGAATTTCTTTGAAAGTGAAATGGTAACGCATTTCAGCTTGAGAAAACTTTCCACTTTTGTGAGCACGAAGGTGTCTCTTACCATCAATTTCTTCAAACAGGATGGCTGCTCAGTAATCATCATTAGCGTCAGTTTGAAGGATTCTTTTTCTTGTTAATGGTATTTGCAGTGGTGGGAGATTTTGCATAATCTCCTTAAACTCAGCAACTACTTTCGTCTGAGGTTTTCCTCATGGTGGGGGATTCTTCTTCAACATGGATTGTAAATGAATCAGGAGCTTTGCAATGTTTGGGACAAAATCCTTGAGATAATTGATTATCCCAAGAAATTGCTGAACTTGTTTTGTCGTGAAGTTATCTTTAGGAAACTTATATAATTCTTGAGCGATATGTGGCCCTGGATAGCATGTACCTTTGTTGAGGTGCATACCAAGAAATTCAATTTTTGTCTGGGCAATATTCATTTTCCTTTGGGAAAGCATAATGCTATGCTTTTTCACGATTTCTGCGAACTGCTCAAGAAGTTAGTAGTGTGACTGCTCATCAGGACTGTAGAGCAGAATGTCATCAATGTATATAGCTGCATTTGACAAGATTGGTTGGAAAATACGACACATGGCCTTTTGGAAAAGGGATTGTGCTACCTTTAAGCCAAAAGAAGAACTTTTTACGAAAGTCTTGGTTATGGATACATAAACCTATTTTGGATTTGTCTTCAGGATGGATGCCTAATTGCCAAAATCTAGCTTTGATGTCGAATTTGGAATAAATGTGGGCCTTGGTTAGACCAGTAAAGAGGGAATCTCTATATGGTAAAGGGAATTTATCATCATGGAGAAAAAGGTTGAGGGGTTGATAGTTGATTACCAGCCTCATTTTTCCTCTATTCTACTTGGCATGCTTATTGACATAAAAGGCTTCACAAGCCCATTGAGAATTGGAGGTTTTAATAAGGGCTTGTTGCAATAATTCTGAGCATTTCCTTTGAGCTAAAGCCAAGTGTTCTGGCTTCATTCCCATATGACTCACCTTTGTCGGATTGATGTCTTCATTCTTTTTGAATGGAAGGTGGATAAAAAACTATGGATTTTCCCATAAAGGATGAGAACACTTCTGAGCAAATTTAGAATGGGATTCTAAGCAAGATTCCAATAATTTTTGCATGATTGGATCTAATAAACTCATTTGAATGGAAAAGAGTCTGACTATTGAGGAACTCAGAGAATTGGTCTTTATACCTAAAACCTTTTCCAGGAATGATTTGAAGCTGAGAAATTTGAGTCATGATATCCCAACCAATGATTAAGTCTTTGTTGGGAAGACTGGATTCGAAGATCTTTGTGGATATTGAACACTGGGGGAAGAATTGGACAGTTATGGGGGTGGTTCTGACATTTGTGGAGAAAGTATCTCTTGAGGCAGAATTGAAATATCGGGTATAAGAAGTCCAAAATTCTTTAGGAAGAACTTTAGGGCCTGTTTGTTTATGTTTCTTTTTTCTGTTTTTAAACACTTTTTTTGTTCTTTTGTTCCCAGGAACAAAAAAGAAACAGAAATAAGAAACACAAAATTTGTGTTTCTTATTTCTGAAACACATCTGAGGAACAAAAAAGGAACAAAATTGTGTTCCTTTTCTATTTCTTGCTCCCTTCGAACACCGCCTCTCTCCCCCCGCGACGAGCTTCTCCTCCTGCGACCTGCGACGAGCGACGAGCGACGAGCTTCTCCTCCTACGACCTGCGACGAGCGACGAGTGACGAGCTTCTCCTCCTGCGATCTGCGACGAGCTTCTCCTCCTGCGACCTGCGACGAGCGACGAGCGTCTCCTCCTGCAAGCAGAGAAGTCCATCGTCTTCTCCGGCGCCGACAGCGGCCTCTGTCTCAACAGCCGCTGCTCTTTCACCAGGTAAACGTGGTCACTGCTCCTCCTTCACCGATTGTCTTCACTTCAGCGAGAGCCACCCCTCGCAGATCTAGGCAATGGCTAGTCGGAGCTCGAGTGTTAGGGCTCGCTCGAGCCAGCGCTTGCCCAGATCTGCGAGCCGCTTGCTCGAGCGAGTCTCGCAGATCTAGGCCGGCGTTGCTCACCCGGTCCGCGGCGCCAGCTCGTCTACTCGCTCGAGATCCGGGTGACCGAGCGGAAAGCGAGCGAGCGTCGCGTCGCTCGAGCTCCGGCGACGGAAGCGGAAGCGCGTCGCGCTTGCTCGGAGCTCCAGCGAGTCGCCCGCTGTGTGCCGGAACTAGAACCATCGGCGGCTCTTCTGCCGTGCCCAATGGTGCTGGCACTGGTGATGCGGGAAAGGGCACGAAACGGGGCAAATATCTGGCCTTTGCTGGCATTCCTCGACACCATGATGAGTTGCTGTTTCGTTGATCTTTGTCCCGTGATCCCGTTGTTCGTGGCAAAAAAACGATGCCCTATCTAGGCCAATATCTTCCGGTGGGTATTTTCCTAGTCTTTCTCCATTTATTGATCTATTAATGTCAATCAAAGTAGTCGCCAAGAATCATGCAAATGCTGAATCGAGCGAGCGAGCGGACGAGCGTGCTGCACGCTCACGCTCGAGCGACCGAGCGGCGAGCGTCGCTTTGCTCACGCTCGAGCGACGGCGCGCGCGTCTGTCGCTTGCTTCTTTGCTCGAGCCAGCGGGCGAGCCGAGCCCCCGCTCGCTCGCTCGAGCGCTTCGCAGCTGACGAGCATATAAGTTATTGTTGCCAAGTGAGCGTCTACTCACTGCTGCTACACTTTTCATTGTGTGTGGACTGTCAATTGACAACATCGGGCATGACAAAATAGCCTTTTATCACTCTCAGAGTTCTATACATTATTGTTTCTTTAATCTCAATCTCTATGACATCATGTAGATCTATGGATTTGTGGATGAATATATCAAAGTGATGTGAATCAATGTCAAAGTTATTGTTATTTATTTTTCTGCCTTTGTGTTAAAGCTTCTCAATTTGCGTTTTGTCCTGTATTGCTTGGATTTGGTCTAATATTAGTATTTTCTGTGTGTCTCTATGAACCCTGCGGCTCAGCCACATTTTGATCCAATCGGAAGTCGAGGAAGAAAAAGGAAAAAATGGGTGTTAAAAGTGAGAAAGACAAAAGGAAGAAGATGACGCCCGAAGAAGAGAACGTGTAGAGGGGTAGACTAAAGGGGAGGAGAAAAATAAAAGTAAAAGAAAAGAAAAGAACATAAAAAAAAGGCACGTGAGAAGAGAGTGGCTCGATTCTCTCCCTCGCTCTGTTTTGTGCTGGTGTTTTCTGTGTTTCTTCTCCTCCCCTCCCCCCTTTGGGTAGGTCGCGACAACTGCTTAGTGAAAACTTTGTGCCCTACCATGTCATTTTTCATATGCGACCGCATAGCTGTCGACTTGTTCATTTAGTACATTCTTTGTGAATCTATAAGAACAACGTTGTTCGACTTTTTTTTGTAGGAATGTTGGGGATTATACATTATGCGAGATCCTTGGTATCTTATGGCTATAATGCTTCGATTTTTTCTCTTTAAGTTATGGATTTGCAAAGAATGGAGGGTGCTGTTTCGTTGTTGGCTTATTGCTTATTGTCTTGAATTTTTCTTTACTTAAGGTACATCCTCAATTGGTTGATTCATTCTCAGGTGAACGCTGATGCTTTGAGAACTTCGGTGGATCCATCCAAAGTTCCGCCTTGCCGGTGCCAATCCACGAAGACATATTCTTTTTCCCTTGCTCTGTCCGGAATTTGCCAGTCCCTGCCACATAAATCGCAATTTGCTGAATTTGGAAACAATCATCTGCACGCTAAGGTTGGCCTCTCGGCTTTTTTTTTTCATTGTCTTAATCTTAGAGATCTTATAATTTAGTTGGACCATTCACAAAATAGGATAGGGTATACGGATCCATATAGGTTACCATGCTAATTTTGTATATGGTGTGTAGTTCTTACGGTTTTATGTTAATGATTTAATTCATAACTCATGTGATGCTCAACCGGTCGAAGATTCAATGGCATCCGGGAGACACTCATTCAATGCAAAGTGGACGGAGTCTGTAACCCATATACTTATCGGTTTATTGGTGGATGAGGTCAAAAAGGGAAACCGCACCTCTTCCACTTTCAACAAAGTGGGGTGGAGGAATGTCTGGTCCCGAACTCGCAGAGACAAGATTCCAATTTACCATGGTTCAGGGTGAGGAACAAGGTAAACAAACCGAAAAAACAGTATGGCAGTTTTCACAAACTCATTTCTCGGTCGAATTTGGTTGGGATAATGTCAACAAAAGAGTTATTGTCGACGATCTAAGTATATGGGAATCTCATATCAAGGTATTTCTTAACTTTGTGGTCATTTTGATATCATTACAGATGTCAATTATAAAATGTATGATTATATTGCTGAAATGTCATTATTGTAAAAATTGTAGGATAATGTCGAGTGGGCAAGATTAAGGAAGAATGGACTTCCTCAGTATCCTGAGCTTTGTATTATTTTTGGTGGTACATAGGAATTATGCCGTAGGATGTGCTCAAGAAGACTATGTCGGATGATGATGACAATGGTGATGACAATGTACGTGGTGACAATAGTGGTGGCGATGCAGATGGTGTCAATGCAGGTGGTGACTATGATGGTAGCAATGCAAATGATTTCATTGGATACCGGAACTTCAGCTCGTGGGAAGCACAAATTAGATAGAACTCCAAATAGTAAGCGGAGAAGAAAGAGCAACCAATCCAGTATTGCTGAAACTTGTAGAGCCATACAAGATTTTCTAAAAGTTAAGTCATCAAGTCCATCTGGTGATGGCTCTACGAGCTCAGGGACTTCACAACCACCTGTTGACCCTTTCTCCGTATCTGCGGTCCAGATTCTAAACAATATGCCCGAGCTAGAGCAAGATGTTTACAATAAAGCGGTGGAACGAGCATGCGTCAATCGTGAATGGAGGGAGGCTTTCATTACATGCATACCGCAAGGAGGATTGGCCTTCTTCAATTTCTTTAGTAGATATTTGGAAATATATTATGAATTGCATGGAGTTTCATTAGGCGTATAACGTATACTATCTATTAATCTTTAGTTTATTCAAATATGATTAGTGTTGAGACTCTTGTACTTATATGTAATGGCATATCTTATTGAGATTTTATGACTTATGTTATTAATTGTTATTAGGATGTGTTTTCAAAATCTATATTGATGTTTTGGTCATTTTTGTGATTGTATAGGTACTATGGAAGGGGGATCAAATAGTGTGTCTAATGAGCAAGTACAACCAGTTGAACAATTCTCGGGTGATGACATTAACATATTGGTAGCGTGGCTCTGCTTAGCTAAGATGGAGACATCCCTCCATACGAGAGAACCTATTAGGGACAGTCAATTATCAGGAGGAGAATGGATAAGGGAGATTGTTCATGGACATTCAGATAGGATATATGAAGCATTTAGGATGGAGAGACATGTTTTTCTAAATTTATGTGACTTAATGAGGGTAAGGGGTTGGTTGAAAGATAGTCGATTTGTTCAAATAGATGAACAAGTTGGGATATTTTTAAGTGTGGTTACTCACAATAACTCAAATAGAGATTTATGTGAGAGATTCCAACATTCAGGAGAAACGATCAGCAAGTATTTCAATAAAGTGTTGAAAGCAATGATCAAACTTTCAAAGGAGATAATCAAACCACCGTCCTTTGACGTCATTCCACAAGAAATTCTTATTGATCCTAGTCATAAACGCTACTTCAAGGTATGATTTTTATATTGATTTTATACCGTCAAATACATGTAGTTGATAATCTTATATGATATTAGATTGTTAATATATTAACAGGGCTGCGTAGGTGCTATGGATGGCACCCATATAGATGCTACCGTTCCTGTGTCTCAGCAGATTCCATTTAGAGGTAGGAGTGGGAGAACAACCCAGAATGTGCTGTGTATTTGCTCTTTTGATATGAAATTTACTTTCGTGTATCTTTGGATGGGAAGGATGCGCTAACGATTGTCGAGTGCTTTCGGAAGCACTCGAAAATCCGCAACTCGCAATTTCCCCGACCACCACCTGGTATTTACTTTGTTTATGAAGACAATTTTATGATTATATATTATGGTTCAATATCACAACAAATTTATATATATCATGTTATGGGGAAATATTACGTGGTAAATTTAGGTTATGCAGCACTTTCAGGATTTTTAACTCCATTTAGAGACGATCGGTATAATTTATAAGCGAGTATAGAGGGAATGGGAGACGACCAAGGACAACAAGAGAATTGTTCAACAAGAAGCACTCTTCACTAAGAAATGTAATTGAGAGGTCATTTGGCGCATTAAAGAATCGATTCACCATTTTGAGACATATGCCTCCATTTACAATTCAGAAGCAAGCATTTGTTGTAATTGCTTGTTGTGCTCTCCATAATTACATTCGTGGTCAAGATGCGATGGATAGAAACTTTTCCCTATATGGAGATCCGGAGTATCCATGCGGACCTACAGAATTGGAGGTTGCAGATGATACATTGCATGATGCACCTGGAATAAACATGCTTAGGACAAGGATTGCAAATAAAATGGCGAGGGATCATAATATGCCTGAAATTTCATGACTTTGTGTTTCCGACTTTTGTAATTTTGTTTTTAAGTATTCACTTATCAAATCCAATGTGATGAAGTTGAACAATGAACTATATTACTTCATTATTATGATGTTATGTATGAAAGGGTCTACGTAGAGATCTATGAAGTATTCTTCTTTTAGGTAGCTCTTATTGTGGGATTTTTACTTACGAAATTTTGTTCCAAGTATGCACATGACCATGTTCAAAATGTTTGTCTTCACCAACCATGAACAAAATTAAATTGATGAGCATTTCATTAGAGTGATAATGCAATACCAAGTTTACACTTTATTGAAAAAAAAGGCACATGAGAAAAATTTGGAACAAAGTTTATTTATAAAATTTTCTTGAGTATGCACTTATAACCATGTTCAGAATGTTTGACTTTACTCACCATGAACAAAATTAAATTGATGAGCATTTTATGATAATGAGAATTCAAAGTCAAGTTTACACTTTATTGTAAAAAAAAAAACAAATGGAAAAATTTTGGTACGAACTTAAAAAAATTTCTTCCGACTAAGCAAATATGATCAAGCTTAGAATGTTTGTTTTCACTTAATATGAACAAAATTAAATTGATGAGCATTTCATGAGAATGATAATTCAATACCAAGTTCACATTTTATTAAAAAAAAAAATTGAAAAAAAATTGGAACATAAATTTTGTACATTATCAAACGTGTTTCTGTTCTTTTTCTATTCCAGAAACAGAAATTTTTTACAATTACCAAACGTGTTTCTATTCTTTTTCTATTCCAGAAACAGAAATTTTATACAGTTACCAAACGCGTTTTTTTGTTCAGAAATTGTTCCCAGGAACAGAAACACTTTTTTCTATTTCTGTTTCCTGGAACAATTTTTAAACAGAAACGCAAACAAACGCACCCTCAGTGTCCAAAATTGAGCAACTGGCTCCAGTATCAATTAGAGTAATGACAATAATTGGTTTGGCAAATTTTGAGGTGAGGATTTTTACACGGAAATGAGGACAATGAGTCTAACTCAAAAATATGTCAAGGCTTGGTTTTGGAGATGTGGATGATATATAAAAAAATATCTTTAGACTCAGAATCTGACTCAATTTCACTAGAAGTGAGGTAACATGGAATGACACAAAGAGTTTGTTCACATGATTCTTCATCAACAAAGAATAGCGATTCGATATCATCATTTTCAAGAGAAATACCTATTTCATTCTCAATTTGATGTATCAAGTGATGCTGACATTTTCTAGCTTGGGGGCAACTTTTGACAAAATGCCCTTTCGGGTTGCGATGAAGTAGCGATTTGATTTTTTGTGGCTTTGTGCGATCTTTCCTCTTGCGAAGATATCGCCATTTCTTTTTCTTCGGAAGTGTTTGTAGCCATGTTTGGATTTCTTTAACCAGTACTTTTTGAAGTGCTTCCTTTTTCGAGAAGACTTCCCACAAGTACCATCACAGTCTTTCTTGGAACATTTGATCTTTAACTTTTGGCGAGAGCAAGCTGTCTCGAGTTCTCTGTCATCTGTGATGTAGGTACAGACCATCTGGCACTTCAGGCACAATTCTTCAAGGCATAGATGGATTTCTTATTGTATTTCTCCCAAGGGAATATCTTGTACTCTCCTCTATCTTCCAAAAAATGATCTTTCAGCCATATGAGATAGTTCTTTAGGGATAGAAGTCAGGAAGACATGTTTCAAATTTGGATCAGCTCCAATCTGATAAAAAAGTTGAAGCATTTCCGCATAATGCTTATCAAGATATTTCTTTAGGAGGGAACAGCATTTTCTTTCAAAAAATTCTCTTCTTTTCATTTCTATGAGATTAGTGGGTTTTCTCACAAAGAAATGATATAAGAGAGTGATGGCATGGCTAAAATCAGATGACATTAGAAAATGAATTTGGTCTTGTTTTGAAACTGATTTCCACCAAAGTTTGAGGCTTCATGTTGTTAGGGAAATCCCTAATGATGTTTTGAAGATGACAAAATAAATCAAAGGCTACTAACATGTTTAATGGTTAAGTAATAGACCATGCAGATTATAATACATGTGAAGGATATTATCAAAGTCTGAAGACTGCCAGACTCAAGACTCTATGCTGAAGCTGAACCAGAAGATAAACTCTATGCTGAAGCTGAACTGGGTACGGACCTTAAAGCTAAATCTGTTCAGAAGCAGATATGTTCAGACCCAGATTATAAAGTCTACAGACTCAGATTGTAAAGTCTACAGACTCATATTGTAAAGTCTAGAGACTCAGATTTTACATCCAGATTCGATGAATCGTAACTCAAGCCCAATCATACAACGGCTAGTGATCTGGTTTGGATTCCACATCAAGATTGATTTGATTGAAGACAAGAACTTTCTATACGAAGAAGCTTTACTTATGGAAACCAAGATTTCGTTTGTATGGGCGATCGGAATCAATTTGGGATTTTATCTTTGTCACTCAACGGCTACCAAATCTTCTAGATACAGAGCTGTCCAATGGGTATATTGGAAGACGATTCTCCGGGATGCTGTCAAATGGGTAGTTTTGAAGTGGAGGAGTATTTAAGGAAATCATGGACCGATGAGCAAGTAAGAGACGGAGCGTAGAATTTATAATTTCAAAGTTTGAGCAACCTTCGATTATACACTTGTCATTGTTGAGCTTAAACGTTTGTAATCGTGAGAGAAATACCAAGAGAGTGACTTAGTGAGATAGTGTGATCTACTAAGTGTTTGCACTCGAAATTGTAATCTCTTGTTGATTGCATAGTGGAATCCAGCCAAGAAGGCTGTTAGCGTGGGAGAGTGGACGTAGGCTTGGATTAAGCCGAACCACTATAATTTTTGTGTTCTTATTCTCTTCCTTAACTCCTTTATTTTATTCATACTAGCACTCTCAATTGGTATCAGAGCCAAGTGCTCGGTTTATAAAAGTGTTTTTACTTTTGAGCTAAAGATTCTTTATGGCTAGTATGTTGGCACCAGGACTTATGGAAGGGCAAAGCAACACAAGGCCACCATATTTTGATGGAAAGGAATACGACGTATGGAAGAACAAAATGAAAGCATTCCTAAGATCCAGAGATCTCTTACAATGGGATGTTGTGGAAAGAGGAATCAACCCCATTGCTGCGTCTACATCAAATAAGAATGGCAAAGACAAAGAAACAAAACCCCCTGCTCCTATGTCTCGGACGGAGATGTCCAAAAGAGAAGCTTTTGATGCGAAAGAAATTTATTCTTTATATTGCGCTTTGTCTCCTGCTGAATATAATAGAATCTCTTCATGTGAAACAGCAAAAGAAGTTTGGGATAGACTTCATGTTACATATGAAGGGACCGATCGTGTAAAAGAGACAAAAGTAAACTTCTTGGTTGGCCAATATGAATCATTCAAGATGAAGCAAGGAGAGTCAATTGGAGATATGTTTAGCCGTTTTACAGAAATTGTAAATGGTTTAGCATATCAAGGTCAGCAAATTTCTACCCCAATGAAGGTCAATAAACTCTTGTGAGGTCTCTCAAAAGAGTGGAATCATGTCAAGACCTCAATCCGGGAGACTCAGAGGATTATGCCACTCTCCGTTGATGAATTGATTGGCACTCTTCAATCCTATGAAGTGGAACAACTCAATGATGAAGATCCCGAAGGTAAGAAGTCCATCGCTTTAATATCTAATGCTGTTTTTGATGAAACAGACTCAGAAAATGACATGGACGATGAAGAACTTGCCTTTATGGTCGAGAAATTCAAAAAGCTGAGTAAAAAAGGAAGGAACTTCGATGGAAGAAGTCAATACAAGCATAATGGCCATAAAAGAATCATGAAAGAAGATGATGATCAAGAAAATATATGCTTGATGGCACATTCAAAATCTAAGTCTGATTCGAGTCGAGACTCGAACAAAGTTTGAGACTCTCAGAATCAAAGTCTGATTCAAACATAGACTCAGAATCAAAGTCTGACTGGAATACAGACTCAGAATCCGATGAGGAAATCAAGGATAGAAAGAAGAAAGAAGAAAGAGGATTTGGTAAGGAATTTTTTATTCTCAATTTCTCATTATGCTTGATATTCAATATATCCTTGGTTGATTAAGATTTTATAATGATCATATTTTGCTTTATGGAAGAAAGAATCGTATGATTTATTTTTGTGATTTGTGAGTTAAGATTTGATTTAGTACGTGTGATCATTTTTGATATCATGCTTAAAGACAAGAATTTATTTGGTTTAATTTTATGCTCTCAAATTGTCATATTTTGCAAAGTAAAAATCTGATTCTACGTGATACTAATTTTGCAATATATGTTTCTGCGATACTCAAGGATTTTATTTTCTCTGATTTTATTGTACTATGACTAAGTGAGACTTTATTTTTCAAAATATCATTGTGCATAATATTCTTTCTTTGAATACTCTGTTATGATGAATTAAGAAACAATATTTGATTATGGAGATTTTCTATTTTACTCTAACGTCAAGGAAGGATCCAAATTGATGGATACCAAAAAGGGAAATGAGTTGATTGCAGGAAATTCAATAAGGCAAGAATGATTACAAATCTACGCAGATTTTGATGCAATCAGAAAATATCTCCTGCGACAATTGCAACAATTGTTTCTATTCGCAAATATTGTCATGATCACAGGGGGAGAAATCAAATCCAAAAGAAAAGGGAAAGAATCATGATCATCTCAAAAAGGCAACAAATTGAGGGGGAGCTTTGATCAATTTTGGAAAAATCTTTTTGGATTGATCGTGATCTTATTATGGATGAAATGAAAGGTAAATGTGTCAGAATTTATTCAAAAAATCCGGTTAGTGCATCTTTTATAACCTTTTGTCATTAACAAATCTCTTACTGATATTATCATTTTATTATGACAAAAAGTGTACGTGAATTTGATGATGCATTTGTGATTTTTATTGGATATTTGCTGATATAATCGAAGTGAGCTATATTGCATATCTTTAATATTCGACTTACTTTATAAAAGCTGATTTTTGGAAATTGTGATTCATGCAAAATATTTGTTATCATTCTCTACGTGAATCCATTATTATCGCTTTTTGATTATGACAAAAAGGGGAGAAGATATGAATATGCATATGTGCTGATTGGTTGATATTATATTATCTATGGCATAATATTGAGCTGTGATTATTTTTCTATATATTCTTATGCTCAATCTATTTGTTATCTTCTGATATCCTTTGATTTAAAAGTATGTTTACAAATCTGCATATTTAGAGATTGTTTTGTCATCATCAAAAAGGGGGAGATTGTTAGGGAAATCCCTAATGATGTTTTGAAGATGACAAAATAAATCAAAGGCTACTAACATGTTTAATGGTTAAGTAATAGACCATGCAGATTATAATACATGTGAAGGATATTATCAAAGTCTGAAGACTGCCAGACTCAAGACTCAAAGTCTGAAGACTACCAGACTCAAGACTCAAAGTCTGAAGACTGCCAGACTCAAGACTCTATGCTGAAGCTGAACCAGAAGATAAACTCTATGCTGAAGCTGAACTGGGTACGGACCTTAAAGCTAAATCTGTTCAGAAGCAGATATGTTCAGACCCAGATTATAAAGTCTATAGACTCAGATTGTAAAGTCTACAGACTCATATTGTAAAGTCTAGAGACTCAGATTTTACATCCAGATTCGATGAATCGTAACTCAAGCCCAATCATACAACGGCTAGTGATCTGGTTTGGATTCCACATCAAGATTGATTTGATTGAAGACAAAAACTTTCTATACGAAGAAGCTTTACTTATGGAAACCAAGATTTCGTTTGTATGGGCGATCGGAATCAATTTGGGATTTTATCTTTGTCACTCAACGGCTACCAAATCTTCTAGATACAGAGCTGTCCAATGGGTATATTGGAAGACGATTCTCCGGGATGCTGTCCAACGGGTAGTTTGGAAGTGGAGGAGTATTTAAGGAGATCATGGACCGATGAGCAAGTAAGAGACGGAGCGTAGAATTTATAATTCCAAAGTTTGAGCAACCTTCGATTATACACTTGTCTTTGTTGAGCTTAAACGTTTGTAATCGTGAGAGAAATACCAAGAGAGTGACTTAGTGAGATAGTGTGATCTACTAAGTGTTTGCACTCGAAGTTGTAATCTCTTGTTGATTGCATAGTGGAATCCAGCCAAGAAGGCTGTTAGCGTGGGAGAGTGGACGTAGGCTTGGATTAAGCCGAACCACTATAATTTTTGTGTTCTTATTCTCTTCCTTAACTCCTTTATTTTATTCATACTAGCACTCTCACTTGTGAACCTCGTGACAAAATTATAGAGGACATCATTCATATCATGATTGGTAATGGATTAAGTGTTCAACCAAGTATGAAACTCTTCAAGTCTTTCTGGCTATTTGTGGTAGGGGTTGTCATCTATGGTGAAAATCTGCTTTGAAGCCATAGACACATGATGTGCTGGATTGTTCTGAACAATCTCTGGCTTAGAGTAATTTGATTCCATATCCTGATTTGGAGGATCAGCCATGAATATTGATGAATTTACTGGTGCCACAGGAAGGGATTCAACATCAGGAATTGAAAAAGATGAGGATGAGGAAAAGGATACTGATTCTAATTCAGTATTAGAAGTGATAGGAACGGTTTGTTCAATTGGGAGCAGAATCTGATAATTTGAAACAGCAGGATCGCTGTTAAATAGTAGGGTCGAGTTATTTCGAGTACCCAAATCCTTTAGAAAAGAACTAGATATGACAGAATTGCGAAATCGTCTCAAAAACTTGCAGAAGGACAAAGGAAAAGAGAAAATGCCTACAAAATCAAGTTCGATCATTATAAAAGAAAGGCCAGATAGATGTGTGGAACAATGTGCCCACTACGTGGGATCATTATGACCTAGCACTAGAAGCTAAGGAAGCACTCAGACAATACAGACATGTTGCATCATCCCAAGGTCATGAAGTGACAAGTGAAGATGATATTGTCCATTTTACTCAAGACCCATATGCACGCTTTAGAGGTCCTCTTTCCCAAGATCCCTATAATCCAGGACCTTCGTCCTTATTCCAAAATATGGACACATCCTTATATGCACAGCCATCCAATTGGCCTCAGCCAAGCATTTCTGATAACACTACAAGTGACAATACAAACTGGGCTGAAGAAGAAGCATCCCATTGGATTCATGGAGAAGCATCATCATCACGATGGCTGAACCAAATCCTCTCACCAGAAGACCTTGAAGCTCTTGAATAGAAATATGATGAACATCTTCTAGAATGCAGCTCAGATGACTTAGTCTGTAGCTACAATGCTTGTGACGGACGAGACCATTGAGTCCGTACAATTTCACTGTAGCAAGTCAATGTTCACTTTTAATGTAGCATTAGGCTAGGGAAAGTACTGTTCATAGTACAATCACTATTCATAGTGTGCAAATAATTCTCTCCCGGAAGTTTCCGATGCCTTTGTTTGTATCCGGACCCATGAGCTTGGTCCTTGTGAGTGTCTTTGTGACCTCTTATCGTCTATAAAAGGCGAGGAGGGTGTAATGTGTTGGGCAGAGTCCCTTGAAGTAAAGTGAGTGTTTTGTGAAAACATCTCCATGGCTTTCTAAATCCCTCCTCTTCTCCAGCTTGGTAGGATTCGCCAAGAAATGCAGCTTGGGTAGATTAGAAACGTTTCCATCATGGCATCTTTGAATGTCTCTAGGCTCTGAACTAAAGAGCTGAGTAGTTTTCTGCTAAAAGGTTGTCCCTGAAGGGCTTGAACGGGAGTTGTTCGCCCACTGTGGGATGCATACCTGCAAGAAATTTATTCTCCTTCCCTGGTTCTAAGTCTAGGTCCATTCATGGTATCAGAGCCATGGTTTCGTTTGTGATACTATCCATTCCATGCGCTTGGTAGGTGAATCTAGTGCTGAGAAGATCTCTTCTCATCATGTCTACAAAACCAAAAATCCTCGAAGCACCTATTTCTCTTGCTCCATCTTCCTCACCTTCCACCCCCTCAGAATTTCATGTCTCCAATGCTTCTAAGATAGATTATCTCTATGAAGTCTCTCTTAGTGATGAAACCAAGATTTCTAAAACCCAACTTCCTCTCATGAACCCTTACTCCGCTTTTGCCAAACCCAACTCGTCATTTTCACCCATCCGCTCCATTCGACAACTCATTCATCAGACCCCAAAGTAAGTAAAGGATTACGTCTGGTCCTCCAAATTCAACCAGCATCCCATACCTGCTACTGAAAAAGAGTACTTTGTTACTCTTCAGATTCCTCCGAAATTTCCTAGATAATGGGTTCAGCGAGGATATTCTCATATCCATTATGGTGTTGTTCATCTTGCTCTCACTTTTCATGGTCGTAAAGGCCTGCCTGTTGTGGCAAGAATTGCGTTGTTGGATACCAGGTTTTTGCAATACCAGCATGCTTGCATTGGTACTGTCCAAACTACTTTGAATGTTGGAACAGTCTATGTGACTTTATATCCAAACTTCAACATCGCTCTTTCAGACCCTTAGCTACTCTCTTTCTTAAAAGTTCAAGTCCAGCTCATTGGAGCCCCTCAAATTGCTGACTTTGTAGCTGTAACACTTCATTACCAGATGGTTTATCGAGTGCAAAACCATGCTCCTAATCTGAATTTTAACAATGGCAATGAAGATGCCTTGTTCATCTCTATGCAAAATGATCATGCATCATGCATCCATGTTCCCAGACAAATTCCAAAGGATACGTTGGCCAAACTTCTTCCGTAGACTTAGATTACCAACTACGAAAAGTTGCACTATGATAACAAGCCTTTCTAGTCTACGGACTTTGAGTTCGTCCGGAAAAAAGATGGAACTGTTTCCATCAAATTTGGCAAGGAAAAGGAAGAAAGTCCTTCTATCTTCCAAACACTCTTCATGATTGAACCATGCGTTCCAGAATCAATTTCCGAGCCAAATCCAAAAAAACATGTTCAACACTTCAACAGTGATGGACATCCTGTCAATTACTATAAAGACAATTATGGTCATTGTTTCTAGGATCTTTTTTGCCAATGTTCCTATTGTACAAATTCTCCTGATGAGGTAGATCCTCTTGCAATACCTCCACCTCGACAAAAGAAGCCCAAAGATAATATATACCAAAAGTACTTAAACGGAGATTCCTCCGTTGATACTCTTGGTGAGTGTGATAAATACCAATTCATGGTTTCATATGCACCACCACTACCACCAGAGTTCAGTACTACATCCCAAGTTCCACCAGATCCACCAAAATCACTCCCACCATCCCCTCCTCAGAAAAAAACAAGCTCTCTCCCCGTTTGATAAGCCAATCCTTAAATGGGCTAAGAAGCATTCTTACCCACTTAAAGCTCCAGCAAAAACACCACCCACTTCTTCCATAGCCATGTTCCATGAAACAGATTTTCCTCCACTTGCTAGGGAAAGTTCAAAACTCTCGTTTCCTGCTCCAGAGGAATTTATTGATGCACAAGGCAGACACCGTCATACTCCTAAGATAGCTGCCCCCACTGATATGTATGAACATGGAAGACAGAGAAAAACTCCTGCTGCTGAAGCTGTTCTGAATTGGCAATCAGAGACTCTGTTAGCACAAAACAATGCCTTCAAAGCAATTGATTCCAAGATTAGAAATGTGCAACAAGATCTTCAAAAGTATGATGAGACCACCAATAAAATGATTTCTAAATTCCAAAAGAGGCTAAATGCCTTGGAATCAGGACAACATCTAGGGTATCATCATCTTGAGAGCCCCAAGCCGGAGATAGAAAAGCTCAAGAGACAAATCCAACTCCTTGAAGAAGGAAGGTTTAGACCTTTCGATCCATTGGCACCTCCTGTCAAAATTGGGTATTTGCCTCCAAAACCCAAGTCGTCCATTTTTGCTGCCATCCTAGAAGATTCTTTCAAAAAAGAACCAGATATGACAGAATTGCGAAATCGTCTCAAAAACCTGCAAAAGGATAAAGGAAAAGAGAAAATGCCTATAGAATCAGGTTCGATCGTTATAAAAGAAAGGCCAGATTAGATGATGTTATCTAATCCACTAGAATCTTTTCTAAAGGATTTGGGTACTCAGAAACAACCTAACCCTACTATTCAACAGCCTGATCCTGTTGTTTCAAATGATCAGATTCTGCTCCCAGTTGAACAAACTATTCCTATCACTTTTGATATTGAATCGAATCGTATCTTTTCCTCATCCTCATCTTTTTCAATTCGATGTTGAATCCCTTCTGTGGCACCAATAAATTCATCAATATTCATGGCTGATCCTCTAGATCAAGAAATGGAATCAAACTACTCGAGCCGTAGATTGTTCAGAACAATCTAGCACATCATGTGTCTATGGCTTCAAAACAGTTTTTCACCATAGATAACATCCCCTACCACAAATAGCCAGAAAGATTCAAAGAGTTTCATAATTGGTTGAATACTCAATCTATTACCAATCATGACATGAATGATGTCCTCTATAATTTTGTCACGAGGTTCACAAGAAGCCTCAAACTTTGGTGGAAATCAGTTTCGGAACAAGATCAAATTCATTTTCTAATGTCACCTGATTTTAGCCATGCCATCACTCTCTTATATCATTTCTTTGTGAGAAAACCCACTGATCTCATAGAAATGAAAAGAAGATAATTTTTCGAAAGAAAATGCTGCTCCCTCTAAAAGAAATATGTTGATAAGCATTATTGGGAAATGCTTCAACTTTTTTATCAGATTGGAGCTGATCCAAATCTAAAACATGTCTTCCTGACTTCTATCCCTAAAAAACTATCTCAGATGGTTGAAACATCCTTTTTTGGAAGACAGAGGAGAGTACAAGATATTCCCTTGGGAGAAATACAGCAAAAAATCCATCTATGCCTTGAAGAATTGTGCTTGAAGCGCCATATGGTCCATACCTACATCACAGATGACAGAGAACTCGAGATAGCTTGCTCTTGCCAAAAGTTAAAGATCAAATGTTCTAAGAAAGACTGTGATGGTACTTGTGGGAAGTCTTCTCGAAAAAAGAAGCACTTCAAAAAGTACTAGTTAAAGAAATCCAAACATGGCCACAAACACTTTCGAAGAAAGAAGAAATGGTGATATCTTTGCAAGAGGAAAGATCGCATAGGCCACAAAAAATCAAATCGCTGCTTCATCTCGCAACCGAGAAAGGGCATTTTGCCAAAAGTTGCCCCCAAGCTAGAAAATGTCAGCATCATTTGATACATCAAATTGAGAATGGAACATATATTTCTCTTGAAAATGATGATATCGAATCCCTATTCTCTGTTGATGAAGAACCAGGTGAACAAACTCTTTGTGTCATTCCATGTTACCCCACTTCTAGTGAAATTGAGTCAGACTCTAAGTTTGAAGATATTTTTCATATATCATCCACATCTCCAGAACCAAGCTTTTACATATTTTCGAGCAAGACTCATTGTCCTCATTTCCCTGTAAAAATTCTCACCTCAAAATTTGCCAAACCAATTACTGTCATTGCTCTCATTAATACTGGAGCCAGTTGCTCAATTTTGGATACTAAAGTTCTTCTGGAAGAATTCTGGACTCCTTATACCCGATGTTTCAATTCTGCCTCAGGAGATACTTTCTCCATGAATGTCAGAACCACCCCCATAACTGTCTAGTTCTTCCCACAGTGTTCAATATCCACAAAGATCTTCGGATCCAATCTTCCCAACAAAGACTTAATCATTGGTTGGGACATCATGACTCAAATTTCTCAGCTTCGAATCATTCCTGGAAAAGATCTTAGGTATAAAGACCAATTTTTAAGTTCGTCAATATTCGAGACTCTTTTCTATTCAAATGAGTTTATTAGATCCAATCATGCACAAATTATTGGAATCTTGCTCAGAATCCCATTCTGAATTTGTTGAGAAGTGTTCTCATCCTTTATGGGAAAATCCAGAGTTTTTTGTCCGCCTTCCATTAAAAAAGAATGAAAACATCAATCCAACAAAGGCGAGTCATATGGGAATGAAGCTAGAACACTTGGCTTTAGCTCAAAGAGAATGCTCAAAATTATTACAGCAAAGCCTTATTCAAACCTCTAATTCTCAATGGGCTTGTGAAGCCTTTTATGTCAATAAGCGTCTTTGAGCGACGAGAGGAAAAATGAGGCTAGTAATCAACTATCAACCCCTCAACCTTTTTCTCCAAGATGATAAATTCCCTTTACCATCCAGAGATTCCCTCTTTACTGGTCTAACCAAGGCCCACATTTATTCCAAATTCGACCTCAAAGCCGGATTTTGGCAATTGGGCATCCATCTTGAAGACAGATCCAAAACATGTTTATGGACGTGCGGACCTCGGAGTGCCATAACTTTGTAGAAAAGGACACTTAAGTGCCATAACTTACGAAAGGTACACTTAAGTGCCACATTTTAAGAAAAGTGGGACACACGAGTGCTATCTCCGCGAAGTTGGCGGAAATCATACGTGGCATTAAAATATTAATATTTCTCGCTGATGTGTCTCGCCGGGAGAGCTGAGTCGGCTCGAATTCGGCCAAAACGACGTCGTTTTGACATCATTTGAATTATATAATAATATAAAAATTATTTAAATTAAATTTAAAATAAATTTATTTAAAAATAAATTTATTTAAAACATTTTGAAAAAATTTAGAAACTTTAAACATTAAAAAAATAAAAAGAATTAAAAAATTACAAAAAATTTAAAAATTTACAAAAAAATTTAAAAAATTACTAAAAAATTTAAAAATTTACAAAAAATTTACAAAATTTACAAAAAAATTGAGAAAGTTACAAAAAAAAATTACAAAAAATTTGCAAAATTTCCATAAAATCTAAAAAATTTAGACAAAATTTAAAAAAAAAAAAATTAAAAATTTAAAAATTTACAAAAATTTAAAAATTTGCAAAATTTTTTAGAAAGTTACAAAAAATTTACAAAATTTATAAAAAATTTACAAAATTTACATAAAATTTAAAAAATTTACATAAAATTCAAAAAATTTACAGAAAATTCAAAAAATTTACAGAAAATTCAAAAAATTTACAAAAAATTTTAGAAAGTCACAAAAAATTTAAAAAATTTACGAAATTTACAAAAATTTAAAAATGTTACAAAAAATTTCAACCCTCAACCGACACCCTTTTTTTTTTTTTTTTAAATTATTTTTTTGTAAATTTTTTAATTTTGCAAATGTTTTTAATTTTTAAAATTTTATTTTTAAAATTTTTACATAAATTTATTTTTAAATTAAAATTAATTAATTTACATATTAAATTTTTTACCATGTCGGCACCAAAATAACGTCATTTTCGGGTGTTGGCCAGATTAGAACACTTAAATCGGCCAAGATGACGTTGTTTTGGTATAAGTTAATTTTAATATAATATAAAAATTATTTAAATTAAATTTAAAACAAAATAATATTATAATTTATTTTTATTTTTAAAAAAAATGTAGGAGGAGGAGGAGGAGGAGAAAGGCAGCCAACGGTGAGGGCGTAGCGCTCGCTGTCGCGCCTCCCGCCGTCGCCGGGAAGGTGGGGGAGGGTTGGCCGGGCCCGCCTCCTTTTCTTAAAAAAATTTTCTAAATTTATTAAAATTTTCTGAAACTTTTAAAATGTTTTTAAATTTTTTAAAATTTTTAAAATTTTTAATTCTTTTAAATTTTTTTTTAAATTTTTAAAATTTTTAAAATTTTTAAAATTTTTAAAATTTTTAAATTTTTTAAATTTTTTAAATTTTTAAATTTTTAAAATTTTTAAAATTTTTAAATTTTTATAAATTTTTATAAATTTTTTTATATTTTTTAATATTTTTAGTTTTTAAAAATTTTTAAATTTTTTTAAAATTTTAAATTTTAAATATTTTAATATTTTTAATATTTTTAAAATATTTAAATAAATTTAGTTTTAAATTAATTTTTATATTAGATTTTTGGCCACGTCAGCATTAAAACGACGTCATTTCGCACTCGCTTCGCCGGAAAATTGACACGTCAGCGTTTTGGCCGGATTTTGGCCGGATTGGCACTCAAGTGATCCATTTTACTCCGATTTTGGCACTTAAGTGTACCTTTCGTAAGTTATGGCACTTAAGTGTCCCTTTGTGCAAAGTTAAGGCACTTGAAGCATTCTTTTGTCCATGTTTATGTATCCCTAACCAGCACTTCTAGGGGAAAGTTCTTCATTTTGGCTTAAAGGTAGCACCATCCCTTTTCCAAAAGGCCATGTGTCGTATTTTTCAACCAATCTTGTCAAGTGCAGCTATATACATTAATGACATTCTATTCTTCAGCAGTCACACTGCCAACTTCTAGAGTAGTTCGTAGAAATCGTGAAGAAGCATGGTATTATGCTTTCCCAAAGGAAAATGAATATTGCCCAAACATAAATTGAATTTCTTGGTACGCACCTTAACAAAGGTACATACTATCCAGGGCCACATATCGCTAAAGAATTATTGAAGTTTCTTAAAGATAACTTCACGACAAAACAAGTTCAGCAATTTCTTGGGATAATTAATTATCTCAGGGATTTTGTCCCAAACATTGCAAAGCTCCTGATTCCTTTGTAATCCATGCTGAAGAAGAATCCCCCACCATGGTGAAAACCTCAGACGAAAGTAGTTGCTGAGCTTAAGGAGATTATGCAAAATTTCCCACCATTACAAATACCATCAACAAGAAAGAGAATCCTTCAAAGCGCGTCGATGATGAATCTTTGGGCAGCCATCCTGTTTGAAGAAATTGATGGTAAGAGACACCTTTGTGCTCACAAAAGTGGAAAGTTTTCTCAAGCTGAAATGCATTACCATTCCACTTTCAAAGAAATTCTACTAGTGAAAAATGAAATAAAAAAATTTGAATTCCATCTCATCGGCCATCACTTCCTAGTAGAATTAGATATGGCATCCTTCCCTCACATGACCAAGTTTAAACAAAAGTAGATTCCAAATTCTCAACTGCTTCGATGAGCTGAATGGTTTTCAAAATACTCTTTTGAAACCAAACATATTCCTGGAAAGAAGAATGTGCTTGCCGACTTCTTGTCAAGACCAAAAGCACAAGCTGAAATCAACATGTACATCAAGAGGCCTGTTTTTCATATGCTCAATCATGGCGTAAAATATAAGATTGAGAAGATGAAAGATTTGCCAAGTTGGAAATATTCCTAGGAGACTATTCAACAGATCCGAATGATGGTCTCGCTAAAAACCTAGAAAACCTCATGTGGCAATGCCACACAGATCTATTCAGATTCAATGGAGGTTCGATTCTTGATCCTTTTGGGTTAAATTTGAATTATCCATTCATTCATCCCCTTATCTGGAAGGAAAATGATTTCCCTGATCAACTCAAGACGTTATTATGGTACTTAACCAATAAGTACTTAATAGCCATTGAAATTCCAACCAGAAGATTCATTGCCAACATCACCAGGATATTCTTACTTGGAAGAAATGTTGAAAAAGAAAGTGATAAGAATCTCTTAAACTTTCTTAACTGGTTCTATCATCCTACTCACTGGAAACATCTCTTGGAAAAAGAACTAAGAACCATGACCCCAAATCCTAAAGTCCATACCATCTTATTTTTCCGACGTCCATGGCATTTTTTCATAAACAATGGCAACATCATCAACGCTCCATAGGATATAGGAACCATATCCTATAGACCTCACTTAGACAGCCGAGAAGCTCGGATTCACAAATCTTATCCAAGATCTATTAGATCTTGTGAACAAAACAACTTGACAAAATGTAACATAAGCCCTAAACATATGATTGCTTGATATCTAGTTTAGATTCTACATTAAGATAGATTTGATTGATCCAATCTAATTGATTGACAATTGGATCTTGAAGACAAGAACTTTCTAAACGAAAAAGCTTTACTTGTGGAAACCAAGATTCTATTTGTATGGGCAATCAGAATTAACTTGAGTTTTTGCTTCCGTCACTCAACGGATACTGAATCTTCTTATTACAGATTTGTCCAACAGGTAGATTGGAAGACGATCCTCTAGATACTGTTGAATGGCTAGTTTCGAAGTGGAGGATTATTTAAGAAGACCAAGGACAGAGGAGCAAGTAAGAGATGGAGTGTATAATCTAGAATTCCAAAGTTTGAGTGAACTTCGATCATACACTTGTGTCGCAACCTAAACTTCGAGTGCATCACCTAAAATTAGGCTAATGGACTACTAATCCTAACTTAGCTCGGGCTCTCCCAAGCCCATATCAATTTGCAACTTAGGTACAAATATCCAGCATGCAAAAGAGAGTAGTCACAAATCAGTTTACGGTAGGTCGATTAGATACCTAAGTAAAATAATGGGAGAATTATTTTATTTTTATGAACTAGAGACTTTGGGTATGGGGATTTAGTTACACTAGACTTTTTTAAATGACCTTTCAGTACCTTTCTCTTTTTATTTTGAAGAAAATGTTTGGCAAACAGCTTGAATTAATTTTAATTTATTTCCCTGACATGTGAGGCTATCATGCGAGTGCGCAAACCACCAATTTAACACCCAGATAAAGTAGTAAATAAATTGTAGGATTTACCTCATAGTAACGAAAGCATCTGTGATGTTAGATCAGAATTCACATCGACAACCCTAGATATGATTTCTAATTAACACGCAATTACTCAATCTTTTTTAAAGAATTTTCTCTTGTTTAATAAAATCTAATCTATATGCAATGCAATATAACCAAATGACCTAATTCTAATGACGGACAATTTTTAACTAAATGGACCTAGCAACAATAGCTAAATGACATGTATTTCATGAATCTAATTCTATATGACGTGCACATGATATTTCTATTCTCTTAAAAAGCATGCAATCTATCCTAGAGAATGAAATGAATTTACTCTAAGACAATTTTTTTTTGTTGATTTTTCATGCAAAAATTATCTAGCTAGATTCTATCCAACTTATGTTAATAATTGGGTTCGGCCAAATCTTGATTTAAACTAGGATATTATCTTAACTTGGTAATCTCTAACCTAAAATGCAATCTATCCAAAAAGTCTATCTAAACTTGAAATTAAACATACAATTTTGTCCTAATATGCAATGATGTACAAAGAATGCCCTAATTTTACATGACATATGCATGATAATTTTGTGTTTTTTTTTAATTTTATAAAACTTGAAATTAAAAACTGTCAAATAATTGAACATGCAATCTAAGTAAAAAAAAAAAAAAAAAAAACTAGCATCCTAAATTGATTTTTTATTTTTTATTGTAAAAATTCAAAATAAAATTCCTATTCTAAATATGCAAGATAACCCTAAAAAAAGGAATATTCTAATCATAACTCAAATATTTTATGCATTTTTTTCTTTACGAAAATAAAATTGATTCAAACACCACGACAGCAAATCTAGCAAGATAAAATTGATATCCAAAAATTGACGAACCATATCTCACGCATGAAATCGAGTTAGTCAAGTTTTAATAAACCGTGAATCGAATCTCGAGCATGATATCAGATTGGCGATTTTCCAGGTAGCGAGTCGAATTTCAGGTGTGAAAATCGGATTGTCAATCCCTAATTTAATAGACTAATTCATGTTGGGGATTTCAATCTTACATGAAGGAATATTCCAAATAAAGATACAAAAAAAATAACGAAATAAAGAAATAAAAAAAGAAAATCTACTTAATTAGGATTTTTTCTAAATCCGGGTTAATGAACAACGGGATCCTTAGCATAATGGCACTAGAGGAAAGACGGCTATGATCGTGGTGGGTCACTAAGGGCTCTAGTGAGGGCGATGGGCACGGTCGTTGGAGCTTTGGCGAGGGATCTGGTGGTTGGCGAATCGGCGGTAACAGCGACCAGTGGCAAAGGGGACACTCGGGCAGCAGGGATAGTATAGTAGAGTCGGCGAAGGGGGTCGCATGCTACTACAAGCATCGCAGCGGTGGCAGGTCGTGAATAGAACAGGGGCGTCGCTCGGGCGTGCAATGGCCAAGAGCAGCAACGACAGTAGACGTGGCGACGGAGCTCGGGCTTCGGTGCTGGTGTAGTGGGCAGGGCAGCAGCTGGGCAAATGCAGGAGTAGAGGCAGCTTCGTAGGCTTCACGAACGGCCACCAGCGAGGCGGAGCTTCGGACGATTGTAGAGTGGCAGTTGCGGGTTAGCAGAAACTTCTGGCATCACTGAGCGGTGAGGGCACGGTACGAGTAGTAGAGGAAGTGCGAGGCCGATGCGGGAGCCTATGCGATAGTGGAGCGGCAACCGATTCAGATCTGCCGGCATCAAGGCACTCGAGCGGGCAGATCGAGACAATGGCGGTGTGCGTGGTGAGCAGTGGTGGTTGACACGGAGGGCATAGGAGCAGTGGCAGCCGGCGGGTGGCAGACAGCTCGCTGATGAAGATGAAGTGTGCCTTCTTCTTTCTTTTCCACTTGTTGGCCTGTCACTCTCATGCGTCCTTCTCTCTGTCTCTTCTCCGTTGCACTCTTCTATTGACTTGACTTTTCCTTCAACTTTTCCTCTCTTTTTTTATGTTTCTCTTCAAAGGACCGAAAGGAAAAACCAAAGGAAAGGCTTTTCTTTTTCTTCTTTTTTCACTTTTGACGTCCCCAACAAAAGAAAGAGAGAAAGGCTTTCTCTTATTTGTGTTGAATCTTTGACCTAGAAACCAAGAGAAAAGCCCCCGTCGACCTCCGTACACAACCCTTTTATACACAACCCTTTTATAGGCAAAACAAATGTAATCTTTATGGAATATTTCATCTCTTTTCAATATGAACGAAGATCATCTATAACCCATTGAACATAATATTCCTTTGCAAAAATAAATATTTTCCACTGATTTTCAAAATTGCAATAGGATTTCTTCATATTTGAAATCTCGCAAAGATGAGTCTGTAAAATCTCCTTGAGGATATAGGCTTAGGCCAATTTGCTCTCTTCGCGGGCTTGCCAAATTAAAGTTCAAAACCACCAAGTTAAACCCATCCATCACCAGTCCAATATAAATGCAAATTAAAAATTAATGCACCTAAAATTATATGTTATACAATGTTTTCTTTTATAGGGGTTAACAATTATTCCCTAATTTTTTTGCCATAAATGACTAAATGAGTTGCCCAAAATTTAGGTGTTAACAGCTATTCCTCTTTTAAGGTGAGCTTGTAGAGGTTGTCTTCAAAGATAAATTGAGACCTAAATTTTGATCATGTACATACAATGAATGATTTTCTTTTGTTGGAGAATGAATTCCATTTTGAAATGCAATTTAGATGATGTATGGAAATGCTAATGAAAATGATAAAGGAACTTGGAATATCTTACCTTCAAGGAGAGTGGAGTAATTCAAGATAGTTGGTGTTACCTATCCAGGACTCGTACCTTTCTATGGTCACCCAGAATAGTAACGAGGTTTTGTAAGGAGATTGCTTTCCTAGGACCCGTACCATTTTACGGTCGCCTAGTATAGCAATAAGGTTTTGTATAGAAACTGCTTTTCTAGGACCCGTACCTTTCTATGATCGCCTGAATGAGGAAATTGCTTTTCCAGGACCCGTACATTTTTACGGTCGCCTGTAAGAGCAATAAATATTGTCTAGGACTTGTACCTTTCTACGGTCGCCTAAACGAGGATTCACTTTCCAGGATCCGTACCTTTCTGATCGCCTTTGAATAAGGAAATCACTTTCTAGGACCGTGTCTTTCTACGATCGCCTGAATCGGGAAATTGTTTTTTCATGACCCGTACCTTTCTATGATTGCTTGTTAGAGCAATAAATATTGTCTAGGACCCGTACTATTCTACGGTTGCTTAAACTAAGGTTTTGCTTAGCTATGACCCGAACCTTTCTTCGGTTGCCTAGCATTGCAATATAGATCATCTGACCAAGAGTTGAGTGTTGGTATACTCAAAAGGTATGGATAGAGATATACTTACCTGGTAACATCTCTGCTCCTGGGGGATATGTCTCCTGTAAAACTTGGTCGTAGGAGACGCAACATGCATTAATTCAAGTGAGGTTCATGCATAATGATTTCTATCAATCTTGCATCACCTAATTTTCATTGGGAAGGATGTTAAAAGAATATTCCAATCTGAACACATGAGTGTCATGGATGTGCCAAATGAAGGATCTTTCAGTCTGAAAGGACTTTTCACTCATCCTCATTAAAATGATCATTTCATCCTGACCTTTGATGTAGGATTTCGACAATCGCTCTATCTCACCATTGTCATGCCAAACAAGGTCTGAACAATCTCATAAGTGGTACGACCTTACCAATCTGAGAAGTCTTTAAGAGGGACCGTAATGTGGGCTTGGTCAACGGCTTCAAAAAGGGATTCTTTGAGTCAAGGCAATTGAAAGAATAATTTTGTAATCATCTCCGGGTTTACAAGTTAAGAACCCTACAAAATGAGAAAGATATAATCTTGCTCGCACTTCTTCGAGCGATGCTTAAAACATGTGAAGTCCTACGTTAATTCAAGTACCATAATCTAAAGAGACTTTGTAAGGGACATAACATAGGTTGGGTTCATGGGTTGAGAAACGAAAGATTATTAGGCTCAAAGATGTGTATAGGGGTGAGAGTTGATGATCATCTTGGCACTGCCACCAGCTTTCTTCACCATCGGGGATTGTCTTCATAAGGCGCCCCATTGATTGTAAAAACTCAGCATTTGAGTTCTTTGAGTATTGCTCCATTGGAGATACAACCTTTTTTCAACCGATAGTCCTTATCTTGACTCTCTTTTTTTCATCTATGGGCATCGGCCTTACTTTTACCAAGCACACTGCTTTTTCATGCCCTTAGTTCTCATTCATTTTTTCTTCACTTCTTTTTTCATGGGCATTGGTCTTGCTTTTACCAGGCACATTGCTTTTTCATGCCCCTTAGTTCTATTTTGAATGACCATATGGTGCTTTTAACATTTGGACATTTGGGAGGTCTTCGTCTTCTGTTAGCACTCCAGACCATACTATTTGAAAAATTGTTTTTTGCCTTGCCCTAGTGTGGGGGATGATCACCGGCTAGGTTTAATGAAATTGCAGGCTTAAGTGGGCTATGCAAATGATATAAGTATGTAGGATAGAGAAAGAAATGCTATTCGTCATCCAAAGGCACTTAAATTATCACATGAATTCAATGTAATAGCAAGACCTGAAGATTGATGCAAGTGAAAGCAAAAAGATTTCTTTTTATTTATTTCAAATCTTGTCCTAGTATGGGATGATCCTTGACAGGGATAATTTAAAAAATCTTCACATGTGTGGGCTCAAAGGGCTAAACGATGGGTATACTTGTAGTGTTTCGTGTAGAAGAAGAAACTGTCTCTCATCACCTCGGTTGATGTACCCTTTGCAAGATCAGCCTTTTCCTCGTAGGCATGGAATTTTTCCACACAATTCACCAGGGATTAGTGTATGGAATAAGGCTTGCCTTTCGTCATTTCAAGGTATCCCATTTGACACATTCAATTTATCTCACACAATTCATCAAGGAAGAAAAATGCAAGATTTGCAACAAATTTGAACAATTCAATTCATTGAGGCAATTGATTCATCATAGAAATGCTTGCAGTTCAAAACATGACACATCAAATTCTATCATAGGTAATACTTTTTGACAGCATTGAAATTAACTGGAGTGGAAAACTCATGACCATCCATTCCCGTCGGGATCAAGGCACCTCCAAGAAGTACCTTCTTCACCACATATGGGCCGTTGTAATTTGGAGCAAACTTGCCTCGAGGATCTGGAATTGGATTGGACCATTTCCACACCTTTGCATGTTATAAGACCGTCCTTGAAACATAAAGTAGATGGATCAAAATGATAAACAAGGTAAATCATATTTTTTCTATGAAAATTTTTTTGAATTTTTTTTTTTGAATTTTTTTGGAAAGGCATTTGGAAAAACATTTTTTGAAACATTTTGACACAAGAAGGCATGATGAAGCCCAAGCCTCAGAATTCTCCTTGGATTTTTCTTTTCTTTTATTGGTTGGATATCATCATTGGGCTAGTTTGGTGTACCTCATCATGCCCTCAAAATAAAACTTGTAATTTCATTGAAATTCATCAATCAATTACATTTATTGAATGGAAATTACGATTCCTAATCCCTAAAAGAAAGCAAAAAAGAAGAAATCGAAAACAATTCCTAGTAAGCAATAAAATTCCCATGTAGGGGAATATGCAAAAGCGATAAATAGGTTACTCTTGTGGGCCATGGCTCATTTCTTCGAGAGGTCCTTCATTAATGGCTCCTATGAAGAGGTCATTGAACAAACTTGTGATTCCTTCCAGAGCATCATCAAAGTGCTCTGTGTATGGAGCCATCTGATGGTCCATGCCATCCCATCCATCTGAGACTACATAGTAGGGGTTGATGTACAAGTTGGGAGGAGCCGAATACTTTACCAAATAGTCAAATTTACCACTTGGCTGCCCTAGGGTGTCCATCGCCTTTGCTTCATTTTTCATCATTCTTGGAGGACCAGGGAACATCTCGTGAATATTTGGAGGTAAAAAGTTTTGCCTCCCTCGCCCTAGCTCAAGTGGCGAGTTCTGGCTTTCCTGTCTTTACCTTCCAAATCTTCCTCCACCTCTTCCATGGTACCCTAATATAGCAGTTTGGGATCTTTGAGGGGCTTCGATGGGGTTTCAAATACCTTGACCTCTTCTTTCGAAACCACGGCCAAGAACAAGACAATTTCCAACCATCACCCTTCCTATCATAAGGGCAGCATTTGAAACTTCAAGAGTGAGTGGTGACGAATCTCGAGAAGCATGTATGGTGGACACCAATTCAAATGAGTGATAACTCGATTCGAATTCAAAGTCTGGTTCCACATAGGGGATAGCCATCTCATGATGAATTTGGTGATCTTCTTCGCCATAAATAGTGACCATTTTTCCTTTGATCACGAACTTCACATTTTGATGTAGACTCGAAGGCATCGCTCCAACAATATGTATCCAGGGATAACCGAGCATAAAATTAAATGCGGCAGGCATATCCATCACTTGAAAGGGGATGTTGAAAATGACCGGCCCTATTTGCACATCAAGATGGATCTCTCCGATCACCTCCTTCTTTGTCACATCAAAAGCTCACACAAAAGTCTTCACAACATGTATTTTGGATGGGTCTATCTTAAGGTGGTGAAGAGTGGCCAATAGACATATGTTTAAGGCGGACCCATCATCAATGAGCACTCAAGACACATGAGAAGCCTTGTGCTTGATAGATATGTAGAGTGCTTTGTTATGCCCCCTCCCTTCAAGAGGGAATTTCTTATCAGAAAAAGCAATCAAGTCCTTGAGAAGGACTGATCTCACAAATTCCTCCAGCTTGTCCGCCTCAATTGTCTCTAGTACACAAATTTCACTCAGCACCTTCGTTAGCGACTTTTGATGCACGGCGAATGTTAGCCAAAGTTCAAGCAAAGAGATTTGAGTGGGCATTTTTTGCAATTGATCGACCATATTATACTCACTTGCTTTAATCATAGCAAAAAATATCTTAGTCTCTTCATCAGTGACAGGCTTCGTAGGTTGAGCGCTAGCTTGAGCATAAGTTCGACCGGACCTTGTAACCAAGTCAACATCTAGGTCATAGAACCAAGGCACCACCTTATTGTTGACAGACTCATAAGGCTGAGTCATCTTAATCACCATCTCCTTCTTGGATGCATCTTCTAGTGGGGGCATGTCTATGAGTGATGGATCTATTTCTTTCTTATCAGCATCAAGCATAGCCTGCTCCTCTTTCCCATCGATAATGATACAGGAAATAGTGGAAACTATGTAGTTATGGTCAGCATACAGGATGATGCTATCATCCACCATTTTGGCAACTCTTTCTTTCATCAATGATAGGGGAATATCCTCATAATCTGGAAAATATCCAGCTCTCACCAGTCCATTGTAGGCATCCTTCACTTGCATCTTTGAGTTCTTGATTCGACTTGCTTCAGATTCTAGGGTATCATTCACCCTACCCTCATGCTCCGGTAGTAGATTTTTCTGGACATTCGACTAGGTAGTTTGAAATGAAAAGGCCTTCATGTCCAAGAGGCTTTGGATTCGGTGCTTGAGGGTGAACCATTCATCAGTTGAATGTCCCAATTCACCGCTATGGTAGTCACACTTCTTTGTCAAGTCATAACCCCGAATGCTTTCGCGGTTAGGGCGTTTTGGCTCACTAGTAAGCAAGCCTTTCTTTCGAAGGATTGCCAACACTTAGGATGGAGATCTAAGGAGAGGGGAGAACTGCCTTTTATTATTTGCTTAAGCAAATGATTGACGGTAGGCAATTTGTTGTTGCCTTGCATTCATTTGGATAGTCAAGACACGATTGGTGCTTTCTTGGCTATAAGCCACATTCACATCTACAGTAGCCTCTTTCTCCTTCTTGGTAGAGAACCTTTTCCTCGATGGCTCAGAAAACCATCATTCCCTTATCCCCATCTCAATTTGTTCTCCCACGGGAATAAGTTGATTGAAGTTCTCGACGTACATGCTGGCCTTTTGGTTACGAACTCAGACGGGAGAGTCTTTACGAACAACTTCATCAACCCCTTATTAGTAGGCTCAAAAGTGATTTGAGCTGCCAGATTTCGCCATTTCATAGCATACTCCTTGAATGACTCACTCTTCTTTTTCTCCATCCTTTCAAGATCTTCTCGGGAAGGTGAAATGTCCATGTTGAACTTATATTGCTTAAGAAATGTGTCAACCACTTCATTCCATGTGTCGAGAAGGTTGACATTCTTCATCACATACCAGTTTAGTGCAGGCCCAGTCAAACTCGCATGAAATTATTGAATCATGAGGGGCTCATTCTTGACATATTGAGCCATGCGTACGTGGTACATCTGCAAATGAGCTTTTGGGCAGGAAGTACCATCATATTTCTTGAACTCTGGCATCTTAAACTTCTTTGGCATCTTGACTTTCTCATAAATTGACAATTCGAACTAGAGCGAACTCTGTGACTCTTGCAATTGCTTCACCTTCTCTTTAAGCTTTGTGAAGTGTTCATCTTGCTCCATCTTAGGAACGTTGTCAAACTTGCTCTTTTCAACAATGGCCGGTAGTGGGTCATCCTCTAGCTCAGGCATGTCGTCATCGCTCATTTGGGCCTTGTTTGTTTACTTTGGGACTGCTATCTTGGGGAGAGCAAGTGCAGGAGTTGGATTCGCTTAGAGGGATTGAATTTGAGCTATCATAAGTTACATAGAAGTGAGCAACTATTAGAATTGGTCTTCCATAGCGGACATACGATCATGCGTTTCAGTTTGGTCGGCCATCTTAGCTTTTGATCGTGTAATAATGGGCGAACATGGGGGATCCGTTATTACCTAATTTGAAGAAATGAACAAAAATAAGTATCTCATATGAAACACGTCGGTCCATGGCAACGGCCTAGAAGCTTTTATTCATTAATGGAGTTTTTGACATAGCCTAACAAAATAGAAACTTGAAATGCCCTAAACAAATAAACTAAAAAGGCAAATGACTCGACTTCCTAAACATTAATCTAGAAATGAAAATAACTAGATTGATTCAAGCTGCTTCATCTAGCTTGATCAATATACACTCGGGACACCACTCGGCGCAATCGCTTAATTTCCTCTTCAGCCTTTTTGGCAACTCTTTTGAGATGTCTATTCTCAATGCGGTTGGTGATCTTTAGCGGCACCTCTGGTATCTTTGGAAGTAACTCCTCTGAAATCTTGTGTTGTTGAATGTATTTAGTCGAGGTATAGTACTTCCTTTCTTTACCCTTCAGCTCCTCGTTAGGCCATTTGAGCTTTCGTGGACTACACATGTCTCACATTGATTTGATCGTGAGAATGATATCCTCATGGTCTCGGTCTCCATCAACAAAGTTGACTCGGAGCGGATCCACTTGCAACGCCGAGGGAAGCTCTTGCGCAACTTGATACTGACAGGTCACTCTAGTCGGATAATATTCTGTTGCTCCAGTGAATCCAAGTAAAGGAATTGGGCCAACACCTCCACATGAAAGTCTCACCACACTAACTTGGAACCACTTAGCATACCATAGGAAACCCTTGGAAGTTGGTTTTTTCATGAAAGTTAGCCACCTAGAATAATGGTAATCTAGTGCATGTTTTTGCTTGTTCTCAAATCTCATAATAGGGTGATTATAGTTATTAATATCATGTATAGTCATTAAACCACCAAACCCTTTTATATGAGAAAGAAACCAAATTTGCAAAAGCTCAGGAGAGGAATGAAAAGTCTTATCACCACCTCCTTTAAATCGGGTGAGAGAAAGAAAAGTTTCAGTTAGAACAGTATTTTTTCCTTCCAACATTTGTTTAACTAACTTATCAAAGGGTTAATAGCATATTTGCAGTAAAAAAAAAACTATAAACCCAGAGAAAGCTAAAAGGAAAACCCTACGCATTTGAAATGAAGTGTCATTTTCAAAACATTCTTTTAGAAAAGATAAATGACATGTATTGCATTGAGCCTTTAAGACCTTTCTTATATTGTCCTCCTTAATTATCAAAAAATCAGATAACGCCACAACAGGATCTATTCCGATAGGTGGACTAATTAATTTAGCTTTCAAAGATTTTCCTATGCCAATGCTATACTCTTCCAAGGTGGGAGTGAGCTCATGCTTACTGCCAAAGATAAAAGTAGAAGTCTCGGGGCACCAACAATGGGCAAGTGCTTGGATGAGGCCGCCATGGATGTTGATACGCAGCAATGGAAGTAGTCGACTAATGTGCGACTCTATAAATTGACGGCCAACTTGGTCTAGCTTGTCCAACCATGCGCTAAGCTCTTCCTTTGGAGGGAGAATAATTCGAATGTCCGGTATTCCCATTGTATATTGACCAAGACTCAGGACAATCCTAATGCCATGGACCAACAAAATGATATAATAAAGTAAGTAGATTGCAAGGGTGCGAATTTATAAAACTTCTTTTACCAATAAATAAAGGGCAATCATAGAGACATGTGCTTGATCAGACTAGCCACGGGTGTGTGGACTACGTCGAGTCCTCATGACTTCGGCTTAGTCAAAGAGCCAACCTGGGTCGTGGGCATACGGGTGGGTACTCTTGACACCAAAAAAACTTTGGGATTGAGATGGGCGACTCGTACCGCGGGCATGCAGTCGGAGTGGTCAAAGAGCTGACCCGAGTTCATCTCAACACTATCCTAGATGATCCTATGCGGCCCAGGTTAGGTAGCGAGTTGTGTGTACAAAAGTGTAGTGCTAAATGCAAGTCATGCACAACGGTTTATGTCAAGCAACACTTCATATATGGAAATAAATCATATATTCCTATACCTCCTTACAAAATAGAGGTTAGCAAACACTTCCCCTTATACCTCCCATCCTACAACAACATTTAACACCTTAAATGTTAGGGATGTACTTGGAATCCTCGCTGCCAAACAAATGTATTTTTCCCAAAAAAAGAGAAAATTGGCGTAAGTCCACTAATATTTTTACTCAAGTCCACAATGGAGTCGCCAAGCTGTCGCGACCTAAAATTCAGGTGCATCGCTTAAAATTAGGCTAATTGACTACTAATCCTAACTTAGCTCAGGCTCTCCCAAGCCTATACCAATTCGTGGCTTAGGTTGAAATATCTAGCATGCAAAAGAGAGCCGCCACTAATCAGTTTACGGTAGGTTGATTAGACACCTAAGTAAAATAATGGGAGAATTATTTTACTTCTACGAACTAGAGACTTTGGGTACGGGGACTTGGTTACACTAGATTTTTCTAATGCCCTTTCGATACCTTTCTCTTTTTATTTTGAAAAAAATGTTTGGCAAACAGCTTGAATTAATTTTAATTTATTTCCCTAACATGTGAGGCTATCATGCGGGTGCGCAAACCACCAATTTAACATCCAGATAAAGCAGTGAATAAATTGCAGGACTTACCTTATAGCAACGAAAGCATCTACGATGTTAGATTAGAATTCACATCGACAACCTAAGATATGATTTCTAATTAACACATAATTACTCAATCTTTTTTAAAGAATTTTCTCTTGTTTAATGAAATCTAATCTATATGCAATGCAATATAACCAAATGACCTAATTCTAATGACGGGCAATTTTTAACTAAATGGACCTAGCAACAATCACTAAATGACATACATTTCATAAATCTAATTATATATTATGTGCACATGATATTTCTATTATCTTAAAAAGCATGCAATCTATCCTAGAGGACGAGATGAATTTACTCTAAGACAATTTTTTTTTTTTTTTCATGCAAAAATTATCTAGCTAGATTCTATTCAACTTATATTAATAATTGGGTTAGGCCAAATCTTAATTTAAACTAGGATATAATCTTAACTTGGTAATCTCTAACCTAAAATGCAATCTATCTAAAAAATCTATCTAAACTTGAAATTAAATATGCAATTTTATCTTAATATGTAGTGGCGTAAAAAGAATGCCTAATTCTACATGACATATGAATGATGATTTTTGTGTATTTTTTTTATTGATAAAACTCGAAATTAAAAACTGTCAAATAATTGAACATGCAATCTAAGTTAAAAAAAACACAAATAGCATCCTAAATTGATTTTTTATTTTTTATTATAAAAATTTGAAATAAAATTCCTATTCTAAATATGCAAGATAACCCTAAAACAAAAAAAAAAAAATTCTAATCCTAACTCAAATATTTTTTGGATTTTTTTCTTTTACGAAAATAAAATTCATTCAAACACCACGACAACAAATCAAGCAAGATAAGATTGATATCCAAAAATTGATGAACCATATCTCGCGCATGAGATCGGGTTGGTCAATTTTAAATAAACCGCGAATCGAATCTTGAGCGTGAGATCGGATTGGCAATTTTCCAAGTGATTGCGAGTCGGATTTCGGGCGCAAAAATCAGACTGTCAATCCCTAATTTAATAAGCTAATTCATGTTGGGGATTTCAATCTTACATGAAGGAATATTCCAAATAAAGAAACAAAAATAAATAAATAAAATATACAAAATACAAAATACAATATATAGAAAATCCACCTAATTGGGATTTTTTTTCTAAATCCGAGTTAATGTACAATGGGATCCTTGGCATAACGGCGCTAGAGGAAAGACGGCTATGATGTTGGTGGGTTGCCAAGGGCTCTAGTGAGGGTGATGGGCACGATCGTTGGAGCTCCGGCGAGGGATCCGATGACTAACGAATCAGCGGCACCAGCGACCAGTGGCAAAGGGGACACTCGGGTAGCAGGGACAGCAGAGCAAAGTCGGGGAAGGGGGTCGTAGGCTATTGCAAGTGTCGTGGTGGTGGCGAGATCTCGAATAAAGCAAGGGCGTCGCTCGGGCGTGTAGTGGCCAAGAGTAGCAACGACGGCAAATGCAGCAACGGAGCTTGGGCTTTGATGTTGGTGCGGTGGGCAAGGTAGCGAGGCACTTTGGGCAAATGCGGAGCGAGGCGGCCGCGAGGCTTCACAGACGGCGACCAGCGGGGCAGAGCTTCGGACAATTGTAGAGTGGCGGTCGCGGGTCAACGGCAACTTCTAGCGTCACTGAGCAGTGAGGGCGCGGTACGAGCAACAGAGGAAGCATCGGCTGGTGCAGGAGCCTGCGCGACGGTGGAGCGGCAACCAGTTCAGATATGTCGGCGTTAGGGCACTCGAGTGGGCAAATTTGGACAGTGGCGGTGTGCGCGGCGAGCAGTGATGGTCGGCATGGAGGGCATTAGAGCAGCAGCAGACGGCTCGCTGAAGAAGACGAAGCATGCCTTCTTTCTTTTTCTGCGTGTTGGCCTATCACTCTCACGCGTCCTTCTCTCTATCTTTTGTTTGTTGCACTCTTCTGTTGACTTGACTTTTCCTTCAACTTTTCCTCTCTTTTTTTGTGTTTCTTTTCAAAGGACTGAAAGGAAAAACTAAAGGAAAGTCTTTTCTTCTTTTTCTTTTCACTTTCAACGTCCCCAACAAAAGAAAGTAAGAAAGGCTTTCTCTTATTTGTGTTGAACCTTTGACCTAGAAACCAAGAGAAAAGCCCCCATCGACCTCTATACACAACCCTTTTATAGGCAAAACAAATGTAATCTTTGTGGAATATTTAATCTCTTTTCAATACGCACAAAGATCGTTTATAACCCCTTGAACGTATTATTCCTTTGCAAAAATGAATATTCTCCACCAATTTTCAAAATTGTAATAGGTTCTATTCAAATTTGAAATCTCGCGAATATGAGTTCATAAAATCTCCTCGAGGATACGGGCTTGGGCCAATTTGCTCTCTTCGCGGGCTTGCCAAATTAAAGTTCAGAACCACCAAGTCGAACCCATCCGTCATCGGTCCAATGTAAATGCAAATTAAAAATAAATGCACCTAAAGTTATATGCTATGCAATTTAATTTTTTTTTTAGGGGTTAAAAATTAATCCCTAATTTTTGTGCCATAAATGACTAAATGGGTTGCCCAAAATTTAGGTGTCAACAGCACTTGTCTTTCGTGAGCTTAAATATTTGTGATCGTTAGAGAAATACCAAAAGTGTAATTTAATGAGATAATGTGATCTACCAATGAGTGTTTGCATTCAAAGTCATAATCTTTTGTTAATCATATAGTGAAATCTAACCAGTAGGTTGTTAGCGTGGGAGAGTGGACGTAGATTTGATCTAAGCTGAACCACTATAAATTTTGTGTGCAACACTCTTTTCCCTTAACTCTCTTTATTTAAGTTTGTTACATACTTACAAGTTATTTCAGAAGTTTGTTCCATCACATAACAAATTCTGAACATTTACCAGAAGTCCGGTGGCTCGTTTATCAAACTATAATACCTATTCAGACTTTATTTACAACTTATTTTATTCTACTTTTATTTGTCAAGATTTTCTTTTAAGCACCTATTTACCATCTCTAGGTGTTCATACTAGCATTATCATAAACAATCATTCTTCAATTCCAAAAACCAATCTCATAAACCAAGCATATAACTTTTCGCAACATACCACCGCCATTTCTCATCCATTTCTCAAATCATTCATAAACTTTCCAATAAATAATACAAATACATAAATTATTATGACACATTTCATAATATGTTTCTCAAATCATTCTCAAATAACCGAAAGATAGTGAATACTCGATCCCGTTTTATGCAACAAAAGTGCTCTTTTCAATTCAATATGTACACACATGCTTCAAGGCATGGGTTTTCAAAACTAAAGAAAATATAGTACTACTCACTTGGGGATGCCCCAAAACCAAATAACAAACATTACCTAAATCATTTATCTTGCGATCTTATCAAATAAGCAAGAAATGATGTTAAAACAAAGTAACATATTACCTCAACTACAAAATGGCTATACTGTGCCTAATCACTAACAAGACGACTCCCATGTGTTATCAAATTGTATATTCAAAGTGATTATTCAAGCCGTTTGTAACATGGAGCTTCAAAGCAAAATTTGGTCATGCCATAACTCTCTCAACCAAAACCCGTTCTAAGCATACTTACAATCAATAAAAAGCCATTTCAATGTACTACAAGAACCACAAGCTAGCCAACCTAAAATCAAGCCGAAAAAGGACGAAATATGGCCTTGAAGTTGTAAGGCACACACCATTTATCACATGCGGGGAGCTTCAAAATTTTGTTTTGGCCCAACTGTAAGCTCAAATCAAGTTCTGTAAAATCTTACGACTCCACAATGCCCTAAACTACTATTTCCATGAAAATCGTAGTTCCAAAAACTCATTTATCGAACCTCGAAGCTTAAAATAACTTAACTTTGAATTTGTGTCCTAACTCCAAAAACTAATTCAATTGGAAGAACGAGGGGCACGAATACGTACCAAGTATTGCAATATGAAGTTGAATAGGCTTGGCAAGGTGTCCGTGGCAAATACTCTCCTTCTTCCTTTCTTCTTCTTCTTCTTCTTCTTCTTCTTCTTCTTCTTTCCCCGTCTCTCTCCTCTCTTCCCATTTCTGTTTCTGCGAACTCTCGGGCTCAAAAGAAAGGAGCCCAGTCGCTCACTTCCCCCTCTTGTTGACTTTTCAACCACTCCTTTTCTTTTCTTTTCTTTTCTTTTTTTTGTTTTTTTTTTTTTCTTTAGGTGGGTCTCACCACCTTTTGGCCCAGTCAAAATAAGTCTCATGTATTACATAATGTTTTTCAAATTTAGCGGAAACTGCTGAGAATGAATGGTGAACCGAGATTGACTAATGTTTAGTGATATCTTGAAAATGTTGGAAAGTTTTGAAGATTTCTCTAGTTTTATTTTTATTTAAGTTGAAGACGTGTTCGTCTTATTTTATGTTGGAGATATTAAATCTTTGGATACAATTCACTTGTTTCTTTCTTTCTCCTTTTTTTTTTTAATCTTGTAGATCTTGGGCAAATTACATCTTTAGTTACTCGTGTTGATAATGTAAATTTGGGTATGGCGAGAAATGCTAATGTGTTCAAAAGGCATTTTTTAGTTATCTTCTGATTCTAACATTTGCTTTCTTGAGTTATTTTATTTTATTTTATTTGGAGAGGCGTGAAAAAGTCATAAGATAAATGATTACGTATTATTAAGAAATGTCATGAACAAGAAAATATTGGGTGGTAATCAGAAGAATAAGTGAAGTATTATGTGCTGAACTTTTGTTGTTGCTAAGTCAGGTATTGATGTCTAAGTAAATTGCAAGTTCGTTTCCATGATACTTTTATATAGTTGTCAGACCAGAAGAGTTATGTCTAGTAGAAGGATTAAAGACTAAACTCAAAGAATTAGTTGTGATATTGCATCAGCTGTGAATCTCCGCAATTTCAGTGTGAGACTAAATTTAAAGAATTAAAGATATAAGACATGTTTTCGGGAACAATCTATAAATCATTAAAGGTTAGAAAGAAAAAAGTTGTGACTTTGCATGAATATTAAAACGATCATTACTCCTCATAAAAATGATGTATAATATATACGACATTAATAAAAAAAAAATGGAACTAAAAAATACATTTGGCCAAAGTCAGATAACGATACTGCCATGGATTATGTTTCGCTTGACGAAGTCATTATTATGGCATCTTTCAAAACATGTGGAAGAATAATTTGAGAACCTCCACCATGTGGGTCTTCGGAAAATTTCGTACAACAAGAATTAGCAAGGAAGTGTCAGCTGAGAGAGAGAATCACAACTTGCCTTTAACAATTTAAGGGTTTTTTTTTTTTTGTCAGTTCTATTCTACTCTTATTCTAATTGTTACTTTCAGACTTTTGTCCTGCCTCTTTGTAAGACGTGGGAGTTGAAACCCACTTTCGAAACTAATTCGTTCTTACTCCAACCCCCTGAGAAGATGGGGATTTGAACCCCCCACCTCCCCCTTTCATGTTGGAAGGGTGGTCACTGAGGTAAACCCCAGTGGTTTTAAGAGTTGATTTATCTGAAAGAAAACTATTTTTTCACTTTATGATGTTTAAATGACGAAAAATTAATTGATTTAGGGCAAACATTTTCCATGGACTATACAACGGAATTAGATCTGGGGAAAAAGACTTTTTCCTTTTAGTAAGAATGAAATTACTTTCTTGAAATCACCAAATAAATGAAAACTAACTATTTTTCTCAAAAATGATTTTCATGGAAAATATTTTTCTTTATCATTTAGTTTCAGCAAAGTGTGTTTGTTTTGAATAATATTTCATGAGAAAGGAAGATGCTTTTCGAAAAATATTTTCTAAGAAAATATACTTTCCCCTTTTTTGGTTAGGGAATTCATTTTTTTTTTTTAATTTGAAGCATGCATTTTTATTTTTACCGTAAAATGGTTTTCCATTGATGATCATTTTTAACAAATCAAACATGTGAAAGTTTTGAAAACCAAATCGCAAAAAGTTCTTTCATTCAAACAAACACATTCGATAAAAGGCAAAGCTGCTGCATAATATTTTGGAGATAAAGAAAAAGAGAAAATCAAACTAAATAAAATTTAATGTGAGATTTACTAACCACTTTTAGGTATAATAAAAGTTACTTATTAATTTTTTTTTTTAATTTTGCGGCGCTCAAATTTGGACTTTTATTTATTATGAAACACTCGAAACTTTCCAAAGTATTCAAATCTTGTCACTTAGAATCATACACAACGAGTTTTTCATAATGTTTCAGAACATAAAATAATTTTTTTTATTTTTACAATTTTGAAAGAAAGCCATAATAAGAAGAAATAAATAGGAAAGATCGACCCCAAATTGGATTTTTCTAAGTAAAATGTTATCAATCACGTAGACAAGCAAATCAACATGAAATTAATAAATCACTCCCAAAAAATCACCAGTCTCAATCTCGCATATAGATACAAACTCGCTTTCCCTAAGTTAACGGTGTACAAACCGGGGTGAAACTTAATTAAGGAGTTGTCAAGCAAATCAACATGAAAAAGTACTTGACACTTTTGAGGACTTGCTATTCGCTGATAAGCCGAGAGCTACGAACCACTTTGAGGGACTCGAATTCTCCATCCCTATTTGGCTGGCTTCAGTGTAATGCCTCCGGTGAACGACAACTGATACACATGTTCATTATTTCTGGCTTTGCTCCAAGTGCAAGACATATTGGAATAACTCAGCCTTACGATCTCAACATGATGATGAATTTAATTATTTATCTCACTCAAATAACACTATGTTTAACCAAAAGACACATTTCCCCTGGAACTTTTACTTCATTATCAGTTTGGTAATGGACGGTGCTTCGGAAGTTTCTACTGGCTGCGCTATGCCGAGATGCGCCATGAGAAGCCAAACGTGGCTGAGAAGCTCTTCTCCTCTGCTCAGACTCTCGCAGTGCTCGTGTCCTTTGCACTCGCAAGCTGCGTACATCAGCATCCTCACCCAGACCTTGCTGATAATAAACCACGTGTCGACTAATTTCAACTGGTCAGCGAGACGGCATTCGTCAAACAGCACCGACGTGCTTTTGGCTCCGCGCATCTTCCATGCGGGGAGTTCAGTTCTCACTTGAAGCAGAATATGGCAGAGATAGCACAGATCGCTTGATTCTCTCGACTTGTGCGCCTTTTTGCAGCTGCCAAAGCAGGTGTGGACATGTGCCTCTTTCTTGAATAATTTACGCGCCCACTCGATGACGACCGATGAGATGCTGCCTTCTTTCCTTGACAACATTACTAGCTTGTTGTCGAAGAACTTCCAAGCCTCGACCAAAGAGTCTTCATATCGGACCACCCCTATCCCTTTTGGCAACATGGAAGGATTGAATACTGAAAGATAGAGCATGTACTGAGAAACAAACACACTCATTATTCTGAAGTTCTTGTCATCGTCTCTGTTGAGTAGGTCACTCCCAATTGGAGAGGCCCATACAATTATGTATATCTGTAGTAGAATATGTATAGTAGTAAGTGTGTAAAAGAAAAAACAAAAAAAAAGGGGAGAAAAAGAAAAAGAAAAAAAAGAAAAAGAAATCAAGAGATAAATCAACGTAATCTTCCACATTTATAAAATCACGAGAGATTATGAGATAAATCTACATGATTTTCATATCTTACAATTCTAATTGGGATTGTATTTGCTCCTATAAATAGGAGTCCTCATCAACGGAGAAGGGGTTACACAAGAAAGAATATCATAGCAGCGTAGCAGAAGAAATAGTTTTTTTCTTCCAAGAAAGAGAGTTATCTTTGAGAGTTATCCATTTTGTGAGAGGTTCAGATCCACAAATTGAGGACAGTGAGAGATCCACCTTTGAGTGAAGTTGTATCCCCTTATTTATCATAGTGGAAGTTTGAAGTGGACTACAGTCTCGTGGTTTTTCCCTTCACCTTGGAGGGTTTTCCACGATAAAAATTCTGGTGTTATTTACTATTCATCTTTACTGCTTTCATTGAATATCCTATTTAATTTTCACATAATTAGTAGCGGGAAAATTATCTGGGGCCTTCTCCACAAATATTCTTTTCTTTTTTCCCAGCAAGTGGTATCAGAGCAAGGTTGCTCTATATATTATTTTTTTGTGTAGAATTAAATAAAAGAAAATTTTGGCAACATGATAAAATTGACTGCATTCAATTATGCAATCTAGAAACCAAAGATGGAGGATTTGCTATACATTAAAGATCTTTGGAGGCCAATTGTGATACCGATGGATGTGCTAGTACCAACGTCCGAGGAGTCGAGATCGTAGTGGAAGCCAAATCGGCATCGTCTTCTAGTGGCAAACCAACGACAATGTCCGAAAGCGAATGAATGGTGCTCAATCGGAAGTGTGCTGGTCAAATCCGACAATGGATTGATCGAGCATTTTTCAAAATTTTACTAATGAACACGATGCTGGCGTTCTTTGGCAAAAATTAGAGAAAGTGTACGCAAGAACAACAGCGCAAAATAAAGCAAATCACATGCGGTGGCTTGTGAATCTAAAATACAAAGACGGGAGTAGTGTCTCGGAACACATGAGCGAGTTCCAAGGTATAGTAGATCAACTCAATTCTATGAAGATGACATTAGATGATGAATCGTATGCATTACTACTACTTAGCTCTTTGCCAAATAGCTGGGACACACTTGTTGTGTCGGTCAGCAACTCGGCTCCTGACGGCAACCTTACCATGGACGTGGTAAAAGATAGAATGTTGAATGAAGAATCCTGGCGAAAAGAAAATAGAGTCAACCCTACATCTGAGGCTCTTGTCATTAATCGACAAAAAAATCAAGAACATAGAGGGAGAAGCAAAAGCCGAAACTTTCGGAATCAGCAACGAGAAAGGTCCCAATTCAACTTCGGACAAGACAAGAAATGCCATATGAAAGGGGCTAGTGAATACACCTAGAGGGAGGTGAATAGGTGAGAATAAGAATTTTCGTAGGACTTAAAGAATGTATTTTGATTTTAGAAGATGCTAGTCATAAAATGTATTTCAACACTAAGTAAATGAACAATTAGTAAATATAAATATGAAGTTCAGGGATAAGAGAAAACAAACACAAAGTTTATAGTGTTTTGGTTTAGACCAAGCCTACGTCTACTCTCCTCGCTGACAGCCTATTGGCTAGATTCCACTAGATATCAAAAGAGTTGTTACAACTTGAGATCTTGACTATCATAGTGATGAGTATTATCAAACTCTCATACAGTCACACTAAGAGTTTCTCTCTTTTGTATACAATGTTTTGCTCAATTGAATGAAGAAGCAAGAGACTAAGAAGACTTCAGACTTTAGAATTCTCTCTCAAGCATCGTATCGAACAACCAAAGAATCAACCCTTAAATACTCCTTCATGCCTTCTTCGACCGTTGGCACTTTCTAAAGGAATTCTTCCAATCTACCTGTTGGACATAATCAATTAAGGTGATCTCGAGTCATGAGATAATTTGTGTTGAAAGCCCGTCAATCCTGCTCGCCTATACAAATCAGGATCTTAAGTTTCCTTAAGTAGAACCTTCCAAGTTTAGCTTACCTTTCAAAGATCTTCATATCGGAGTAGTTTCCAATAGGAATAATCAATCAAATATGTGTGAATTCTAGCTATAAGATCTTCCAATAGCCATATGAACCAAAAATTTGAAGATAATCTTTATCTAGATAATAATCCTTTGTTTGAATAAATCTTCATACTTCAGCTTGGAACTGCCAGTGATGATAGACTTTGAGATAAGCAACTGGTGATCTGTTGGTCTTCAAACTTTGATAGTAAAGTCTTTAAATTTTTAGATATAGACTTTGGAAAGGTTTTGTTAACTTCAAAATAATAAAAAAGTTTTCTCTAACAATCTCCCCATTTTTTATGGTGACAAAACTTTATTGTAGATTTTGTAAAACTTTTTGACTTGCAAAACAGTACTTATGCAATATATAATATCTTATAAATGTAAAAACTTTGATTCTGCAACCACAGAACATATGTTAGTACAAACCATTTATAAGTAATATCGCAAACTAAACCACTGCACTTGCAAGCATCAAAAGATTAACAATATCCAAAGTCAAACATCAACCAAACAATAATCAAAAAGTCCACAGAAAGTAAAGTCCAAGTCCAAAGTCAAAAACAAATCTGCATTCTTCCCTTTTTTGTCATCAGCAAAAAGTGGAGACAAAAACGATTAAAAAGAGTTGGTTTGAATTAGGGCTGCTTGGGGATATGAACGAGCTGGAAATCCCCCATGGACTTGACAGTGTCTTCAAGCTTCTGCAAAGACTCCTTAAGCTGTTGAATATCCACACCCTTTGCCTGTTCTTGCTTGAGGGCTTGAATCTGATCTTGAAGAGAGTCGGTAGATGCTTTGAAGACAATCATCATGTGCTTCATTTCAAACTCAAAAGCATATTGCTGTCCTTTTAGTTCTAAAAGAAGTTCCATCACTCACTGAAGGTCTGCAAAGTGATCTTTAATAGTACTAGGACCAGCCGAAGTAGATGCAGGAGTTTGAGAATGAGGGGGAACATAAGTTGTTCTATCTCCATGAGTAGGAGTGTATGCCTTAAAGTCTGATTTAGGAAAATGAGAGGCATAGACCGCTTTTGGGTTTGGTGGAGATCTACTAACATCACTAGTAAAAATAAGTGAAGAAGTACCTCGATTTTCAGCATCTCCCCCTGTCTTCATGCCTTCAGGTTGAGAGATATGTTCTTCTTCAAGCTCTACTTCGGCATTGTAGTGATGTTCTTCAGTCTTCTCACTCCTCGTCTTTCCCGAATCATCGAATACAGCTAGTGTTGGTTCAAAAAGAGCCATTGTGACTCCTTCTTTCTTCGCTCCTTCTTCCTTCTTGTTCATCTCTTTCTCTTCCTTCCTCTTCTTCTTCTCTTCTTTCTTCTTCTCATTCTTTTCTTTCTTCTCTTTCTTCTCTTTCTCCTTTTCTTTCTTCTCTCTTCCCTCTGTTCCTTCTCGTTCTCTGATCTTGGTAGGGCTTACATAACTCTGTAGATTCCGCAAGGCAAGAGCTGAGATAGTGAGATCATCATCATCTTCTTCTTCATCTTCCAAGATGAGAGATCTTCTTTTCTTCACAAGTTCTGTCATAGGCTCTTTTCCCTTCCTCTTCTTTGCAATAGAGTCTTGCTTCGCCTTCACAAGGGACTTCTCCTTAAAGCACTCCAACTCCTTGCTCAGTTCCTTCAGTCTCATTTTAGAAACCATTTTGAGACCAATAACCATTGGAGGAATGGTTCTAGCACACAAAAGAGCATGAAGTTTGATCTTGAAGTGATTGAATAGTTGAGAGATAAGAGCCAAATAAGACAACTGTCCCTTGTCTTTCACCACAGATCTATACATGTCCATGAGGATTGTATGAGACAAAGAGAACTTGCAACCAGTGTTGATTATGTACATTAATTTCGCTTCAGAACAAGAGATATCAGTTTTTGAAGTAGACTTTGGCCTGATGCAATTAATGACCACCTTGTGAAGAAGGATGTTGGGGGCATTCAACCTTGAATAAGAAATTTTACCTTCAACCATCCTGTCATTCACTATGGACAAGGTAGCATGGGCATAAGATGCACCAATTGGTTGGAATCTCCCTCTTTCCACATGATGTGAATTGTTGCGGAAGGATCTGTTCTACGAAGGCCTAGATTGTGCGAATTGCAAACCTTGACCTCCAATCAAACTTGTGATTGGCAACCTCGGTATGAACATGACCTATTGACGAACGCGTGTCAACCAACCAACGTTATAGACACCACGAGCGAAATAATTCACTATCTCACTCGATAAGTCGAATCGACCGCCACAAGAGAATCTTGGTTAGGTCAAGTCCTCGAAAGAACAATAGAAGAGAATCTCTCAACTTTTTCCTCAAAAATAAAAATATCTATCACAAAGAAATTTGGCAAATCCTTTATATAGGCTTTCTAGCCGTCACACAAACCTTAAAACCAACCCTAAAAATCTAATGTGTAATATTCTAGAATATTCCTAAATCAGAATAATGTTCCTATTTGACTTGGTCAAATATTTGGTGACAGATAACCAAGATTTCCAATATTCTTCAAGATCTAATCCAAGGTTATCTCCACACCAAAGATCACGAACCATGACACCAACAGATTGCCTAAATTGCTTGGCCCGCGCTCGAGTGATCGAACTAGTAGGAATAGACAATGGGTCCTTAGCACCTCCTCCTCGATATGGCTCGATGTCCACATCATTCCCTCCCCGTGCAAAGGATTTGCCCTCAAATCATCACTAGCATCGAAAAGAGTCAAGTCAGAAACATTAAATGTGGCACTAATGTCATACTTACCTGGAAGATCAAGTCTGTAGGCATTATTGTTAACTCTTTCCAAAACCATAAATGGTTCATCCTCTCGCGGTAATAACTTAGAATGTCGCTGCTCGGGAAATCTCTCTTTGCACATATGAACCCAAACCCAATCTCCGGGTTCAAACACCACTTCCTTACACCCTTTGTTGGCTTGCCTTGCATATTGCTTAGTCTTGTGCTCAATATTTGCGTGTGTCTTCTCATGCAACGCCTTGACAAATTCAGCTTTCTTTGCTCCATCTAAATCCACACGCTCATCAACAGGTAAAGGGGTTAAATCTAACGAAGTTAACGGATTAAAACCATAGACAACCTCAGATGGTGTAAATTTAGTAGCAGAATGCATGCTCCTATTATATGCAAATTCAACATTTGGCAGACAATCTTCCCAAGATTTTATGTTCTTTTTAATAATAGTACGCAACAATATCCCTAAAGTTCTATTAACTACCTCAGTTGGACCATCGGTCTGTGGATGACAAATAGTAGAAAATAACAATCGTGTTCCTAGTTTTTCCACAATGTTTTTCCAAAGTAGCTAAGAAATTTAGAATCTCGATCTGAAACAATCGATCTGGGCATGCCATGCAAACATACAACCTCCCTAAAGAACAAATCAGCAACATGAGATGCATCATTAGTTTTATGATAAGGTATAAAATGAGCCATCTTTGAAAACCGATCAATAACCACATAAATAGAATCTCTACCATACTTAGACCTAGGCAATCCTAACACAAAATCCATAGAAATATCAGTTTAAGGATGCGTTGGAATAGCTAATGATGTATACAAGCCATGCGGTTTAGTTGCAGACTTAGATTGCTTACACAGCTCCAATTCCTGTACCAAAAGCATCGCACTCTATCTCAAAAGTAGTACTGAAATTTGGTAAAGATAACAAAGGAGCATTAGTTAACTTATCTTTTAGCAGATTAAATGCTTTCTCTTGCTCTTCTCCCACATGAAACCCACGTGCTTCTTGATAACCTCAGTTAAAGGTGCGGCAATGGTGCTGAAATTTCTCACAAATCGTCGATAAAAACTCGTCAATCCATGAAAGTTACGCACCTCTCCCACGGTCTTAGTTGTTGGCCATTCACGGATTGCTTTGACATTTTCTTCATCAACTTGTATACCATTAGCACTAACAACAAATCCTAGAAACACTAATTTGTTGGTAACAAAAGAACACTTCTTTAGATTAGCGTATAATTGCTCGGCCCTTAAAACCTGCAAGACAGCTCGCACATGCTCAATATGGTCATCAGGACTTTGACTATATATCAAGATGTCATCGAAATAGACAACCACAAATCGACCAATAAAAGCACGCAAAACATGATTCATAAGTCACATAAACGTGCTCGGTGCATTAGTTAATCCAAATGGCATGACTAACCACTCATATAATCCATACTTGGTCTTAAATGCAGTTTTCCATTCATCACCTTCTTTCATCCTAATTTGATGATAGCCACTTTTCAAATCGATCTTAGTGAAAATGCAAGCACCATGCAACTCATCCAATATGTCATCTAACCTAGGAATAGGATGTTGATATTTTACCGTAATATTATTGATTGCTTGGCAATCAACACACATTTGCCAAGTTCCATCCTTATTTGGCACCAACAAAACAGGGACGACGCATGGGTTAAGACTCTCTCTCACATACCCCCATTCCAATAGTTTGCTAACTTGCCACTAAAGTTCCTTTGTCTCATCGGGATTACTTCAATATGCGGATCGATTAGGTAATGGCGCACTAGGAATCAAGTCAATTTGATGTTCTATGCCTCGAATCAATGGTATCCCTCCAGGAAGTTCATCAGGAAAGACATCTTCAAATTCCTACAATAAAGACACAATAGGACTAGGCAAACTTGGGTCAAGATCGTTAATAGAAAACAAAACCTCCTTGTACACAAGTACAAGCATTGGTCGATCTAGAACTAAAGCTCTCCTCACTTCACTTGATTTTGCATAAAAATTATTTTGTCTATTTTCTTTCCTCTCTTCTTTTCCCTCGGTTTTTACCACAATTCTTCTCTCGGCCTCTCCTTTTCCTTGCGTCTTAGACACACCACGCAAGCCCTCAGATTTCTCACATTTTCTCTCTCTCTCTCTCTCTCTCTCTCTCTCTCTCTCGGCTTCTTGTTGTAACTTTAACTAATCTTAATACACCTCACTAGGTGTCATTGGTACCAAGGTACAAGTATTTTGGTTCATCACCAATAAATATCGATTAGTATATCCATCATGATGTACCTTTCGATCATATTGCCATGGTCTTCCAAGCAAGATATGACCTGCTTGCATAGGTACAACATCACACTCTACCTCGTCCTTATATCTCCCTATCTCAAATGGGATTTAGATTTGCTTCGACACTTTCACCTCTCCACTATCATTTAACCATTGAAGTCTATAAGGCCTAGGGTGCTTTGTCGTCTTCAAACCCAACTTATCCACCATAATATAACTTGCCACATTTGCACAACTACCTCCATCAATTATCATACTACAGATCTTACCATTCACCACGCGTCTTGTATGAAACAAGTTATTTCTTTGTTGGTGATGCTCCTCCTCCTTTACTTGTACACTTAGAGAATGCCTAACCACAAATAAGTCTCATTTTATAGCCATTTCTCCATCACTACAATCCTCTAATGGTGGCATCTCATCATCCTCTTCTTCCTTTTCACTTTCGAACTCAATAACACCATGTCCAATCATTATCATCACCCTCCTATTAGGGCATTGATTCGTTATATGACCCCTGCCCAAACACTTCAAACATTTAATCTCATGAGTTCTAGTGTTAGGGTTTTCGGTTTTACCTGAAGTCGGATTCATTCCAACTTTACCGTCCCTCTCCTTCTCCTTTGAGGTTTCGGTTTTGGTGTTGTTTCCTCTCCAATTTGGCTTCTTATCTCTTTTCCAATTGGATCTCCAATTATGATTTGAACCTCCTCCACTCTTGTGATTTCGATCCAACTTCAATTGCCGCTCAACTTTGATAGCTTTGTCCACAAAATCCTCCAATTCAACATAGTGTCGCAACTCCACCACCCTTGCTATGTCTTGGCTCAAATCACTCAAAAATCTTGACATTGTGGCCGCACGATCCTCCACCACATTAGCACGGATCATGGCAATCTCCATCTCCTTATGATACTGTTCCACGCTCTTATTGCCTTGTGTGAGATTTTGTAATTTTTGAAACAAATCTCGGTGGTATGACTTGGTACAAAACGCCTCCTCATCACCGCTTTCATCTCATCCCACGTCTTTATCGGTCTTTCACCATTGCGTCTCCTACTAGTCACAAGTTGATCCCACCAAATTATAGCATAATCAGTAAATTCAACAGCTGCAATTTTTACATTTTTGAGCTCGTAGTATCATTGGCAATCAAATACCATCTCCATACGTTTCTCCCATTCTAGATACGCATTGGGATCATTCTTCCCTTGGAAAGAAGGAATCTTCATCTTGATATTACCAAGTTCATTATTCTCGGTGTTTAAACCCTCGGGCTCCATTCCATCTTCCAAATCGAGCATCTCGATCATCCTCCATATCGGCCTCATCATCATCATAATGCCGCTGCACGAAGAGGTGTTCTAGAGGTGTCTCTCGGTCACCATAAACCCTCATGTCATTCCCCATCATTCGGCTACTAAGCTCCTCCACTATGACCCTCAATTGCTGGATGCTTTCCATGAGCACTTCATCCCTTCGTATGGAGTCAACCTCCTTTTGATTCACACTTTCTTTGTGCGACATATTTTGGACCTGCAAGTAAACGTTAGTCACAAAATCCTCACCAATCGCTCCCTTACGTGTTTCTCTCAAGGTTTTTGTCACTTCCCTCGTGTTTAACTCAAGTCTAGGCTTTTTCCACCCTCAATTAAGCTTACACACTCTTGCCTTTTTCCTCTCGTATTCTCTTTTCACAAGCTCTTTATTGGACTCAAAACCTGTCTACGAACCCCTCACGACAATCAATCAAACTAATCAAACAAGATTAGATCACTATTGATTTTGTTTCAGCAAGTAACAATTTCAAACCAACAAGTACAACTTTCGAAATTCCAATTGAAATGCAAATCACTACTGATTTTGTTTCAATTTAGTCTACTAACAAACGAGTCGCCTTCTTGATTTTTTTTTGTTCGGCTAATTTTTTTTTTGCCAAATCTGTTTTTTTCTCTTGCGCACTTTTTTTTGTGTGCGTTTTCTTTCTCTTCTTTTTTTCTCTTTTTGTTTCTTTTTTCTGACGAACTTAGATACAATTTAAGATGCTAGAAAAGAAAATTTAAAACTAAAAGCAAACAACTACGTATGGAAGCACAAAAGCAATCGGATCCCTAAATTAGCTAAAACCGAAACCCTAGCTCAATAAATCTCAAATTGCTAAATATCAACAAAAAATTAAAGATAAATAAACCTTGTAGAAGTAGGCTCTGATACCAACTAATGTGAATCATTGGGGAAGGATTGTTCCACGAAGGCTCAGATGGTGCGAATTGCAAACCTCGACCTCCAATCAAACCTGTGATTGGCAACCTTGGTATGAACGCGACCTATTGACGAACGCGTGTCAATTAACCAACGTTATAGACGCCTTGAGCGAAAGAATTCGCTATCTCGCTCGATAAGTTGAATCAACTGCCACAAGAGAATCTTGATTAGATCAAGTCCTCAAAAGAACAATAGAAGAGAATCTCTCAACCTTTTCCTCAAAAATAAAAATATCTATCACAAAGAAATTTGGCAAATCCTTTATATAGGCTTTCTAGCCGCCACACAAACCCTAAAACCAACCCTAAAAATCTAATGCGTTATATTCTAGAATATTTCTAAACAAGAATAATATTCCTATTTGACTTGGTCAAATATTTGGTGACCAGATAATCAAATTGCGCCAAAATTTTCAAGATTCTTCAAGATCTGATCCAAGGTCATCTCCATGCCAAAGATCACGAATCATGACACCAACAGCTTGCGTAAATTGGTTGGCCCGCGCTCGAGTGATCGAACCAGTAGGAATAGACAATGGGTCCTTAGCACCTCCTCCTCGATATGGCTCAATGTCCACATCACCACACCAATTACATCAGCCAAGGTGTCTACATCAACTACAAATTCTTTATCCCTTACAAAAAAACTAAATTTATTCGCATCTATAAATGAAAGATTTGAATAAAAATAGGCAGTAAGTTCGGGATACGCAACGATCGTCTTAGTGCAAAAACGTTCAAGTTGAAGCAAACCAAGCTTTTCTCTCAAATTAATCTTTAAAGAATCAAGAAAGTCGAAATCCACACTCCTAGGGTTCATAACCCCTCTTTTCAGCAAATTCAAGTAACACCTTTTGTGGTCCTTGGAACGAAATAGGTTCGTCCCTTCACCACCAACCTTTGCAGCAACGCCCATCCTAGGCTGAAAATTAACAAACAACTTTTCATTGTCATCTTTCTCCTTTGGTTGTCCAACACTCGGATCATTAGTAAAATTTTCGAACAACCACCTTGCCAAACTCTTAGGCATAATGCCTAGTCTCTCCATGGTGTTCAAGAAAAAAGTCTCATTTTTGTAATCGTGCGCCTTTAAGAACTCATCGATCAAGTTCTTAGCATAACCATCCTTCTTCAAATTCGAATATAGTCTATAAATAAATTGGGGTTTTTGAGTCCTTACAGGTTCAACATCTTCAATGACTTCTTCTTGTTGTGGAGGAGGATTTTGTGTTGCTTGTTGATGCAGTTGATAATGTTGTCTTGGCAATTGCTCTTGAGGAGAATCTTCTTCCTCGGTTAGATCGAAATGCGTAGGTCCCTCACGCATACGATGTGGTCCCCAACTTGCGATTCTTGAAAACTTTCTTTGGGAAGACATTGTCAAGGTCTTAGGGAATTTCTTGAACTTTCTCTTTCGAAAAAGGTTAAAACTTTTTGGATGAAACTCAAGTAGATGAAAAATAGTAAGATCACAGTATTCTAGGGTTTCAAAAAGTGAGCGTAAATGAAGAAGACAAGTTTCAACAATATATAAAGTAGGTATACGAAGCGTCACAATTAGAAAGTAAAAACTGCCTTTTTGAAAATGATAAACTGCCTTAAAAATAACTGCCTTTTTCAAAATAATAACTTCCTTTTTGAAAATAAACAATTGTCAATTAAGATAACTTCTAAAACTAAAAATGACTAAATAACAAAAAGATAACGTACCTTTTCAAAAATTTATCCAAAGATAACTTCACATTAAAATGGAAAGAATTTACTTACAGTCTTAACATCTGGAAATTCTGAGTCTAAACACCTTCAGACTTTACCCGGCAAACGATAGAATGTTCAGTCTTGCACGAATAGACTCAAATAAGCTTTTATCCAGTGGCTTTGTAAATATATCCGCCAGTTGATTCTTTGAGTCAATGAATTGAATCAAGACTTCTCCATTCTGAACATGATCTCTAATAAAATGATGACGTATTTCTATATGCTTTGCTCTTGAGTGAAGAATTGGATTCTTTGTGAGATTGATGGCGCTTGTATTATCGCATTTGATTTCAGTGCATGATTCTTCAATTCCAAAGTCTCTTAGTTGTTGCCTCATCCATAGGATTTGAGAGCAGCAACTCCCAAGTGCTACATATTTCGCTTCAGCTGTTGAAAGGGCTACAGTACTCAGTTTTCTCGAAAACCATGATACCAGCTTGTTGCCAAGTAGTTGACAAGTTCCCGAAATGCTCTTTCTATCCACTTTGCATCCTACAAGATCTATGTCTAAATATCCAAGGAGAGTAAAGTCTCCTTCTTTGGGATACCATAAACCTAGCTTTGAAGTAGTTGCAACATATTTGATAATTCGCTTTGCTACACTAAGATGAGATTCTTTGGGATTTGATTGGAATCTAGCACATATACAAACACTAAACAAAATGTCAGGTCTAGATGCAGTAAGGTAAAGAAGTGATCCAATTATGCTCTTGTATAGCTTTTGATCCACAATCTTTCCTTCTTCATCTTTATCCAGCTTTGAAGAGCTTGACATAGGAGTCTCTATCTTTTTGCAGTTTTCCAATCCAAACATCTTGATAAGATCTTTTGCATACTTCTCTTGGTGAATGAAGATTCCTTCTATTGACTGTTTTACTTGTAATCCCAAAAAGAAGTTTAGCTCACCCATCATACTCATTTCGAATTCATCCTACATGCATCTAGAGAATTTCTTTCATAGACTTTCATTAGGTGAATCAAAAATAATGTCATCAACATAAATCTGAACAAGTAGAAAATCTTTACCTTCCTTTTTAATAAATAAGGTAGTATCTATTTTGCCTTTAACAAAACTATTTTGAGTTAGAAATTTACTTAACCTTTCATATTAGGCTCGAGATGCTTGCTTCAATCCATATAGAGCATTTTTTAATCTGTAGACTGAATTTGGCTTTCTTGGGTCTTCAAAACCAGGTGGTTGTTCCACATAGACTCCTTGTCGAATAAATCCATTTAAGAATGTGCTCTTTACATCAATTTGGAATAACCTGAAATTTTTAAAGCTAGTAAAAGCAAGAAGGAATCTAATTGCTTCTAACCTCGCTACTGGTACATAGGTCTCGTCATAGTCTATTCCTTCTTCTTGAGTGTATCCCTTAGCCACGAGTCTTGCTTTGTTCCTAATCACTTTTCCTTTCTCATCCACTTTGTTCCTGAAAACCCATTTAGCTTTAATAATAGATTTTCTTTTTGGTTTAGGAATTAATTCCCAAACATCGTTGATGCTAAACTGTCTGAGTTCTTCTTGCATTACTTCAATCCAGCTTTCATCAGCCAAGACTTCTCCTATACTTTTGGGTTTAATTTCAGAAATAAGTGCCAAAGCACTAGACTCTTCTCGCCTTTTGGATCTAGTACGAATTCCATCATCAATGTTGCCAATGATGAGTTCTTTAGGATGACTACACTTATGCTTCCAATTGCTGGTTAATTTTTGAGTCTGCTCATCCTCTAGTTCTGTTGAGTCTTTTGGTTCTTCTTGTTGTTGAACCTCAGGAGTTTGAGCTTTTATGGGAGAAGTAGACTTTGTAACATCTCGTGCAGAGTTCAGTTTCTTCAAGTTGAGTCTCTACCATTTGATTCGGTGCAGAGTCTTGAAACTTGACATTCATAGATTCTTCAACAGACTAAGTCTTTTTGTTGAATACTCTGTATGCTTTACTTGAAGTTGAGTAGCCAAGAAAGATACCTTCGTCTGACTTTTCTTCAAACTTACCAATTCGATCATTTGCATTTTTCAAAATAAAACATTTGCAACCAAATATATGAAAATAAGAAACATTTGGTTTCTTTTCTTTAAACACCTTATAAGGAGTTTTCTCTAAAATAGGCCTTAAAAATACTCTATTAATGATATAACAAGCTGTAGAAACTGCTTCAGCCCAAAAACGAGAATAAATGTTACTTTCAATTAAAAGAGTTCTTGTCATTTCTTGCAATGATCTATTCTTTCTTTCCACAACTCCATTTTGCTCAGGAGTATATGGTGAAGAGAAAACATGCTTTAAACCAAATTCATCACAGAAATTTGCAAAGTCTTGATTCTCAAACTCACCTCCGTGGTTTGTTCGGATGCTTGTTATAGCATATCCTTTTTCATTTTGAATTTTTATAGCAAACTTTGAGAAATAAGAAAAAGCTTCAGACTTACTTGCTAAGAAGAATACCGAAGTAAAACGACAATAATCATCCACGGTTACTAAGTAGTATTTCTTACCACCAATGCATTATGTTTTGGTTGGTCCAAAAATATCCATATGCAGAAGCTGTACAACACGATTAGTATAAACTTGATTTATAGGTTTAAAAGAACTTCTTAGTTGTTTTCCCAAAACACATGGTGTGCATAATTCTGACTTTTAATAACTTAAGTTGGGTAGTCCACAAACAAGCTTTTTGGAGGAAATTTTGGCTATCTGCTTCATATTGACATGGCCAAGCTTTCTATGCGAAAGATTTTCTTCATCTTCAATAGAAATTAGACACCGAGAGCTTTCTGGTTTAATGTCCAGTAGATAGATATTTCCATGTCTTTGTCTAGTAATAGATTAAGACAAATCGTTACTGGTTCCTGAACAAATGCCTTCTTGAAAATTGATTTTAAATGCAGTGTCACACAGTTGAATTATACTGAGTAGATTATAGTTCAAGCCTTCCACCAATGAAACATTGTTGATTGTGAGACTTCCAATCTTGATAGTTCCACATCCAATGAGTTTTCCTTTGCTTTTTCCACCAAAAGAAACTTTTCCACCATTCATTTGAGTAACCTTTATAAAGCAGTTTGAATCTCTTGTCATGTGTCTTGAACAGCCTTTATCCAAATACCATTTGATCTTTTTCTTGATAGTGACCTGCAGTTATGAGAAGATTTTAAGTTTTCTTTGGTACCCATATTTTCTTGGGTCTAGGGGAGTTAGTTCCAAAAACAATCTTTGCCCAATCTCTCTTAATTGGTCTCCAAACTTTAGGGCAATCATTCTCGAAATGTTCTAAGCTGTTACACTTTGAACATTTAAGAGTACTTCGGCCAACAGGTTTTACAAAAACTTTTTGAAATTAGTAGGTCTTTGTTTAATTCTTTCTTTCACTTTTGGAAAGTCAATTAAAGTAATAGTTTCTGGTGTCATTCCTAAACCTGATTTACTAAAATAAGGTCTTTGAATTGAATGAATTTTATCTAGCTTTTCATATCCATTTGAAAACTTCTTTGAGATATTTGAGATATCTTCTTTCAAAAAGGTGTTTTCCTTTGAAAGAGAATATGCATTTTCTTTTAACACATTAAAGTTTTTGTTTAGATTTTCAAATTTTTCTTTCCAAGAAATTTCCTATTGCCTCAGTATGGAATTTTCCTTCTTTAGTTTGGAAATTCTTTTAAGAGATACCTTGAGACTAAGACAAAGTTCATCAATATACTTTGAAACTGTAATAGGGATTTTAAAATTACTAACCTCGATTTCCTTGTCTGAATCTAAGTCTGAGTCTGTTTTAGAGTTTGAGTTTGATTCTGAGTTTGCCATTAAACAAATGTTGGCATATTCTTCATCACTCTCTTCACATTCAGTGTTGCTCCAAGTCTTTACTTTGAGAGCCTTCTTGAATTTCTCTGTATTTCCCTTCTTTTTCTTTAATAGAGAATAGTTGGGTCTTATGTGTCCTTTCTTCTTGCATTCGAAGAAAGTCACTTCTTTGTTGAACTCAGTTTCCTTAGTTGATTTATTCTAAGATCTTTGAGTATTCTGCTTCCTCCAGTTGTACTTTCTTCCTTTTCTGTTTAACTTTCTGAACTTCCTTATCACGAGTGCTAGTTCTTCATCATCCAGGTCATCCTCTAAATTTGTAACACTAGAATCATCATTAGACTTTAAAGCAATTGACTTCTTACCTTTAAGATCTTCTTCCTCATTAATTTGCTCCACTTCATAAGATTGAAGTGTGCCCACTAATTCATCTACAGATAGAGGCGCGATCCTTTGTGTTTCTCTAATGGAAGTCTTAATGTGATTCCAGTCTTTGGAGAGTCCTTGTAGCAACTTGTTGACTTTCATCTGTCCTGAGATTGGTTGTCCATGATATGCAAGACCATTTACAATCTCTGTAAAATGACTAAACATATCAGTGATGGTTTCTCCTGGCTTCATTTTGAAAGCTTCATATTGTCCAAGGAGAATGTTGATCTTTGTTTCTTTAACTCGATCAATTCCTTCATAGGTGACATGCAATTTGTCCCAGACTTCTTTCGTTGTTTCACAAGATGAAATTCTGTTATACTCAGTAGGAGATAAGGCACAATTTAAAGAGTAGACAGCTTTAGCATCAAGAGCTTGTCTCTTGATTATATATGCTTGTGTCATCTCACTAGCATCTGCCACTTTCTTTCCTCTTTCTGAAGTTGATGTATTTGTAGGAATAACTCCTTTTTCTACCACATCCCATTCCAGAGGACCTTTCGATTTCAGGAAAGCTTTCATCTTATTCTTCCATATGTTGAATTCCTTCTCATCAAAGTAAGGAGGTTTGGTGTTGCTTTGACCTTCAATCAGTCCTGGAGCCAAAATACTAGCCCTAGATCTTTAGCTTAAGAAGTAAAACACTTCACAGATAAGCACATGAGCTCTGATACCAATTGAAAGGGGTTAGTGAATACACTTAGACGGGGGTGAATAGGTGTGAATAAGAATTTTTGCAGGACTTAAAAATGTATTTTGATTTTAGAAGATGCTAGTCATAAAACATATTTCAACTCTAAGTAAATGAACAATCAGTAAATATAAATATGAAATTCAGGGATAAGAGAAAGCAAACATAAATTTTATAGTGGTGGTTCGGCTTAGACTAAGCTTACGTCCACTCTCCTCACTGGCACCTTATTGGTTGGATTCCACTAGATATCAAAAGAGTTGTTACAGCTTGAGATCTTGACTATCACAGTGATGAGTCTTATCAAACTCTCACACAGTCACACTAAGAGTTTCTCTCTTTTGTATACAAAGTTTTGCTCAATTGAATGAAAAAGCAAGAGACTAAGAAGGCTTCAGACTTTAGAATTCTCTCTCAAGCACCGTATCGAACAACCAAGAAAGCAACCCTTAAATACTCCTTCATGCCTTTTATGACCGTTGGCACTTTCCAAAGGAATTCCTCCACTCTACCCATTGGGTAGAATCGATTAAGGTGAGCTCGAGTCATTAGATAATTTATGTTGAAAGCTTGTCAATCCTGCTCGCCCATGCAAATCGGGATCTTGAGTTTCCATAAGTAGAACCTTCAAGTTTAGCTTGCCTTTGAAAGATATTCATATTGAAGTAGTTTCCAATAGGAATAATCAATCAAATATGTGTGAATTCTAGCTATAAGATCTTCCAATAACCATACGAACCGAAACTTTGAAGATAATCTTTATTTGGATAATAATCCTTTGTTTGAATAAATCTTCATACTTCAATCTGGAACTACCGGTGAGGATAGACTTTGAGATAAGCAACTGGTGATCTGTCGGTCTTCAGACTTTGACAGTGAAGTCTTCAGATCTTTAGATATAGACTTTGGAAGGTTTTGTCAACTTCAAAATAATAAAGGAGTTTTCTCTACACCATCATTGTGGTAAATTAGGACACTTCATCCGAGAATGTAGAAAGCTAAAGGCAAAAAAATAAAAAAGTCATAACATCAACAAAACTAACGAGAACCAGACGAATCACACTGCAAATATTGCAGATGAGGTGATCATTATTCAAAGTGATGATTCCATTAATCTTGCATCCCAATATTCGACATGGGTAGTTGATACTGGTGCATCCTACCATGTCATGGCTCGTCAAGATCTTTTCACATCTTACACCACTGGTGATTTTGGACTCCTAAAGATGGGAAATGAAGGTACATCCAAAATTATTGGTATGGGTAATATTTATTTGGAGACTAATGTTGGATGTAGGCTACTACTCAAAGATGTGAGGCATGTTCTGGATATATGCTTCAATATTATATCTACCGACAAGCTTGATGACGAAGGCTACATCAATTTCTTTAGTGATGGAAAATGGAAGCTCACTAAAGGTAATTTGGTGGTAGCCAAAGGAGAAAAAACTAGCTCTCTCTATATCACACAATTCAAGCCGTGTAGTGGAGAGGTGAATGTAACCGGAAAAGGAGTCGCCACTGAGTTATGGCATAAGCGACTTGGACACATGAGTGAGAAAGGACTTAAGATTCTCACTAGAAAGCAACTTCTACCCAGAATGAAAGGTACATCGTTGAATACTTGTGTCGACTGCATTATGGGAAAACAACATAGAGTAGCATTTCACAATTCCCCACCATCTAGAAAAGCTGAAATTTTAGATTTGATACATACTGATGTATGCACAATGCAAACTAGGACACTTAGAGGTGCGCTTTATTTTGTAACATTTATTGATGACCATTCTAGAAAGGTGTGGACATTTGCTTTGAAAACTAAAGATCAAGTGCAGGAAATCTTCAAGCAATTTCATATGAAGGTTGAAAGAGAAACAAGCAGGCGATTGAAGTGTGTACGCTTTGACAACAGTGGCAAATACTGAGGACCTTTTGAAGAATATTGCAAGAACCTTGGGATCAAACTAGAAAAATCCGTACCAAAAACACCTCAACACAACTGTGTCGTGGAGCGGATAAACAAAACCATATGTGAAAAAATCAGATGTATGCTCTCCAACGCAAAGCTACCAAACCACTTTTGGGGTGAGGCAATGAGGACAGCAGTTGATTTAATCAACCTATCACCTTTAGTTCCACTTAATGGTGATGTACCACAAAGTGTCTGGACTAGTAAGGATATTTCTTATGGCCACTTGAAGGTATTCGGCTGTAGAGCATTTGTTCACATTCCAAAGGATGAGAGATCAAAGCTTGATGGGAAATGAAAGCAATGTATTTTTTTTTGGGTACGCACATGAAGAATTCGACTATAGACTATGGGATCCTGTTAATAAGAAAATAGTCAGAAGCAGGGACATGGTATTTCTTGAAGATCAGACAATTGAGGACTTCGAGAAGTACGAGAAATCTCCATCAACATACGAATACTCAGTTGATCTTGGCCCAGTCGCTCCTCCTATCGATTCTAATAACAAGCAAGCTGAATCCAGGATTGAAGGTAAGACTACTTCAACTGAACTTGAACCTATTGTTGAACAGGTCCCATTAGAACCTCAATTGAGGAGATCAACCCATGAACGACAATCTAGTCGTGGATATTCTCCCAATGAGTACCTAATGCTCTTTGACAAGGGAGAACCAATGAATTACCAAGAAGCTTTATTCCACGAGCACAAAGAAGAGTAGTTAAAAGTTATGCAGGAGGAGATGAAATCCTTAGACGAAAGTCATACTTATGATTTAGTCAAGTTGCCATAAGGAAGAAAAGCTCTCAAAAACAATTAGGTGTTCAGACTAAAGACTAAAGAAGGTAACTCACAGCCACGATACAAAGCAAGGTTGGTTGTGAAGGGATTCGCTCAGAAGAAAGATATCGACTTCAATGAGGTATTTTCTCCTGTAGTTAAAATGTCCTCTATCCGAGTTGTCCTTGGCTTGGCAACAAGCTTGAACTTGGAGATCGAGCAACTTGACGTGAAGACCGTGTTTTTACATGGAGATCTAAATGAGGAGATCTACATGGATCAGCTAGAAGGTTTCAAAATCAAAGGCAAAGAAAATCTTCTGTGTAGATTGAGGTAGAGTCTTTATGGGCTCAAGCAAGCACCAAGACAATGGTACAGAAAATTCAATTCCTTCATGGAAGAAAATGGGTTCAACAAAACCACCGCTAATCACTACATTTTCGTCAAGAAATTTACTGATGGCAATTTCCTCATTCTTTTGCTTTACGTTGATGACATGCTAATTGTTAGCCAAGATAAAAGCAAGATCAACAACTTAAAGAAGGAATTAAGCAAGTGCTTTGGAATGAAGGATTTGGGACTCGCAAAACAAATTCTTGGGATGGAAATCTTGCGAGACAGGCAGAATCGTAAACTCTAGTTATCTCAAGAACGGTATATTAATGAAGTTCTTGAAAGATTTAATATGAATAACTCGAAAGCAGTTTGTTCTCCACTTGCAAATCATTTCAAATTCAGCTTAGATTAGTGCCCAAAAAGTGAGACAAAAAAGAAGGAAATGGAAAAAGTCCCTTATGCATCGGCGGTTGGCAGTCTAATGTACGCAATGGTATGTACGAAGCCTGATATTGCCTATGCAGTTGGTGGGGTAAGCAGATTTCTATCCAATCCTGGTAAGGAACATTGGGCAATAGTCAAATGGATATTTAGGTATCTTCGAGGTACTTCTAATAACTGCATATGCTTTGGTGATGGTAAAACTATGTTAGAAGGTTTTTTGGATTCAGACATGGTAGGACGTGGACTCAAGAAAGTCTACATCAGGATACTTAATGACTTTTGCAGGGGGAGTAGTTTCATGGCAATCTCGACTACAAAAATGTGTTACACTATCTAGTGCTGAAGCAGAGTATATTGCGATAACGGAAGCATGTAAAGAACTCTTGTGGATGAAGAAGTTTCTATAAGAAGTGGGCCACAACCAAGAGGAGTATATCTTGTATTCAGATAGTCAAAGTGCAATAAACCTCAGCAAAAATGCAACATTCCACTCTAGATCCAAACACATTGACATAAGATATCATTGGATACGTGATGTATTGGAAGAAAAAGCCCTATAGCTACAGAAAATACACACTGACAACAATGGCTCAGATTTGATAGCAAAATCTCTATCTACAATGAACATGCAAGCCTGTTGAACTTTTGCGGGTTTGACACGTTCTCCAAATTGCTCGTGAGGGAGATTTGTTGAGTAGGTCACTCCCAATTGGAGAGGCCAATACAATTATGTATATACGTAGTAAAATATGTATAGTAGTGAGTGTGTAAAAGAAAAAGCAAAAAAAAAAAAAAAAAAAAAAAGGGAGAAAAAGAAAAAGAAAAAAAAAAGAAAAAGAAATCGGGAGATAAATCAACATGATCTTCCGCATTTAGAAAATCGAGAGAGATTGGGAAAGAAATCAAAGTGATCTTCTCGGATCTACAAAATCACGAGAGATTATGAGATAAATCTACATGATTTTCATATCTTACAATTCCAATTGGGATTGTATTTGCTCCTATAAATCGGAGTCCTCCTCAACGGAGAAGGGGTTACACAAGAAAGAATACCATAGCAGCGTAGCGGAAGAAATAGTTTTCTTCTTCCAAGAAAGAGAGTTATCTTTGAGAGTTATCTAGTTTGTGAGAGGTTCAGATTCACAAATTGAAGACAGCGAGAGATCCACCATTGGGTGAAGTTGTATCCCATTGTTTATCATAGTGGAAGTTTGAAGTGGACTACGGTCCGTGGTTTTTCCCTTCACCTTGGAGGGTTTTCCATGTTAAAATTCTAGTGTTATTTACTATTCATCTTTATTGCTTTCATTCTATTTAATTTTCACAGAATTAGTAGCGGGAAAAATTATCTGGGCCTTCTCCATAAAAATTCTTTTCTTTTTTCCCAACAGTCTCCCGCCATCTTCATCTCGTCCAAACACTCATAGTGATAGAGCTCAATGGCAATGTGCCGAGACGAGGACGTTTTGGTCAAACTCCATGTCCAAACTCCAAACCAGATCATCACAGTTTGACTACATTAGCAAATCGCACACCTCCTGTCATGCCCCAAATCTCCAAGCACGTGGCATCCCTCTACGGTCGATAGAAATGCGACTTCCTAGGACACATCACCAACCCATTCAAATGGGGTACCCTCTGAGGTAAACCCGCATCGACCTAGACAGTAGTTCTCACAAGTTCATAGACCTAGGCTCCTTAGCCCCTGGGAGTAGGGATATCAATGACTTGTTCATTAACACTTTTTGGCCGACCAAACTGATCCAGAGGAACCACTATCAAAGGACTTGAAAAAGTTGAGCGCATGACGGGGAGAGACAATGTCTCAGCGAGTCCTACCCTCTAAGACCTGATTAGAAAGATAATATTCCACAGGGTGCTCTAGCCACACAAATAGGACAGAGGACTTACCTCGCCTCGGTCCCATCCGCAAGTTGGTACAATTCATACGTCGATCAATTCATACCATCTATCAACCAATATTATCTATCATTCAATACCGTATATCAAACCAGTCGTTAATATGACATATGCTCTCCAAAACTGTAATATATAGACGGTAGCTTGCTCAAGCTGTAGCTAATAGATAATATAATAGCTCGCCAAAAGCTGCCATATATATATAGATAATAGCTCACCAAAAGCTGCAATATATATGGATAATAGCTCACCAAAAGCTACAATATATATAGATAATAGCTCACCAAAAGCTGTAGGCGATAGATAATAGCTCACTTAAGTTTGTAGATAGATAGTAGCTTCCTCAAGCCGTAGCATATATAATAGCTTGCCAAAAGTTGTAGCATATATAATAGATAGCTCGCCAAAAGCTGTACATATATATATAAACCAAAGAACGGGTATTCAATCCAATAACAACCAATGATTCAACAAGCCATACAACCAATCACGATGCTAGAAGCTAACACAGGTATTTTCAAGTTCAATACCAAAACTTCTCCAATTCATTCAATTCCACACTTTGGAATAATTAACCATAATCATCATTTTCAATCAATTTCTCAATTAAACAAACAATTAGCACAACCGACCACACCGCTGCGATCGCACGAAATTCTAACGAATGGCCATCCCGGCAAAATTTTCGAAAATATTAAATAATTAAATTTAATTCCGAAAATTAAATAATTAAATATTATATTATAAAAATATAATTTAGTAAAATAATATTTATAAAATTCGAAATAATTCATTAATTAAAAATTTAATTAGGGCTTAAACTATATTACACAAATTTAAACATACAATTGGCCCTAATTAATCAACCACTAAACTAATCATATGACTAATCTAATTTACATTAAAATAATCTAATTTAACCACATAAACCTAATTAGACTAATCTAAACACCCCTTAGGCATAATTAACTTGCTAAACAAGGATTAGAAGGTAAACTCACCGATTGACAAATCGAATAAACCAAAACGATGGGGTCGACGAGGGAACAACTTTCTCAAAGCGGGCCGAGCTTCCGGGGTCGGGAAACCAGCCAAAACGGGTCAAACCTTCGCTGCGATACCCATTTTTCTTGTCACTGATCGTTGTCGGTTGAGGGTGGATCCAAGACCGGTTGAAGCGTGCAAGGGCCGAGATGGACGGAGGAGGCCGGGTGGACCTAAGCGGTGGCGGTAGGAACTCTAGCGGTGATCCACAGTGGTTGGGACGAATTGGACAGCTTGATGGAACGATGAGCTGGGTAAGAAGGAGGCTAAGATGACTGGAGCAATGGCGAGGCGACGGCATGTAGCACGGCAACGAACGGTAGAGGGCAGAGGCGTGAGAAGGTGGTCTAGTAGCTAGTTGGCTACTCCGATGTCCTCATATCTGCTGGGCCTTTGAGCAGCAACCGGAGATGGAGGAGAGAAGGCTTCGACGATGCAAGATGGAGGGAAAGAGATGGAGGTGAGCGAGCGCGGCCGGTGGCATGCGAGGACGGCGGGCGGCAATGGGTGGCGATGCTGCTCAGGCGATCTTCAACTTGCTGGGTTTTCGAAGAAAAAGAAGATGGAGAGAAGCAGAATCGGTCGCACGGTGGGGAGAGGGAGGAGAGAGGCGACGGAAGAGAGAGAGGGAGGAGAGAGAAGGAGGAGGGGACCACTTTTCTCTCTCCTTTGTTTCACAAACATGGTCCACCATGACCTCATATGACATCACCATCCACTCACCTCCAATCTTCCTCTACACTCTTCCAATAGGTCCAAAATGCCTCTTGTCCCATGGCATACGAATTTGTTACATTTCCCTCTTCAATCTTACTCAAATTCATTCAATCCTCTTCCAAATAAATCCAATTGAAACCCAAATAAATGCATCAAGGTGTCCTCGTCCATCTCATGAATTTTCCCCATCAATTTATCCGACTTGACGGCCAAAGATGCGATCAAAAGCGGCCCTTTGACTTTCCTGATAAAAAACGGCCTTACTTTGCTTTTTTGCCAAAAATCTTGATCTGTAGAAAAATCTTATGAGGATGAGTTGACGTTCCTAAAATGATTTGTGACTTTACAGAAATTCTAATTTCTGTAATCGAGTTCAATTTCATGGTTAATTTCAATCTAGCGCAACTTTAGCGCGTCCTAATCTATCGGGCAGCTTTTAGGAATTTTATGTGCAATTTACTTGTGGTTGATTATTTTCAAGCCACAAGTGCATTTTCGACACATTGGCGACTCTCGGTTGTCATGGAAATATCAAGATTTTAAATACGGACATAGGGTACCAAAATGACAGAGAAATTGGTTTAGTGCCGATCGATCAGAATTTTGCAATTAGGTGGAATCACCCACGATTAATCACATGGTTCTATCGAATCGACCTATCTTCGGTCTTTAATCGATCTGTGCCATAATGACCCTTGCAGATTAGCACGGTCGAGCAGTCGGTTCCTAGTCGAATTCTCGAGTCTATTGTGTTTAGATTCCTTAACGGCTTCACCTGATAGACTAGTTATCTCGTGAGTGGCCAACTCAGAGAAGAGAGTTATAGGCACAAAGATAAAATGCCCAACTTATTCAATTGAAACCAAAATTGGAAAATTGGGATGTCACACCTCTAGCTTAAGACTCGCCAATTTGCTCTTCAATTGGACAGTCCCTTCCAAATGCACGACCATCTCCTTCATGCGATTGATGATCAATTCTTTGATGCCGTAGTCAAACATTTTGTAACCAATGTAGAAGTTCTTCTCCACCACCTCGTGCAGCTTGGCAAACCTTGGATGGCAGAATATGTTTTTTCTTTCCTGATAGATGATCTCAAGAGGCTAAACTAGGCTATGGATCCCGACCATCTTCGGCAGGCCTGGATAAGTGCGATGGTTGATGAAATTGCGGATCTCTTGGGTCTCTGAAGCCTCCAAAGTGGTTGACCCAATCAGATGAAATTGTGTGAATAAGCAAGTAAATTTCTAAAAGTATAGCCACACTTACTAGCGAGAAAGTTATACGAGATGTCAACGATGGGGTAGTCCTTATCTTGTAAGGAGAAAACTACATATTGGATGTATGCCCTAAAGTTGCTATGTAATAGTTACATATTAGGAATTTTAGTTGTACTTTCATTATTATTATTTAATTAATAGCAATGACGTATTCATTCATTTGTCCAATTATTTTATATTTATGAATGATTTAATAAGATCATTTGTAACTAGACCTATTCTTGAGACGTTAAGAATATATATGTGATGGGTTCATAGTTAGACTAAATCTTTAAATCATTCCCGGTTGATGGATTATTGAGTGGATATTAATAATCCTATTGCGGCCAGGGTGTTCTTAACTTTGCCATTAAGTAATGGATACTTAAGGGAATGATGAATCACATGTCATTGGGTATTATGATGCCTAAGTTAAAACACAGGTATTTGTGTTAGACAAGTTCACTGAACGTGACGCATATGGAATAATTAGCAACATGGAAGCTTTTAACGTGGTCAATGTCTAATTGTTCATGCTTTGGTCTTGTGTAAATTATCCTTAAACCTGAGGCACAGTGTTAGCTTGTGTGTTGAATAACTATGGTTCATGGGTGCACATAATGCCGGATCGTTGATCCGTCTTTATACATGATGGTCATAATTCATTCATATACGAAGTTACATGTGTGTGCAATATGGAATCCGTCTCCTTATTACATGCAAGGTATAATAATGATGTCCTATGAGATCTAATTATGACACTACATTGAAATCATCGGCTGAGGTTGTAATTGAGAATAAATTGTTTATGTCTCAAATAAAATGCATGTCAATTAGATTTGTGCATATGATCAAATTAGTGACTTGACAAATATTCCATGGTCTTTGTTTGATTGGGACATAGTAAGACAGAGGGGTTGAATTACACTGTAACAAAAACTGACAGGTTCATTATGTTCTTAAAGCATTCACACTATCTAGGTAGCCATGACATATTGCTAAATATTAATCATGGCTTGTAGGACCCAAAGATTAATCGAGATAATTAATTCTTTTGGGAGTACTAATGTGTTAATACAAGTCTTACTATCAGCTTAGTGATGAACCTAGGGATCATACACCATAAACAATTAGGATAACGTGGAACAAGAGAGAAATATTGTTGCAAATGTGTTTGCAATTACTGCAATCGAATTGAGTTGATTTGAAATTAAATTAAATGAGATTTAATTTAATTTGTATTATAGTCACGAGCCTACGTGCATATGATGCGCACGCATGCCCAAAGTGAATACATATTAATGTATTTCAATTGTACATATACAGATTATGCTCTTATTATTTTTAAAGGGGATTGATTAATTATTTATTTATTTGTTTGATTAATTAATTAATAACTAATAAAAAAATTGAAGCTTCATGCATGTGCACGAATTCGTGCACATGCACGAAGCATGGATGGTCAGCAACCACTGACCATCATGCACAAGATCGTGCATGAGCGGTTTGCTCATCAGTGGACAATCAACAATGGTTCTGATCAGTTTTATTTTTATTAAAATGCTGAATGTGGACAAACAAAGGGGTTGCCAAAAATAGAGAAAAGTGTGCGTACTCTTGTGTTTTTAGAGACGCGAGAAAGAAGAGTGCTCTCTCGTTCGGGCTGTGACTATAATACATCAAGGATAAGGCAGATTGTCTCCAGAAGATTGCTAGCACGATCATAGTGGTGATTATCCAAAAGTTCTCTCTTCCGTTCAACGTCCATTGTTGGTGTGTCTAACCTAGAGGTCGAACATTTGTGGGGCTCAAACTGTAGAACATCCGAACTAATTCGTGTAAAGCGCGCTTTGAGAGATAATTCGTTGAACTCCCCTTTTATATTCAAATTTTTGATTAAAATGCATGAACAATGCCTTCATAGAATCATGTATAAAATATATCATCTTGTTTCCACTGCGTTCTTTTGTTAATTTTACCTATATATGATTTATGAAACCCCAACACTACCAACACGGCACATGGCACCGAGAGACTGATAACCCAGCGAATGATGCCCCAAGCACAGTTGAGCAATGGGACCTTCGTGAAGAGCTGATCATACATGAACCCAAGCTCGATCTCCGCGCTTTCAAAAGCCTTCCCCGTACCCATCTCCCCGGCCATGAACATGCCCTTAGCAACATCCAAGTCGACGAGTTGACGGTTAGGCCTACAAACTCATAGGCTTGGACCAGAGTGTCTTGACCTCTGTTCACCGAGAGATCCTCTGGTACTAAAATCTGTGTGATTCCGACCTTGTAACCCTCGTAATTCTTCAGAGTGAGCTACTCCATTTTCCTAGGTACATGGGACCAACATTGGGACGTGGAAGCATCGAATCTCGAAGTGGGCTTTTGCTTGCCAAGTACATACACAATGTCTTCTCTGCATATTATTGACCCCTAAATTTTTACTCAAAGATCATTTTCGAAAAATGAGAACCTATTTTTCAACAAAAATATTTCATGTCAAATTCTTACATAGAAAATGTTTTTCCCGAAAAGAAAAAAAAAAAGAGCAATTTGGGGCCAATGACCTAAATGTGACTAGCCAAGCTGAGGAGGTTAGATTGGAATTAAAACAACAAGTTGGGGTCAAAAAGCAATTTTTAAAGTTGAGAGACCAATTCAGTAAAAAAAAAAAAAAGTTGACGAGACCAATTCGTAAATTTTGCAAAATTTCGCCCAAGCCGTTAAATAATCATATTGACCCCCAATTAAGTAGAAATTGAACTTGGGCAAGGTCGAATTAATCAAATCGGGCCAAAAGGACCAACTTGCATTGAATTGGACATTTTTTTATATTAGAAAATTGGACATTCTCGAGCAAGGAAATGGCTGACTTTGAGAGACTTTTTTGCAATATTGGACAGGAACAATTGCAAAGACTAGCCAAGATCTTAAATTATTGTATGTAAACTTGCTTATTGATCAAAAAGCATAGCCAAATTGATGAATTAAAGCACTTAAATCAGCTACCAAAACTCAGTTCATGATTCAATCTCAATTTGGAGTTGTTAAGTAAGCAACTTGATGGCCTTACCATATCTTACTTAGCCGCCCAATCAGCCTAATCTCTAGATGTGATGGAAGACCATAATTAGAGTGTAAGTGGACAAAAATTAGTCAGGGATAAGCTGCTAAAGGCACGTGAAAATTGCAGCAAAATCCACACACTTAATAGCTACAAAAGTTGCAAAATTTTGCTAAGTCAAAAAGTTGGTGAACTAGCTTAGTTTGCAAGCTTGGTAGCAAGGCAATGACCAACCAAAGATTTAATTTAGTAGATACGATCTCTGAAAGAGTCTCTTTTGGGGCATAAAAGGTATGAGACAAGAAGCCCTAAGGGGAGCTCACGGTCACTCTCAAAGACACCCACACAAGCAACTCAAGACACTTAAACCTAGAAAGTTCCAAATTGACCCTCGGAGAGAAAATTGAAATTTTCACATACTTCCATTCCAAATTAGCCAAAACCTTCAAATAGAGATTGAAACTTCACTCAAAGATCTTTCCAACCATAGGTCACACATCTCAAATGAATATCAAGAATGCCTCCTAAAGCACCCCGAAAAAATACCCACCCGGCAGGCCAAGAAAGTCTAAAAAAACTTTCAAGTATTAAGCCCCGGTTGGTCACGGATGAGGGAAAGTGAGTATTTTTTAGAAAAGTGAGAGACAAATAATAAAAACCATGACTTGTGACCTAAACTAGAATATATATAGTTTGGTTTAGTGTTAAATTGGCTAACAAAAGAGGTCCCGAAGTCTAATTTTGGAGACCAACAAAAGCCTTCGTTGTCAGTTCTTTCTTTCTAGATCTCATTTTCTAGTTAGAAGGAGCCAACTTCCACACGTTTCCAAATGATAATTTCTTAGTTTCCTCAGTTAAGAGCCGCTTGCAAAAAAATACTACAAAGCAAGGTAAGAATCATAGATGTATTTTTGGTCAAGTTTGAAAATGTTTCAACCATCACAAAATCAAGAGGGCAATCAGTTTAGAAACTGATTTCTATGAGGCTAGAATTTTCCAAGTGTTGAAGTTTCTTCAAGAGTCTTGGATGTTTGATTTGCCATACATTTGTCATGCCCCTTTTCATGCATTACTTGTCTTCATCAGTTTGATGAATGTTTTATGGGAGTACAAATGATACTTAGGTTAGCTCAATTTAGCCTTTAAATCCCCGTGTGAACCATTTGATCATCTACAACTTGAGCCAAAAACTAAGCCAATCCATATTGAGGCATGGTTGGTCAATGTGGATCATGCATGTATGCTTCTTGAAGAGTTCATTTCGATGTGTTTGGTTGATAATTCTCTGTGATGTTTGTTGCATTTGAAAGTTCATGTTACCTAATTTTATTTGGATGAAGTCATATTTTCCATGGATCTCGCATGTGATGAGTGTCGAAGCTTGAATCTGGATATGCGACCTATTTGCTTGACCTCAATTCAAACCCGGATTTGTGAAAACAACTCAAACTCGCATATTAGAGGTCGATTTCAGTTTAGTTTTTGTGTCTTTTAGGCTGTAATTTCTAGCTAATCTCATTCTTTGCATGTAGTAATATGACTTTGATATCTTAGTTCCACATAAGATCGTTTATGGGTTGAGATTGAATGCCATGAAGAAAAAGAATTTGCAATTGGAGATAATCTTGAATCGGATGTACAAAATCAAGCAGATTCTTTGAGATTTCATCTAATCTATTAGAATGTATATATCTTGTTTCGATATATAATTAAACATATATTTTTTTCTAGATAATTATTTCTTTTTTTATATAATGAGATAATGTGGTTTTTTTTAGAAGAATCTTTATTATTATTATTATTATTATTATTATTATTATTATTATTATTATTATTATGCCTTTAATCATATTATCATATTGGATCGAAGAAGATTGAGTAATCTACGGTAGTTAGAGTCGGCAGCTCTCTTAAGGTTCCCTCATTTGGAAACCTTGGGGAAGAGGATCAAGTTGGTCCTTGCCCGGCTAGGTACTAACTAGGCCAAACTGTGAAAAGAATAAAAGCTCTTTCGGAAGAAGAGGTATTCTTGCTTTTTCATTTTTATTTTATTCGAAATATCTCTCTTGAACCTTTTCTTTATCTAAATGGGATTGCTTATAAAAGTATTATATATTAGAGTTGTATTTATTAATAGAGTAAAAGAATAAAAATAAAGAGAGATAAAGAAAAGAAAGGCTTTTTCTCAAGCCTTACTTTTTTGTGTAATGTAAGATGGTAATTATCTTTTTTCAATTGGGAGAGATGGCTGAATGGACTAAAGCATCAGATTGCCCATCTGGGAGTACGTTCACAAGAATGAAACTCAAAGGAATTGACAGGGACACTGCAGAAGTGGTGAAGCATGTGGTTTAATTTGATGCAAAGCAAAGAACCTTACCAAGGCACATAGTTAGTCGATACTTATTCCCCAAATACCGTCATTGCTTTTTTTAGGTAAGGATTGGCTTTTTTGAAATTTTCACTATATTTAGTTACATTTATAAATATAGCACGAGAAAAATAAATAGAGATAGGAAAAGCAGTATTCTTAAGTTTTTATAGAGAAATCAAAACCAAGTCATGATGATACGAGTCAACCCCTTCTTCTTGCGCCAAAAACCTTACCATTTCCGAAGAAGAAATATAAGAAGGCATAGCCCCCTTCTCTATCAAAAGAAATCACATTCTCATGGATACAACATATAAAGTAAAGAATTAACCAAATTTGCTTGACGTGGAAGCAATTAAGAAAGTTGCATACGTGAATATATAACCTACAGAAAAATGGGTTAATCCAACTCGACTGGAAAGGTAATTTTTGGAGGGAAAACTATGTGTTTTTGGAATCTGCGTGCTCCTTGGTTAGAACCTCTAAGGGGTCTAAATGGATTGGACATGAGTAGGCTGAAAAAAGATATACAACCTTGGCAAGAACGTTGTACCGCATAATATATGACTCATGCTCCTTTAGGTTATTTAAATTCTATGGGTGGTGTCGCTACTGAGATCAATGCAGTAAATTATGTCTCTCCTAGAAGTTGGTTAGCTACCTCTCATTGTCCCTTTTTTTTTTTTTTGTTTTTTTTTGTTCTTAAAAAAATCATGTGCACCAAGCATGAGGGAATGCTAAACGTTTGGTAATCTCTCCGTTGACTAGGATAAAAGATCCCATTGAAGCGGCTAATCCCATGCATATTGTATGCACATTGGGTTGCACAAATTGCATAGTATCATAAATACCTACTCCGGGGATTACCCATCCACCAAGAGAATTTATAAACAAATATAGATCCTTGTTATCATTCTCTATACTAAGATACACCATAAGGCCAATAAGTTGATTTGAAATCTCACTATCAACCTCTTGGCCTAAAAAAAGTAATCTTTTTCGATAAAGTCGGTTGATTAGGATAAAATTTGTATCCCTTAAGACCAAGCTCATGAGCTTATTATCTTAAGTTGAAACAAGTTGATAGGATCCCCTTTTTAACATCCCCATGCCCCTCTCGCGTGGTGACAGGGGGCAAAAAGGGAAAGAGGGGGATGGGGTTTCTCTCACTTTTGACATAGCGAGGCTTAGCGGGAGGCCCGCATGACGGGCTATTAGCTTAGTAGTAGAGCGCACCTTTAATAATTATGTCATTGTGCTTAGGCTGGCTATGCAACCCCATATTGTAGGGTGAATCTCGAAAGATATGAAAGAAAGATCTCCCTTTGAGCCGTACATGCAACTTTCATCAAATAGCTTTCTACATAATTTGATATGTATCCATGAGATCGAGTATAGAATTCTGTTTACTCACTTGAAATTAAGTATCAATTTCCCTCCATTTCCTGCTAGGATTGGAAATTTTGTATTTTACACATCCATACAATTGTATCCTTGGGTAAGGCTTTCCTATTATAATAGGTTGTTCAAAAGGACTTGTCCGAAGGTGCTCAATCCTATGCTCTAAGGCAAGTCATTAAGGGGTAGCCTCAATCCATCATTATTCAAGCTCAAACTATCTATTCACAGTATTGTCAAATCAAGAGAAGTCTTAGCCTTAGCGGAGTCACTTCCAGATTCATTCTTTCTTAGGGAAAGAAATCGACGTTAAGCGCTTTTTGCTAACATCCTTAAAAGGAGAGAAAGAACCTGCGGGAAGGCCATGTGCAATGAAAAATGCAAGCACAGTTTGGGGAGGGATTTTTGTTACGTATTTTAACAAAGAAATTATCTACTCCATCTAACTAGTTCCAGGTTCAATTCCTGGGCATGTGGAATCCCATGTGAATCAACAAGGACCACCTTGCAAGGCTAAATACTCCTAGGTGACCCATAGCAAAGTAGTATCATGAGGGAAGGGTAAAAAGAACCCCCATCGGGGAGTTAAATAGAACATGAAACTATAAGCTCCCAAGCAATGGGAGGAGACTACTAGGAGCTCTACCAACTGAGCTATATCCTCCCAAGCCTAGTGGAGCATGTGTGAAGGAGGCAAATGCTTCATCTATTATTTTCTTTTCCTTGGCGTAGAAGTTAGACCTTTCGTCATCACTGTGTGGAAAGTCGTTAGGTATGAATATGTTAGATACATGTGATGTGATTGGTGACACAGTATCTCTCTCTCCAAAAAGCGCGTTTTTTTTTACCACCGCATAAAGAAAATATTTTGTTGCATGACTCGAGCAAGCTGCTTGGGGTGATTTGATGCCCACCAAATTTTCGATGAAACGCCCAAACAAAGTTTTGATCTTGAGATGATTGGTTTGAGCTCAATTATTGTGATATTTATGTACTAGGCTATTGCATGTTAGTGTAAATCAAGCATAGATCGGTTTAGAGAATTATTTTGTAATAAAAATAATAAATTAAAAAAATCTGAAAATTAAAAAAAAATTAAAAAAATGTTGGATGGTTTCAAATTAGGGCAGAAATAACATTTATGAAATTTTACTAATTTTATAAGGTCATTTTTCCTAATTTAATGCTATTTTGGTTTTTTATTATCATTTTCGTAAATAATTCGTTTTGCATATATTAAAATTATCTAGAGCAGTTTCATGCATCTAGAATAATTTCATGCATATTTAAATTCGCATTTCATTTACGGGGTCCTATGCGAGGAGTGATAAAAGGCCATATAAAATTATTTACCCAACTTGCATTAGGTTTTCCTTTTCCGCATTTTCTTTCAAGTCATTCCAATATTTTGGATGTTTACTTACTGTACTACTATTCGATAGTTTGAGTGTAAACTTCTTTTTTTTATTAAATTAGGCTAGGATTAGTATAGACATTAATGAAAACAACCCCACAAAAGCATTTGCATGGACACTTAGCAGCTTTCATAAGGATTATAATTTGCAATCAAGATTGTGTGACCATTTAGATAAACAATCTTCCTAATTGTGTGTACGACAAGGTCGCTAATAGAAACATTGGGTAAACAAGTCTCCGTTATTAGAAATCTCTGATTGCATAGGACTCGAGACAATACTCCCGCATCTTGATTGGTTTCTAGCTGATATCAAGAGGCAAGTGGCGACTGCCAGAAATATTTAGGCTGTTAAGAACTACAATATGAAATCCAATGCCGCACGAGGTATGGACTTAGGAGAGCATGCACCTAATCCAGGGCCATTGACCCACCTCTCTAGACAATACTCTTAAACCTCTTACTTTCCCCCTGACAGAAAAAGAGAAGTCGTGATACATATTTGGTGAATCCCACCAGGATCACACCCTCTACTAATATAGATAGTGTAGACCCCGACAAGGCCATGGAGTAGATGTAACACACCAGTCCTACTTGGATGCAAACTTTTGGGAATAACAGATCCCCAAAAACGGGATTCCACACTAAATTGAACCCCTAAAACCAATGCGAAAGACGAGCCCGGGAAAACAACACGTATCATCGATCCTAAAGCACACCACGGATTCGAGCGTATCTTGTTAGTCACAGATTAAACACTGACGCCGACGTGAGGAAGAGAATTTGGCCCTGTTCGATCCGATGACACCAAATCGTGGTTGAAGGGAAGAAAAACGTTGCCGGAGCCTTACTGTTTTCCTTTTTGGGAGAGAGAGAGAGAGAGAGAGGGGGGGAGAGGGAGACGTATGTATGTTCTGATTTCCAAAAGGTGTGTTTTCCCTCTCTCTCATCCCTTTTATACATCCCTCCATCCACGGGCCCTATTCCTGTGGGCCGGGCTTTTAGGCCCAACATGGGCGGACGGGCCTTAAGCCCATCACTAATAAAACCATCATCTCCCACTCGCACATGGTGGGCTGAACAGGATTCTCTTTACCTCTCTTCAACATTCATACCGGTGAATAATCCGTGCGACCAGCATACTTTGAGAGCTCGTTGTTATACATCTGTTAAGAATATATAGCAGTTCATAATGGACATCTCACTTTGGGTAGATTTAGTATGCAGTACCCTAGATTGATCGATCACATTTATATCTCTCTCGATCTCTTTTAAACAATGATATATATATATATATATATATATATATATATATATATATTGTATTCACAATTATAATTATCACAAAGATAGTCATAATTGGTCGACCAGTGAATACAAAACTACAATGTGATTCTCCAAAATCGATCTTCCTCTTTCCTTCAAACTCTCAATTTCAGTTCAGCTTACTTTTATAGAAATGCCCCATTAGATCGAATCAACTCATGACCATTGGCAACATCCTAAGATAGCAAACACTAAATAGAAATCTTGAGAATAAGTAAGAGTCCTTAGGGCACTAAAATTGAGGAACTCTTTTCCTCAAGAGTCTCACACGGCATAAAAGTTGCGATCAAACTTTTGCCACTCTTATTGGTCGTCTTATGCATACGTAGTATGAAATACGTATTACGGTATTAACTCATTTCCTATGGAGTGTATGTCTACACTTTCAATACCGTACAGATGATAGTTTAGACATACCCAATGTCTAACTTGAGTTCACATATCTATTTATTCACAAAATTCATCAGAACTCACATCTGGCATCTTAGACAGATAAAGTAAAATATGTGGGGTATTTTACTTTCGGACATCGTAAGTATTATGTCCTCATCTTAACACTCAGTTAAGGCGACACATGTATTTTAAGCTTGAGCTCTTGATTATCACCTAGATAATAAGCTTTAAAACAGTCTCATCTCTATTTATCACACAAGTAAATAGGCGATTACCCGTGTAAGTAGGCTAATCTTTTATCTGTCCGACATACTTCCTCAACTTAAAATAATGCACGAGCATTAAGATGCATAGAGATCATACATAGATTCATAGGCATTAATCAATGAAAAACAAAATTTCATAAATGTGAACAACTCAGGGAAATTACAATTCGGTACATCTGACTCTACGCAATCCTAGAGGTTTTACATGACCACAAAACACATCTCTAGGTATTGGCTTTGTCATAGGATTTGCTACCATTCTATGCGTAGATATGTACTGTAAGTTCACATCCTTTCGTGCAACCATATCTTTTACAAAGTTATACTTGGTATATATATGTTTGGTCTTGCCGTGATACTTTGGATCTTTGGTGTTTGCTATAGCTGCTTGGCTATCACAGTTAACCAACAATTGATGTGCAGCTTTCTCAATAACACCTAAATGATCCAAAAATCTCTTAAGCCAAACTCCTTCTTGTACTGCTGCTGATAATGCCACGAACTCAGCTTCCATCGTGAATAAGGCTATACATGTTTGCTTCTTACTACTCCATGATATGGCGCCATTGTTCAGTAAGAAAGCAAATCAAGAGGTAGATTTTTTTTCATCTAAATCTCCTCCCCAATCAGCATCTGAATAGCCTTCAAGTCGCAGATCCTTTCTTTAATAATTCAACTTGTAATCAGCAGTTCCCTTCATATACCTCAGTATTCTCTTAACGGTCTTCCAATGTGCTAGACCTGGATTGGATTGGTATCTACTTACCATTCCAACTGCAAAACATATGTCGGGTCTTGTACACATCATAGCGTACATCAAGCTCCCAACAGCACTAGCATAAGGAATATGTTTCATTTGTTCCTTCTCTTGTGGAGTCCTTGGACACAGTCTATAGCTCAATCCTTTACCTTTTGCTATAGGAGTGTCTATGGGTTTACAGTCTTGCATACGAAATCGTTCAAGAACCTTATTTATGTATGTTTCTTGCGAAAGAGACAACGATCTCTTCGAACGATCTCTTGAAATCTTAACTCCAAGAATGTATGCAGCCTCACCCATATCCTTCATCTCAAAATTGGAAGACAACCAACTCTTGACAGTATTAATAAACTCTCTATTGCTTTCGGCAATTAGTATATTATCAACATATAATGATATGATCACAAATTGATCATTGGATCTTTTGATATATACACAATGATCCTCATCTATCATTGTAAAATCATATGCCATTATGGCATTATGAAAATGTATATACCATTGTCTCGATGACTGCTTAAGGCCATATATCGACCTCAAAAGTTGACATACCTTTTCTTCTTGGTCTTTCACTATGAAACCAGCAGATTGTTCCGTATATATTTCTTCCTCTAATTCTCCATTGAAGAAAGCAGTCTTTACATCCATTTGATGTAACTCAAGATCCATACTAGCCACTATTACCAGAATAATGCGAATCGAGGTTAATCTCACTACAGGAGAAGATGTATCTTCATAATCAATTCCTTCCTGTTGATTGTACCCCTTCGCCACAAGGCGGGCCTTATGCCTTTCTATCGAGCCATCAGCTTTTCGCTTTATTTTGAGAACCCACTTGTTCCCAATAGCTCTGCGTCCTTTTGGAAGATCAACCAGTTCCCAGACTTGGGTTGATTTCATTGACTCCATTTCCTCTTCCATTGCATGAATCCATTTTTCCTTACTAGGGCAATTTATAGCCTCATTAATATTTCTTGGCTCATCCTCATCTTGTGAAGCAACCATAAAAGTTTCCCCTTTAATGTCAAAACGTCGACGGGGAATACTTTTGCGACTTGTTCACCATATGGGAGATTGTACACTTTGCACATCATTCCCCATTATGCTCCCACTTGGATTAGATAATGATGATGTTGTCTCATCATATGGGTGTAATTGAGAATGAGTTGAATTCAATTCATCACTTCTCATATTACTCCCACTTGGATGAACTCCACTAATATCATTATCTTGATCCAAGGTTTCAAATAGGGAGTAATCTTCCCCTATTTCGCCATTCTTAGGAAATTCATCTTCTAAGAATGTGACATCTCGTGATTCAAATTTAGTTATACTCCCACTTTCCTGCTCACCTATGAACACATACCCTTTCGAGTGTTTCGAGTATCTTATGAAAATACTCTTCTTTCCTCTGGGACCCAATTTCTCAAATTTGTGAGAGGACTCATGTGTATAGGCAGCACAACCCCATGGCTTAAGAAAACTTAAGTCCAGTTTTCTACCTGTCCATAACTCATATGAAGTGGAAGTAACTGATTTGGAAGGCACCCGGTTAAATATATAGGCAGCAGTTAACAACGTATCACTCCAAAAAGTAATAGGTAAGTTAGCATGCGCTATCATGGACCTAACCATTTCCAATAGGATTCTGTTTCTTCTCTCCGCAACACCATTTTGTTGAAGAATATATGAAATAGACAACTGTCTTTCTATTCCTTTTTCATCACATAATTTTCTGAACTCATCAGATAAATATTCTCGACTTCGATCGGATCTCAATGCTTTTATTTTCTTGACTAATTGATTTTCTACCAAGTTCATAAACCTTTTGAAACAACTCAATACTTCATATTTATGAAAAATCAAATAGACATATCCGAATCGAGTATAATCATCTATAAAAGTGATGAAATAAACAGCCCCATGCCTTCCTCTCACATTCATTGGACCACAGACATCAGAATGGATTAAATGCAGAGGAAATTCAGCTATTTTACCTTTTCCAAATGATTTCTTTGTCGTTTTCCCTTCTAGGCAATGCTTACATATGGGCAAATCGACTTTTTCAATGTTGCCTAACAAGCCCTTTTTGGCTAGTCTATTCATACGTTGTTGGCCAATGTGACCAAGTCTAGCATGCCACACATTTACATCATTATCATATGTATTAGGAGATGTGAGAAGGGAATAACAAACATTTGCATTAACATAGTCAATATCTAATACAATGAAACCATCTAGAAAATAACCACAACTATAGTAATTTGTATTCAAAAACAAATCCACACCTCTATTATAGAAGTTCATATTAAAACCTAGTTTAACCAACACTAAAACAGACACTAAATTTCGACGAATCTCTGGAGCATACAATACATCATGTAGGAATAAAGTGCGTCCACCACGCATATTCAGTTGGCATGTGCCAATTCCTTTCACTTCAGCTCTGGAGTTGTTTCCCACATAGATCCACTTAGTTCTAGTTGGTACTCGTCGGAATTCCATAAAGGACCCTCTATCCTTCGCTACATGGTCTGTCGCTCCTGAATCCACAATCCACAAAGGATTAGACTCAATTAAGAACACAGAACTCGACACAAAAGTAAAGTTCTGAAAAGTACAAGGGGTGTTTACCTTCTTCGACTCACGACAGTCGCGAGCATAATGACCGTTCTTGTCACAGTTGTAACACTTCACCCTTGTAAGTTTCTTCATGCGAGGACGCTTTCCTCTTTCATGTTGGTTAAACTTGGGTTTCTTCCCTGAAGGACCTGCTTCCTTGCCTTTCCCTTTATCAAACCAGTTAGGACGTTTGCGCTTGGAGCTCGAAGCTCCATGTGAGCTAGAACTAGCATGATAGAGTTCAGCTTCGGCTTAGCCGCCAAGAGGCGGTCCTCTTCTAGCTCAAGATGACACATTGCATCTTCAAAGGTTTTGATATTATCATTATGGGTCAGGTGCACCTTCATATGCTCCCAACTCTGAGGCAAGGAACGAATCACTGCTTGCACTTATTGCTCATCTGTCAGGACATGGCCAGCATCTTTCAGCTCATTTATCATGTTTGAAATCTTTCTAAGATGTTGCTTCATGGTCTGACCATGAGGCTTCTTATAAGAGTCTAACCTAATAGTGAGCTGCCTTAGTCTGGGCACCGAAGTATGACCAAATCTTGCTGCCAATGCTTCCCACATTTCTTTGGCATGGTCAAAACGCCTAAACTCTCGCAAGACGTCATTGTCCATGCTGTTCAAAGCAACGTAATGCGAGCAAGAGAGTTTTTTCTTTTCCATGCAGCGAATGCTTCCTTATCTCTCTTGTGCTGTGCAGTGTTTCCTTCTTCAGGTTCTACCATGGTCAGGTTAAGAGCTTCTAGTGCCTCTTGCTCTTCCAACACATATTGGATTTTCATGTGCCATATTTCATAGTTGTCACCATTGAGCTTTTCACCTTTGTTCAGCTTGACAACTATACTCTTTGTGGCTGAAGCCATTGATCTGAACACATCAGACATATATGCACGAATTATTAATGCCTATCATTTATGCATCCCTTTTGCACAGACCCATCATATTAATGAACAATTTCAAGTAAGGTTTCAGAATCAAAAGGTCACTAAGTTTCCAATCATCCTCCAAAAATCCTAACTTAAAACTATCATTAATATAATTATCTTATGCAAAATAAATTCTATGAAGCTACAAAAACTTCTATAACTACCCACAGCAACCAGCAATAACAAAAAGCAAATAATAATTGACATTCAATAAAACAATAATGCTTTCACATAATACAACCTATCGGTTGCTACATCAACAACAATCAGGTAATAAACATTACATAAGATGTCCACAAAGCACACTTAACAAAGATCAGCCAATACATCTAACACCAAGTTAGCACTCAACTAGGAAAGATCCTCTTTTGTTCAATTTCTTGATCTTTTCCCTTGTAACAATCCAATAATATTCATCTACAAAATCCATCACAATTTTCTTATATGAAGAAGCTCTGTTGACATTCCATATGCGATTCAACACTCCTTGCCATTCAGGTGGAAGGGTGTTCATGAAAAATCGCACCATCTTTGACTGTGGCATAGGACGACCATTCCATATGACCTTTTGAATTTTCCCGTTTACTTCAAGGATGTGATCAATTAAGTCACCACTCTCCCATCGATGATCAGTCAGCTCAGCTATCAACTTAGAAAGCCTTTCCTTTTGTTCATCAGTAATTGTGCGAATAGGTGTGTGCAACCTAAGGGAGGCATTGTTCCTGCAACAAATACAGAACAAATAAGCGATCACATATAATCCACATAGACTTAATTGAAAAAGAAACACATTCTTTTCCTCCTCCGTTTTTTTTTTTGGGTCAACGGTCAACGGTCAACGTTGTCGCTCAATGGTCAACAGTCAACAGTCGTAGGTCAACGGTCAACGGTCGGTTGCCGGTCGTCGGAACGGTCGGACCGGCCGGGCCGGTCGGGCTGGGTCGGACGAACCAACCGGCACGTGCCGCGCGTGAGCGCGGGATGACGTCACGCAGAAGTCAACCGGCACGTGCCGCGCGCGCCAAGCTTCCGCGCGGGTTAGGTCGGGTCGCCAGTCGGGTTGCCGGCCGGTGACCGCCCAGCCAACCGTCGTCGGCGCTGACATCATCGATGACGTCATCCCAGCGGTTACCGACCGTTGGGTGACGTCATGCTAACGTCATCACGCGTTGGTTCACCGATCGGCGCGTGCTGGTTCGCCGCTGGCGGCGCGCACATTCTGGTTCGCCGACCGGCGCGTGGCGCCCACGCGCAGTAGCTTATGGCCGCGCGTGTGGGCACGCCCGCCGTTGCCCATCTACGCACGACATGTCGCCAGACTCGTCTTGACAAGCCCTTTCACCCTATGTCATCAGAAATTGATTTCGACTTATAGAAACTTGAAAAAATGGACGAACAGTGCTCGGGTGTCAGGATTTTGCGCCCTGATCCATGTCAGCCGATTATTTTCACGAAAAATTAATCAAAAAACATGAAAGGGGTTTGGAAAACATGAACTAGGACTCTGATACCATTGTTGGGAATAACGGATCCCCAAAAACCGAATTCGACACTAAATCGAACCCCTAAAACCATTGCGGAAGACGAGCCCGGGAAAACAACACGTATTACCGATCCTAAAGCACACCACGGATTCGAGCGTACCTTTTTAGCCACAGATTAAACACCAACGCCGACATGAGGAAGAGAATTTGGCCCTGTTCGATCCGATGATGCCAAATCGTGGTTGAAGGGAAGAAAAATGTTGCCGGAGCCTTACTGTTTTCCTTTTTGGGAGAGAGAGAGAGAGAGGGGGGGAGAGGGAGACGTACGTATGTTTTGATTTTCAAAAGGTGCGTTTTCCCTCTCTCTCTCTCATCCCTTTTATACATCTCTCCATCCACGGGCCCTATTCCTGTGGGCCGGGCTTTTAGCCCCAACATGGGCGGACGGGTCTTAAGCCCATCACTAATAAAACCATCACAAACCCCCGCAACAACTGCCTCAGCCATAGCTCATTGTCCGCCAAGGCATACGTAGTGACCGTATCAGGATCATCCCCTTGGTTTCCTCCATGTTGGCCAAGCGGTTCGAGAGGACTCCGAGCGTGAGTATTGCAATGGCATCGGCTAATAGGTACGCAGTCCAAACCACGACTTGGATCCAGTTTGTCAAGGTGGATTTCCTCCGGCTGCCCTGAGACGCAAGGGTCAATTGGAGGACCAAGTTGAGAAGAACAAGCAACCGCAGCTCCCACTCCTTCCACAATTCGCAAGTGTTTTCGGGAAGCCACAAAGATCCCATTGTTGAACTCGAACTGTTGGCACCCAAAGGCGCAACCATTGGGTCATTGTCAAACTTAGGGTGGGAGGGAGGGAGAGAGAGATAGAGAGCACAATGCAAGGCAAAGTAGCAATAGCCTTGAATCCACCCCAACATCATCCTCCAAATCGCTACAATTATATGAGCATCAACTTGGGTTGGGAATCAAACTCAAAACACCTATTTACCCTGCATAATGAAAAAGCATTACGCTTTTCGAAACACTCACGATACGTTATTTGCCATATCACTTTTGGATGTATTATTGTCAAGCGATTTTCTGGATTCACCCGTGGCGGAAGTAAAGCAACAAATTAGATTCCAACATTCATACTAGCATGAGTACGGTCTACGTTAATTGAGAAGGTCATAATATAAACTGAGAGTTAGAGTTTGATTTCTCAATTACCCCTCTAAATTAAAATCCAATGAACTTCATCCTAAACACTATGAATTTCACACTTTGTCCAACAAGCATCACCAGCTTAACGTGATTCACGTCAATTATAGAAATCGCCTATTAGGCTTGCTATCGCAAGCAAAGACGCACAAAAAGTCCACAAGAGGGTGATAAAATGCTCACTCCAAAGCAATTTCCGAAGCATTGAGTCGATTGCTTCGATTCTAGCAAACTAGCATATTATATCCTTGAACACCGATCTTCACACCGATCTTCACGTCAAATTGGTGAATGAAGTCGTTACCAATAAAACATTGCACGAGAGCATGTATATATTACACTAGGCCGCCATCAGCTGATGTGGTCTAGGATTGTTGACAGCCGAAATTTTTAGAAAAATGGAACCCATTTTCATGTGACAAGACTCAAGCCCATTTACCCCCATTAATTCGGCCCCGTGAGGTGTCAGCGGTGAGCCTATGAGGAAAGTAAGGCCCTCTGAAAAGGCCTGCTTTAAGGTCCATTTTTTGGGCCCTTTTTCCTTTCCGCTCTGACTCGCGTTCGGACATGGCCACGGCGGAAGCCCACGCGGCTTAACCCGGACGCGCGTGAAAGGGGGCGCAAGGACATTCGAGAAGGTTTCAGAACGAGCACGTCGTGGAGCAGAGCGTAGGAAGATTCAAGGGGGGATTTCGCTCCTTCATTGAGAATAAAACAAAAAAAGCAAAGCGCGGGCGAGCTCTCTCGTGAAAGTCCTCTCGTCACCGGGTTTTTGACGGTTCTCTACCTCCTTCGTCCGTCGCGGCCACTTCATAAGCCTCGGTCATGCCTGAGGAACACGGGGTTCTGTCTTGTTCTCTCGGAGGATTCGAGCAAAAGCGAATCTGAGACGCTCACCCTCCCCGCTTTTGCACAAGCTTGAGAGGTCTTTATGGTCTCCGCTGTGCACCCTCTCTCGCCGTTGATGTTCATGCTGTCATCGCCAAAGAGATGCTCTGTTTCGCTCTATTGTTCGGTCATGACGTTCGACAGAGTCCTATTCTTGGCCGAAATTCTCGGTTGTGATTGCAAGTCCGTCTTTGTCAAGGTACGAACCTATGGCTCTGACTCAGTTCATGAAAGAAAGAATAGAGACGTCAAACCTGAGTTTCTGACCAAATGAAAATCCGATCGGTTTTGATGGTTGCTGGACGATCTCGTTGCGTGAATGTTTTTTTTTCTTCATTTTTTTTCTAGACCAACAGCGTGAGTTTTGAGTGAAAAAGAGTGTTAGGGCTAGACAGATAACCAGGTTTAAAATCACAAAAGAAGAAAGTCTGATGAAAAACTTCATAGTGATCAGATCTTCTGCAACTTCTGATGAAGAATTATGTGCTAATTAGACTTTATTGTATGCAATAAATAGAATAAAAGAGAGTTTAAAGAATAAAGAAAATTGTGCACAACAATTATAGCGGTCCAGCTTATGATAAGCTCACGTCCACTCTTCCACAGTGATAGCCTATTGGCTAAAATTCGCTAATGAACCAATCAGTTGTTACAACAATTGTGCATTCGCTATTTAAGCACGTGTGATTGAATTTTCTAATCTCACACTCTCAAGAACAACCTTTTAAGAGATTAAAAATTAAGCTCACGAAGACAAGTATGTAAGACAAAGCTCTTTTTAACTTTGGAATTTGTAGAGTATTGATCTCTTATTTCCTTTAACGTCACAATCTCCTTTTACGCTTGTCATTGTCCAAAACAACCATTGGACAAAAACTCTGGGAATCATTCATCCAATCCACCCATTGGACTTGAATGATTTAAGACGATCTGATTGCTTATAGGTTGCTCAGAATAGAGTCTCCCTTGATTCTGTTACCCATTCAATAGAGATAAGGTTTCCATAAGTTGATTACTTTGTTTGGAAAATGTGTCTTGTCTCCAATGATTGTAGCATGGATTATGATTCTCCAACAAGGAAAGATTATGTGGATGTTCATCCCTCCTAGACAATTTATATATATAGAAAGAAATCTAGGCCATATTACTAGTTGTTGCGCTTCATATGATCTAAACCGATTGTGAAGATATGAGATCTTCTCGTAATGTTTGATGATGTGTATTGTCTTGACAATCCTCGTACAAATTATACCATTGTCCTTGATTATCATAACATAACACAATCTTCATCATAGACAACCAAAATGTGTTGATAAGTCCCTAAGTCTGATTATCTGAGTCTGATGAATAACATCTAATGATGCATATCAGAGTTTTCACTTGAAAAAACTTACTATCAGAATCATTAAACACTTATGGAAATGTTTTGTCAATCTTCAAAATCATTTAGTGAAATTTCCTCAACAATCTCCCATTTTTTTATGATGACAAATTTTTTTTAGCAGAACTTAATAAAAGATTTTGTAAAAAATTTAGAAAGCAAATAGCTCTATTGAAAGCAAAGATTTTAGATAAGGCGCAATGAGAGATTAAAGGAAAGAGGAAATTGCACACAATAATTATAGCGGTTCAGCTTATGATAAGCCTACGTCTACTCTCCCATAACAACCAATCGATTGGATTTCACTAATGAATCAATTAGAGGTTACAACAGCTGAGTAATCGCTACTCAAGCATGTGTGATCGAATATTCTAATCTCACACTCTCAATAACCTTTAAGAGATTACAAATTAAGCTAAGGAAGATGAGTATGTGAGACAAAGCTTTCTTTCAACTTTGGAATTTGTAGACTACTAATCTCTTATTCCCTTTAGCATCATGATCTCCTTTTAAACTCCTCATTGTTCAAAACGACCATTGGACAAAAACTCTAGGGATCATTTATCCAATCCACCCGTTGGACCTGAATGATTCAAAACGATTTGATTGTTTCTAGGTTGCTAAGAATAGAGTCTTCCTTGATTCTACTGCCTATACAATAGAGATAAGGTTTCCATAAGTTCATTACTTCGTTTGGAAAGTGCGTCTTGTCTCCAATGATTGTCGCATGGGTTATAATTCTCTAACAAGAAAAGATTATGCAGATTGTTCATCCCTCCTAGACAATCTATATATATAGAAAGAAATCTAGGCCATATTACTAACCGTTGTGCTTCACATGATCTAAATTGATTGTGAAGATCTGAGATCTTCTCATAACATCTAATGATTTGTATTGTATAATCCTCGTACAAATTATATTATTGTCCTTGATTATCATGACATAACACAATCTTCATCATAGACAACCAAAACGTCTTGATAAATCTAAGTCTAATGAGTAATGTTTGATGATTCATATCGGAGTTTTCACCTGAAAAACTTACTATCGGAATCATTAAACACTTATAGAAAGGTTTTGTCGATCTGTAAAATCATTTAGGAAAATTTCCTCGACAATCTCCCCTTTTTTATGATAACGAAACTTTTCGAGCAGAACTTAATAAAAGATTTAGAAAAGATTTAGAAATCAAATAGCTCTAATGAAAGCAAGATTTTAGATAAGGTGCAATGAGAGATTAAAAGATAGAGAAAATTGCACATAATAATTAGAGAAAATTGCACACAATAATTGTTGACACCTAAATTTTACAATTTTATTTAGGACTTAATCGTGTACAAAATTAGGAATTAGTCACTAAAAAAACAAAACAAAAATAAACAACAAAACAACAACAAAAAAAGAGAAAAAGAAAAGAAAAGAAAAAGAAGAGAACGGAGAGGGGGAGTTCGAAGAAAGGAGAGAGTGAGCTGCGAAAGCTCACCGTCGATGTTCCCGCCACCACCGCGCCATTTTCGTTCCTGTCACCACCGCCCGTTGCCGACGCCAACCGCTCTCGTCTCCCCGAACCTAAATCTAAAGGCGTCGGGTGGAGGAGGTTAGATCCGGCAAGATAAGAGACACCGTCGAGCCGCCGCCGCCCTCCACCGCCTTTTGTCCCAACGCTCTACGCCTCAAAGCCTGCACCTTCGTACTATTGTTGCCAAAGTGCCAAACGTCCACAAGCACTGCCAGTAGCAGCTCAAGCCACCTCCGTGGCCCGCCTCGACGCTAGAAGCCGCGTGCACCTCAGCCTGTTGACGATGCTGCAGCAGCTCGCCATTGCACCTGAGTGCTACCCGCCTTTGCCCGCGACAACTCGCCGTGCTTTGCCTGCAACCGCGAGCACCACCGTGCCAGCCACCGAACCTTCACTTGAGCGCCACCATTGCTGCCGTGCTCCCCTCCACAGAACCGTGATGCTAGCAGTCCTCCGCCGCCACCACCCGCCGCATTGCCGCCATCAGCACTACCAAGAAACCCTAAGGTTTCGGCCAAAAACCGAGTCCGGCGCAGGTTGCAAACCAGGTAGGGTTTTGATCCATCTGGGCCGGGCCAACATGCGTGGGTTGCTTTCTCTTTGGGCTAAAGCAAGGTCATTGGGCCGGTTTAGTATTAAATTATTATTTTTGTATGTTGGGCCGGTCTTAGTTTATTTAGGTTTCCTTTTAGGTTGGGGGCCAACTTGGCTCGTCGGTCGGGCCCAACCCTAAATCGGGAGGCCCGACTAGAATTGGTCGGGCCTAGCCTAACCGGGCCAAGCTCGGGATCGGTCGGTTCGTCCCGGAAAAAAAAATTATTTAAACAAATTTTAAATTTTTTTTTTGAAAATCTAGAAATTTAGATTTGGTTAGAAATTGTTATGTATTGTCTTTAGTGTAATTGGGCCTTTAATTGCTCGTATATTGATTATATTGCATGTTTAATTTACCTGTTTAGTTGTGTTTGCAATTGTTTAGTGGCATGTGTTAATTTTTTTGCAATTAGGATTTTGATAGCTATGATTGTTACTTTAATGATTACGCACCTGCATGATCACCTTACATGTTAGTGGATAGGTATAAAATCAATTCAAACTGCCTGCCAAAAAAATTATTTTGTTAAAACGAACAAGATTAGGTACCGGAAGGGCACTAATTAGTCAATTAATGTAATCAAGTCCTCGACCCTCAAGTCTTTGGTTACATAGGAAGTGAGGTACACTCCCATACCTCACTTAGTTTCTAGCCGACCCCAATAGGCTAGTGGTGACTCCTTTTGCGCAAAATTTCTAAAAAAATATCCCAATGTCACGAGGGGTATCGGCTTAGAAGAGCCCACGGCTAATTCGGGCCTTAGGCTTGTGACTTAGGCAATATGCCTAAACCTATTCCCTCCCCCCAAGGGTAGGTCGCAATAGCTTGACAACTCCATTGGGAACTTAGTTTTAAACCTTAGAGGAGTTAGGCCAAAAATTAATCTTGTTCAAAAATATTTTTGTCTGGCGGAGAAGATTCCAAGTATGCCCCTAACATTAGGTGTTAAATGTTTTTGTAGTTGGGAGTTATAAGGGGAGGAGTGATTTGTTGACCCCTTGTCTTGCAGGTGTGGAGTTGGGAATGAATGTTTATGTTTTGAATTTATGAAGTGTTGCTTACGTATAAATTGTCATGTTTGCGTTTTCTACATTGCACTATACCATGGCACACGAACCTGCCGCCGGACCTGGGTTGCATAGGATCACATAGGATGGTGTTGTGGTGGATACTACTCTGACTACAACCATGTAGTACAAGTCATCCATCTCTACCCCGGAATTTCTTTCTTCATGTCGAAGGTACCCACCCTAGTCTACAACCACGCGACACGGGTCGGTTCTTTGACAAAGCCGGAGTCATGGGTAACCCGACCTAGCCGCGACCTTGCTGGTTCAGTCCGATGATCCTATGGCTCCATTTTGAGCCGTCTAGAGTAGAAAATCGAACCACCGCCCCATGCGCATGTCTGTGTCATTGGCATTGCTACTCAATGAGTAGGGTAAGTTTTTGACATTTTCTTCACTCGCAATTTACTTATTCACTTTCTTTTTGGTCAGTCCATGGAAAATTAGGTTGATCGTAACTTTGGTTAGCATACAATGGAGGTACCCGAGCTTCGCATCATTTTCACCCCTAAAGAACCCTAAAGAAGAGCCTATGTCCGAAGATTCTTGAAGTGCCATTGAAAATCACCCATCAAGACGAGATCAAGTGCCTCAAAGGGGAGCTCGAGTAGCGTGCCTCGAAGTCGACCCAAGTCTGTGGGGCTGCCATGAGCGGAAGCCATCCTCATTAGTTAGATTGAGTTAAGTGCAATATGTAGCGAGATCGCGCTCACATGCGTTGCAATATTAAGGAGCTTGTCTCGAGTCTCAATGTAGAAAATTAGGAGTTAGGAGAGTGTCTTTCTATCTTCGAAGTAGCTTCGTTGTTTAGGGGTTTTCTCTCATGTTTTTTTTTTTTCTTGTATTATGTGGCAACCTGGCTTTTAATAAAATGAGCAAATTAGGGTGATTAGATCTTTGTCATGGATCAACCACTTGATTATTACTTGTACTTATATATGCTTATCTACTCTTGCTTTAGGCACTAACCAATCAATTGTCTTCTGCCAATTGTCGACACGGCCAAGTGGAGATCCTTGATTTGCACTCACACGAAAGCCAGGATGGAGAACAAAGACACCAACACACGCTTGGCTAAGATGGAGGACCAGTTGGCCTAACTTACGGCGATGATGCTCGAGATAAGCCAAAAGCTCAAAGAGCCCCCTATCGTAGCTGTCACTAGGGCATCCACTCCTGCATCGTCAGGACACGCTTCCCCGTCGATGGAAGGCACACACGTTGTTGATCTCCCTGGAAAAGAAACTGCCAGAGAGGTTCCTTTTGTCGGGCCAATCATTGTCAATTTGGATCATCCTCTGAAGGAAAACCCAACACCCCGCCTAAGTGAAGAGAGTGAAAAACGCTTGGCAAAGATGGAGGAGCAACTATGAGCCTTGCAAGGTTATGAGTTGAAAGGAGCTGATAGACTATCTTCATATACCAAGTTGAACTTCCCTAAGACTTTCCAAGAACTTGAGTTCACAAGAAAGTATGACGGAACGAGGTGCCTCACAACCCACCTTAGGTATTACCTGAGGAAAATGGCCCGCTACGCTAACAACATGTCTTTCCTCATACACACATTCCAAGATAGATTAAAAGGCATCGCCCGATGTGGTTCATTGCATTCGACATTGAATAATTCACTAGTTGGGAAGATTTAGCCAATGAGTTCTTGTAGCAATATCAGTTTAATACCGAGCTCGCCCTCACGAGGGAAGAGTTGACCCGTATTGAGAAGAAGAGGAATGAATCATTTAAGGCCTTCATGCAAAGGTGGAGGACTATGGCCTCACAAATGAAGCCGGCCTTGAATGAGAGGGAGATGAAGTAACTGTTCCTCGAGACATTTCCCCCTAAATACTTCTAAGGGTTAGTGTTCTAAGGTTGCCAGACGTTTTCACATCTGGTTCAGGTAGGTGAAGGAGTTGAATGGGCAATGGATGATGGAAGAATATCTATAAGGAATAGCCAAAAGTTCTCAACAAGGAAGGATAGGGAGACGGTAGTCGAAGTGGCGTTTATCCAAGAGCCATCTGCATTTAAATCAGTGCCGATGCCTTCACAAAAGCCTAAAGCCACACAAGGAAATGTGTCATGGGGATTTGACGGAAGCAAGAAGTTCCCCCGAAGGGAATTCACACCTCTACCCCGACCTCTATTGAAGTTGTTACCTATCCTCCTCAAGAAGAGATTGGTAGCCAAGGAAGTGCCTAGAGACAATCACCCCAAATTCCCGGGGTTCAATGTAACCAAGGCATGCGAATACCACATGGGGAAAAGGGGGCATGACATCAATGATTGCCTTGCATTGAAATGGAAAGTTCAGCACCTTTTGGATAAAGGAAAGTTGACCTTTAAAGAAACTACACCTAATGTGCAGCAGAATCCCTTACCAAATCATGATGATAAAGCGAACTCAATTTTTGAGGAAGATGTCATGTCATATGCACCATCCTAACTTGCGAGGAAGCTCAGTCCTCTGAAGTCGTAGCTATCCCCCCAGACTAGAGTGGTCCTCATTCAGTTTAGTCCTCTATCTTATGTCCAATCCCCTGCATGGGATTTTGTTGTTATTTCTTTCTTGTTCATGTCATTTGTAGCATAAACTATGGTCAGCCCCGATCTTGAGCCGTTGGTCGAGGGTGGTGTGTGCTAAAATATGGTCTTATCTTTCCTCATTTAATAAAATAGACATATATTTTATTATGAGCATGTGGAAGCACATCAAACCTGTCCTATGATGGTCGCTAAGGCCTGGGCCTCCATATGCGCCCAAGTTTGACTATTTTGCAAGGACGAGGAAATCCGATGATATGAGGATGAGTTCTTGAAATTTACAAAAAAATACTTACAAAAAAAAAAAAAGAACCTTTAGCACTTTCCTAGAGACAAGCGCGGAAATGAATAATTAAAAAAAATTCTATAAACTTTTTGAGCATCCGCCTTTTCCCAAAATTGTTTTATCGTCTTGTGGGTCATTCATTTTGAATCAAATTTCCCTATGGATATTGATCAACTCAGATAACCTTGGCAAAGTGAAAGGTAAAACGTTAATCATGCCAAGCTAGAAGTGCTTAGGATGAAGAAATGTAAGCTATTTCCAAACACGTCCTTCAAACACTTTCCAGAGTTGAGTGAAAATCGACATTCTCTTAGAACGAATGATTCATTTGCATTGAGCACAAAGATCGAAATGATAAAGGCGTTTCATTCATCAATCCAAGGCGTTACACTGATCTCTTGCCAACCCTTTAGGGCCGAATAAAGATGACCCTTCAAAGTACCCATGTCGAGAACGACCTTACATTGGGGCAGCATAGGAGGTTATAGTTGTGTTGTAGAGCGAATGATTGAAAAATATTCTATTACTTTCACTTGTAGCGATCTTTTAGTGATAGTTTCAAAGGAATTCTCATTAGAAGAGCATTTCTTTCTCTACCCAAATACTGATACCCATTGTTTTAACCAATTTGGGCTTGATTATTTGTTTATGAACCCCGAGAGGTGATCATCTCCCTTCTGGGGCAAGGCATAAGGATTGACCAAATACAATTGATAGTTACAAGAAAGCGGGAAAAGCATCTCGAAAGTCATAAGAGCTATAAAAGTCCAAAGAGAAAAAAGTTCAACAAACTAGGGGGCATGAAAAAGTAGCGTGCTTGGTAAAAACAAGGCCAATGCCCATCAACCAAAAAAAAAAAAACAAAAAATCCAAAAGGCTGCATCTTACGTGAAAAAAAAAAAATTAACAAAGTCCAAGTGCCTGCGTAAAAAAATCATCGCAAGGGCAAAGGAATTTAGAGAAAAAAAAAGCAAAACTCCTATGTAGAAATGATTAGTCAAGGGACTTTCGAGATGTGTAGTGTTTCAAAAGCCGAATGCTTTCAAAAGGTTGAGTGACTTGGTTATGATACCATGATGATCACCGACTCTTAAAAAACCCTTTTCAAAATCTTAAGCCTTTTGAGCCTTTCCCAAACCAACATTACAACCCTCTTCCGAAGTCTCTTCTAATTGGGATCGTTTGAGTGAAAATGAGAATGCCACAAAGAAGCTATTGCTTGAAAGAGTGGAAGTAATTCTATCTTGTCTTATCTTCTAAGTTCTTGACTTGTAAACCCAATGAAGATAGCGACAAATGTTCCTTTATTGGCCTCAAAGCAATAATTCCTTTGTGTAAGCCCTAACTGAGCCTATATTGCAGTCCTTTCAAAAAAACCCTTTTGATCAATTAGATTGTGCACATCGCGAATGTTTCTAAAGGACTTTGACATGGGTTATATAAGATACCATCAACAATCAGTTATATCCCATGCGAATAGATGCGATCAAGTAGCCATTTTATCAAAAGTGTGTGATAAACCCTTTATGACTAAGAAGCTCTAGTTTGGCACGCTTTAATGAGCCTTTTTTTGAGTCTAGCTATTCTAATAAGAACTTGACTTCCGAAGGATTTGATGATTAATAATACATCCCCGAACAAGATGACAATTTTGCACCATATGATGTTGATTGACATTGAATGTTTTTCTAAAGCAGTCAGACTTAGCTTGATTAGCTTGTTCAATTAATGCTGTAATATTGTCAATATGCTTCTTGATGACATCTCTAATGACATTTGCTTAAGTTGAGTTTGATATGATTTCTTAGTGAAGCCATGCAGTTTTCAAGGAGTTAGTGGGTGCTTCCCTAAAAACCAAAGGTTCATGGTCAACCTTAAACCATGTCATCTATAAAGGTTCATTGGTTTTCCTCAAATCATGAGACTATCATACCCGGTCAAAACCCGTTCGTACACGGTGAGACCTTCCTCTCGGTCAAAACCCGTTCGTATATAGTGAGACTATCATAGCCAGTCGAAACCCGTTTGTACATGGTGAGACTCTCCTCCTAGTTGAAACCCGTTCGTACATGGTGAGACTCTCCTCCTAGTTGAAACCCGTTCGTACATGGTGAGACTATCATCCCATCGAAACCCGTTCATACACGGTGAAACCTCCCTCCCAATTGAAACCCGTTCGTACATGGTGAGACTATCATACTCGGTCGAGACCCGTTTTTACATGGTGAGACCTCATTCCTTCTTTTTCCTTATGACACAGAGAGCTTTGTAGGCTAGAGAGCTTTATAGTCCGGAATCCTTCTTCCTATGACATAGCGTGCTTCTGTAGCCCAGAGTCTTTCTTCCTTTTATTAACAAGACGCACTTCCATAGTTATGAGTTCTTTCCGTCGACCTGATACATGCCTATGCACATAAGATCTCTCTATCGCCAAAATAATTTAGGTGTCTTTTGTCTTTGAATGGAACCTTTCCAAGCTTTCATTCAAAGAGGGGCAGCTGTTGACACTTAAATTTTACGATTTTATTTAGGACTTAATCGTGTACAAAATTAGGAATTAGTCACTAAAAAAAAATAAAACAAAAATGAACAACAAAACAACAAAAAAAGAGAAAAAGAAAAGAAAAGAAAAAGAAGAGAACGCAGAGGGGGGAGTTCAAAGAAAGGAGAGAGAGCAGGAGCGAGAGAGAGAGAGATTGAACTGCAGAAAGCTTGCCATTGCCATTCTTGCCGCCACTGCCACCACTATCGCCGTTGCCAACGTCGACCGCTATCATCTCCCTAGAACCCAGATCTAAAGGCGTTGGGTGGAGGAGGTCAGATCCGGTAGGATCAGAGACACTGTCCAAGCCGCCGCGGCCCTCCACTGCCCCTTCTATCCCGATGCTCTACCCCTCGAACGACTCCTGCACCTTCGTATTGTTGTTGTTGAAGCACCGAACATCCACGAGCACCGCTAGTAGTAGCCCAACCCCCCGCCACCACCCACCTCGCCGCCGAAGCCGCGCGCACCTTAGCCTGTTGTCGACGCTGTAGCAGCTCACCACTACACCTGAGTGCTGCCCGCCTTCGCCCGCAACGACCCACTGCACTTTGCCTGCAACCGCGAGCAACGTCGTGCCAGCCGCTGAAGCTCCACTTGAGCGCCACCATTGCTGCCGTGCTCCCCTCCACCAGAATCGTGACGCCAGCAATCCTCCGTGGCATCCCAAAAATTCATGACGACCTTTAGTTACATTAAAGTCTATGAATAGGTGATGGAAGTACCATCAAGTTATTTTATGGCCATTTAATCCATAATTTGCAATAAGATTTATGGCCAAGTTATTAATGGATAATTATGTGATAGGAAAGAAAATTCTGTCATTGGCCACGTGCATTATAAATTGGAATTTATGGATTTGTGACTACAAGTTTTATGGCCTTATTATTTTTGCAAGTTAGGTATTTATTCAAGTGGAAAATGTTAATAGATTATTAAAAGGTTAGTGGGTGAAATTCTTGGGCCAAGCTAGCCCAAAAACCCAGCCCAAGACCCCCACCACTTCAGCCCAAAGCCAAGCCCATGAAGCCCATTGGGCTGTCGACGCATGGAGGGGGAGGAGAAGCCGCATGGCCTCCTCCAAGTGTCTTCGGCAAGGGAGACACTTGTCTCCTTCTTGGGGACAAGTGTCCCCCATGCAAAATAAGGATGCACGCAAGTATATAAACAACCAAAAAGAAAGAGAAGGGAAGTGACCAGTTTTGAGGGGGGTGAGAGAGAGAGCTATCGAGAGAGTGAGAGAGGGAAACCGAGAGAGGAAGAGGGAGGCCATGTGAAGAAGAAGGAGGAGGAGGAGGATTCGTCCACCCGTTCGTCCGCCGTTCGTTGCTGCTTTGTCATTGTTTGTTGCTGTTTTTGTGCTTGAATCTAAGGCAAGTAGAGTCCTAAAATCTACCCTTTGCTTGCTGTAAAGTGTGTGTAGAAGATGATAAATCGTGGTTGTGGTAAGTGGTGCAATTTCGGAGCTTTGGGGAGAGGTTTGTTGGTCTTGCATGCTGTTTCTGGAAAATCAGCTTGACTGTTCACAAGTTTGGGGGTTGCATGCGACTTTTTATGCGGAATTTCACTTCAACCTCTTCATGAGAGTTGTAGAGAACATCTTAAAGATTCACATAATCAAATTTGAGATAAAATGAACAACTTTTTCTTGGTGAAATGATTTTTCCTTTGAAGACGTTAGATCTGGAAATGTTGTACTGAGCTTCACTGATTTCGTGGACTATAAAGTGATTTTCTTTTGAGAATATCACCTTAATCTCTTAATTAAAGTTGTAGTAGACTTCTTGAGGTAAAACATATCAATAATTCAGAGGAAAAGAAGAAAGATAAGTCGGTGAAATCGTTTTTCTTTGAGAAAACCGGATCTGGAAAATATTACTTCGACCCAGTAAGACTCCGTGATTTTTATAAAATCATCTGGAAAATTTGTAGTTAATATTATGAGGAATAACATACTGAAAAATTAGAAGAAATGAACATATATAAGTCGAAGAATCGAGTTTCTTTGAATGATGATAGTCTGGAAAAGATAAACCCGAAAACAGGAAAGAAAACTGGTTTTAAATTTTAATCCGGAACGAATTTGACTTCAGATTCTTCATGACACTTGTAGCTATAGATCTTAACTACAACGTGTCCAAATTTCAGAATTTTCTGAGTCCATTTGAGGGTTCAATTGAAGTTGTTTTCGAAACTGTGCATGGGTCATGTTAAAAACCCTTTTCAGTGATATATACGGATCTGTACGTATTCTGTAAAGCCTTGTTTGATATGGTGTTCTTCACAAAATGTGTTTTCTTAGATCTTATCTACATTGTGGTAAATTTTCAGAATTTATTTCCGTCGTTTGCTAATTTTCTAGAATTTTTCTTGAATAGCATGCATTCTGTTTAAGCTTGAAATTGTTTTATTTACTGTTTATTGGATTTATTATGCAAATCATGATATCCTGGATTATTATTCGTGCAATGACATGATAACATTCATACATTTCATATGACATCAAAGGATTGATGGATTTTCATGAACTCAATGAAGTTTTCAAAACCATTGCATCAAATGATACTTTTCCTGAGGCATATTATATGATTTTAAAAAGGGCTGCCGCCAAATCATTGACATTGTTGCATCAAATGTGAAATTGAAAATAAGATGTATGGGAATATGCATTGTGGTGATGAGAAGACCATCGGAGGTGTGAGCCGACGATGTCCTGGGAGTATCGGGATGCCCGGAATGTGGGGGTGCCGGATGCCCGGTGGCCTAATGGCGTAATTCCTGAGGGTCCTCGGGAGTTTCGAGATGTCCAATGGTATACGGTACATAATTCCAGGGGGAATGCCTGGTGGTATGGCGGTACGTAATTCCGGAAGCCCCGGAGGTGTGTGCCGGGGGGATACCTCGTGATGCTAGTTGGGATGCGAGATGCTCGGAGGTGTGTGCCGGATGCCCGGTTGTATTTTGAATACATGCCCGGAGGTTCCTCGCAATGCCTGGTTGGGTGCGAGCGATAAATTGTGGGATGCAAACATTGGTCCCTGGAAAGAAAAACTGATGAGATCCTTGTGAAAGATAAGAATCGAAAATGAATCATGTGCATGGATGTATTCATATGGCATGATGCATGATCTGCTTATGAAAGTAAATTAATGCTATTTGATATTGAAAATGCGATCATGAAGGCATGAATGGATCTCATGGTTATGTATGCTTGATAGCATGGATGATATGACTTATGATGGTATATGCATGATGGCATAGTGAGATATGCATGACTGCATGGTGGTATATGCACATATGGCATGGGTATGCATGAATGCTTGATGATGAGTGCATGATAGTATATGCACATATGGTATGATGACATATGTATGGCTGTAAGGTAAGTTATGCTTGAATGCATGAATGATATTTGCTTCGTTATGATGCCTTGATTGTTCTGTGTGACACAATGAGTAGTTTGGTGGATCTTTACTACTGAGTGGTTGTACTCACCCCTTTTGGGGAATAACATTTCAGACTAGATAAGATACCTCAGCTGCCACTACTACCAGTAGATGGATCAAGTGGTTGGATATAACCGCGATGAGGAGGATAGCAAAGGAAGGAGCTTTTGGACTCTGACACTGATCGATAGACTTTAAGTATACGACTGTTTGAGGAGATGTCGGTCATCTTTTGAAGTATAGCCAAGTATAGAAAACCATGGCATTTCGATGTACCAACTAAAGATGTCCATCTGCTTTATGTAAATAAAAGTGTTCAGTTTTAAATTATATAAGATGTTTAGTTGGTGTGCATCGTTTTCTAATTTTAGTGAAGGGAGTTGTTGGATATGCTTTCATTATATGAACTACGCAAGGGACTGATCAAAAAAAAAAAACAAAAAGGGGTGTAAACCCCTAAGTTGTATGGGCCCGCTATAATTGAAATAGTATCAAAGTGTCATGTTATTAGGGAAAGGTAAGCAAACTGTGGCAACCCTAATCGGATTGGGGGCTGTTGAGGGGTGCCACACCTCCGCTGCCGCCACCCGCCGCATTGCCATTGCTATAAAAAACTTGACGAAACAACATCGTGAGCCAAAAGCAAAAAATCACAAAGCAAATATTCTAAATTTGCCACTATTTTCCTTGGTATTGTTAGACTCAAAATACTTTCATTTATAATTACGCAAACCTATTTGTTTTCCTTAAAAAAAGGGCAAGTCAATAAAATTCTCGTTAAGAACAAGCTGGGTTCACTTGTAGATCATCACTTTGTGTTGTCATCATATAATATCTCAAAGGAATATGCCCGTGCCCCCGGGAACAACAACTGATACACAATTTCATATTTCTTGACAGACTCCAAGTAGAATAATAATTGAAACAACTCCCTCACCATTTCATCAAGATAATGCTGATGATGATGAGCTTAAACTTATTTTTCCTTTTTTCTTACTCAAGTGACATTTGGTTAAACCAAAGGACACCTTCCGCCCAAAACTTTTAGTTTTTGATCAGTTTGGCAGCGCACTGGGGTTCAAAAGTTTGTACAGCCTTAGCTATGCCGAGATGCACCATGAGAAGCCAAACGTGGCCGAGCCGCTCTCCTCCTCTACCTAGGCTTTCGCAGTGTTTAGAGCCTTTGCATTGGTAAGCCGCGAATATCAGCAACTTCGTCCATACCGTGCCAATCAAATCCCATTTCGTGCTGAAGGCAAACTCGAATTTTTTTTTTTTTTTTTGGGTCAAAAAGCTTGAGGTTATTCAACTAGGATGCAAGACAGCACGTGTCAAACAGGATAGATCTACTTCCGACTCTACGCATGGTCCTCTTACGGAGGCCAATTCTCATTTAGAGCAAAAGATGGCAGAGTTCGCATATATCGCGACTGAAGGGAATTTCTGATTCCCAAAAATCGGATTCAACACTAAATCGAACCCCTAAACTTGTGCGGAAGACGAGCCCAGGATAAAACACATGCATCACCGATCCTAAGGCACATCACAGTATCAAATATACCTTGTTAGCCATAAATTAAACACCGACGCCGATATGAGGAAGATAATTTAGCCCTGTTCGATCCGATGACGCCAATCCGCCTTGAAGGAAAGATGGGTGTCGCCTCTTGCTTACTGTTCTTTCTTTTTGGGAGGGAGAGAGGGAGGAGGAACGTACGTTGCTTCGAAAGGTGCGTTCCTCCCTCTTTATTTCCCCCTTATATATGTCCCCTCCAAAAAGAAACGTATCACTTCATGATATCTCTCTATCCATGGGCTCTAATATTGTGGGCTGGGCTTTTAGGCCCAACATGGGCAAACATGCCAATTTAGGCCCATCACATTAATAATTAAAACCATCATCTCCTACTCGCACATGGTGGGCCGAACAAGATCCTCTTTACCTCTCTTCAACATTCATACCAGTGAATAATCCGTGCGACCAGCATACTTTGAGAGCTTATTGCCATACATCTGTTAGGAATATATAGCAACTCATAATGTGCATCACACTCGAATAGATTTAGTATGTAGTACCCTAGATCGATCGATCACATATATATCTCTTTTGATCTCTTTTAAACAATGATATATATATATATATATATATATATATATATATATATATATTGTATTCACAATTATGATTATCCCAAAGACAGCCATAATTGGTCGACTAGTGAATACAAAAACTACAATGTGATTCTCCAAATTCGATCTTCCTCTTTCCTTCAAACTCTTAATTTCAGTTCAGCTTGCTTTTCTAAAAATGTCCCATTAGATCGAATCAACTCATGACCATTAGCAACATCCTAAGATAGCTAACACTAAATAGAAATCTTGAAAATTAGTAAGAGTCATGAGGGCACTCGAATTGAGGAACTATTTTCCTGAAGAGTCTCACACAGCATAAAAGTTGAAATCAAACTTTTGTTACTCTTATTGGTCGTCTCATGCATACGTAGTATGAAATACGTATTACGGTATTAACTCATTTCCCATGGAGCGTATGTCTACACCTTCAATACTGTACGGATGATAGTTTAGACATATCCAATGTCTAACTTGAGTTCACGTATCTACTCATTCACAAAATTCATCAGAACTCACATCTGGCATCATAGACAGATAAAGTAAAATATGTGGGTTATTTTACTTTCGGACATAGTAAATATTATGTCCTCATCTTAACACCCAATTAAGGCGACAAATATATTTTAAGCTTGAGCTCTCGATTATCACATAGATAATAAGCTTAAAAACCGTCTCATCTCTATTTATCACATAGTAAATAGAGGCGATTACTCGTGTGAGTGGGCTAATCTTATATCTGTCCGACATACTTTCTCAACTTAAAGTAATGCACTGAGCATTAAGATGCATAAAGATCAAACAAAGATTCATAGGCATTAATAATAAAAAAACACAAGTTCATAAATGTGAATAACTCAGGGAAATTACAATATTTAGTACATCAAACTCTATGCAATCCTAGAGATTTTACATGACCACAAAACACATCTCTAGGTATTGACTTTGTCATAGGATCTACTACCATTCTATGCGTAGATATGTACTGTAAGTTCACATCCTTTCGTGCAATCATATCTTTGACAAAATTATACTTGGTATCTATATGTTTAGTCTTGTTATGATATTTTGGATCTTTGGTGTACGCTATAACTGTTGGCTATCACAGTTAACCAATAATGGATTTGCAGCTTTCTCAATAACACCTAAATGATCCAAAAATCTCTTAAGCCAAACTCCTTCTTGTACCGTTGCTGATAATGCCATGAACTCAGCTTCCATCGTGGACAAGGTTATACACATTTGCTTCTTACTGCTCCATGATATGGCGCCATTGTTCAGTAAGAAAGCAAATCCAGAGGTAGATTTCTTTTCATCTAAATCTCCTCCCTAATCAGCATTTGAATAGCCTTCAAGTCGCAGATCATTTCCTTGGTAATTCAGCTTTTAATCAGCAGTTCCCTTCAGATACCTCAGTATTCTTTTAACAGCTTTCCAATGTGCTTGACCTGGATTGGATTGGTATCTACTTATCATTCTAACTGCAAAACATATGTCAGGTTTTATATACATCATAGCGTACATCAAGCTCCCAACAGCACTAGCATAAGGAACATGTTTCATTTGTTCCTTCTCTTATAAAGTCTTTGGACACAGTCTATGACTCAATCCTTCACCTTTTGCAATAGGAGTATCTATGGGTTTACAATCTTGCATACGAAATCGCTCAAGAACCTTATTTATATATGTTTCTTGCGAAAGAGATAACAATCTCTTCGAACGATCTCTTGAAATCTTAACTCCAAGAATGTATGCAGCCTCACCCATATCCTTCATCTCAAAGTTGGAAGACAACCAACTCTTGACAGTATTAACAAGCTCCATATTGCTTCCGGCAATTAGTATATCATCAACATATAATGATATGATCACAAATTGATCTTTGGATCTTTTAATATATACACAATGATCCTCATCTATCATTGTAAAATCATATGCCATTATGGCATTATAAAAACATATATACCATTGTCTTGACGACTGCTTAAGGCCATATATCAATCTCAAAAATCGACATACCTTTTCTTCTTGGCCTTTTGTAATGAAACCAACAGGTTGTTCCATATATATTTTGTCATCCAATTCTCCATTGAGAAAAGTAGTATTTACATCAATTTGATGTAAAAGATTCATACTTGCCACTATTGCTAGAATAATGCGAATCGAGGTAAATTTCACTATAGGAGAAAATGTTTCTTCATAATCAATTCCTTCCTGTTGATTATACCCCTTCGCCATAAGGCGAGTCTTATGCCTCTCTATCGAGCTATTAGCTTTTCACTTTATTTTGAGAACCCACTTGTTCTCAATAGCTTTGCGTCCTTTTGGAAGATCAACCAGTTCTCAAACTTGGTTTGACTTCATTGACTCAATCTCCTCTTCCATTGCATGAATCCATTTTTCCTTACTAAGGCAATTTAGAGCCTCATTAATATTTCTTGGCTCATCCTCATTTTGCGGAGCAATCATAAAAGTTTCCCCTTCAATGTCAAAACATCGACGGGGAATACTTTTGCGACTTGTTTGTCGTATGGGAGATTGTACACTGTGCACATCATTCCCCATTATGCTCCCACTAGGATTAGATAATGATGATGTCGTCTTATCATGTGGTTGTAATTGAGAATGAGTTGAATTTAATTCATCACTTCTCATATTACTCCTACTTGGATGAACTCCACTAATATTATTATCTTGATCCAAGGTTTCAAATAGGGAATAATCTTCACATATTTCGCCCTTCTTAGGAAATTTATTCTCTAAGAATGTGACATCTCGTGATTCAAATTCAGTTATACTCCCACTTTCCTGCTCACCTATAAACACATACCCTTTCAAGTGTTCGGAGTATTTTATGAAAATACTCTTCTTTCCTTTGAGGCCCAATTTTCCAAACTTGTGAGAGGGCTCATGAGTATAGGCAGCACAACCCTATGACTTAAGAAAACTTAAGTCTGGTTTTCTACTCGTCCATAACTCATACGGAGTGGAAATAACTGATTTGGAAGGCACTCGGTTAAGTATATAGGCAACAGTTAAAAACGCATCACTCAAAAAAGTGATGGTAAGTTAGCATGTGCCATCATGGACCTAACCATTTCCAGTAGGGTTCCGTTTCTTCTTTCCGTAACACCATTTTGTTGAGGAGTATATGGAATAGACAACTATCTTTCTATTCTTTTTTCATCACATAATTTTCTGAACTCATCAGATAAATATTCTCGACCTCGATTGGATCTCAATGCTTTTATTTTCTTGTCTAATTGATTTTCTACTAAGTTCATAAACCTTTTGAAACAACTTAATACTTCACATTTATGAGAAATCAAATAGACATATCCGAATCGAGTATAATCATCTATAAAAGTGATTAAATAAACAGCCCCATGCCTTCCTTTCACATTCATTGGACCACGACGTCGAATGGATTAAATGTAGAGGAAATTCAGCTCTTTTACATTTTCTAAATGGTTTCCTTGTCGTTTTCCCTACTAGGCAATGCTCACATATAGGTAAATTGACTTTTTCAATATTGCCCAACAAGCCCTCTTTGGTTAGTCTATTCATGCGTTGTTGGCTGATATGACCAAGTCTAGCATGCCACACATTCACATCATTATCATATGAATTAGGAGACGTGAGAAGGGAATAACAAACATTTGCATTAACATAGTCAAGTATCTAATACAATGAAACCATCCTGAAAATAACTATAACTATAGAAATTTGTATCCAAAAACAAATCAACACCTCTATTATGGAAGTTCATATTAAAACCTAATTTGACAAACACTAAAACAGACACTAGATTCCGACAAATCTCCGGAGCATACAATACATCATGTTGGAACAAAGTGCGTCCACCACGCATGTTTAGTTGGCATGTGTCAATTCCTTTTACTTCAGCTCTGGAGTTGTTTCCCACATAAATCCACTTAGTTCCAGTTGGTACTCGTCGAAATTCCACGAAGGATCCTCTATCCTTCGCTACATGGTCTGTTGCTCCTGAATCCATAGTCCACAAAAGATTATACTTAGTTAAGAATACATAACTCGACACATAAGCAAAATTCTAAAAAGTACAAGGGGTGTATACTTTCTTTGGCTCACAATAGTCGCAAGCATAGTGACCCTTCTTGTCACAATTGTAACACTTCACCATTGTAAGCTTCTTCATTCGATGACGCTTTTCTCTTTTATGTTAGTCAAGCTTAGGTTTCTTCCCTGAAAGACCTGCTTCCTTGCATTTCCCTTTATCGAACCAGTTAGGATGTTTGCGCTTGGAGCTTGAAGCTCCATGTGAGCTAGAACCAGCATGATAGATTTCAGCTTCTGGCTTAACCGCCAAGAGGCGGTCCTCTTCCAGCTCAAGATGATGCACTGCATCCTCAAAGGTTTTGATATTCTTATTATGGGTCAGATGCACCTTCATATGCTCCTAACTTTGAGGCAAGGAACGAATGACTGCTTGCACTTGCTGCTCATCAGTCGGGACATGGCCAAGTATCTTTCAACTCATTAATCATGTTTGAAATCTTTCTAAGGTGTTGCTTCATGATCCGACCATAAGGCTTCTTATAAGAGTTAAACCTAATAGTGAGTTGTCGCAGTCTAGTCACCAAAGTATGACCAAACCTTGCTGCCAATGCTTCCCACATTTCCTTGGCATTCTCAAAATGCCTGAACTCTCGCATGACATTATTTTCCATGCTACTCAGCAATGTAATGCGAGCAAGAGAGTTCTTTCTTTTCCATGCAACAAATGCTTCCTTATCTCTCTTGTGCTGTGCAATGTTTCCTTCTTCAGGTTCCACCATAGTCAGGTTAAGAGCTTCTGTTGCTTCTTGCTCTTCCAGCACATATTGGATTTTCATGTGCCATATTTCATAGTTATCACCATTGAGCTTCTCACCTTTGTTTAGCTCAGTAACTATGCTCTTTGTGGCTGAAGCCATTGATCTGAACACATCAAACATATATGCACGAATTATTAATGCCTATCATTTATGCATCCATTATGCACAGACCCATCATATTAATGAATAATTTCAAGTAAGGTTTCAGAATCAAAAGGTCACTATGTTTCCAATCATCCTCCAAAAATCTTAACTTAAAACTATCATTAATATAATTGTCTTATGCAAAATAAATTCTATGAAGCTACAAAAACTTCTATGAACTACCCACAGCAATCAACAATAATAGAAAGCAAATAATATTTGACATCCAATAGAATAATAATGCTTTCACATAATACAACTAACATATCAGTTGCCACACCAATAATAACTAGGTAGAAAAACATTACATAAGATGTCCACAAAGCACACTAAACAAAGACCAGCCAATACATCTAACACCAAGTCAGTACACGAACTTAGAAAGATCCTCTTTTGTTCAATTTCTTAATCTTTTCCCTTGTAACAATCCAGTAATAATCATCTATAAAATCCATCATAATTTTCCTATATGAAGCGGCTTTGTTGACATCCCATATGTGATTCAACACTCCTTGCCATTCTGGTGGAAGAGTGTCCATGAAAAATCGCACCATCTCAGACTGTGGCATAGGATGACCATTCCATATGATCTTTTGAATTTTCCCGTTAACTTCAAGAATGTGATCAATTAAGTTACCACTCTCTCATCGATGATCAGTCAGCTCAGCTATCAACTTAGAAAGCTTTTCCTTTTGTTCATTGGTAATTGCGCGAACAGGTGTGCGCAACCTAAGGGGAGGCATTGTTCCTGTAACAAATGCAGAACAAATAAGGGATCACAAATAATCCACATAGACTTAATTGGAAAAAGAAACACATTCTTTTCCTTTTTTTTTTTGGGTCAACGGTCAAAGTCAACGGTTAACGGTCGTCAACGGTCAATGGTCGAGGTCACCGGGTCGGGTCGCCGGGTAGGGTCGGGCTGGGCGGACCGACTCGGCACGTGTGGCACGCGTGCAGCTGACATCACGATGACCTTAGCTAGCGTGTGCCTCGCACGCGCCAGTGACTGCATACGCGCATGTGCATCGTACGTGCGCGCGTCGGCCGTGTGCATGCCTGCGACGCACGCGCCTGCCCTTGCGAATTAGCGCCTGCGTTGCACGCGCCGAAGACGCCGGTTCGTTCTAGCTACGCGTGGGGGCGCGTCTGGCAGCCTTTGGCGGCGTTCCGCCACTCGTCGCGCTCGTCTCAACGGAACTTCCATCTAACGCCATCATAAATGGATTTCGACTTACAGAAACTCGAAAAAATGGATGAACAGTGCTCGGGTGTCGGGATTTTTCCGCCCCAATCGGTGTCGGCCGATTAATTTCACGAAAATTAATAAGAAATCATCCATAAACATGAAAGGGGTTGGGAAAAACATGGAAAAGGATCAGGAAACAAGAACTACGGCTCTGATACCAATGAAGGGAATTTCTGATTCCCAAAAACCGGATTCGACACTAAATCGAACCCCTAAACTTGTGCGGTAGACGAGCCTGGGATAAAACACATGCATTACTGATCCTAAGGTATATCATAGAATCGAACGTACCTTGTTAGCCACAGATTAAACACCGACGCCGATATAAGGAAGAGAATTTGGCCATGTTCAATCCGATGGCCTGAAAAATCCAACATAAAATTTATGGTTGGAAATAATAATAGAGAGACACATTAGTTTATAACTCACAATATGAGAGATTAATAACAAATCTTTGAGCATCGTTGTCTCTAAAAGAAAGCAACATTTCAAAATCCATATAGTAAAGCCCTAAAACTTATTCAGTTTTGAATCAAATTTTCATAAAAATTTTCACTTTTATTTGCTAAGTAATTCTAAACTAGAATTAACATTAAAATCTAGTAAAACTACTCAAAATCTAATTCCTAAAGTTTTCCTAAATTTTTGAATTTTTTATTTTTTTCCAGAAATGGGGATTCGTGCTAAGTTTGGAGACCAGATCTTGTGTCAATTGTGTAAAGATGAATATTAGGTTACTTTGAGCTTATTTCTCTAAAATGACATCATTTCTCTTGTTCCCGTGAACAAAAAAATTATTTTTTTTAACTCATTGTTTTCATTCAAAATCCATTCCATAACCACTGATATGTTCCAAGAAGTTTCTATTATTTTTTATTATTATTATGGAGAATAAAAAAAGATGGTTACCAAACATGTCCAAAAATAACAACAAACGCTACAATCCCTTCATCTTTGCTCCTGCTTCCTTTTCCCTCGCCCAACTCAATCATTGGCGCTTTCTTCGGCTGAGCTGTAGTCCTTGGTGGCTCGTCCCTACGCAACGTGCTCCACCCTTGTTGAGTACTCCTTCCCCTCTTCCTCTCTCCTCCTCACGCTCGACTTCCTTGCTTTACAGCCATCGCAACCACTGGCAACCTGAGATCGGAGGTCGCCGATAGTCCAACCTCAATGTGGACGTGGAGCTCGACATCGCAGCCATGGTGAGCTCCAAGCAGACCTCCCCGTGGCCATGAGCTACGGCTCAAAGCACAAAGATGAATTTTGAAATTCCTCTAGACATTTTATTGATTGAATGTGAAACAATGTGAATATCGCACCTACCTTTTTCTCTTCATCGACCGACTATATTTGACTTCCACACCTACTAAAGGCAAAGAGAATGCATATGGCGCTGGTACCATTTTGTTCAAGTGAGCCCAAATTTTATAGATCTATTGTTTCAAAAAATATATTGAAGCAGTAAAAGTTTTCCTAAATTGTCTTTAGATAAAGAGAAATAAAAGTTCTTTACCAAAAAATATAAAAGATTAAAAAGAAAGTTCCATTGCCGAGACTTGAACCTGGGTCTCTCGGCTAAGAGCCGAGTCTCCTAACCGACTAGACTACTATGGAGATGCCTGTTGAGGTCGAACTATATAAATAAAGAAAATGATTGAGAGAGAGACCAACCAAGGGTTCAAATAAGGGTGAGCACGGTTCCCGGATAAAACCGGAAATTGGAGAGCAGAATTGGAGACAAAGGGAACCGGAACCGGAACCAGTCAAAATTCAAAAACCAAAAAACCTAATCGCTTCCCCCCATGTGATTTCCCCTACGTCTCTTCCTCCTTTCCCTTCCTTTTTCTCTCTTTCTTTTCTCCCATTTTTCCTCCTCACGCATCACTTCTTGCCCCCCAACCTTTTTCTTTTCTTCTCTCTCTTCTCTTTCCCCCTCTTTCGGCCGAAACCCCACCCCATCTTCTCTTCTTCTTCTTCTTCTTCTTCTTCGCCGCCCCTCGCCGCTTCACCCACCACCACACCACCGCCCCTCACCGCTTCACCCACCACCACACCGCCGCCCCACGCCCTACTCACCACCATCTCTTGGCCACTAAACCACCACCACCCACCACTCGTCCAATGAGCCGTCTCGCCGTTGAGCCCAACAAGTTATCGCGCCGCCCCTCGTCGCTGTTGAGCCGTCTCTTGGCATGGCTCTTGAGCTCCTCGCCTCTGGCTGCAGCGGAGGATGGAGCGCTCGGGGTTAAGGCCGCGAGGGGGCTCGGTTCAAGTGCCACGCCTTCGGCGATCCGGAGGAGAGCGGGGGCGACGAGGGGAGCGGCGGTGGCGGTGGCGGCTTGGAGAAGAACGAGCAGTTCGTGTGCTGGTTTCACGAGGCGTGGCCATATTTCAGAGCTCACAGGGCCAGCACTTTCGTTGTCGTCCTCGTCTCCGGCGAAATCATCGTTAGTCGGCACTTGGATCTAGTTCTCAAGGAACGCGTCGGTTTTTCCTCACTTCTTCTGTTTCGTTTTTGATTTGTGGTTTGGCTACATGTTAATGCTGTGAGGTAGAACAAAAGCGCGGACCCGTTCTGTTGTGGAATGCTCCAAGTGATTAAATTCGCGTTCTTCAGGCTTCAATGGATTAATTTTTCTTTGAATCACAATAAAACTGCGGTTGCACGATTTTACCGCTGAATTTGGATGCATATTGCATAATATATCTATAGGTTTGGGTGCTTGATTGTTGGCTTTTGGTAATTACAACTAGATACAATTATTTGTGCAGGATATTGCGCTCCTTCATGGCTTGGGGATCAGGTTTGTTCGTGTTCCAGGGACACACGTGCAGATTGATAAATTCCCGAAGGAGAGAGGTTAGTGAAATGTGTGTGCTGTCAGTCCTTCAAAATTCATCCTTTTATGCACTTGGTATGCTGCAGTGTGATTTCCTTTCTGTTGACTATATTAGAAGCATGGTACATGCGATTATGTCTAGCAATATCAATTGTATTAGACATAGCTGATATATAATCAGAATGGCAGTCCACAACTATGGCTTGCACACTGAAAACTTCCCTGTCAACCAAAACTTATACTGTCAGTATCGGGATGGTATCTGTAATCTTTTCCCCCTTGATTGTGCATCACATGCTTGTGAAGTGATTAGTGTCTGCCTGAGATTATGATGCTCTCTTTAAGGTGGTTCCTTCAGCCACTCTATATTGAAATGCATGTGTAGGAATAACAACTTTAAAGATATCCCCCATCTATATTGTTTGTTCCGAAAATCAGCCAAAGTTTTACACTTTGAGTATAGTGGAAACATATGCACATGGATGTAAATTCATTGGTTGATAGTATAAATGCTTTATCTTGAAATTGAGCCCTTTTTTTTGTAAAGGAGTTTGAACACCCTTCATGCCTTGTAGCTGACTTACTTTTATTTATCCAAACAAAGGGCAAAGAAAGTATATGTTCTGCTAATGTTTGCATGAGGTGCAACTGAGCATTTGTTTTTATGTCCGTTGCACAGATTGGATCTCAATTTCAGAAGTGGCTAGGTCTTGTTTGTGTGGCCTACTTTTGTTTCTATAAAATCAAATTTCAACAATAGACCTTTAATTGCTGATACTAAGCATGTCTTCGTAGGACATGAGCCTAACTATGTTGGAAGATATAGAATAATAGACACTAAAGCTCTGGAAGCAGCTATGGAAGCAACTGGAGGTACTCGTTTAATGACAGAGGCTAAACTATCTCCTGGACCCCCAATTTTCGGTATGTGCCGTCATGGGCATAGTAGCCGTTTGAATGAAGTTGGTGTAAGTGTCGCAAGTGGTAACTTTCTTGCAGCCAAGGTAACGGTTTACATGCTTACTCTCTTGGTCGATATCTCGAATTAGTTGAACAAACAGTTCACATTTCTCCTATCATCGTTCTGCTTTGGTAGCTATAGTAATGTTGATTATTTTATTTGTAACAAAGAGGAGTTATTGAAGGTGTTGATTTTGGGGCAACGGGTGAAGTAAAGAAAGTGGATGTTTCTCGTATTTGTGAGAGGCTTGATGGTGGATGTATAGTTGTATTAAGCAACCTAGGCTATTCCAGCTCTAGAGAAGTTCTGAATTGAAAGTATGGATTATTGATTTTGATGCCTAAAAAAAAAAAAGAACCTGTTGGAACCTGGAACTAACCCCGGAACCTGTGATAGGATAGGTTCCAGGTTTTTGGTTTTGACGGGTAGGTTCTGGGTTCCAAGAATTGAGAAACCTGTATCTGAGAGTAGGTTCCAAGTTCCAGACAAAATCGAACCGGAACCGGGAACCGCTCACCCCTAGGTTCAAGAGGCTGCCCCTGGTGAATTCCTCTCTCTGCTCGTTGCTCACCCTCATCCTATCTGTTGCGAATGCTCGTCAGCATTTTCGATTCGTCTTTGACAAGAAGATAAGCGCCAAGAACACCCAGCTCTCTCCCTAATTGCGTACAATCTGGGTATGGTCCCGAATCGATTTTATTTCGTCAGTTCAGCTTTGCTCGTCCCGTGCTCCACCCCGAAGCTTGTCCTTTCGAGCTCGTCGATCCTAGGACGAAATGGGTTTTGGTTTTTCCTTTCGGTCTTTTCTTGATTGTGGGTAGATAGCTGAGGACTTTGTTGGTTGACAGAGTTGCAGTTAACCAGCGTGAACAAGCAAGCCCACTTCATGGGTACTTCTGAAATTTCCCCGTTGGTGAAAGATTCATCATGAAATTAACATGGTTTTAATTTGACCTGGGGATTCCTTTTTTTGGCTTCTTAGGCTGAAGCACTATAAAAGAAGAACAAGATCCCGCTAAAGCGGCGCACTTTCTTGGCCCTCTGAGGTCGTATCTCGTCCTTGAGCTGTGATTGTTGAGGTGTCCATGATCTCTTGGGATAGAAAATCGGGAGAGTTTGCTGCAAAAATGCAAGTTGTTCAGTCTGGACGAAGCTAGAGTTTAGTGTATTCTTTAGGCATAGTTTGGGTGCAGCATATGATCATTGTAGAGAATTTGATGAATGAGAAGTCCATGCTTGGTGCCGTCAGGTCAACACTGTCTTTATAAAGTGCAATTGGTGTAAATGGATGATGTCAACCGACAATCTCTTATGACTTGAGAGTGTCCTGGCAATGCCATTTCTGGACTGTCCATATAGAAATGGCTAAATGAAGGGCGACGCGGTATTCATTATTTCATGTTGTTAATGAGTGCAGTAAAACGTTGCGCTACTCATTTTGCAAAACTGATCCTGTTAATTATATGCACTCTGAATTTGAACTTTGCAGACAGATTGCCAATAGCTAACAAACTGAATCAAAGATGACTGTCTCTGGATTAACCGTTGGTCCGTCAAAATGTCTCTCGATACCTGCTCGAGGTGCCAAGTCCTTATCTGTAGAATTCCCATCCCTTATTTCTATTGCAAGACCTAAAGGAAAGTTCAGATCCCTGCATAGAGGAAGGTATTGCTCCCTCAAGGAAACTCTCATGGTTATTGACAATGAACCATTTGAGTCTTTGCAATTTTCTTTCCTTATTTACTGGGTTTGTTCATTGAAATTTGCAGCAGACATCAAGCTCTAGTGATCAGGTCTGCAATGGATGCTTCTTATAGCGATCCCACTGGTATCAAATGCTTTATCCTTTGTCAACAAAAAGTTGATTGTTGGATTAGTTTTTTTCTCTCCCATTCTAGAAGCTATTGGAATATTAAGGTGTTAGTTTGACAGAAGGAAAACAGTTTCTCAGAAACAAAATTTTGGAAAAGCTTGTGAAAGCTAGTGGCTATTGTTAAAAGAGAGATGTAATTTGAAGTGATTAGAAGATTATACGAATAACTTGTTCAAAATGAATTAGGGAATGAGCTACTTCAAGAAAGCAAGATATGTGCCCACTTTGCTACCATCTTTACTTTAAGCTCTCATACCCATTGGCATTCATTTATTCCTCGAAGTGAAATTTACATTGGGGAACATTTTCCAGGTCATTTGTTTCTCATGCTCTATGTTTTCTAATATTTGAGATTTACCCTTTCCTGAGTTCTGTCGAACTATGGAGTCAAGGCATTACAGAATAAAAGCACGAAGATATGTCTCTTTTTTCATGGTTATCAATCAATATGAGCATGTCATTGAACTCCCATGCAGAATGCAGATTATGATGGTTGTTCACCATGTCAAGCCCAGTAAGATTAATAGGTCACTCTGAAAGGATCTATAGTGCTTAAAACTGTTTTGTATTTGCCTGTTGGAACACTGATTTTCACATTGAGTTAATTGATGTTGTGTCATGGCTAATAAAAATTGATGTTTTATCAAGAAAAATTAGAGCTAATTAATGATACGATGTGTCATTTTGTTCTCCACATCACTTCATCCTATTTTCCTGGCCTCTTCAGGTTCAACCATCTTTCCTGGAATAAATGTAAGGGACCCGTATAAGCAGCTTGGAATCCTAAAGAGGCCTCTGAAGATGAAATTCAAGCCGCAAGGAATTTCCTCATCCAAAAATATGCAGGACACAAGCCCAGTTTGGATGCAATTGAATCTGCACATGACAAAATAATCATGCAGAAGTTCTACGAGAGGAAGAACCTGAAAATTGATGTCAAGAAAAAGGTCAGGGAGGTAACTCAATCCTGCACCGTGCAGGCTGTCCTGGGCAGGTTTCAGACTCCGTCCTCAAATTTCATCATAAAAGCAGCTCCCGCATTTTTAGTACTTGGACTTCTCACCGTGCTTTTTCCAACGGAAGAAGGCCCCACTCTTCAAGTATCCACATCCCTAATAGCTACCATGTACTTCATACATGATCGGCTGAAAAGCAAACTGCGAGCTTTCCTCTATGGGTACGTAGATGACATACTATTAGTGTTCTTCATCGATTTCAGTTAAAAACTCTCTCTAGCTATTTGTTTATTTTGTTTTTATATTCCTGGCGTGATAGTTCTTTAACTCATTACTCACCATACATATATCCGTTCTTGTCAATTGAACAGCCCCATATGTTGAGTGCTTGCAATGGATGACTTGGATTCATGGTTTGTCTCCATATGCAGGGCTGGTGCCTTCATGTTGTCATGGCTACTGGGGACATTCTTGATGGTCTCCATAATACCCCCTTTGTTTAAAGGACTGCGTGGTTTTGAAGTGACAACTTCACTTATAACCTACATTCTGCTCTGGGTTTCTTCCGCTTCTCTGAAGTAGGAAATTTGGTGACCTTCGAGAAGACCCCAATTTTGGTTGAAAGTGGCCTGATATGAGAGTGTTCTTGGTTTCTTCAATCTCCAATTTCATGGTGGCTCTTGATAATAATCATGTATCCATTGACTGCGCGAGCCTTCTCCATTTGTCTTCTAACACCTGTTCGATGAACTTCCTGGTACAGGATCAACAGTTTTGAGATGGCTGTTTTATTGTTTGGAAAAGGAAAAAAGATGTGAAAATGAAATATAGTGACCTTTTGACTATGATTAGTTTTTGCATTCCATTCTTCCGAAACTCATCTTTGTGGAGAATGATGTCATGCGAGCAATGACGTTTGTCGTGGTGTGCATCGAGGGAAGTTACAACTTCAAGATATTTGTAAAAAAAAAAGAACAGGTTTACAAATTATGTGACAATTTGAAGGTGAATAATTAAGTGTTTTATTCATAAACCCAATAAGAATCTGGCAAATCAAGTTGCAAATTCTATGTATATACCATTGTTAATATCTATGAAAATGCTGGAAAATGCAAACTTTGCTGTTGGTAGCTTCCGAGCATGGGCTTTTATAAAACCGGAAGTCTCATTAGGAAAATTTCTTATCGTTATTTTTCCTTAACTAATGTTACCAAGGTACATGCGCAACACTCAACTCAAATCTTCTACCAGAAGCTAAGAACCTTGCCAGAGTATGTGAAGGGGACACAGGATGATTTGCTTTTTCCGTGTGAAGGGGAATTCACTCCATCAACTCAGACTCGACATAAATACGCGTGTAGGCGCATCTTATATAAAGGTGGAAGTGGCAATCGGCTTGAACGCTAATCCACATTACTGCAATTAAATCAACAAGAGCAAAAGAGGCTCGTCTTTCCATACTCTTAACCTGATCTGATGCTAGTCCTTATTGGAAGATGTCAAAGCATTTCCAGCTAGCCCTCATGGGCACAAACGATTTGTTTTAAACACTAGTATCAGAAACGGTCAAAGAAAGCAGACTTGTGTACTTCATCACATCACATGAACGGCAAAACCTTAGAGAAAAAAGATGGAAGCAAGAAGATTGGCCTTGAATATGATAAAAATGAGTTACTACAGCAGTTTTACATCGCTGGAGTATTTATTGTAAATTTACAGCTCAAGGTATTGACAGAACAATCACAGGGGCGAAGCAAAGGCAAATTATTGCAATTGTCGATTCACGCCAAGTCCTGGATAGACAAGTGCAAGTAAGCATGAGTAGGACGAGGGTTACAGTACCCTTCATAAATTAGAATAAAGCATCTCCTGAAAAGTTTATCATGATATCACAGTTAGTCAGAGGACCACCTCCCAAACTCACGTACATCATGAGCATGCACTTCAGATAGAGCTCCTACCACCGTTTTGGCATTCAGACAGCCACAAGTCTATGTTTTCTGTGATCTGTTGCCTTACTTTGTGGACCACATCTGGGGAGCTGCAGTTCTGGGTATTGCCTGAAAGAAGCATGACACTAGGACGATGTAAACTTGGAAAATTTTCTTTACTAGAGACTAAAGTACTTGAATTGCACAAGATATTTGCTTTTCCTAAACTGCAAAAACACATTTGAACATAAGTCATTCTAATTAAGAGGGCAAGGGTCAATGTCGATGTCAATTCCACTAGAAGCTAAGTGGCCAGTGGCTGGGAAAACTTTAGCAGGAGATGCTATCAATCTTTCAATTTTCACTAATCATTGCTCAATTGCCACGCCAGGAAGGGAAAACCGCACAAACACTATTCTTTAGAGTAAGACTACCTGTTCTCAACAATTCTATAATATTTCTTGTCTTCATATCATTCACCTTGTGCAGCACTTCATTTTCATCTTCTTCTGCTCATCTCTTCTAACATCAGGAGATGGAAAACACTTATTTTCCTTTGTATTTGTCATTTCAATATTGTCCTCATAACGGGGGGAAGAAAATAATCAGATCTTGAAACCGTTGGGACCAGCAGAAGAAAAGCCAAAATGAGAAGAAAATAGGCATGGTGTGACATCCCGATTTTCCAATTCTGGTTTCAATTAAATAAGTCGGGCATTTCATCTTCGCATCTATAACTTTTTTCTCTGAGTTGGCCACTCACGAGATAACTAGTCTATCAGGTGAAGCCGTTAAGGAATCTAAACGCAATAGACTTGAGAATTCGACCAGGAACTGACTGCTTGACCGTACTAATCTGCAAGGGTCATTACGGCACAGATCGATTAGAGACCGGAGATAGGTTGATTCAACAGAACCATGTAATTAAGTGTAGGTGATTCCACCTAATTGCAAAATTCTTGTCGACCGACACTAAACCGATTTCTCTATCACCTAATTGCACAATTCTTGTTGATCGGCACTAGACCGATTTTTCTATCACCTAATTGCACAATTCTTGTTGATCGGCACTAGATCGATTTTTCTATCGTTTTGGTACCCTGTGTCCGTATTTGAAACATTGAGTTTCCTACGACAATCGAGAGTCGCCAATGTGTCGAAGATGCACTTTGTGGCTTGAAAATAATCAACCACAGGTCAATTGTACAGAAAATTCCTAAAAGCTACTTGGTAGGTTAGGACGCGCTAAAGTTGTGCCAGATTGAATTTAACCGTGAAATTGAACCCGATTACAGAAATTGGAAGTTCTGTCAAGTCACAATTCATTTTAGGAATGTCGACTCATCTCCAGAAGATTTTTCTACAAACCGAGATTTTTGGCAGAAAAGTAAAGTAAGGCCATTTTTGTTCAAGATTGTCAGAGGGCCGTTTTTAATTGAATCTTCGGGATGCAAGTTGGATCATTTGACGGGGAAATGTCATGGGAAGGCCGAGGACAGATGGGTTGATTTAATTGAGCTTCAATTTGATGGAATTGAGTGAGAGTTGATAGAATTTGATGCACAAATGTCTAAAATTCGTATGGCATGGGGCTAGGGACATTTTGCACCTATTAACAAGCTTGTGGAGGAAACTTGAGGAGAGAGAGTGGCTGATGGCATGTGATGTCATGGTGGGGACAAGTGGAAGGAGAGATTGACAAGTGTTGCAAGCTAGAGAGCCACCAAGGGAGCCCCCCCTCTTCAGCAGCTTCTTCTTCCCCATTTCTTGGCTTTCTCCATTGTTGTTGAAGGAGAGAAGCTCAGCAAAAACCAGAGGAACCGAGCAGCACCAGCCCCTCCATCGTCGCACGCCCGGAAGGCCATTGTCGGCCGTTTTCCTCCCTTGTTTTCCCCTCGTTCCAGTTTCTGCTCCAGCTGACCTTTCGTCAAAGATTCAAGTAAAAAGTTAACTTCCCGATTGAATCAGCAAACGAGCCACCCATCTCCGCGAAGAGGACATCCAGCCCGTTCCAGAGCATCTCGCCGCTTCCCGGAACGATTCTCCGGCCATCCCGTACGGCCGCCCGAAGCCGCCGCTTGCCGTACCGTCTGGACTCGTCCGGTTCTACCTGTTTCGCGTTTTCTTGCTGTTTCGCCCCTTTCCGACCCTTCCTTTGCCTATCCCAGCCTCCTACAAGATCCCGAAGACCCTCGGGATCCGCCGGTTGCCAACCACCTGCTTGCCGGAGTTCCAATCGGCCCGTTTTCGCCGTTGAAGTTGCTGGTTTCTTCACCGCAATTCAGCCCGGATCGAAGCATAAGATAGCAAGAAGTTCCAGACTTCGAGGCCCGTTTTCAGTGTCTTCCCGGCCTCCGTTGGTGTCGCCGTTTTGGGGTTTATCGACCGCCTTGGTGTCGGGGTCACCGTGAACTCACCGGCGCGCAAAACCGGTGAGTTTGTCCTCTAATTCTTGCTTAGTGAGTTAATAATGCTTAAGGGGTGTTTAGATTAGTCTAATTAGGTTTAACTGATTAAATTAGATTATTTTAATGTAAATTAGATTAGTTGTATGCTTAGTTTAATGGATGTTTAATTAGGGCTAATTGTATGATTAAATTAGTGTAATCTTGTTTAAGCCATAATTAATTATTTTTAATTATGTATTTATTTCGAATTTATAAATATTATTTTATTAAATTATATTATTATAATATAATATTTAATTATTTAATTTTCGGAATTAAATTTAATTATTTAATAATTTCGAAAATTATCTTAGGGATGGCGGTCGTTAGAATTTCGCGCTGATCGCAGCAATGCGGTCGGTTTGTGTTAATTGTATGTTTAAATTGAGAAATTGAGTGATTGATGATTATAGTTAATTATTCCAAAAAGTGTGGAATTGAGTGATATTGATGAAGTTTTGGTATTTAACTTGAAAATACCCGGTGTCAGCTATTGGCATCGTAATTGGTTGGTAGGACCAGTTGGAATCTATTGATTGAGAAATGGATTGGGTTATTGTTGAATTGATAACTTTGGCGAGCAGTTATGATATGCATATATATTGAATATTGCGGTTATTTGGTGAGCTATAGTATACTATGTAAATATTTGCGGCTTTCCGGTGAGCTAGAGTATACTATATAAATATTGCGGCAGCTTCTGGTGAGCTATAGTATACTATGTAAATATTGCGACAGCTTCTGGTGAGCTATAGTATTCTATATTGAATATTGCGGCAGCTTCTAGTGAGCTATAGTATACTATATGGAATATTGCGGTAGCTTCTGGCGAGCTATTATATTATCTATCAGCTACAGCTATGGAAAGCATATGTCGTATTAACGACTGGTTTGATAGTCAGTATGGAAAGATAGATAATGTGATGGAATTGAATCATGGCGAATGATTAATTAAATTGATAGACCGATATAAGTGTCGGTAGTTTCAGCTTGTACGAGCATTGTTTGAATATGAATTGTACTGACGTGCAGGGAATGGACTGAGGCGAGGTAAGTCCTCTATCCTATTTGTGTGGCTAGAGTGCCCTGAGGTGTATTTTCTTCCTAATTGAGTTTTAGAGGGTAGGACTCGTTGAGACGTAGTCTCATCCCGGTTGTGGGATAATATTTCAGGTCTCTAGATGACGGTCGTGAAGGACCGGAAGTCCTGGAGTTCGGAAGGTGGAGGTTGAAGAATCAGCGAATGTGTTTGACAAGTTGGTCATAGGACAGTTCCCTTTTTGTTAAGCCGGCCTATTTTGTAGTCAATCCATTGTTGTATATAAACCTATGTGTTTATAAGAAAGCTTGATTGGTTGTGATTGATTGCCTGCTTTTCTATCACAAGTTAGATGTTGTCAGGGGATTTGTTTCGCTTCCGCATGTGTAATAAAAATGAATAGGTCGGCAACGTGTCCTGGGAAGTCGCATTTGTATCGACTAGAGTGGGATTTTTGCATGCTCGGAGGATTGGGGCGTGACACATGGCATGCAGCAATATCAGCAAGTTATTTGTGCAAGAATCAAACTGAAATTTCCATTTTCCACAGTGACAACATTCAGTTCTACTGCGATTCACACCACTGGAAAATGCAAGTCTCCCAATGAACCAGCATACAGTAGTTGCAACCATTAATATTTCGTAATTTTATGCAGCATTTAAGTAGGTCTGAGCCGTCCATGCCTTCAAGGCTCAGAGGAGACTGTAGGCACCCTCGTATGTCAGTTCCATGTCTACAATTATGACAGGAGATGAGGTAGGAAGGCACTATCAACATTTGAAATTCAACAGTAATTTCAGTATGGAAGAGAGTGATAGAGAGAGGTCCAAAAGGCATAAGCAATGGAATCCCAAATGAACATGTAAGTGCAGATGTACTAGACCAAGGAGGTACTATGTGGGATAATTACTGACATATAGGGAAACTTTATTACATATTCTTAAACAAAGGCATTAACGCACAAGGCAATTCTTCATCATCGTTCAGTCTAACAGAATGACACCATAAATTGTTGTCCGTGTAATTTACAATTACAACTACGAATATTATTGATATTTATGCAAGAGAAAGATTAATATCAAAATGCGTTCGGAAGTTTAGGTTTATGTCATCATCTCATGGAATGTGTGTGTTAAGCATGTTGCTAGCTTGAAACCAAAGAGAAACTTCATGATCATGTTCTACTCTTCACTAATTGAAACCAATGGCTAAAAATAACTGGTAAATGGTTGTCTGAAATCATGGGAACTTACTATCTGGTGAAGAGATCTGTTTTGAAGCATGCTGCCATGGATCTTGAGAGCCATTTGTGAAAATTATCTTTGAACCTGGCAAAGTTACACCTTAATGTCTAAAGGAAGAACGTAAGTTTCTTTTGATAAGAAGTATGTTATACATACAATGTGTGCCTATTTCCTGACAGCTTCCCTTACAGGAAAAACTGTCGCCTGAGGCTAAGATAGTATTAAAGCACAATCATGAGTTTGAATCTTGACACTCTCCTATATTCATTACGCATATTTGTCTGCTCCCTAATTATCTCGTGGATGTGTAAGGCCTTACACTCAAGGTAGAGTATAGAAAAAGCAGCTAGATATACATTATGAGCCTGCTTCTTGACAGCTTTAACTTTTGGGACTTGCAAATAGATAACTTTGATGAAAAAAAGCTATGCGCAGATTCCAGAATATGTTCATAATGTGTCATGCACTAATATATTTCATTTGGTTTATTGTCGTCATTATTTAACCAGATTGTAAGCATAAATTCAGGTGTGGTTTTATTTGTTGATTGGGTTTTCATGAAAAGGATAAGCTCAGGAATTGCCAGCCAGGAAAGCCGAATCTCATGAATGAAAAATATTGAAACTTTTCAATTAAAGGGGCATCAAGAATCACAGAAATGTCCAGTCAATTCTGGAGAGAAAATCCATTTGATTCTTAGACGCATGGATAACAAAATGCTAACGAGCCAAACTAGAAAGATTAGTGCTCAGACCTGCTATTCTTGTGCCTCCGTAGTATAAATTTGTTGCGTCTACGTCAGGATATATTCCCTGGCCGAACACGTTCTTGCAAAGATCTAAATGGTATATGTTGTGTCACAAAGCTGATCAGAGAACCCACAGCAAGTAGAAAGAGAGAAAGAAGGAAGAGAGAAGGAATAGAAATGAGGAGAATGAGGACGTAAAAGAAACAAAGAGAGAGCTGTAGTTTTTCTATCTAACAGAAACCCTACACCCATAGTGTTTATATTAAATATAAATTGTATATGACCATAATACCCTTATGTTTGTAAAAGAGAAATAAAACTCTAAAAATTAAAAATAACTCAATTAAAGTAATTTAACGCTCCCCCTCATGTTGGAGCATATAGGTCACCCATGCCCAGCTTGGAACAACCAGCAACAAAAGTAGGACGAAATAATGCTTTGGTGAACATATTAGCAAGCTGATCTCTAGAGGCAACGTAAGGAGTAGCAACCAACTTCTACTTCATAGCATCACGGACAAAGTGACAATCAACTTCTATATGCTTAGTTCACTCTTGAAAAACAGGATTTCTAGCAATATATATAGTTGCTTGATTATCACACATCATATCAATAGGTTGATTAATAGAAAATCCAAGCTCCTAGAGAAGAGATTTCAACCACAACAATTTGGCCACAGTATGTGCCATAACACGATATTCAGCCTTCGCACTAGCCCTAGCAATAATAGTCTATTTCTTGCTTCTCCAAGTAACCAAATTACCACCAATAAAGGTGCAATACCTAGTCGTAGACCATCGATCATACGTTGACCCAGCCCAATCAGCATCAGAATAGCCAACAAGAGTGGAAGAACCGTTAGGTTTATAAATTAGTCCCTTACTAGGAGAGCTTTTAAGATATCGAAGAATGCGACAGACAGCATCCCAATGAGCCTCCATAAACTGACTCACCACACCAACAACAATAAAATTAGGACGTGTAACAGTAAGAAAAATTAGTTTCCCAACCAGACGTCGATATTGTTAGTTGTCTTCAATTTCATTTCCATAATCATTTCTAAACTTTTGATTTGGATCCATAGGAGTAGCAATTGGCTTGGAAGCTAGTGTACCAATCTCAGACAAATGATCAAAAACATACTTTCGCTGAGACAAATTAATACCTTTTTTATTTCGTTAAACTTCAATACCCAGAAAATATCTAAGGGTTCTCAAGTCTTTAATTTGAAATTGCTACTGAAGAAAGAGCTTAACCTCAAAAATGCCAGTCACATCACTACCAGAGACAATTATATCATCCACATATACCACAAGAATGACCACCCCCCATTCCTTCTTGTGAACAAAAACAAAATGATCTGAATAACATTGGTGGAAACCGGATCTGGAAATTACCGAACTGAATTTTTCAAACCATACTCTTGGAGACTATTTCAACCCATAAATGGCCTTATGTAGCCAACATACTTTACTACAATTCTCCCCTTGAGCAACATACCTAGGAGATTGCTGCATAAATACTTCTTCAGACAAATTGTCATAAAGAAAAGCATTCTTGACATTCAATTGATATAATGGCCAATTGAAATTCATAGCAAACGAAATAATAACATGAACAAAATTGAGACGTGCCACAGGGGAAAAAGTCTTAAAGTAATCCACTCCATAAGTTTGAGTAAAACCTTTAGCAATGAGCTGAGCTTTAAGACACTCAATTGAGCCATCCGGATTGTACTTGATAGGGTACACCCAATGACACTTCACCAAGATCAACTAATGACCACGTTTGGCGAGACACCAGAGCTTCTACTTCCACATCCATAGCTTTCTTCAACTTAAGGCGATACAAAGCCTCAGTGGTAGAAGTAGGAATTGTGTGAGTTTGTAATGATAGAGCAAAGTCATGTAATGGAGAAGGAAGATATGAAAGAGACACATAATGCTCAATAGGGTAAGCCAAAGAGGATTTTTGTGTGCACAATCAAGTACCTTTATCAAGGACAATCGTAAGATCATCCGGACCAGGAGACAAGGGGGAAGATTGAACGGAGGGCACGGAAGAGCTGGAAACTAGTGGTGCCATAGACTGCTTTCGCCGCTGATACACTTGCAAGGGAGGAGATACTAGAGAAAAACTAACAAAATCTAAGGGGATAAGACGTGGGATAGGAGGATCAGCTACAATGTCAGTTGAAAACTCTTTACCCTCAGTAGAATAGTATGTTGTGCCCTTGAAAAAAGTAACATCAACATTAACATATTGGGTACAAATAATTGGATCATAACACCGATATGCTTTTTGTGTACGTGAATACCCAATAAAAATACATTTAGTGGTACGAGGAGATAGTCTATCAAAACCGAAACGTAGATAATGAACAAAGCAAACACACCCAAAAGAAGCACTGGGTAAGAGGGAATAATGGTTTATCAGGAAATATAACACTAATTGGTGACTGATGATTGAGGACAGTGGAAGGCATGCGATTTATGAGATAACATGCGGTAAAGACAGCATCACTCCAAAATGATTTTGGCACACGCATATGAAATAAGAGTGAACAAGCAACTTCTAGAAGGTGACAATACTTTTTCTCGGCCACACCATTCAACCGAGGGGCTATAAGTACAACTTGTTTGATGTATAATGCAAAGATTAGAACAAAACAAAGAAATTGATTTATGTGTATATTTTAGAGCATTATCTGTTCTCAAAATTTTAAGGGATGTATTAAACTAATTAGTAACTTTACGATGAAATAATTGGAAAACATGTAAAAATTCAGAATGGTCATGAAGCATATAGAGCCATGTTAAACGAGAATAATCATCCACAAAAGTAACTAAGTACTTAAAACCATTTCTACTAACAATAAGGGAAGGTCCCCATATGTCCGAATGAACAAATTCAAGTAAAGTAGAGGCACGAGAATCATTACGACTAGGAAAAGAACTACGATAATGTTTCCCAAGTTCACAAGCTTCACACTCAAGAGTAGGATTTGATTTACACTCGGGAATTATTTGTTGTAACTTAAATAAAGATAAATGCCCTAAACAAGAATGCCATAATAAAAATTAATAGAACTAACAACTAGACTATTGGCATCAGTAGTAGAGACACCATTTAGATAGTAGAGTCCATCACATTCATGCCCTCCACCAATCATCTTCTTTGTCTGAAGGTCCTGAAAAACACAATAAGATGGGTAAAATGTAACTGAACAACGAAGAGCATGAATAATTTAAAGGAAGTTGGGGAACATGTAAAACAGAGGACAAAGATAAGGAAGGTGTAAATGAAAGAATCCCTGATCCAATGTGGCATCCAAGAATTTCAACGAATCCTCGGATAGGTGACGGTCATGACCAATTGATGGAAGTATCATTTGTTGGAGAAAACTTTCTTACGTGTTTTGAAGCTGACAAAACGTTTCCATCAGTCTAGTCTAAAGACTTACAAACTCTTTTGTCAAAGTCTGAAGACTGCCAGACCACCAGACTCAAGATTCAAAGTCTATCCTCATTGATAGTTTCTAGACCGTCGAAGAAGACTTATCCAGAATTAAGTATTCCTTTAAGGATTTGATTCGATCGTCTAAGGAAGATGTCTCGGCTGGATATAGCATCTCGGAATCCATTATTTATCTTGAGATTGATTGTGGTATTTTGGATCCGTTGATTGGCGAAGCATACTTGGAAGGTTCTACTTATGGAAACCTAGATCCTAATTGTATGGACGAGCATAATTGGTGGGCTATCGTCATATTCCTTAAATAACTTGAAATTTCCTTAACTGATTCTGTCCAACGGATAGATTGGAAGAGCTCCTTTGGAAAGTGCCAATGGTTATGAAGGCATGGAGGAGTATAAAAGGAAGACGTTCTAATTATTCGAGTGTGTGCGCGATAGAAAAATTTCGAAGTCTAAATCTCCTCGTTCTTTGTTGATTCAATTGTTAAGCGTAAACTTGTACTCAAAAGAGAGTTTATGCACTTGTGAGACCTTGAGGAAGTGTAGCAGAGTCTCTACACTGTGGAATCAAGAACATAATACTATAACGACTCTTTTGATTCATAGTGAAATCCAGCCGGTGGGCTATCAGTGTGGAAGAGTGGACGTAGACTTGGATTAAGCCAAACCACTATAAACCTTATGTTCTTATTCTCTTCCCTAAACTCTTTTACTTAGTTTGAAACTTTATTTAATTGTTAAAGTCACTTCTCTTTTAAAGTCTGCTGTTAAACAGACTCAGGTTAAAAGTTACAACTTTTCACTATACTTCACAAAAGTTTATTTTTGCACCTATTCATCCCCTCTAGGTGCTTGTACTAGCATTAACAAGTGGTATCAGAGTCTGTGTACTAATTTAAATTGAAGTGTTTTTACTTCAAAGTTAACGATCCATAGCTAGTATGTTGACTCCAGGTTTGATTGAAGGGCAAAGCAACACCAGACCGTCTTACTTTGATGGGAATGAATACAGTATATGAAAAAACAAGATGAAGGCTTTCCTAAGATCGAAAGACCCTCTCGAATGGGATGTGGTAGACAAAGGAATCATTCCTAAAACTACAATAGTCTCAAAAAGGGGAAATGAAGCTATTGAGTCCAGCGAGATGGCTCAAGAAGAGATAACCAATAAACAAGCTCTTAATGCAAAAGCAATTTATTCCTTATATTGTGCATTATCTCCCACTGAATATAACATAATATATTCTTGTGAAACACCTAAAGAAGTCTGGGATAGATTGCATATCACCTACGAAGGAATCGATTGAGTGAAAGAAACCATAGTTAATATTCTGCTCGGTCAATATGAAGTATTCGGGATGAAACCAGGAGAATCTATCACGACATATTTAGTCGTTTTACAGAAATTGTGAATGGTCTTGAATATCAAGGTTAACCAATCTTTGGACTCATGAAGGTTAACAAATTACTACGTGGTCTCTCCAAAGATTAGAATCATATGAAGGCCTCAATAAGGAAGATACAAAGGATCATGCCACTCTCTGTTGACGAATTGGTTGGCACTCTTTAGTCCTATGAAGTGGAGCAAATTAATAAAGATGAAGATCCCAAAGGTAAAAAATCTATTACATTAAAATCTAGTGACGATTCGATGTTACAGACTTTGAAGACGATATGGACGATGAAGAGCTTGCTCTCATGATAAGAAGGTTCAAAAAATTGAATAGAAAGGGAGAAGATTCAATTGGAAGAAACAAAGCTCTCAAAAGTTTCAAAATAAATTAACTAAAGATGATGAATCTAATAAGGATGTGATTTGTTTTGAATGCAAGAAAAAGAGACACATCATACCCAATTTGTCCCTTACTGAAGAAAAAGAAAGGAAAAGCTAAAAAGTATAGAAAAACTCTTAAAGCAGAAACTTGGAGTAATACCAAATGTGAAGAAAGTGATGATGATTATGCCAATATTTGTCTTATGGCACAATCAGAATCAAATTCAGACTCTGAGACGACTCGACTCGGACGGTGAAATCGAGGTAAGTAACTTAAAAATTTCTACTAAAGTCTCTAAATATATTGATGAATTTATTGATGAATTGTGTCTTAGTCTCAAAACATCTCTCAAGAGGATTTCCGAACTTAAAAGGGAAAATTCTACACTGAAGCAACATGAGATTGTTTGGAAAGAAAAGGTTGAAAATTTAGATAAAAATGTTACTACTTTAAAAGAAAATGCAGACTCTCTTTCAAAAGAATATACACTCTTGAAAAATGATATTTCAAGTATTTCAAAAAGGTTTTTTATAGGATCTGAGAAATTAGAAAAGATTCTTTCAAAGCACAAAAACCTTACTTTAGCAAATCAGGTTTCGGAATGACTGTTGAAACCATTCCTCTAATTGATTTTTCCTAAAGTAAATGAAAGAATTAAACAAAGACCTATAAAATATTTTTACAGAAATCATTTCCAAAAAGTTTTTGTAAAACCTATAGGCTGCAGTGCTTTCAAATGTTCTAAGTGCAATAACTTAGAAAATTTTGAGAAAGAATATCCTATGGTTTGGAAATCCGTGAGGAAGGTTTGGGCAAATACCGCATATAGTACTAACTTCATTGGACCCAAGAAAGTATGGATACCAAAGAAAGCTTGAGTTTCTCTTTTAAATGCAAACCACTATTAAGAAAAAGGTTAAATGGTACATGGATAGTAGATACTCAAGACATATGACAGGAGACTCAAGTTGTTTCATAAAACTTATGCAAGTTAATGGTGGAAAAGTTTCTTTTGGTGGTAATAGCAAAGGCAGAATTGTAGGATGCAGAACTGTAAAGATTAGAAGTCTCACAATTAGTAACGTTTCCTTAGTGAAATGACTCAACTATAACTTGCTGAGCATCAGCCAACTGTGCGACACAAGATTCAAAATCAACTTTCAAGAAGGAACCTGTTCAGGAACCAGTAAAGACTCCTCCCAAACTTTCACGGGGCGAAGACATGGGAATATCTATCTCTTGGATATCAAACCAGAAATATCTTAATGTCTATTTTCAATTCAAGAGGAAGCAAATCTCTGGCACTGAAAACTTGGCCATATCAACATGAAACAAATAGCTAAGATCTCAGCAAAGAAGCTTGTTCGTGGACTATCCAACCTGACATACCAAAAATCTGAATTATGCATATCGTGTGTATTGGGAAAACATATTAGAAATACTTTCAAACCAATAAATCAAGTTTTCACTAATCATGTGCTGCAGCTCTTGTATATGGATCTCTTTGGACCAACCAGAACCCAGAGCATTGGAGGTAAGAAATATTGCCTAGTAATAGTGAATGGTTATTTATGATTTACTTGGATATATTTTCTGGCAAGTAAGTCTGAAACCTTTTCATATTTTATAAAATTTGCTAAGAAAGTTCAAAATGAGAAAGGGTATGTTATTTCAAGTATACGAACAAACCGTGGAGGTGAGTTTGAAAATCAAGATTTTGCTAAATTCTATGATAAATATAGTTTTCAGCATGTGTTCTCCTTACCATACACTCTAGAACATAATGGAGTTGTGGAAAGGAAGAATAGATCGTTGCAAGAAATGGCTAGAACTCTTTTAATTGAAAGTAACATTTCTTCTTTTTTTGGGCTGAAGCAGTATTTATATCATGCTATATTATAAATAAAGTCTTTCTAAGGCTTATTGTGGAGAAAACTTCCTATGAGTTGTTTAAAGGAAAGAAGCCAATTGTTTCCTATTTTCATGTATTTGGATGCAAATGTTTTATATTGAAAAATGCAAATGATCGAATTGGTAAGTTTGAAGAAAAATCAGACGAAGGCATCGTCCTTGGATATTCAACCACCAGCAAAGCTTATAGAGTATACAACAAAAAGACTCAATCTGTGGAGGAATCAATGAATGCCAAATTTCAAGACTTTATACAAAATCAATCGATTCAGACTCAACTTGAATAATTTGAACCTACTCCAGACTCTACAAAGTCTAAATCACCATAAAGAGCTTAAACTTTAGAAGACCAGCAACGATCGATTGCTAAAGAATCGAATGAAGAAAAAGATCAACAGTCTGACAAGCCAACCAGCAACTAGAAGCACAAGTCTAGTTATCCCAAAGAACTCATTATTGGTGACATTGATGAAGGAATTCATACAAGATCCAAAATGCGTAAAGAGTCTAGTACTAGGGCTCTTATTTCTGAATTAGAACCCAAAAGCATAGAAGAAGCTTTAATTGATAAAAGCTAGATTGAAGCTATGTAAGAAGAACTCGTAATTCAAGTATCAATGATGTTTGGGAATTGACTCTTAAACTAAAAGGTAAATCTATTATTGGAACTAAATGGGTTTTTAGGAACAAGATGAATGAGAAAGAAAAAGTCATAAGGAATAAAGCAAGACTCGTGGCCAAATGATATACACAAGAAGAAGGGATAGACTATGATGAGACTTACGCACCAGTAGCGAGGTAAGAAGCAATTCGATTATTACTTGCTTATACTTGTTATAAGAATTTCAGGTTATTCCAAATGGACGTCAAAAGTGCTTTCCTAAATGGATTTATTCAAGAGGAAGTCTATGTGGAAAAACCTCCCGGTTTTGAAGACCCAAGGAAACCAGACTCGTATTCGACTAAAAAACGCTATATGGTTTAAAGCAAGCACCTTGAGTTTGGTATGACAGGTTAAGCAAGTTTTTAATCCAAAATGACTTTGTTAAAGGTAAAGTAGACACTACATTGCTCATCAAAAGAGAAAGCAAAAACTTCTTACTTGTTCAAATTTATGTTGATGATATTATTTTTGGATCTCCTAATAAAAATCTGTGTAAGAAATTCTCTAAGTCCATGCGGGATGAATTTGCAATGAGCATGATGGGTGAACTAACATTCTTTCTTAGGCTTCAAGTGAAACAATTGAAGGAGGGAACTTTCATTCACCAAGAAAAATATGGTAAAGAACTTGTCAAAAAGTTTGGATTCGAAAATTGCAAAAAGACCGATATACCAATGTCAAGTTCCTTGAAGCTGGACAAAGATGAAGGATGAAAGAAAGTAAACTAGAAGCTATACAAGAGTATCATTAGTTTACTTCTTTAGTATCATTAGTTTACTTCTTTATCTTACTGCTTCTAGACCTGACATTCTATTTAATGTTTGTATTTGTGCCAGATTTCAATCAGATCCCAAAGAATCTCATTTGAGTACTGCTAAACGTATCATCAAATATGTTGCAAAATCCTTTGATTTGGGTCTCTAGTACCCTAAAGAAGGAAACTTTACTCTCCTTAGGTATTCAAACGTAGATCTAGCAAGATGCAAAGTTGATAGAAAGAGCACCTCCGGGACTTGTCAATTACTTGGTAAGATGACAGTATCTTGGTTTTCACGGAAGCAAAGTATTGTAGCTCTTGCAACAACAGAAGCAGAATATGTGGCTCTTGGAAGTTGTTGTTCACAAAGGATAAAACAACAGTTAAGAGACTTTGGAATCCAAGACTCATGCACTGAAATCAAATTTGACAACACCAGCGCGATTAATCTCACAAAGAATCCAATTCTTCATTCAAGAGCAAAGCATATAGAAATTCGACATCATTTTATTAGAGACCATGTTCAGAATGGAGAAGTCTTGATTCAGTTCATTGACTCAAAGAATCAACTGGCGGATATATTTACAAAGCCACTGGAGAAAAGTCAATTCAAGTTTATTCGATCAAGACTCAATATCTTAAAGTCTGAAGAAGTTCAGACTTAGAGATAAAAAGTCTAAAAAGGCTCAGACTCAGGAGATTAAGTATCACGATTGTAAGTTATTTCTATTTTAAAAATTTATCTCTTGAAAACTCGAAAATGTACGTTTGTCTATTAATCTGTAATTAATTGATGTTATCTTCCTCAGTTTTCGTGATTATTGTAATCATTCCTTCTTAAAAAGAAGTTATCTTTTAAAATAACAATTATCTAAAAGGAAGTTAATTTTTGAAGAGGCATTTTCTATTTTTCCTTTTACGACATTCCATATACCTCTCTTCGATTACTCTATATACTATTGGTTTTCCACCGTTTTACTCACAAAACCTTAAGAAAGCACAGAACTTCAGCTTCTCTCTTTTGCTCTCTGTTTAATCCTCGAAAAGTTTTCACCTTTCTTGCGAAACGAGTTTGGAATCTCTCAAATACTATGAAGAATGTCGTTCCAAAGAAAGTCTTCAAGGATCGCGAACAGGGGACCACAACAAATGCGTGGGGGTCCTACGCATTTTGACCTCACCGAGGAAGAAGAATCTCCGAGACAGCAGCAAAGCCCACAACATTATCAACAACGTCCATCTCCTCCACTAGACCTCAAGATATTGATCATCGAACGAAGGAAGAAATCATTGAAGATGTAGAACCCGTAAGAACTCAAAAGCCCACTTTTATTTTTAAGCTTTACTCTGCCTTGAAGAAGGGTGGTACTCCCTTGAACTATATTGATGAATTCTTGAAAGAGAAAGGGTATCAAAATGAAACCCACTTTTTACGCACAATGGAATGATTGAGAATTGCTCCTGTGGGGTCGACAGAAAGAGCATTTGCGAATATCGCAAGTGATCCACGTGTTGAAGAGTTGAGTCAACCTGATGGGAATGATAATGACAAGATGTATACTCATTTTAAGCCTAGAATTGGTGTTGTGGCGAATATTCGAAGCAATAGGACATATTTGTTTTGCTTGGAGGAACACAAACGACTTTACTCTAAGTTGCTAAAGCGGGGGGTGATCAACCCTAGAAGTGTGGACTTTGATTTTCTTGATTCTTTGAATGTTAAGCTGTGAGAGAAATTCACTCTTCTTTAACTAGAATGGTTTTGTTCTAAGACGACAGAGGCTCATCCTGAACTAACTACGTACTTCTATTCTAATCTAAGTTTCTTGGATGCGAATAGATTCTCATTCAGTGTTTGAGACCAGAACTATGTAGTTGACATGGACACATTGGCTGATGTGATTGAGGTAGAAAGAGTGAAATTCCAATCAATTAGTGTGTCTATTGGACGCGCGACGGTAGAGCTTGTTCGGGATGGAATGGCGGAAGGACGAATTTCATATTTGAAGATGAATGCCTCAAATATTTTGCTTCACAAGATAGTGATCAACTGCCTCAGATCCAAATCAACTTCGAAGACTGATGTCTCAAACTCAGAGGCAAAGCTAATGTATGCTATTAATGCTGGCAAGAAGTTCTCTCTTCCACACACTATCATGTTCCACATGTACAGAATGATGGTGAAAGACAAGGGCCAACTTCCTTACTCAGCACTTGTCACTAAGTTATTCAGACATTTGAATATTTAGCCTCCCAAGTATCTATGTGTTCGAGCCTGTGATCAAATGGTGGTGGGACTGAAAATGGTTTCCAAAATGCATCTGAAGGAACTTAATAAGGCTTTGGAGCAATTCAAGGAGAAAACCCCTGTCAAAACTCACCAAGTCTCTTTGGCTGCAAAACGGAAAGGGAAGGAGCCCATGACAGCTCCATCCAAGAGAAGAAGAACACTCATCTTGGAGGATGAAGAAGATGAGGAAGATGTTACCATTTCCGTTATTGCATTAAAAAGCTTACAATGTTCTATTCCAAAGACAGTGAAGAGATAGGATCAAGATAGAGAAGAGTCAGAGCAAAGAAGTGGAGAAAGAGAATTGATGAGAAAAGAAGCAGAGGAAGAAAGGACTGCAGAGGAAGAAGAAGGTAGAGGTGAACAAGAAGAAGCAGAGCATGAAGAGTATCTCTCTTCGCTTGAAGGCATTGAAACAGGGGGAGCTGTTGAGAAAAGAGGTCCCTCTTCAGTCGCTTTTACTAGGGGAGAAGTACACTAATGGTGCCATAAGTTGTGTACGGCGCTCACTTTGGTGCCAAAATTTTCTGTCGAATCACTTAAGTGCTAAATCGGAGGAAAAACGATCACTTTGGTGCCACTGGCAAGAAATTCCGGCTAAAATAATTACGTGGCTTTTATATTTAAAAAAAAATCGTCATGGCTTAAGATTGTCCACAATGGATAGCATAAAACAACGCTGTTTTCCTTTCTTTATAAGAAATGATGCTGCGTTGCTCCATAGCAAAAAACAATGTCGATGAAGAGGAAGTAAAATAGGGTTCGTATACAGTTCTCCTCGACACCGGTTGTAGCTCGCTCACCTACTGTCGTTCACCCACCATCGTTCGCTCGCCCGCCATCGCTCGGCCACTACTGTAGTTGCGCCGTCGTTCACGATCGTTCAGGTTTGTCATGTTCTCTACGTGGATCAATTTTGTGAAAAATTTAGGGTTCCGACGGGCAAGTTAGGGCACGGAGGGCAAATTGAGGGCTCGGCTCAGGGGGAAAGTAGTGGGAAAAGTGGTGGGGATGTCACTTTTATGGGGATGGAATAGAAAAATTGATTCTTTCATCATTCGTTCGCTTTCTGTTGTGGGGACCGAATAGAAAAACAGGGTGCGGGAGAGGCTTGACTCGGATGGAAACGGTGGTGGGACCGAATTTGTTTGTTTAATTAATTAGACTGCTTTTGTGGGGGACTGAATGTGAATGTGATTAAATTGAAAAATGGATGGTGGGGACCTCACTTTTTTTATTTAATTCGATTTCTTTTGTTTCTATAAATGCACCGAATTGGGGAGATTTGTGGCATCCCAAAATTCAAAGCCAAGTCATAAGGTGTGTTAAAGTCTTTAATTATGTGATAAAAATTTCCATGGCTTATGCTTTAGCCATTAGTCTTTTAATTAGATGATTTGTGCATATGATTGTGAGAATTTAAATCCGATAGATCAATAATTTATGCTTGGCCATGTACTTTATAAATTAAATTTCAATAAACAAGATGCCCCAAAACTTTGGCCAAGATGAAAATTGAAGTTGAAAAATATTTATAGAAGAAATTCAAAAAAAAAAAAAAGAGAGGAAAAAGGGTTAATTTTAGGAATGGGCCTTAGGCCTAAGCTTAATGGGCCAAGTTAGTCGGCTCAATTAGGCCCACTAAAGGGGGCTGTCGCCGGCCCAATAGAGGCCCAAAAAGAGTGGCCGGATGGCCCAACTCCAAGGCCCATGATGCATGAGTTGTAACAAGTGGCACAAAGAAGGCCATGCATTGGCCATGGTTAAGGCAAAGCAATCATTACTAATCATGAGAGTTTAGGGGTATAAGAAGGGAAGAGAGAGAAGGGTGGCCGACCATTTGCTCGCCCAAGGAGAGAGAGAGATCGTGCGAGAGGGAGGAGCGGCCGAGAGAGAAAGGAGGAGGGAACCGCCGTCCGTCCGCCGTGTTCGCCGCCCTACGCCGTCGACCGACCGGTCTAGAGGCAAGTGGGAGTCCTCTAGCTTCTCTTGCATGCTTATATGTCGTTTGCATGTTGAGCTTTTGGGTGTTTGATGAGAAAAACCGAAGCATGGATGAGTTGTGTGTGAAGGGTGTGACTGTTCTTGCTCGGATTGTGTGAGTCAGTAACTTGTTTGAGCTTGAATGTGTGTTTGGAGTCCGATTTTGGCTTCGATGTCTTCATGAAAGTTGTAGCTAACATCTTTTACTACAACATACTAAAATTTCGTGAAAAATGATGGAGATTTGAGGGGTTAAAGTCTCATCTTACGGAGACCTCAGATCTGGAGAGTCTTTACTGACCTTTTGCTGGATTCATGGTTGCATGTTGGTTTTTCTTGAGAATCTCACCTCGATTTCTTCATGAAAGTTGTAGGAGACATCTTAAACTAAAACATACTAAAATTTGAAGTTAAATTAACAAGTAAAGCCTAGTAAATCGACTAGATCTTGAAGATGATGATTCTGGTGATGTATTCCGAGACACCCGAGACGTAAAGGACTAAAATGAGGACTATAAGCTGGTTATTTGACTTGGATCTCTTCATGAAACTTGTAAAGGACATTTTGACACATAACATATCCAAATTTCAGAGAAAACTAAAGAGAATAGGTAGGTGAAATCTTAATATTTCGGAGATGTGTACACTGGACGATGTGGTAACGGATCCAGAAGCTTCATGATGTTGTATAAAATAATCTGAAAATAATTTGGCTTCGAGTTCTTCATGAGAGTTGTATGAAACTTTCTTGGCTATAACACCGTAAAATTTCGTAATTTTTGGAGACCGTATGGATATTTTAATTGAGTTTCTTTGGAAACTGTGCATTCTGGTTTTTATCCGAATATTATGTGCTGTTTTGTGGAAATTGTGAAAATGTGTGAAATTCAATTTGGCCATGAATTTTGCATGAAATTGTCATCCTATTGGTTTGTTTAATGATTGCTTGAATTTTTATAATTTTGGGAATTTATAGATATTGAATTTAATAGTTATTTATTAATAATATATATAATATAAAAAATAAAAATAAAATAAAATTGATTATTTTATTGGCCATAAATTCCATCGAATTTATTAATAAATAATTATACATTGTCACATGTATGATGAGATATTGGTGTATGTATAACATTAAATTGTGATGCATGTGTAAATGCTATGTCAAGTATGACTTGATTGATGTCACGCCATATGCCATGTTAAATTGAGATCAAAATAATGGTAAATGTGGATAATGGGAAATGAGGAAATGGTTGTGGTGGAGGATGATGGCCGGAATGTATAGAGATGCATTGCTGGAATTCCCTGGGAGATTCAGGATGCCCGAAACGTGGGGGTGCCGGAAGCCCTGTCGGAGGTCTTTGCCCGAAGGGAAATGCCTCGCGATGCTAGGATTGGGGTGCGGGATGCCCGGCCAGGGAGTGTAAATGCCGGAAGCCCCTGTCGGAGGTTTCGCCGAAGGGAATGCCTCGTGATGCTAGTTGAGATGCTAGATGCCCGGAATGTGGGGGGCCGGATGCCCGGTGGCCTTGGAGGCTGAATGCTAGGGAGCCTCGGAGGTCTTTGCCCGAGGGGATGATGAAATTGATGATTTGAGAAATGGGTGATGTGGTGATCAATTGAAAAGCAAAAAGTGGAAATTAAACCATGATATGATATGCATGATGATATGCATGATGATGATGATGATGATGATGATATGTGATGTGAAATAATGATGATCACCCATGATATGATATGCATGATGATATGCATGATGATGATAATGATATGTGATGTGAAATAACGATGATCACCCGTGATATGATATGCATGATGATGTGCAAGATGATGATGATGACGATATGCATGATGATCATGATATGATATGCATGATGATCATGATATGATATGCATGATGATATGCATGATGATATGCAAGATGATGATGATGACGATATGCATGATGATCATGATATGATATGCATGATGATATGCATGATGATGATAATGATATGTGATGTGAAATAATGATGATCACCCATGATATGATATGCATGATGATATGCAAGATGATGATGATGACGATATGCATGATGATCATGATATGATATGCATGATGATATGCATGGTGATGATAATGATGATGATATATGATATGACATGTGTAATGTGATGATGTCATGATGATGATGACATGTGTGATGAAATGATGCCATGATGATGATGACATGTGTAATGAAATGATGTCATGATGATGATGACATGTATGATACGATGATGATACACATGTATGTGTTATAAATTGATATGATGATGCATGATAGTATGCGCATGGCTTCAAGGTAAGTAACGCCTGCAATGCATGTATGATTTGCCTGATGCATTGAGTTGTTATTGGATTTCCTATCTGCTGAGTGGTTGTACTCACCCCTTTTGGGGATAACATTTCATATTAGCAGTATGCCGCTTCCTGCCGTCACACGGGGTACATTTTACGGGATACCGTCCGATGTCGAGGTCGAGTGTGCTGAGATAGACTGTCCCTCTATTCCCGAACTAACTTTTATTCGAGTACGCTGTCTAGTGATGTACGGCGTGGGCCTGACTGGGGGCCCTGTCATTCAGGAGTTTATATCCGTACATGTTCGTCGGGATGGAGCGATGCGAGGGATGTTGCCATCGCCACCGCCTGATGCACCGGGTTGGGTATGAGACCGTGCGCGACAAGTAGGAGCTGGATCCTTTTTGGGAGTTAGTTAGCCGACACATATGATGGGAGGTCGTACGCATGTGATGTAGAGGGTCGAGGATCTTTTTGAGGTTTTAGGCTGGACATGGCAGAGTCCTAGCTTTTCCTTGTTATGTATCGACCCGAAAAAAAGTCCCATCCTGAAAGAATATGTAAATAAAGTGTTGTCGCTTGTTTATAAAATCCTGATGTTTAGTGGTGTGTATTTGTATCATGGTTGGTAAGGGGAGAGATGGTGATGTTTTAAATTGCTTCCGCTAATGAGTCGCGCTGGGACCGTTTTGTTTTTTAAAAAAAAATGTGTCTATGAATTTTGACGCATCTTCTAAGGAGAAAGGTAATAAGAAGTAACATTGGCGCTGGTGACGACCTGCGAAGGGTTCGGGGTGTCACAAGATTTTAGTCGCATTTGTTCCTTGACAACAAAATGACAAGGACCTGCATGTGAAGTTGCCGATTCTGTCATGTGTTTTCAACAAAACGACAATGACTCTTTTTTTTTTTTTTCATTGGGTGCAGCATCGACATGGACACAAATCAGGTAAGCGCCATTGTTTGCTATGGTGGAGAGTTTGTTATTGGCACTGAAGATTGGGAATATAGTGGTGGAAATGAAGGTACTATTTATGTCAATATTTGGAAGCCATCATATATTGATTTTATGAGGGATTTGGTATATTTTTTACGATGCAAAGTGCAAAAACTACATTACTGTGTTCCTGGGAAAGAATTGAAGGATGGGTTGAGATTTTTTAATGACGATAATGATATTAAGGATATCATTTACCATTATCTTCATGGTGAAGAAGCTAAGGTGTATGTTGAGTATTATGTGAGGATGAGGATGAGGATAGGGATGAGCAGACCACCACTGAAGGAGGAGAAGTGAGGAATCTTGTTCAAGCGAGTAATTGGTTGGGGATGAGTTTAGGTTATATGGAAGGCAAAATGAGAGGGAGATAAGTCATATTGATAGAGATGAACAAAGAGGGAGATGTCCTGAAATCTTGGGTGAAGATTTGGGTGAAGATGTGGGCGATGAAGACTTCATTGGATTAGAATGGGAAATTGCTTTATCTAATGAATCGGAAGATGAATGTTTGGCTTTAGTAAATTTGCCAAGTGATGAAGATAATGATGAACTCGCACAATCAAGACAAAAGCAAAGGGAATTTCTGAGAAAAAAACTTGCAGCTTCAGCAAAAAGACCCGAGCCAGTAAATAGGGATGGAGATCCAGTTGAGGGTAATAGAAGTGAAGATGAAGAAAGCTGTGGCGATGAAGTTGTTAGTTTGGAAAATGAGCTTGACAATGATGATGAAGAACTTGCTCCTTGAAGAAAAAAGTAAGTACCCATGTTATGATCCAACTGTTGATAAACCTGTTTTGTCAGTGGGCATGAGATTTGACGATGCCAAATAGTTCAAGGAAGTTGTTGTGAAGAAATCAATTGGTGAACAGAGGAGTGTTAAATTCATTAAAAACACGAAGGAGGTTGTGAGAGCGAAGTGCTCATAACCTAATTGTTCGTGGAAGCTCTATGCCGCGCTTAGTAAGAATGGGTCATTCCAAATTAGGTCCTTTCAGGAGGAGCATACTTGTCCAATTATCTTTAATAATAAAAGGGTAGCAAGTGTGTGGTTATCAAAGCATTTTTTCAATACTATCAAATCAATGCCCGAGATCAAAAGTCCTCAATTTCAACAATTAATGAAGGAGCAAGTGGGGGTTAATGTGTCGAGGAATTAATGTAAGAGAGCGAAGATGAGGGTGATGAAGATATTGATGGGTGAGTATAAGGAAGAATATGCATAGGTATGGGATTATGCTAGTGAATGCATGTTTCAAAACCCAGCTAGTAGGGTATATGTAGAGGTTGTGGAGAGGCCACTCTCTGATCTTTGGCCTAGATTTGATAGATTTTATGTCTGTTTTGATGCATGCAAACGGGGTTTCTTGGCTTGTTGTATAAGAGTTATAGGATTGGATGGATACTTTTTAAAGGGTTTATGCAAGGGGGAGTTGTTGGCTACTGTTGGGAGAAATGCCAATAATCAAATGTTCTCAATAGCTTGGGCGGTGGTAAAGATAGAGAACAAGGATATTTGGTCATGGTTCCTAAAAATTTAATGGCTGACCTTGAGATAACTGATGGGGGAGGATGGGCATTCATGAGCGACCAACAGAAGGTAATTTCATTGTCTATTAATTCACTCCCTTTTAATATTAATCACTTGCATATTTTTCTTGACTTGTATTTATTGGTTTGAATTTTTGTAGGGACTTATTCCTGCATTGGCTGAATTGATGCCACATGCTGAGCATAGAATGTGCACGAGGCACAAATATGCAGAATGGTCAAGGAACTTCAAAGGAGATAGGATACAGAAGTAGTTCTAACAGATAGCAAAGAGTACGAATATGGCTGATTTTAGATTAGCCAAACAAGGATTGTTGCAACTGACAAAGGAATGTTTTGATGCACTCTTCTGGACAGAAGCTAAGCACTGGTGTCGGGCCTTCTTCAGCGAAGAGTTCAAATGCGATATCATTGATAACAACCTCAGTGAAGCTTTTAATGGTAGAATTTTAGAGGCCAGGTACAAACCAATTATCAGCATGCTTGATGATATTCGAGTTATGGTTATGACTAGATTGCATAGGCAAAGAGATGAGGCTACAAAATGGAGTAGAGACTGTGGTCCTAAGATTGTGAAGAGATTGGATGCAAATATTGCTACTAGTAAGTTCTGTCGTCTAGTTTGAAATGGAGATAATGAATATGAGATTATTGAAAATTATAATAGGTATATTATCAATCTGGATAGAAGAAAGTGTTCATGCCGAGCCTGGCAACTAAATGGAATTCTCTGTGCCCATGCCATTTGTGCTATTCAGGTGAAGCAACAAAACCTAGATTATTACCTACATGATTGGTACAAAAAAAGCTCATACTTTGCTTCATACCAATTCATGATGCAGCCTATCAGAAGTAGCATATTTTGGGAGCAAACAAATCATGAAAGTCCTTTACCTTTACCGCTGAAGAAGCAAATAGAAAGGCAAAAAAGAGGCGAAGAATGCAGCAGGAAGAGGCATCAAGTCAAAGGACATGTAGGACTGGATCAAAGATGAAATCCTCCTATTGTCGCAAGGAATGGCACAATAAGAAAGGTTGTGAGCTGAAAGAGCAGCATCAACAGCAAGATGTAATGGCTGATTCAATGCTAGGGACATGACCTACTGAAGAGTTTCTTATTGAGCCTATTGAAGGGAGGACAGAAGGCCCTGCTGTAATGCCTACTGAAGGGTAAATAGAAAGCCATGCTGTAAGGTAAGTATCATATTTGTCTTAGTAACTTTACAATTCTTATTCGATAGTACTGTTGGTCATAATCCTAATACAATACATTGTTGTGAGGCCTACTAAAAGGCCAAAAAAAGGCCTTGTTGTAGGCTCAAGTGCAGGGATAGGGACTAGAATGGGCAGGACAGCAACAACAACTGAGTCCACTGTTGAGCAAACAAGAAAAAAATATTTTGTAAGTTGTACATCGCTGTGTTTGGTCTTTTATGGGCTAAAATTTACATTTGTTATGTGTTTCTCAGGTGAGAAGACGAGCAACTGCACAAGTTGCAGAGGTTGCTACAAGGATTATTGTTGCTGAAAATGATGCACCACAGCGAACAAGAGGGGCTCTTGGAAAAAGATTAAGGTAATATGGTTATGGGATTTACACAGATAAACATATTGGAATGACTATTTTGAATGTAAGATTTATAGGCCCCATGCATTTAATTTGTTGTACTTCAATTCATTTGGTTGACAATATCACTATGTTCTTGTAGCTTTGGAGAACTTTGGAGGTACTTCTCTCTCAATGTGGGCCAACTCAAGAATCAAGGGCGCAGCCAAAGAAGAGTGCTCCAAAGAAGAAGAAGACAGCGGGTATAGCTACGAAACAACCATCAAAAAAGAACCCAGCACCAGTTCCATCTCAACCAACGATTGAGAGCAGTAGTAATGATATGGACCAACACATGACACGTGATAGAACAAAAATAGCCGCCGTCAAAAATAAGGAAAAGGAAAATGAGGTGACAGAAAGCCCAGTTAAAGAACCTGCACATCCAGTTCGAAAGAGTGCTCGAATTATGAATCAATTCAAAGCTCCAAGAGGAAAATGAGATCAGGGTGTTGTCAATATTGACTGATGGGAGGGTGCTGGACATGGTCTCTTTTTATGTGATGCTGGACATGGTCTTTTTTCATGTTTTCTTTTTTTAGAAGTGTGCTGGATATTATATCATTGATGGTAGTTGTTGCCTACAATGCCATTGTTTCTTTTTGAAGAGAGTGTTGAACTTTCGATGATTAAGGAGTGAAGTTAGACATGCTTTTCTTTTCTTTTGTAAACAATCAATCAATGTTAATGGCAAGTACTAGAATAATTATTCATTTTCTCTTGTGTTGGTTTCAGCTAAAATGCTAATAAGTCGGTTATGCTGTTGTATTTTTTATTTTTGTTATTACTTGCAATGTTGCTAGTGCTACAATGTTGTTATTTTTGGACTATTGCTTGTTGTTGGTTAAAGTTGTGGATTATAGTGAATTTGTGGGGTTCGATTATATGTGTTGCTACGAGAACACTTTGGATACTGGTACATCTTGTTGCATCTGGGCTGGTGTAAGAAGATACACCAGCAACTCAACTGGTACAAGAACAAGGTGCAAGAACAATGTGCATTTGAAATGTGACGTTTGACACTAACATGTTCTTTTTTAAAAAACTTGTGCAACATAAGTGATCACTTTGTAATCACGACTGGCACTTAAATGATCACTTTTATAAAAACTTGGCACTCAAGTGATCACTATTTACAACTTATGGCATTGAAATGGTCAATCGTGAATTTGCCACCATCCTTTAATTTCAGCCATGGTTTGCAGTTGCAGCAAACCAGCAAACCAACAAACCAGCAAACTAGCAAACCGGCAAACCATTACCAAATAAAAATTGCAGTAAATCATTACCAAATAAAAAATACAGCAAACCATCATCAAATAAAAAAATGCAACAAACCATCATCAAATAAAAAAAGTAGCAAACCATTACCGAAAAATTTCAATGCAGCAAACCCTTATCAAATAGAAAATGCAACAAACCATTACCAAACAAAAAAATACAGCAAACCATTACTAAAGGCTTTCAATGCAGCAAATCATTATCAAATAAAAAATGCAGCAAATCATTGCCAAATAAAAAAATGCAACAAATCATTACCAAAAGCTTTCAATGCAGCAAACTATTACCAAATAAAAAATGCAGTAAACTATTATATTTGAAGCAAAATCTAACTAAAAAAAACATCGACAATACACAATTAAACAACAAAACTTTTAAGTGTTCACAACTAATGTATTCCAAGTCCAATCTTGCATTTCTACCCATATATTACAACAACAAAACCTTATGCTCTATACAAAAATTGCAGTAAACCAAAAACACATTTTACTTATAAATAATCCAATACAAGTGCATATTCCATGTTTTCGACTATGGTAGACATACAAACTTTTTCTTATTACTCACTTCACATTTGAATAAACTACCAAAGGGAATAAGAACACAATCAACATTCGATAAAAGTTTTCTTTCAATTTTCAGCCTTGAAACCTTCCTCTTCAAATAGTCCACTAGAGATTTTAAATCCTTCATTTGAGCTTGCATTGAGTCGACATCCTCCAACTCGTCCATTAACATAGGTGGAGGTTGATTTCGGCATTCAAGTAACTCTAATATCACCTCTATCGCTTGATCAGAGAATTTCCTATCAACCAATTTAAAATATTGACACTTCGAGCCTTCTTTATATCTGCCGCACCCATGGAATCTTCTCCCGGGATTCAACCGAGTCCCAGATGTTCTTCTCGGACTCGGTAATCCACAATAACAATAATACTCACCATCTAATTCGCTTTTCTTATAGGAATGTGAGCCGCTGCTGAAGCTTTTGTCCTCCATTTGCAAGAGCGAGCTGATAACTTTGGGAGAAAATCGAAGTATGCACTCGAAATGATTGAATTGGGGATTTAGGGTTTTCAACTTCTGATTCTAATCGAAATTGGTGATTTAGGGTTTCTTATTTGGGGAAAATGGTAAACAGCATCGTTTTGTTCTTTGTATGCTGATTGTATTCTCCGGCGATCCACGTCGGCGTAAAAAACTAATAAAAAACTGTCACGTCGGATTTTCGGCAAACCAAATCGGCAATGGCACCAAAGTGATCGTTTTTCAAAATTTTTGAACTTAAGTAATCCGACGGAAACTTTTGGCACTAAAGTGAGCGCCGTACACAACTTATGGCATCATTAGTGTACTTATCCCCTTTTACTAGTGAAGATGTTAACCGTTCACCTGCAGATCCAGAAGATGTGTTTGCCTCTCAATTCCCTAAGGAAAGTCATGAGGTTTCATCGCCAAATCTGGGTGCTCATACTGAAATGCCATCATCTGCCAATACACCTCAAACTGATCATGTAGAGGCCAGTACTCAGACTGATAACTCAGCAGACTTTCGAAGACTGCTTGATATTCTCTTGCAGATGCGAGGCCAAATTTATGCCCTGGGATGCAAAGTTCAGAATATGCATAATGCCATTCAAGTTTCTTCAATTTCCTTGCATGACCAAATTCAGGCCCTTGCTTTTCAAGTCCAAGCAAATGCCAAGGGTTAAGACGTGGCTTAACTGAATAAAGACTTGAAAAAGTTGGAAGACACTGTCAAGTCGATGGAAGATTTTCAGCTTATTCGTGTTCCAAGACAATCCGAATTTCATTATCTTTTCGTCTCTACCTTTTTCATGTTGACAAAAAGGGGGAGATGTTGCATATTTGAGATTTGTCTCTTGTTTGACATGACTTTTTGACTGACTTTACTCTTGTTTGGGTATGGTTATGACTGGTTTGGATTTGGATTGTTTGATGTTTGCAGTATCTTAAGTGATGTTGATATTCTAGCAAAGACAATTGTTTTAATGTCTTAACAAGACTAACTTATTTCCGTAGATGCAGATTCATTACTAATCCAATTATCTTTTATGAGATATCCATGTTTGCTTGAGTATTGTCTTGCGGGTTAAAAATATCCAAATTTGCAGGAAAGTTTTGTCACCATCAAAAAGGGAAAGATTGTTGGAGAAAACTTCCTTTCGTGTTTTGAAGCTAACAAAACATTTTCATCAGTCTAGTCTAAAGACTTGCAGACTCTTTCGTCAAAGTACGAAGCGCCGGACCGCCAGACTCAAGATTCAAAGTCTATCATCATTGACAGTTTTTAGATTGTCAAAGAAGACTTATCCATAATTGAGCATTCTTTTACGGATTTGATTCGATCATCTAAGGAAGATCTCTCGGCTGGATATAGCATCTCGGAATCCATTATTTATCTTGAGATTGATTTGGGTATTTTGGATATGTTAATTGGCGAAGTATACTTGGAAGGTTTTACTTATGGAAACCTAGATTCTGATTGTATGGGCGAGCGGGATTGGTGGGTTATTGTCATATTCCTTAAATAACTTGAAATCTCCTTAATTGATTCTGTCCAATAGGTAGATTGGAAGAGCTCATTTGGAAAGTGCCAACAGTTATGAAGGCATGGAGGAGTATAAAAAGAAGACGTTCTAGTTATTTGAGTGTGTGCGCGATAGAAAAATTCCAAAATCTGAATCTCATCGTTCTTTGCTGATTCAATTGTTGAGCGTAAACTTGTACTCAAAAGAGAGTTTATACGCCTGTGAGACCTTGAGGAAGTGTAGCAGAGTCTCTGTACTGTGAAATCAAGGACATAATACTACAACGACTCTTTTGATTCATAGTGAAATCCAACCGGTGGGCTGTCAGTGCGGAAGAGTGGACGTAGGCTTGGATTAAGCTGAACCACTATAAACCTTGTGTTCTTATTCTCTTCCCTAAACTCTTTTACTTAGTTCGTAACTTTATTTAATTGTTAAAGTCGATTCTCTTTTAAAGTCTGCTATTAAACGGACTCAAGTTAAAAGTTACAGCTTTTCACTATACTTCACAAAAGTTTGTTTTCGCACCTATTCACCCCCTCTAGGTGCTCGTACTAGCATTAACATCATCGAACTATGGCATTGATATCATTCACATGCATTGATTCGTATTTGTTTAGTTATTTGATTGATCTGATATGTTTAGCAATGGACCGACCAACTGTGCAACAAGAGAAAATCTTTAGACTTTGATCGACTGATTTTTTATTTTTATTTTTAGAACTGAAGGGATGAAATTCGGTCATGAGGAACATGCATGCTGAATTTAGGAATAAAATTTTGAGGAGTTGGACCGAGCATGAGGATCATGTATGTCTTTTCCTCGTGCGATTCGACAAGTAAGGAAATAAAATTTTGCTATCATGTCGCTTGATCGAAACCTTTCTCCACGCAAGAATTTCGGTTAGACACTTGTACATGAAGCAATTGGATTATGAGAATATAAATTGATTTCTTTGGAAAACAAAAATGCTTCATATTTGTGCAGAAACTATGGGCATATATTTAAAGACTTTGGGCCATTTAATTTGGACCCTTTTTGGACTTAATTTTTCGGGCCCAAGCAGCCCAAGGAAACCTCTAATATGTCGACCGAAAAAGGGGGGAAGGGGGGAGAGAACCGGACAAGGGAGACACCATTCTCCACTTGTCCCTTTACTACCTCAGCCATCCTCCACCTGTCTTCCCTTTGAAGCCATCTATTAACTTGCATGCAAAATTCACAAATCAATTAAGCAAAGGAAACAAAAGCATTCGGATGGAGCAAGTGAGAGAGAGAGGCCGAGAGTGAGTGGGCAAGCAAGTGAGAGAGAGAGAGAGACCGAGAGTGTGCAGCGAGCAGTCCGAGCGAGGGAGGGCAGAGAAGGAAGGCCACCCTCTGTCCATGCCCGTATCCGAGCTGCCGCCGTCGATGCCACCGAGCTCTGTCGCCGATTGAGCCAAGCCGAGACCCCCCGAGCCCCTGTTTTTGCTAGCAACCAAGTAGGAAGGCTTGAGGCAAATAGAAGTTCATTGATCTATGTTTTGCTTGCTGTAATTATCTAGTAAGGAGCTGGTAGATGCGAGAAAAATGCGGAATTGAGAGCTGCGTGTTGATTTGGTTAAATGAGATGAAGCTAGATCAAGAAACTACGTAAAAACAGAGTATGTTTTGTGGATTTCGGTTTTTGGATTAAAATAGGAACTTAAGGATCTAACTATAGTGGATTTTTGAAGTGAAGTGACTGTACTGTAGTGCAATATGTTTATAAATATTTGGTTGTAGACATTGGATGCTGGGATTCAATTAGTAGGAGAAGTTCTCTTTTAGGTTAGTAGAGTGTTTTCGCAAAAGACAACAGGACCTTCGGTGATTCCATGAATTTTCTGTAATTATCTAGCCAAAATTTGACCTTGAATCCTTAATGAAAGTTGTAGGGTAAATCTTTACGAACAACATATAAACAAGTTTTGATCTATGAAATGATTTTTCTATGAAAATGCTAAATCTGGAAGTCATTACAGAATGTTAGCAAAAATACAGCAATTACTGCTCTCGATACATAAAGAATTTGACTTGGTGTTCTTCATAAGACTTTTTCCTTTAGGTCTCATTGATAACATGTTAAAATTTCATAATTTTTTAAGTTCATTTAGGGATTATCCGGAGATTTTTACCAGAACCGTGCATTTTACTAGTTGAGCTGTTTTACTGCGAATTTGTATAAATCGTCCCAAAGGTGAATATATCTTGAAATATTATTATGTGACATGATGATACTGGCATTGGCATATTATACAATATCAAGATTAGATAAAGGGTTCATGAGACATCTCGTCACTGCATTTAAAAGTTTTTTTTTTTTTTTTTTTTTTTTTTTGTAAATTAAGATGTTAATTGATACCGTTGAACCCTCGGGTCAACGATACCCCAGGAGTCGGGAGGTCCAAAGGATCGAATGAGTTGATGCCTTGTGGATGCTTGGTGGCCCTAGTGGCTGAATGCCAGAGGTTTTTCCCCAGGAGCTTCGGGATGCCCGGTTGTATGCTAGTCGGTACGTAAATCCGGAGGGCCGGGGGAACCATTCTCATGGTGAGCCTTGGAGGTTTCGTCATGATGCCAGGTGGGGTACGAGATGCCTGGAGGCATGATATGCTCCAGATGCCAGATGGCCCTAGTGGCTGAATGCTGGAGGCTTTCGCGATGCCAGGGTGGGTGCGAATGCCCGAAGGGACACAAACATTGGTCCTCTGGGGGATGAAACCTTTTGAATGATAAAATGGATGATTCTACTAAGTGTGTGTGTGGTCTAGTTATAGGATTCAATTGTATAGCATGGAATGGGACGTATCATTACAATTTGGCCCTATGATCGAGACTTGGGTAACTAGACATGATGCATTTTGATTCTTCTGAAATTACATTTGCCATTGCATTAAAGAATTTCATGATTTTGATGCATGTGTATTACTTGATTACCTGTTTTTGTCTATCCTGCATGAGTCTAGATATTGACGGTAATACTTGACATGGCTTGATGAATCTTTTACTGATGAGTGGCTATACTCACCCCGTGTGGGGACTAACATTTTAGATTAGAAGATGCCTCTGCTCCCAGTCACCCCCAGTACTTTTTATGGCATCCCAGTTGACGTTGAGTGCATGTGTACAAAGCACACTCATGTCGAGATTCGAGGATTGGTTTTCATCCGAGTGCAGGTTCTAGTCATGTATGACATTGGTTTACCTGATGGTCCCATGGTTTAGGAGTTTTTGTCGGTGCACGTCCGTCGTGATGGAATCATGCTAGGGATGTTGCCGCCACCAGCTGATGGACCGGGCTAGGTGTGATTGAGTGTGATGGGTAGTAGATGAAGCTTTTTGGACCATGGACACTTACTGATAGAGTCATGTATAGGACTGCTTGAAAAGAAAAGAAAAGAGAAGTTGGTTATCTTTTGGTGTATAGTCGGGTATAGAAAACCACAGCAAATTTTGGTATACCGACTGTCGATGTCTATCAAATCTATGTAAATAAAAGTGTTCGGCTTGACTTATAAAATGTCTAGTAAGTGTGCATCATTTCAAATTTTGGGATAGGGAGATGTGATTTTGCTTCCGCTATACATTTATATTTACTGCGTAAGGACCGTCTAAAAGTTATAAACCCCTAGGATTGATAGACCTTCAGGTCAAGATAGAAAGTGGTAAATGGATTGTGGCAACTTAATCGGATTAGGAGCCGTTTGAGGGGTGCCACATCCAACCACTTGAGTCGAGGAACCATTAGCTAAAATAACTTCTGATGAATGACTAGAGTTATGGTGGGAAGAAAATAGTTCTTGCTTACCCGTCATATGACTAGAAGCTCCCGAGTCAATGACCCAAGGGGTGCTAGGAGACAAAGTAGAGAAAGAGGCCATGTTACTTGTACGTGCAAGAGTGGCAGTGGATGAGAAATTGGAAGCCTCTAGTTGGACACGCTTCATGAATTGTGCAACCATATCATCTCGAGTCGTAGACTCAAAAGAATTACCCCCAGGTAGGATAGATGGGTTCATGTCGATGTAAGACACATTTCCAGTACTCCCTTCAGACACAACAACATTTGTAGTAATTAATCGTTGAGCTCACTCGGGCTTGCCATGCTTAGCCCAACGAGTGTCAACAATATGACCGGATTTGCTGCAAAAGTATATACACCGATGGCTATCTCGATCAAAACTTTATCTATTACGTCCACCACCACGACCTCTATTGGAAAAACCACCACGACCACGACCACCACTACTAGCCACAAATGTTGAATTGTCTTTAGATGACATAGAAGATGGAGGGACAATGCGTTGAATTTGACAAAATGCTTCATTCATAAAAGGAACTCTCTCTCCGGCAAGAAGAAGCGACTCTTCATAGGCTGTAAGTCGGCATTCAAGCCAGATAAAAACTTGGCCACTTGAAATTCGGCTCTCTGTGTCTCAAGTCTCTCAAGATCAGTAGTGATGGGCAGATAAAGATTAAGTTCTTCTTACATACCTTTCAAAGCACTATAATACTCTCCAAGAGACTTGTCTCCCTGTTTAAAATTAAAGATCTTCTCATATAGTTCATAAACTCTAGACATATTTTTGTCTTGTGAGTAACTCTCCATAAAATCATCCCACACTCCCTTAGCGATTGTGTGGAACATGACATTAGCAACGATGGATGGTTCCATGCTATTCCATAACCACACCAAAAGTGTATCATTCTCTCTCATCCAATCACTATAGTCTTTAGAATTTTCAGCAGGAGGGTCTATAGTAAGATAATGGAGTTTCCCTTTGGCATTAATATAGACCTTCACAGCTTGGGCCCATAACAAGTAATTGGAAGATCCATTTAATTTAGTAAAGGTAATTTGAACATTGACACTATCTGTAGAAACCTTAGTATCACTCATGATGATAGTCTCAATATAAATATATCTACAACTTAATCAAGAAGCTTGAAACTTTAGTGCAAGAAACAAAACAGCAACACTAATGTATAATCAGATGTAATTGGCTCCATCAGTTAACCAAAGGGAACCCAGCAAGATCAGTCAACCATAATCAATGAACTACTCTGATTCTTGAATATGCTAATCAGTAAGTGTTGTAATCCATGTTCATAAATCGAATATGATGAATCTGATATCTTCTGATCTCATACATATTGAGACTCAAAGAAAACTGATAAAAATTGCAGCTTTAGGTGGCTGCGCACCAGAGAAGAAGTAGGGTTACTAGGGGACTCTCAAACTAGCAATAGGATCAAGTAATCAGGTAGTTAGATCTGCTTTGATACCATGTCACAAAGCTGATCAGAGAACCCGTAGCAAGTAGAAAGAGAGAAAGAAGGAAGAGAGAAGGAATAGAGAGAAGGAGGAGAAGGAGAATGTAAAAGAAACAAAGAGAGGGCTGTAATTTTTCAGTGTAACAAAAACCCTACACCCATTGTGTTTATATTAAATATAAATTGTATATGACCATAATACCCTTATGTAAGTAAAAGAGAAATAAAACTCTAAAAATTTAGAAAAACTCAATTAAAGTAACTTAACATGTTGCAACACAAGAAATATAGACTTGGGTATTAGATTACACACAGAAAAATAATGAAACAAGGAATGAAAAGTATGGAGATGAGAACACCTTGTGTCAACTTTGACAAGCGGACACTGTCATTGGAGGGGGCTACCTGAAAGTATGCAACTTCAGTGCAAACTTGGAACCACCACAACCGATCGCTCCTATCTTCATTAAGAGCTGTGTTCTTCAAGTGCTTTTGACTATAACTAGCGGTATCTGCATAATTGTCTTTAACATATTTGGCATATGCACCCGGCATAAACATTTCAATTTGACCAAATAAAACTCAGAACAAAAGCTAAAAAGGAGAAGCACGCCCTCAATTTGTTTTAGGCGTCCCAGGTTGACTCAGATAAAGCTTGCATCACAATAATACTGAAAATCTGTTTGCACAGCTACTCCACAGAAAACAATTTGTAGGTGAATGATGACAGATACTTAATAATTGACTATGATAAATTATTGCGCTTGTTCAAGAAGCACCATAAGACACAAATCACTCATAAATGTCTAATGGATGTGTTGCTAAAAATTAGGAATCCTAGCACATAGAAAGTGAAGATTAAATTTGTGGAAGGCATAGAAGTAATGGCAAACATCCTACTGTCCAGGGAATAGTATATATGTGGACAAATTTCATTGCCTCAAAGAAACATTTGAAGAGGTACATACACCTGGAACACTTGCTTACATAAAAGCCATAGAATACAACAAACAAATGAGGTTAAGGCAGGAAAAAGTTTCTTACCACCAAATCCTCCCCATCCTTCTTAGTTTGAATAAGAGGGGAGCACAATTTATCAGGATTTCCATATTGGAACTGTGGAGGATGGAATCTTGAATATCATTACCTTGTAAATCAACAAAATAAACACAATTGACGAATAGTTTACAGCTGTAACAGCAGCATCTGCCAGAAAGTACAAGAAGTCACCATCAATCTCAAGCTGCAAAGTACGAGAATGATTACTTTCGAAAAGAAGAAGGATAAAAAAGGATTCCACATTGCACAACAGTTAAACACATTTCTGAAGTCATGATCGCCATACTAAGGAGAGAGGAATTCGAACCTCAGCAGCACCAAACAACTCCTTCAATGCCTTTCCATTTGATGCAAGCCGACAAGTTGATTTGCTTCCTGCAGTGCAGCCTTACATTCCTCTTCAGCTGAAACACCAATCTAAGGTTGGAAACAACATTACAAAGTTATTTAATCGGAGAATATTTCCAAGTATTTCTCAATACAGATCAACTGGAACATCATAAAGACTGAAGACAGCATGCAGACATCAAAACGCATCTCACAACATAACCATAATCTCCAACTTCTTGGCCTGCTGGCAAGTAAAAAAGGAAAATATAGGCAATAAATATTGTCCTCACCTGCCGCTCAAATTCAGGGAAATCTTACACAGCTTGAACAACAGCAGAACTTGCAAGACTTCCGATGTCAAATGAGGAAACTTAAGACGAAACCATGCACTGAGAGCTCCAGAACATGAAATGCCAAAAACAAACCAGGGGTTTCCAGCACCTGTTCTATTGAGCTTCAGATTTACTGAATCCTGCACATAGTGTCAAAGCAACTAACTAGTCAGCCCGCTAGAATAAATCATGTGAAAGGGAGATTTCCTTTAACACACAGAAGCCTTTCAAGAAGAAATGATAAAAGTTTCATTCAAAAGAATCTAGCACATGACGTAGCCATATTTAATCATTCAAAAAACTGCATTGATCGATAATGTGCAAAAATCAAGCCCTTCTAAAACATCAAACTAACTTTTTGTGCAATCAAAACTTTCAAGGTCAAGCATCACTTGCAAACACGTGACAATCAAATTATGATCTCATATATACAGGAAGGACAGTGTAAAGCCAAATCTTCTCATTCCAGCAACCCTTGTTTTCCATATGCAGTAATACCAGTCAGAGCCGACACTTCAATCAAACAAAAACAGAGGCAGGTCATCCAATTGCTCGGAGTGATAGTTCTCATGTCATGTGCACTGCATGCAAATGATACCTACATCAATTTCATCCCCCGTGTGCTAAAGTTTCAGTCAACTCAGCATCAACATCTTTTGGCAAGTGAAAACAAGGACACTTTGACCACATACCGGTCATAGATCAAAATAATACTAGTATTGACTAGTAACAATATTACTCCATTGATGAATTTCCCAAGTTTCAGACCATCTCTCTTCTGAAAATCAAGGTTTCTTTATGAGACTTCTATCACCATTGTCATTCATGGTTAATCACATGCTTAACAGATTTGAAAACTTGCCTGATAAAATTGACGAAAGGAAGCCAAGTCGAAGAGTGCCTGTTTAGATGATAAGTATTTTATGTTTGTTGTTGTCAATGATTTGAAAGGAGAACTCTTCCCGTAGTACCGATGCTCAAGTGAAACCACAGCAGCTCCAAACTTCTTTGCCAAAACCTGCACGAATTAACAGTGGCGAAATTTTTTCAAAGAATCACAGCTTAGGATAACCATAAAAATCCAAATCCTTAATGGGTAACATTAGTTTTCAGGCTTTCTCTCTAAACATGCCAATATAATTAGGGGTGAGCGGTTCCAAGTTCCGTAGAAGCTCCACCAAGAACATGGAACCTACCCATTAGAACAGGTTGCTCATTTTTCTGAACCTGAAACCTATCCTGCATATCCTGAAATTCGGAACCTATCCTATTACAGGTTCCAAGTCGGTTCCAAGGCCTATTCATTGACCATTATTTATGTTTAGAAACACGACAAATATAAAATATTAACAAAGTAAAAGTCTCAATCATAAAATGGAAGTTCAAACTAGTGGTTTTAGATTACATACTCATCATCAAATGTCCTGAGAAGACGAAGATCAAGAAAAATACAAAAACTTATTCCAAGTTTTAGGTTATAGATTCCAGACTCCAAATTTCAGGTTCCACCAACCTAGAATTTTGGTCCAATCCCAATTCTACCATTGACTTCTTTTTTTTTTTTTTTTTTTTGATAAAGGTAAGTATAGATTGAGCTTTAACCAAACTATACAAGAGGGTTCGGTGCCAATAAACTTACACTCATAAAGACAACAAGTTAGAATGAGTGGAAGGAAGCCAAAAGAAAACAAGGAAGATAGTGAACAATGCGGAAAGAAACAAAGAGAAACAAAAAGCCTAAACAGTAGGCAAGACAACCGGTACAACTAGACTGGCAACTAAGGCATCAACAAGGCAAGAAAAGACACAAGAGCAACCAAGTGCTGGTCCCGCCAGCCCAATAGCATCACCCAGGCAACTGCCAAAAGGAGGAGCCAACAAGGAAAACTACAGTAGCCCCGGAATGCCAAGCCAGCCCGCACCCGCTCCATGGAAGCCGAAGCAGTAGCCAACTCACAGTAGTGGATGAGCCACCAACCACAAACGAAAAAGCTATAACATTAAAGTGGAGTACGGGGTCTCTAGAAAAGAAGATAATCGGGTCCATTCCCCAACTATGTTGCAGTCTCCTATTGCGAGTGGTATTCTCCACATTCTTGAAAGTGATAGCGTTGTCCCTAACGACTTTGAAAATGTGATTCTTCACGGCCGGGATAACAAGCGCCTACTCTCTAAAAAGAATGTTGTTCTTGTTTTTCAAGATAATATGGCAAAGAGCACCAAAAGAAAAACGTGCAATGCACTTATAGAAGTCTTTGCCCGAAAGAAAGGAAGTAGCCCACTTGAGGTTCTCCCCCCAAGACCTATTACGCCATGGAAGATTGCACCTAGACACCTAGAAGAAGGCAACGCTAGCAGTGTTACGACACCCAAAAAAATAAATGATCAACGGAATCCGACATATCATCACAAAAGGGACAAGAGCCGCTTCCTATCCCATCATAGGATAATAAAAGAGCTTGGGTAGAGAGTCTGCGCTTGGCTATTATTGACACCTAAATTTTGATTAAAATTTTTAATTAATTAGGCTTTAAATTTCTTTTATTTATTTATCTTTTCCTCTTTTTTCGGATAATAAATAAAAAAAATTAAAACAAGCAAAAAAAAACAAAAAAAAAGAGGAAGAAGCAGCCCAGCAGGGCTAGGCCTTTGCGCCTGGTCCCGCTCTATGTTCCTCTTCCTCGCGTAGGCCCCCTAGGGTAGGGGTGAGCGGTTCTCGATTCCTTACAGGTTTCGCTTGGAACCTGAAACCTACCCTTGGGTACAAGTTCCTCAGTTTTTGGAACCTGGAACCTGTCCTGTCACAGGTTCCGGGGTCAGTTCCAAGTTCCAACAGGTTCTTTATTTTTATTTTTATTTTCATTTTTAGTTAAAAAAAAATGGAAATGAATGCAGCAATAATAAACAAACTTGTCATTCATCAAAGAGAATATAACACAAACATCAAACAGTATTTTAGAAACAATAATAAACAAACTGTTCTTAGTTTTTACACTCATGAAAATCTAGTTCTTAGAACTTCTTACAGCATCAGCATCATCAACTGGTGGAAGCTCTCTCAGTAAAATTGAGTCTACTATTTTTAGATCCTAAAATTAAGAAAGGCACTGAATTTATGATCAAAATCCATATACCATTATATACTTCTTTTAGCAAAAGAGTAAATGACTAGATAAATCTGAGAAGGTGATAGACCTTAAATGGCATTCCAAGAACAAGCTTTGTAGCAAGAGAATAGTAGAAATTTTCTGGGGCTTGCACTAACAAATTCTTGATGAAGACCACTTCACCAAAACTTACGACATACTTGCATCCTCCCCCCACCCAGAGAGAGAGAGAGAGAGAGAGAGAGAGAGAGAGAGAGAGAGAGAGAAGAAAAGTACACCCAAGTGAAAAGGTTCTCAAATATTTTCTGTTTTGTGAAAGTTGAAACGATACCTTCAACTAATTCAAGGAGACAAACATGAGAACACCTCTGTAATCCACCTCCTCGCCCTACTTCCATGTTAAGTATGGTTGTTAGAAAATGGAACTATCTAAAATTTTATGGCCAATGTCATTTTCAAGTTGATGACCAACCTCCTTTCGCATTGGCAATTGACCCGATTGTCGCTAGAAGTCAAAATAATGTCTCTGCTTTTCCTCAAATGGTGCCTGATGATGGTAAATAGAAATAAAGATGGGGCGAATAAGAATCCCAAAATGGTCAACTAATGCAGAATGATACGATAAACTAAATTAAAAACCAACCACCCCCTTTGAAGCTCTGCTGCTCTCATACCGAGATTTGCCAGCCTTCTATAGGGATCTATCTCTTCTTCAGGTGGTTCGGTAAGAGAGACTTTGATTGTATCACTTAAACCATCTTGCATTAAAATGTTCAACGAACTTCAAGGTCTAATTAGGGTATAAGGAGCATTTCAAATATCACCAGCAATGGCCCGTTATGCGTGGTCCACCAAAAACAAAATGACTCCAATCATTCAAAAATATAAATGAAAACAGAATTTTGCAAAGCATTTTAAACCACTCAATCACTGAATTGCAGTGTGATACATATAGATCAACAAAGGTTTTAATCATGTTTAGGACAGTTGCACCGAGCCAGTAGGTGTAAAGGAGACCTGAAGAAGGGTTCCAATGCCAATTGCAGACTTCATGCGTCCATCTTCACCTTCTCCAGCTTCAGTCACTCCCAAGTGTAATAGGGAATCTCATCCCTAAACATTCATTTCAGCTACGAGAAGATGGTATGCCTAAACCATGACAACATGATTGCTTGCTTTCATTGAGAAGACAAAATTGTGGAAATCTAACTTCCGGCATATTCTTGCAAACTCAAATGTAGATTTGACCTGTTTGAATGAGTACATTTTAGTTTCAGAGTTTAGATCATAAAAAAAGTGAAAAGCCAAAAACGAAAAGAAAAGAAAAAAAGAAAAGGTAAAAGAACTTTTAATAGATTTAGAGAGAATAATCGTTCACCATTCCCATAGGAGAATCCCAATGGTAGCTCATGATACGATCTGAAAGGCTACCATGATTTGTGCCAATACACATCGCCCTTCCATACTTTTTGCACTTCTCAACCAACGGAGTGAATACCTAGTAGAGCAGAACAACCGTATCAAAAATAAGAAACTAGGTACTTGCAAATTCAGATTGCTTCTACTGAGACAACTCCACAATTTAGTCCAAAGCCCTCTTTTCACCAAATTCAAGCCCACACACATAAAAAGAGCTAGTCATTGTCGAATGACCCTTCTTTCATTTTCCGACAGAAAAAGAAAGACTGCCGCCACATTGACACTTCTTTCTTGTGGTGCGGTGGGAATCGAAAATCATACAATTCATGCCTAAAGATAAATTGTTATGGCATTTACCCTATATCTTGTAAATTGATTTTTCTGTAAAATCTCATCACTATAGATAGAATATATGCAAGTCATGCACCCACTTCTACAGCTACAAGGAAGGGGTTCAAGTTAAACATGCCACAAGAGGTTGAGCGACTGATGGATCAGTAATATAACTTGTTCAATATGCTCATGTTCTTTCTGGTACTCCTCCCCTGTGTATTCTATCTGCTTGAACTGAGCCCTTCTATCAGCTACAATATACAACCTTGTTGAGGAAGTGTACATCATACACAATTAACAACCAAGAAGGACTTCTACATACCAAAATTTCCTAGATTAACATGAATCTTGTCAAAGCATTCACCACTCCGTAAAGTCTAACCGAAGGTGCAAAATGAATATCTGCTACTAGTGGGATATTGTAACTGCCAAAATCAACAGATATATATCACTTTACATGAATCGTTCGATAACTTTCAATAGCAGTAGATAAAGACCGACTTTTTCTACACAAGAGAGTTCTTTATCTCAAAGTATGCATCTACTTCTCTCTTTCCTTCAACTGTTATCCAGACAATATCAGCTCTCTTATCAGCAATTCTCATCACCTACAACCAGAATAGAAAATTAATAAAGGAAGATAGATTGAGCTCAAGACAGAGCGATCGAGAGAGAGAGAGAGAGGGAGAGAGGGAGAACTTGCAGCAGCATCACTCGGGGAAAGCTCGGAGTTGGGCGAGGGTGCTGCGGGTCACGGGCTTCAAGGCATGGCGAAGGTAGACCAGTGGCGTCGTGAGCTTCAGGGCACAGCAAAGGCAGAGCAGTTGCGTCGTGGGCTTCATGGCATGGCAAAGGCAGAGCAACAGCGTCGGGCAACTGCAACGAGCGGAGCAAGAAAGACATTGGGTTGTCGTGGGTCGGTGCGGGCTACAGGCGAGGCGCAGTGGGGCTTGAGATCTATTGCAGAGGGCTTCTAATGTCGGTGCTAGTGAGCAGGGGTCACTTGGAGAAGCGGTTGCATTCAGAAGTGCAAAGCAAATGGCGAAGAGAGAATCTCAGGTGCCGTCGAGCAGTCAGCAGAGGGTGAAAGAGAGAAGCGAAAAGAGAACACAGGTATTCATCCGAGACCGAGACTAAAAGTGTCGTGAGTGAAAATCAAATAGGGGCTTTTTTTTAGCCCTAAACAGACCGGTTCCGGTTTTGGTTCTGGTTCACAGTGCCAATTCTGGTTCCGGTTCCCAAAAAAAGGGAACTAGGAATCGAAATCGGTCCTTTTAGAACCAGGAACCGAATCAGAACCTTTGGTTCGGTTCCCTGGTTCCCTGGTTCCCTGTTCTACCCAGGAACCGCGCTCACCCCTACCCTAGGGCCCAAGGCTCGACCCCCCCTTCTCCTGCTTGTCTTCTTCCTTGCATTATCTTCTTCACCGAGCAGCACGTGCTAAAGACCGGACGTGCGTGACACTGGAAGGGAGGAGAGGACGGCGTCGTATGACGTTGCGGGCAGAAGGGATGCGTCTTCAATGCGAGGCAGCCTAGCTAGAGCCACCTCGACATATGGGATGCCGGTGGAGGCCATTTGGCATGCGAGGATTGACAGTCGAAGCTCTGTCAACCGGCTGCCCCCTCGCCTATAAATAGCGAGGCACCACCTCCATCGAAAAGACAAACATGAAGGCCGCGAAGGATCGAGGGTTGCAGGCTTCGAACCTCCCACTAAGAGACTTCAAGGAGGCCCGAGAGCAAGCCAACCGAAGATCTGAGTCGAGGCCAGAGAGAGAGTGGGTAAGATCCGGTCGGTGGAGGCTCAATTCTGGCCAGAGTGGAAGGAGCAGAGGCTGTAAAAGCTCGGAGCCAAAGAGAGAAGGATCCAGAGGACCACATCTAGGAAGCCGAAGACTCGCCGTCGCTGCCCCGGTCGCGACCACTGTTTCGACTGCTAGCCGCCGTCGCACATTGAACCTAGATGCCACCATTCGGCCCTGCACGCCAGTCGTCCGCAGCCCGCCTCTAACACTGCTGCCATTCACCGCCCCGACGCCATCGTTGTAAGCCAGCTGCCTCAAATTGTGCCACCACCATCCTCATCAACATCAAGTTAGTTGCCGTCATCATTCACCCCAATGCCACCACCGCCTGATCCCGTCCGCCTCAGCGCTGTCGCCGAATGTTGCCCAATTCCATCCACCTCAACATCGTCCCTTGATGTTGCCCCCTTTTTCGACGCCTCTATTGTTGCCCCCACCGCGTCATCTCCGTCGCAAAGCCCTAGCCATCATCCGCCTGCATTGCCACCGTCGAGTCGCCGCCAGAGGACGTCCCAGCCAACCCCTTCCTCGGTGCCGCTTTGGGGTTTCAAGAAAAAGCTGAGACAGGTGTGCAGCCCAGTCACACTAAGGTTTTCTCGTGCGGTCATATTCGAGTCGAACTTGAGTTGACGTTCAAGTAGGGTTTGTGCCTAGGTTGGGTTTGTTCGGGTGGATCGGGTAGCCTTTGGGCTAGAATTCTTTTAGAGAAGCGGGCTGTGTCGGTTTGGGCTTTTGTGTTTAAAAATCCCAAGCTGAGCTTGCAACACGGGCCCGTCCGTGTCTTGGGCAGATGACCCTGGGTCGGACCTAACCCAGGATTTGATCCGATTCGTTTTTACATTATAATAATATAAAATAATATTTTTGAAAAAGTAAAAATATAAAAATTTATTTTCCAAAAAATAAAATAAATACAAAAATATCCCATATTTTCCTAAAAAAGCCAAAAAAATGATTTATATTTCGAAAAAATCCAAAAAAAATCAATTATTTATCAAAACATGAGAAAAATGTCCAAAAAATGCTTTTCCTCCACAAATGCATGGAAAACCCCTAAAAATCCAAAAAGCCTTAGGGTTTAAACAAAATTAGGTACCGAAAGGGCATTAGTGATTAACTAGCATAATCAAGTCCCCGATCCTAAATTCTCTAGTTGCATAGGAGCGAGTATTCCTCCCGATACTTCGCTTGGGTTTCTAATCAACCTATCCCAAACCGATTAATGGCAACTCATTTTTTTTTTTTTTTTTTTTTTATTAATTCACAAGTTAAAAAGTTAAACCATTAAGTCGTGAATTGGTGGACTTAGGAGAGTTCAGCTTGAGTCTAATAGACATAGTCGAACCATTAACCTCCACAAGGCGCCCGACTCGATCGGATGCCGAAAAAAAAAAAAGTGGTCGCGACAGCTTGGTGACTCCGCTGGGGACACTTGAGAACTTAGGCCGTTTTATCTTATTTAAATACTTTACTGACTTGTTTTTGTTTTTTTATGCAGGTTAGTAGCTTAGAGGTTCATTTTTTCAAATTGATTTGTGATTATAAATTGTTGTGCATGCCTTATTGTTTTAGCACTACACATGGTACACACAACCCGGCGGCCAGATCTAGGCCTCCATAGGATATTTAGCATGGTGCTAAGAAAGATATGGCCTCGAACGTGAGACTGTGATGTAGAGGTTACCTTTTTTTCACCGAATTTCTTTAGGTAGAGCCGAGGTTAAGAGGGTATGTTGCCAATGCGAGATTGCAACAGGTAGAGTCCCCCTTAATATCGCTAAATCTTAATAGTTAGAAATCGAGCCGCACATATCATGCGCATGTCTATGTGAATGTCATCAATTTTCTCGCGTGCAGTAAGTTTTTTTTGTGTACTTTGCGATTTATTTACCTTCTTGTATATATTGAGTGGTCCATGATTAGTCTAGGATTTGATACCATGGTCATTTAAATTTGGAAGTAATTGCCATAAAGTTAAAAAAACAAACCTTTGCAAAAGAAATTACTTTTAGTTGATGTTTTTTATTCTCAAGCATGTTAAAAAGTTCTTATCATCAAGAATTTTCATTTGCCTCAAAAAAGGATAGAAGTCTTTCTAAAAAAATTGTCGCAATTCATGCTTTCTTCGCACATATCATGCACATGTCTATGTGAATGTCATCAATTTTCTCGCGTGCAGTAAGTTTTTTTCATATACTTTGCGATTCACTTACCTTCTTGTATATATTGAGTGGTCCATGATTAGTCTAGGATTTGATACCATGGTCATTTAAATTTGGAAGCAATTGCCATAAAGTTAAAAAACAAACCTTTGCAAAAGAAATTACTTTTAGTTGATGTTTTTTATTCTCAAGCATGTTAAAAAGTTCTTATCTACAAGAATTTTCATTTGCCTCAAAAAAGGATAGAAGTATTTCTCAAAAATTGTCGCAATTCATGCTTTCTTCGCCTTTCAAATTGAATATCTTCTTAGCCCATGCTAACATGTCACATGCCCTTTTTCCATCCATGCTTAGGAAATCCTCCATATTTTCATGAATAAACAAAAGAGTAGGATTAGGTCGTTATCATGGATTGACTCCCTATCTATGCCTTGTCTTCACACATGCTTGTTTATTCATGACTAGGTAATCATGGAGCATCAACGTTCGCCAATCCAGACTTGCTCAAAAGCAAGAACAAGAATGGTCGAAGAGAATATACCAAGCCATGTTGCAATTGTGGAAAGTGAAATGAAGCAAGTCATCAATGTGCTTCAACAACTCTCGAAGCAGATAGACTCCATCTAGAGCAAACTTGCTCCCGCCCCAGCCTCAATCGAGGTATTGTTACCACAACTCGCCATGAGGGTTGATCAAGGTGGAGATACCGACGATAACATGCCCGAATTGGAGGATAATTTGCATCAAACCGTGATTGAGAAAGCTAAGCCAGACAGTTTGTCTAAAACTGAGCATGACAAACGCCTCGAAAAGCTTAAAGAGAGGCTGAAACAACTGCAAGGCCTCCAAGACCCTACTTTGATGGACCTCTCCATTTATTCCAAGGTCAAAATGCCGGAAAAATTCAAAATGATTGAGTTTGAGAAGTACGATGGCATAACTTGCCCGAGGGCTCATTTGCAAATGTACTTGGTTCGAATGACCCAATACGTTGATAATGCACCATTAATGATCCAGCTGTTCCACTCAAGTCTAGTAGGCCCGGCCCTGAGGTTGTACATCACGAAGAACATGAACCTCCTCGAAACATGGTGTGAAATGAGTGAGACATTCCTCAAGCAATATAAGTTTATAATGGACATTACCCCTTCTCGTGAGGATCTTGAGCGTACCGAAAAAAAAAATGAATCGTTCAAAGAATATACTATTAGATGGAGGAATCTATCTGTCCAAATCAGTCCCGAACCAACCGATTTCGAATGAGAAGGATGTTTATCAAAACCCTCCCCTACGAGTACCACAATCGAATGGTATCCACGATCACCAAATCATTTAATCAACTCATTCTAGTAGGGGAGAAAATTGAGATAGGGTTGAGGGATGGTTGGTTCACTGAACCTACACCCACGGACAGGTTCAACATGAAGAAAAATAAAAAAAACCCCTAGTAGATGTCAATGCAACCTACAATCATCCTCCAACAATTCAGACAAGTGTAGGTGGCAGACCACTAGCCGTCAACCATCCTAATGTTACAGCAACAAGAGACAATTTACTCCTCTTCCTAGATATCCATCACAGGTACTGGTAGTCCTCTAGAAGAAGAACCTCCTTTCGATTGAGCCAAAATGACCAAACATTGAAAGCTTTTCCAATTATGCCCGTCAAAAATATGCGACTATCACATAAGAGAAGTGGGGCACTCAACTGATAAGTGCTTTGTCCTCAAGAATCAAATCCAGAACCTGCTAGACACTAAAACTTTCTCATTCCAGAGCAATCCACTCCCTGATTACACCGACAAAGTAAACGTGGTATTCAATTCTGAAGTTAGTCAGATCAGAAACATCGAAGCACATACCGTTGACATTTATCAAGGGCTTGTAGAGGCCGGGTATTATTCAGGCAATGAAGTACCACCCTTAGCAACAAAGAAAGAAGGGCCAGATGACATGACCACCATGTTTGGAGACCTTTTCATGAGCGCCATCAACGAAGGACCGTCAGGGGAAATGGGTGCAAGCCCGCTCAAGTAGAACCCTTTTTAATTTCCTTGCATATTCCCCTATGTGGGAACCTGTACATTTTTCTTAAAGTTTGTCTTGTTTTGTTTTTAACATCAGTTCCACTTGAGGAACTAGCTTTTGAAATCACTCTTCCAAAATGTAAATCCACCTATTAAATAAAGTTGAAAATATTTTGAGGCCATGAGGAGACATACCAAACCAACCCGGTGATGCTATCAACCATGAAAAAATTATCATCCAAGGAGAATATTAAGAGCTGGGTTCCCTCATGTTTCCTCCCCCAAATACATGCTTTTGAAAACAAAAATATTTCATTACCAAAAGTTTTTGTCAAAACAAGATGTTAAATTTATCTTTCTGACTCACTCACTTCGTGTCTTAGAATATCATCTCCTTTGACTTAGTGTGACAGGAGGCATTTAAAGCTGGCACATCGTGTGAACTCACCAAATTCAAAGACACCCTTCTAAGAAAGCGGGGGCAAATAGAAATGATCATCCCGCTTCAAAAATGGAGATGAAGGATGGGGCGAATTAGGCATAGGCCTAATATCAAACTTGAAGTATGCATAATATGATAGCTAAAGGCAAGACGTCACGAGTTCATGGGACTTCCAGCTTTGACGAGCCAAGAATCACTCATCAGATCAATGATCAGATTCCCAACCCCGGCTGATCCTTCCTATGTCTCCCTATTCATTAGGGACAACCCATCAACACCCATTTGTCAATAGCCCTTTGTGAATAACCCTTTTGATGTTCAAAATTTAACATATTTGGAAACACCATTATGTTAACCCCTAAATTTGCCAATAAGGTCTTTTTTGAGCAAAAACCATTCGCTTTGAGAGTACAAGCTCCATCATATTTAAAATGCTGCATGCCATTTCCAAATGAATTGTGCATGATGATTTTGTTTGTCTAAATCACTAATTTCACTAGGGATTATCAAAATAGACAGCTAAGTGAAGAATACAAGATTGATTAAGCATGCTGGATGAGGCGCGTTAGAATGATGAAAGACAAGTCATGTCCTGCACACAGTCCCCCATCTATACACTTGTGAGATGAGTGCAGAAGATTCCATGATCACAGGATAAAGAATTCTCTCACGAATGGTACGATAACCAAAACAGTGAGAGACATTTCATTGCTCACCCCTTTTGAGCCCTATAAACTAGTGAAGTCGCTATCCTATCCCCCATCAAGAACCACCCCCACACTAGGGCAGATCGAAGGTAAAGCAGCATCACAAGGTGAAAATAGGAATATAAATTTTCTTACTCGCACTTGCATCAATCTTTGGGTGTCTTTATTGCATATGAACACTCGCGTTAATTTAAGTGCCCTAGAATGACAAATAGCAATTCTTTCTCTACACACTTGTATTCATTGCACAATCCAATTGAGTCTGTAATTTCACCCTTACATGGAGGCAAAATAGAAGTTACTGCCATTCAAGCAACATAACCAGGAGCGCGGCAAAAGATGAGGACTCAACAGTCTAACAGCCACATTTGTTTGAACTTGCCTAGGCCAGTTCCTCAAGCAACAAGAATGAAAAAATTAAGGGGCATGAAAAAGCAGTGTACCTGGTAAAAGCAAGGTCAATGCCCATAAATGAAAAATTGGAATAAAAACTAAGGGCTTGAAAAAAGCAGTGTGCCTAGTAAAAGCAAGGTCAATGCCCCCAGACAAAAACATAGCTAAGAAAAAGTTGCTATTGTAGTTCATGGAGCCTCAATCTGACAATGAAAAGAAAGACCAACGACAATGCCAAGGCAATCGCCAACTTTCACCCTTTTACACAAGAGTCAAGCCTATATTGTGTCCCATTGTAAACGTCTCTTAGACTAGGGCACTTCAATTAACATAGGACTTCATTTCATATGTTTATAAGCATCGCTCGAAAAAGTACGAACAAGATTATTCTATCTCTTTTCGCAAGATTCTTGACTTGCAAACTCAGATATGATCGTGCGGCATCTTTTTCATAGAGCTATGACCCTGATGGTCCCCTTTAATGAGCTGTTGACCAAGCCTACATTACAATCCCAGCAAAGACCTCTCACATTGGTAAATTCGTACTGCTCGCGAGAATATTTTGACCCCTGTTGACATGATGACAGTGAGATAGTGTGGTCCTTATAAATCCTACATCAATGGTTAGGATAGAAAAACCTTTTTCCACGAGACTGAGTGGAAAGTCCTTTCAGACTGAAAATCCCTCATTTGGTATACTCAAGACTTCTACATTCAAAATGAAGGTTGTCTTTCAAAATTTTCCCCAATGGAACTCAGATGATGCAAAACTGATAAAATTATCATGCATGAATCCCATTTGAACTCATGAATTTATAGCATATACAATCATGTGTGCATATTGTGCAAACAGCAGATATACTTCCTAAAATCAGAGATATTGTCAGGTAAGCATATCCTTATCCCCATTCGTCTTTAAGTACTTACCGCTGTCTTGGTACTATGTATTGACTCTCGACTTGTTCGAGTTGTCCTCGGAGCATTGATACTTGCGACTGTCCAGGTATCCCTTTACCTCCCACTGTCTAGGTACCCTCCTATCGATACTCGACCTGTTCGAGTCATCTTTGGAATTTAGATGTTTGGGACTGACCAAGTATCCCATCATTGATGAGTGCCTATCATCATTTTGGTACTCTCCCTTATTAACACAACCTGTTCAAGTTGTCCTAACAAAAAAAAAAAAAAATTGATACTGGTAACTGCTCAAGTATCTCATTGTTTTCAAGCACCTGACGCCCTCCAAGTACTCCCTTCCCATGACACTCAATCTGTCTGAGTTATCCTGAAATTACATCATTGAATACTCAAGTATTCCACTGCACTGTGCACCTGCAGTTACCCAAGTATGCTCTCTTATCATCATGACACTTGGACCTACTTGAATGGTCCCATATCGTATCATTAAATGCTTGTGTTTATCCAAGTATTCCACTGCTTTGTATGCTTGCAATTACCCAGGTGTTCCAGCTCTTTCAAGTGCCTACTGCCATCCAAGAAGTGGGAGAACTTCATGAGTATACAAGGTACGTCCTCGATATTCCCAATTACCAAGAGGTAGGAGACCTTCACGAATATGCGAGGTGCATCCTTGATATTCCAACTATCAGGAGGTAGGAGACCTTCACGAATATGCGAGGCGTGTCCTCCATATTCCATTTACTATGAGGTAAGAGACCTTCACGAATATCTTAGGTACGTCCTCGATATTCCAGCTACCAAGAGTTCATACTTGTAGTCCTCCAAGTACCTATTCGATACCAGCGAAATCCAAGTATCCTTCAAGAGTTTATACTTGTGATCATCCAAGTACTCTTTTGATACATGCAAGCAATTGGGTATTCTTTAGAAATTCATACTTTTGATCATCCAAGTACCCCTTCGATGCCTGCGAACATCCGGGCATCCTTCAAGGTACTCCTTCAACGCTTGCGAATGTCCAGGCACCCTTTAGAATTCGCACTTGTGATAGTCTAAGTACCCCTTCAACACCTGCAAAGGCCCAAATATCCTCTAGGTTAGTATTTGTGGATATCTAGGTACTCTTTCAATGCCTATGAATGTCCAGGTATCTTCCACAAACAAACACCCTAGGAAAGGTCGGCGTATCTCCCGAGAAAGGTCGGGTACCAACCGGTGTTCTTGATAGAGGTCAGGCGCCTGACAAACCAATGCTTTGAGAAAGGTTGGCACATCTCCTAAGAAAATTTGGGTACCATTCGGTGTCCTTGATGAAGATCAAGCGCCAACAAATAGATGCCCTAAGAAAGGTCGGTGCATCCCCACGAGAAAGGTCGGGTAAACAACTTATTACTCTAACAAGCAACCGAAAAAAGATTCGAGTCCTCAAAAAGCAATTCCTCATCAAGGCGATTGAAGAAAGGTTCGAGTCCTAGACAAATTACTTATTGCTTTAACAGGCGACCGAAGAAAGGTTCGGGTCATGAAAAAGTAATTACCCCTCAAGGTGACCAAAGAAAGGTTCAGGTCCTAGACAAACCACTTATTGCTTAATAGGTGACTGAAGAAAGGTTTGGGTCCTAGAAAAGCAATTTCCCACCAAGGCAACCGAAGAAAGGTTTGGATCCTAGACAAACCACTTATTGCTCTAACAAGCGACCAAAGAATGGTTTGAGTCTTGGAGAAGCAACCTCCTCATGTCACCAGGTAAGATGATGCCTTGATACTTGCCAAACTCGGGGTTCACACCCTATCTCACTCATTCCTAGTAAGTAACTATAGGTATCTTCTTATCTGTCTTAGTATGTGTAACATTATATTACTCTTTTTCTACATATGAAAATAGTTCCCAATATAATCTATTGCCTATGTAAAGGCAAAATTTAGGTATCAATTTATTTTTGAATGCAATCTCTGCGAACTCATCTTCAAAGAGGGGCAACTGTTGACACCTAAATTTTGATTAGGTTCTTTAATAAATTAGGCTTTAAATTTCTTTTATTTATTTATTTTTTCCTCTTTTTCGGATAATAAATAATAAAAACAAAACAAAAATTTAAACAAGTAGAAGAAACAAAAAAATAGAGGAAGAAGCAGCCCAACGGGGCTGGGCCTTTGCGCCCGACACCCCTCTCTATTGCTCTTCCTCGCGTAGGCCCCCAGGGCCCAAGGCCCAGCCCCCTTTCTCCTGCTTGTCTTCTTCCCTGAGCAGTACACGCCAGAGACCAGATGTGCACGACAATGGAAGGGAGGAGAGGACGACGACGTATGATGCTGCAGGCAGAAGGGACGTGTCTTCAATGCGAGGCGGCCTAATTAGAGCCACCTCGATAGATGAAATGTGGTTCGGCCGGTGGAGGCCATTCGGTGTGCGAGGACTAGCGGTCAAAGATTCGTCAACCGGCCGCCCCCTCGCCTATAAATAGCAGGGCACCACCTCCATCAAAAGATAGACACAAAGGCCGTGAAGGATCGAGGGTTGCAAGCTTCGAACCTCCCACCGAGAGACTTCAGGGGAGGCCTGAGAGACGACCAATCGGAGATCTAAGTCGAGGCTAGAGAAAGAGTGGGTCAAATCTAGCCGGTGGAGGCTCAAATTTGGCCTGAGTTGAACAAGCTGAGGCCATAGAAAGTCGGAGCCAAAGAGAGGAGGTTCCGGAGGACCAGATTTGGGAAGTCGAAGACTCACTGTTGTTGCCCTCATCACGACCACCATTCCGACCGCTGGCTGCCGCCCGCACGCTGAACCCAGACGCCACCATTCAGCCCCACACACCAGTCGCCTAGCAGCCGCCTCTGACACTGCTACCGTTCATCGCCCCGACGCCATCGCTGTAAGTCAGCCGCCTCGAATCATGCTGCTTCAATGTTAGGTCACCGTTGTTGTCGTTCACCCCAACGCCACCGCCGCCTGATCCTGCCCACCTCAGCCTCGTCCCCCGAAGCTACCCCTTCTTCGACGCCTCTATCATTCCCCCTACCGCATTGTCTCTGTCGCGAAGCCCTAGCCACCATCCGCCCGCGTCACCACTGTCGACTCGCCACCGAAGGATGTCCCAACTAGGCCCTTCCTCGGCGCCACGAATCTTCAAACTCTGGGGTTTCGAAAAAAGGCCGACTTGGGCGCGCGACCTAGTCACCCTAGGGTTTTCTCACGCGACCGGATCCAGGTTGGACCCGGGTCAATGTCCGAGTAGGGTTTTCGCCTGAGTTGGGTTTGTTCACGTGGGCTAGGTAGCCTTTGGGCTAGAATTCTTTTAGCGAAGAGAGTCGTGTCGGTTTGGGCCTTTGTGTTTAAAAATCATGGGCTGGGCCCGCAACACGGCCCGTCCACGTCTTGGGCGACGAACCTCGGGCCGGACCCAACCCGAGATCCGACCCGGTTCGTTTGTTTGTTTGTTTGTTTGTTTGTTTTTTTTTTGTTTTTTTTTTAATAATAATATAAAATAATTTTTTTAAAAAGAAAAACTAATAATAAATAATTTATTTTCCAAAAAAGAGAAAAACAAAAATATCCCATATTTTCCTAAAAAACCAAAAAAGATAGAAAAAACCAAAAAAATTATTTATATATCCAAAAAATCCAAAAAAAATCAATTTTATGTCAAAAAAATGAGAAAAATGTCCAAAAACTGCTTTTCCCGCACAAATGCATGGAAATCCCCTAAAAAAAATCAAAAAAAGCCTTAGGGTTTAAACAAGATTAGGTACCAAAAGGGCATTAGTGATTAACTAGTGTAATGAAGTTCCCGATCCTAAATTCTCTGGTTGCGTAGGAGCGAGTATTCCTCCCGATACTTCACTTGGGTTTCTAATCGACCTACTCCAAACCGATTAGTGGTGACTCATTTTTTAATTAATTCATAAGTTAAAAACTTAAACAATTAAGTCATGAATTTGTGGACTTGGGAGAGTCCGGGTTAAAATAGACATAGCTGAACCATTAACCTCTGCAAGGCGCCCACCTCCGATTGGGTGCCAAAAAAAAAAGAGAGGTCGCGACAGCTATAAGCTAAAGGTTTATTTGGTAGCTCAGCATAATTGCATTGTTCCAAATGAACGAATGCCGTAAACCCTAGCCTTCTTCCGCCTAATGGACTCCCAAGCCGAAGCTACAATGAATGGGCCCGAGGAGTTCTCCTTCTAACAAAGACGACTAGAGTTTTGGCCAAGGATCGGAAGGGGGTGCTCCTTAAATCTAACACCACCTTGAACACCTGTCCAGCATCGATGAAGAGATCAGCCACTGTCGCTTGCCTGGGAAGCCCCGAGCTATAAATGAGAGAGTTCAAAAAAATTAAGTTCAACGGACCCCTAGGGTGCCAATTATCAAACCATAAAGACACTGAAGGGCCATCCCCTATCCTCCAATAGAAAGAGTTACGAAATTCAGTCCTGAGAAGTAGGATATTCTTCCAAGCCCATGAGCAATAGGATAGCTACCTAGAAGTTCATCCTATTTAGAAAGGTTGAGTGGATCCACTTACACCATAATGACTCATTGTCCAAGAATAAAAGCCATATGTGTTTGAGCATGGCAGCCTTGTTACACTTGCGAAGCTTTCGAATCCAAGGCCTCCCTCCTCTTTTGGGTGGCAGACATCATCCCAGGATACCTTCGCACCCCCCCTCTACCCAAGTTCGGGCCTTTCTAGAGAAACTGTCTGGGGATTTGTTCAATCTGGTCTAATATAGCTATAGGTAAAATGAAAGCACTAGCCCAATAGGCTTGTATTGCATGCAAGACTGACCTAATTAGCTGAAGATGACCAGCAAAGGACAGGAAACGATGCGTCCAAGATTGTACCATTGCTGTAATGCAATTGACTAACGCATATCAATCCACCTTGTGGAGCTGGGATGTGATGATGGGTACCCCTAGATATCGAACCGGTAATTTCCCTTCATGGAAACCAAGGGCAAGGAAAATTTGATTCCTTAATGAAGGCGATCCTTTAGCCAGGAAAATCTTACTCGTATTTGAGTTCGGGTTCAAATCACTCCACGTCGAGAAGGTTTGTAGGGCTTCCTTGAGGAGCTCCACCAATGGCATGTCTGCTTCACAAAAAAGGAAGACGTCATCTGTAAAGAATAAGTGTGAAAGGCTTGTTGCTCTGCATCTCCAAAAAAATTTAAAGTCCGGCTTTGAGGAGCAGATAAAGAGGATTTTGGATAGCACCTCCATGACCAAAGTAAACAAATAGGGAGATATGGGGTCCCCTTGCTGTAGTCCTCGACCGCTAGCAAAGAAACCATGTAATTCTCCATTCAGAGCAATGGAAAATTTAGGAATACAAACACAAGTCATAATGAGTTGTGTCAAATGCTCAGGAAACCCAAAAGCCAGGAGCACAAGCTCAAGGAAATCCCAATCCACAGTGTCATGGGCTTTCCTAAAGTCCACCTTCACTACGCACTTAGGTGAGTAAGGGTCGAGATGGAAACCAGAAAAGAGTTCTTGAGCCAACAAGATATTATCCCTAATCTGCTAGCCTTTTACAAAAGCACTTTGAAAAGGCCCAACTCCATCCTGAAGAACTGCAGCAACCCGATTGGCCAAGACTTTAGTGATATACATATAAATAGTATTACAGCAAGCAATTGGCTTGTAGTCATCCACGATCGTCACATTAAGGACTTTGGGTATTATCACCAAAATGGTGTTATTAATCTCCTTTAGGATCCTACCCGTGCTGAAGAAGTCCTTCACCGCTGTTGTGACCAATTGTCCAATCGTCTCCTAGTTATGCTTAAAGAACTCAGCCATAAATCCATCTGGCCTAGGAGACTTACCCCTAGGTAAAGAGAAGATTGTGTCTCGGATCTCTAGGTTAGACATGGGTCGAGCAAAAGATCTAACTTGGTCGTCACTCAGAAGATGCCGGATAACCTCTTGTAACTCCCCAACTGAAGGCCTTCATTGCACGTCTTGCGGTTTCAAGAGATCTTGGAAATAGTTGACAAAGCGCTGTTAGACCAAGTTTGGGTCTGTGACTTGATTACCGCAAGCATCCATGACAGAGAGGACACGATTTCTCACCTGTCTTTTATTGACATAATATGGAAGAACTTAGTATTTCAGTCTCCCTCTTTAAGCCACCTGATCCTAGACTTCTGCCTAAAGAAAGATTCTTCCTTAGAGCGAAGTTTCGAGAGGTCTAACGTTGATTCTTTTCCAAATCTACAAGATCAATACTAGTCGGGTCTTGTTGGAGGCTAGCCTACGTAATCCTTAGAGCCTCCATTGCTTCCAAAGTCCTGGTGGAAATGTTGGATAAGGATTCTCTATTGAGATGCTTGAGGTGGGCTTTAAGGGACTCAAGCTTGCGCACAAGTCTATACATGGGCACACCATCACTTGGCTCCTGCCAGACTTGTTTAACGATTGTATCGAACCCCGAATGATCCATCCAATAATCGAAAAACTTGAAGGGCTTCCTCCAAAGTACCGAGTTCAAAACTTTGACTACCATAGGGGTATGATCAGAGATACCCAGTGCAAGGAAGGAAGCCTTCGAGTAAGAGAAGTCCTGGCTCCACTTAGAGTTCACGGGAACCCTATCAATCTTCCTAGATTTCTGAACAGTGCTAGACGAAGTAGTCTAGGTAAGCTGGAAACCAACATACCTCAAGGGTTTTTTTTTTTTTTTTTTTTCCCCAAATTTCATATCCAATAAGATATCCTTTGGAAATGAATTTCCATGTCAGTCGAAACGACATCGTATTACATATGAAATTTGGGTAAAAATTAGATTAATCATGGTTGACTTTCTTTAATTGCTCTTATTCCTAAATAAGTCTTCCTTCCATCTTGCTATAGGATCTTCGATTTTGTGTTCAATCTTCAATCTTTAGGACTTGAGAGTTTTCCATTTCTCACACTCGAGGCACTTGGCTCGAGATGCTCGAACATTTCACGCTAGGGAGTTTTTCATCTCTTGAGTGTCATGAGAAATTTTGGATGGATAGATAACGGGCATATTTGGGATCGAAGTAAAAATTAGTGATTTTTTATTTACAAGACAAAAGAAATCTGTGGTAAATTTGGGACTAAATATAAAACTAGGCTTTTAAGGATAGAATTAGAATTGAACATAAAGTTGGAGGTTTGTTAAGGTATCAGGCAAATAATTCACCATGTGAGGCTAAATATTTCAAATACAAGTTCAAAATCATTTGATTTAGCTTTCTCAATGAGTTTTAGGCCTCCAAAGCCAATTAGGGCAAATCTTTTTGCAACCTATTTGGCCAAATGTTGGTCTTGGCAAAGTTGAGAAGCCCAAGGTCTTTTGTTGCCTTGAGCTTTTATCATTTTTGAAAGGCTACTTCCATCAACTGATATAATTTGGCTAGTAGACTTTTTTACCCTCAAAAACTTATTAAAAGTTATAAAAGAGGGCTTAGAATTCATCTTATCTCAAATAAAGTTCTAAAATTACCAATTTCAGTTTGAAAAAGGTCCCGTACTTGTTGTGATCTTATCTCGAGTGCACCACCTATGGTTCGACTAATGGATTAGGAAGCTTAGACCCATGCCAGGTTCAAGTTATTAACATAAAGAGTCGTCACTAATTTTTTTTCTTTTTCTTTTTGTGAGTCAATTACAAACTCAAATAAGGTACTTGAAGAATTATTTTACATTTAGAAACTAGAAATTATGGATTCAAGGGCTTGATTATGATATATTAATCTAACACCATTTTGGTACATTTTCTCTTTTATTTAAAAAAAAAAGTTTTGTAAGTAGTTTATATTGATTTTAACCTGTCCACTAACATATGCGGTTATTATGTGGATGTGCAAACATTAATTTAACACTCAATAATCCAAAGCGGTACATGAATTGCGAGGAAAATCGGGGAATTTACTTACCTCAAAATAATTTAAGCTTCTGCAAGATTGATTAGAAAAACACAAATTCGACCAAAATATAGTTTTCAATTATTCTAACGTGAGATGCAAATTCTTAATTAAATAAATCTAACATGCAACCTATATGACAGGTTGTTTTTATTAATTGGTTTAGGTATATTTGTCATGTGTTTATCAGTTTGAGATTTTTCGTGGTATTAACTCATAAACGGAAATTTTTTCCAAAAGGTCATAAACCTATTACACTTTTGCTAAGTCAATCATGAACCTTTTAATTTTGCTAATTGAATTTTAAACACTTTTATAATTTGTCAATTGAATCCATCCGGCCAATTTTGGTGGGAAATTACTTACGTGAATGTCGGCCATCCTAAGTGATATGGCTAGCACTAATATGGATAATTTTTAATAATATTTTAATATTTTAAATAATTTTTTGTAATAATTTCCTTTCCTTTTTTTTTTTTTTGTTCAAAGGCTTGATGACCCTTGGTTGAGGGCCTCGAAGCCCTCTCCCGCCATAGGCGAAGGATCACTACTCTCGCTGAGGCTAGCGAGTGTGTCGCAAGCCCTATATTTTAATCCCTTGCCAACCAAATCTAGTGAGGGCCGCAACCGTCACCAGCGGTCAAGTTGGGCTTCTCTTGTGGGCTTGGCTTCTTGGATCACCCTAAAGGTCAAGAGCTAGAGATTGGTGAGGGAAAATTATCAAAAAAGTCATAAACCTATTGCACTTTTGTCATTTCAATCATAAACCTTTCAATTTTGTCGATTGGGTCCTAAATCTTTTCACTTTTTGTCAATTAAGTCCATCCGGCCAATTTTGATTAGAAATTGTTGACGTGGATAGTTGGTGCTGACATCGCAAATTTTGATAATATTTTGACAATATTTTGGATTTTTTATGATTTTCTTTTTTACTTTTCTTTGCTCTTTTTTTTTTTTTAATGTTTTTCAGTTAGGGTTGGTGAGGGTTGCCGATCAACCCTTGTTGGCCAAGGCCACGGTTGAGGGCCGGTGACCCTCACAGCCATAGTCGAGGGCCCACCGATCCTCATCAACCTCGGCCTAGGGCAACAACCTTGCTCGGGGCCCTCACTTGGGGTTGGCAAGGGCCACCAAGCCCTCACATGGCCAGATCTGGTGAGGGCATCGCGTGCCTTCACCTAAGGCCGGTAAGGGCCAGCTGCCTCACTAGCCTTCTTTAAAACCCTAAAAAAAAAAAAAAAAAAAACTAAGAAGGGTAAAAAGAGGGGGAAAAGCATAAAAAATTCAAAAATATATTAAAATATCGTTAAATATTATTTAAAAAGTATCACGTCAAGCAATCTCCGACCAAAATTGGTCAAATGGACTTAATTGACAAAAGATGAAAGGGTTTAGGACTCAATTGGCAAAATTGAAAGGTTTCGGATTATATTGGCAAAAGTGCAATAGATTTAAAACTTCTTGGACAATTTTCCTAGATTGGTGAGCTCGAAGCTAATCCAACAAGCTATTGTTTTCCCTACAGCACCTAGGATGTTGTTATCCAAGTGTTGCAAGAAAAGCTTGAGCACGGTGAGCGAGGGTCAAGCTTGTCTCAAGGCCATCATTGAGTTTTCCTTCACTTCATCAACAACCAGCCCACTTAAGGTTTGGAGTTTAGTCGCCCGGTGGGTAGCTAAACCTATTAAAATGGTTGTCAAATCCATATATAACTCATTTGAAACATAAATGAGTTATATATGGATTACTTGCATCTTGAAAAAACTACTTAAATGGGTTTAAAAATTAAAAAGCTAAAACAAATAAGTTTTAAATGGGTTAGACATAGAACCATTTTGAATCTAAGGCTAACACTTTCTCTTTCCCCATTTAGTCTTAAAAAAAAAGATTTCTATTATAAAAATTGAAATTATAGTTATTGTTTATATTTCCTTTTTCTTTTCTTTTCTTTTCTTCATCCATCTTCCTCAGCCAATAGCCAGCATGGTGATGGCTAGTGATTGGCCAAGTGAGGCTCGAGGTTTTGGGCATCAAGTGAGCTTGAGGTCACTAGCAATTGGCCAAACTCAAGCTCACCGACATCGCGGAAACTTGAACTTGCCGATCTAGTGAGGCAAAGGCCTCGTTGATGTTTTGCAAGACTCGAGCTAACCCGATTTGGCAAGGCTTAAGCCCATCGATGTCTAATGAGCCTCAAGCTCATTTGTGGTTAGTCATCGACCGTTGTCAAGGCCGGCGACCAACAGAAAAAAAAAAGCAAAAAGAAAAAAGAAATAATTAATTATTATTTAAAAAAAAATAAAAATAAAGATAATTAAAATTTTTATTTAAAAAAAATAATTATAAATTCGATTTTTATAAAAAAAATACTACAAACTATTAAAAGGATTCATGGAGGAAAATCTAATCATATTTTTCACACTAAATGTCAGAAAATATTTCCTAATTTATTTTAAATTTCAAGCAAAAAAAAAAAAAAAATGTTGTAATTTTACTAAAAAAAGGCTTTTTGGAAAATATTTTTCAACAAACAAACGAAGGCTTATTTAAAAAAAGAAATTATGAAAAAAAAAAGAAATTATGAAAATTGTCCACTAGATTTGTATTGCCTGAAAGTATATTAGTAATAATTTTTTATTAAAAAATCATAATAAATAAGCTTTCTTAGGTTTTCTTAAATGGGTTGGGTAGGTGTTGGGAATAGGTTAGATCAAGTATGGGTCAATAATTTTGCACTACAATAAATAGGTCATAAATGGGTTAAATGGGTTGATTTGGGTCGACAGTTATAACTCGACCCAAACCCAACCCAACCCACCCATTTGACAAGTATATGACTGGCAGATACCAAAAAGAGGTTTGAATAAAAAAAAGAAATAAATAAAATAAAAATAAAAAATGAGCAAATTAATAAAAAATATTAAAAAGTTTGAAAAAATATTAATTTTTTTGTAAATGTGTCCATGTCACATGAAGGATAGCCAGCGTTGATTGGACTATCATATCAGCGATTTTTGGCCAAAATTAACCGAATGGACTTAATTGGCAAAATTTTTTTAAAAAAATTATGACTTTATTGACAAAATTTAAATATCTAAAATGATATTTCTAAAAGTGCAAATAGGTTTTGGACTTTTTGCACAAATTTTCCCCATAAACATATACTTAAATTTATCTTTGTCAAATTTTTTCTATAAGAAATAAAATTTCAAATTTGTGTCTCCTTTCATATAATCTTTTTTTTGTCAGACCTTATGACATTCAAATGCCCTTTTTCATCCAATCAAGTTTTTCATTCTTGAATAGAAGGGTAGAAAGAAGTCTTTTAGCTATCAGCTTTTTATTATGGCCATGTTTACTTTCTAAAAAATGAATGATTTGAAAATTATTTTCTTAAAAATGATCGCTTGTGTTGTTTATAAAAATGAATAAACAAAAATAAATTTCATTATTCGTGAAAATATGTAGACATGAATTGTTGTCGATAATGAAAACTTTTCTTTATTGACTTTTTGAATATTTTCCAAATCATTTGTATTTTCTGCGAAATAAACAAAGCTTAAAAGAATCCTAACCCCATACATTGGGCATGGAATAATATAATAAAACATTTGGGTAAATTGAAAAGTTACTAGAGGCATGTTTGTTTTGTGAAAGACATTTTTCATGAATTAGTTTTTCAAACTTTCACATATTTGGCTTACTGAAAATGGATAATCAAAGAAAAACGTTTTATGGTAAAAAAAAATACTCACAAATGAGGAAAATGATTTTTCCATCCTAAAAGGAAGAAATCGTTGTAACTCCTTTTCACGTGCATGTTCGCATAGAGTTTCAATCTATGTATTCTCGAGCCTGGTCTCCACCACTCTTTGGTACCTCCTATTTAAATACTTACTCTGGTATCACTCTTTGATTACTTCTTTTTTCTTTTTCTTTTTTGGGAATGGAGAACCATTTTGACGTGAAGTTTTATGAGCACTGAGAAACTACATTTGTTAATTATTTGCATTTTTTTTTTGGGATCATTTTTTAGCTTGCTTTATTTTGATAGTGAAAATATAAAATTTGTATTTCATGTTGTATTATTAATATCTTAGACAAGCAATTTGATATCATCTTAGCATCTTCTATTTGGAATAAAATACAATAATGATGGAGAGGATGACTTTTTAATATAAGATCTAAATATCAAAAAGATTTTTCTGTCTCACTTTCAAGTACACCACCAAACAACTAAAAACCAGCCGTTTTACTTGAAAATGAATTTCACAAGGAACATTTTCCTCCATCAAGAAGTTTTTTGCAAGATAAACATCCCAAGAATTGCAAATCTAGAGAAATGGGGGTAAGTACAATATCGGTGCCAAAAGTTGTGTATAACGCTCACTTTGATGCCAGAAATTTCCGTTGGACTACTTAAGTGCCGAATCAGAGAAAAAACAATCACTTTTGTGCCATCGGCAAGAGATTCCAACTAGATTAATTACGTGGCTTATATATATATATATATATATAAGGTTGCAGTGGCTTTAAAACGATGTCGTTTTCCATCCTCATCAAGAAATGACATCGTTTTGCCGTCATTTATGGACATTCTCACATAAACGACGCCGTATAGCTCATATGAGGATTGAAATTAGGGTTTCTTTGTCATTTGCCACTCAGCCACCATTGTTCGCCGGCCATCGCTCGGCCACCATCGAAGTTGCTCAACTAGGTGAGCGAGGGGAGACTGAGATTATTGCTTAAGCAAGAAGTGGCAGGAAGAATAGGAGGCAAGGGCAGAGAAGGAGGAGGAAGAAGAGGGGTCAAAGGTGCTGTTGCTTGTGCGCTATTGCTATTGTTGCTAGTGCCACTACTAGTGCACTACTGGTGCCGCTGCTAATGTTGTTCTTCGGGGAAGAAGAAGACGACATGCCAACGTAGGGCTGGTGTCGTTCTGGTACCGCGGTGTTGTTCTTCGGGGAAGAAGAAGACGACATGCCTTCTCTCTCTCTCTCTCTCTCTCTCTCTCTCTCTCTCTCTCTCTCTCTCTCTCTCTCTCTCTCTCAATTTGGGGATTTAGGGTTCTAAGTTGGGGGAAAGACGGCAAACGACGTCGTTTTGTTATTTGGATGCTGATTGTACTCTCCGACGAGCCACATCAGCTTAAAAATTAAATAAAAAAAGTGCCACGTTGGATTTCTAACCAATTTAATTAGCATTGGCACTGAAATGATAATTTTTCAAATTTTTTGGCACTTAAGTGATCCAAAATAAAATTTTGACACTAAAGTGAGCATCGTACACAACTTTTGGCTTTAAAAGTGTACTTACCCCAAGAAATGGAGATGCATGATAGGAAAAATGATAACTACATATTTATTGAGCAAAGACCCTTTTTATCAGATTCTCTCATTAACATATGAAAAACCATTTTATCCCTTGTTGGAAGTTAATAGTTTAGAATAAATAGTAATCACTCATATTTTTTAAACATATATAGTAGAAGAGGAAGATGTGATAATTAATCACCCTTGAACGGGCAAGAGGCGATGGGGAGGATCGGGATGTTGTCGCAGTTGCAGATCTCGATCATGTACCCGTCGGGGTCGTGGAAGAAGACTTGGTCCACCTTCACCCCCGCTTCCTCCACCACCGCTGTCACGTACCTCATCCCCATCTCTTGTAGTCTCCTCTTCACTAGCCCCACGTCCGTGCACTGTGTAAAGAAGGCCAAACGATGCTTATTAGATCAACGAATGCAACGAAAGACCACAATTCATTAATGCTTGACATGGCATTGTTGACGGAGTAGTTGCTGACAATACAATCGGAGCTGATGTGGCGCAGGGCATCTGTGACGGGGGATCAGAGAGAGTTGGATCAGAATTCCCCATTAAGGCCTTGATTTGATTAGGATACGTGTCGCACAATTTGATGAATTTGAAAATCATGACCAAAAGTATAAACTTTTAACCGCACTGACAATGAAAATTAAGATTTAATTTAATAGTAACAGTGAAAATATAACGATATAAATTTAGCTTTTAGATAGATGGATGTTAATGTTATGAATGCTATAACAATAATAATAATTGAATAGAACATCTAGCTGGCTTTTGAATGAGATTTTGAGTAAAAAACAATTCACATCAGCAAATAAATTGTGGACTGAGCATAGTTAATTTTTTATGGCCAAGAGAGTTGGCTATAAGGGTTCATCACACGCTTGATCTAGATGCGATCTACTATGAGTCCTATTCGCACTGCACTATATATAATTTAGGGGCCATGCTCGCCCCCTATGGAGCCTTTCCTGATATATATACACAGTACAATTTATATATATATATCGATTAAAATAAATCGGGCCGAAAGGTTTGGATACCCTCCAATATAAAAAGATGTTTATATCACATACAAAAAGCGTTTGCTCCTATTTATAGGCCAATCTGGATAGTGGGCTAGTCAACATGGTAGCAACATAGGAAGCTCTCCTAATGGCCTGTCATATAGGCCCTTGGGCCTCGTATTCATGTTGCCATGACTTATCCTAAGACCCTTTATCCTTTTCAATTTTCATGTACATAAAGTTATAAATGTACTGATCTTTAGTATAACTTCAATTGAAACTATGAATAAAAAAATGCACGATCTCTCCCCTTCAGTTAGATGATTTATATCTAAAATAAAAAATATCAAACTACCTCTGGATAAAAATTTACATGAATCCTCGACTTCTTAAATAGCGATCTTCATTTTCCAATGTATTTTGCTTTACATCGTCACAACTTTCAAGCTTTCAAGCTAGAATACTCGCTTGGTTCTTTCGTGATGGTATGTAGGCGTGAGCGCGGTTCCTGGGTAAAATTGGGAACCGAAGAACCGCAACGGAGCGTCCGGTTCGGTTCTCAATTCTAAAGAGATTGGTTCTGGTTCCCGATTTCATTTGTTTTGGGAATTGGCAGTTTCGAAACCGGTTAGGGTTCCAAAAAAACCCTAAATCAATTTTAATTGTTTACCCTCCCTTAGTTCAGTTCTCTTATGAGTCCTCTCCTATTCTACCTCTACCCCGTTGCCGACGCTGCTCGCCCTCGACTTCACCGCCAGATGTTGCTTGCCCTTGACACTACCGTCGAACGCCGCTAACCCTCGATGCTGCCGCTAGACGCCACTCATCTTGCCGCTAGACGCCAATCAGCCCGTGCTCGCTCTTCCCTTACCTCCCTCGACGCCGTCACCCCTCCCTCACCTCACCGCTTAGTTGCTGGCCCTCAACACCACCACTGGAAACCGCTCATCCACCTAATAGAGGTCGCTTGCCGCTTGCCCAACCGCCTCAATGCTACTCATTGCTCCCCCAGTCACCCCCAATGCCGCTCGCCCAGTCAGCCCCCGACGCCACTTGTCGCTCACCCAGTCAGCCCCTGACGCCGCTCACTGCTCGCCCAGCCGCCCTCAACGTTGCTCACCTAATCACCCCCAAGCTACTTGTCCAGCCACCTCGACGCCGCTCACCTAGTCACCCCGACACCGCTCGCTCAGCCTTCCCCAAAGCTGCTCACCAGCCCCCCGAAGCCGCTCGTCTAGTCGCCTCGACACCGCTCGCCACTCGCCTTCTGTGTCGGTAATCTCAACACATACTAATACTGAGAAGTACAAATGGTAAACAATGGTCATCCAGAAATATGCATGACTGTTTTTACAGGTCCAGAGATGTTGTGCACCACTGTCTCTGTTTTTACAGGTCCAGAGATGCTCCTAAGTAAATCATCGATCTTCAACAGATTTGTGAAGTGAGGTGGCTGAAGACTTGGATTGTTTCAAACATACGATTGTGAGTGGTAATAATTAGATCATTTCTAAATCGTGTAAATCTGTTAAAGTTAGATAGGTTCACTCTAGACCAATGCAAGAGTAAACACGAATCTTGCCTGACTGATTATGACTAAACAACGTTAAACTAATGGTAAAAAATCTAGAGAGTGTATTTCATGAGAGAATACTGAGGCTTTGTAGAGGTTTCAACTGTCATTCTCAAAATATTGATGTTCATTTTCATACAAACTATCCTCTGTATATTGTGGTGTAATTCCTTAGCTTCTGTTGTTCTTGTTGAAACTCTGAAAAAAGATTTCCTGTAAAGGCTTGTTTGCATGTTGAGAACTAATTTCCCTGGCAAATAAGCATGCTAATTTTTAATTATTGTCAAGTCTCTATAATGTTGATTTCTTTGTGATTTCAGGTATTATCATCTTTGAGGATGTTGCTGAGTCCAAGGTATTTGCAAGCCTACTGCTTTCTTCTTTCGTTGTTCTCATGTGTCTCTTATGTTTCTATAGTACTTGCTAAGCCACTTTTCCCATGACGTACTTTATTTTGTTAATCAGAGCTGGATTACAGCTTTTCACAAAAAAATTGTGTGGCTATTTTTGGTAAAATGTATATTTTTCCGAAGAAATGCTGTTACGGTTTAAACTGTGTCCGTGTTTCAAATTTAAATAATTGATGAGTCAAGACCGAATAGATTTGGTACTCTCACAATGATGATATATTGTTATGCAGAGTTTCTTTTGAAGTCGATGCCACATTGAGAAACTCTTTTTATACATCTAGCTCTTGGTTGTACATAGTTCTGTGAAGTATACGTGTGCAAACTGTTGAAGAAAACTCTTATAATGTTTTGAAGCTAACAAAACTTATCTAAGTTCTATTATGAATATTGTCAAACTTTTGTGTCAAAGTCTATCTTACACCAGAAGTCTGCCCACTTTGACAAGTTTCAGACTGAACGCAATAATGAAGACTTAATCAAACTCGTGATTATTTTCTTCAAGGTTTCAGTACGAACAAGATATATCAAGCTTTCTGATTGGAAATATCACTTACCATATTGGTTATCTTAATTGGAATCAATTTCGAAGAAGCATTTTATTTTGGAAGGCAAGCTTATTTGGAAAGAATCTACTTATGGAAACCAAGATCTTGATTGTATGGGCGAACATGATTGACGGGCTTTCATCTCAATCTTCAAACGATTCGAGATCTCCTTGATTGATTGGAAGAATTCATCTAAAAAGTGCCAACGGTTAACAAGGCATGGAGTAGTATTTAAGGAGGTTTTTCAAGTCATATGAAGAAGAGTGTAAAAGAAGAATTCCAAACTCTAAAGCTTCCAATTCTTTTGTCTTTTTTCATTTAGTGCTTAAACTTGTATTCGAAAGTGAGAAACTCTAGAAAGTGATCTTGTGAGAACAGTAGAGACTCCAAATTGAGAAATTGAGATCACCGGGCTATAACATTCTCTTTCAATTCATAATGGAAATCAGTTACAAGGCTGTCAACGTGGGAGAGTGAATGTAGGCTTGATCTAAGCTGAACCACTATAAACTTTATGTTCATTTTTCTCTTCCCTGAACTCCTTTACTTTATTTGCTGCAATATACCTTTGTGTTTTGAAATAGTTGAAAAAGTCTATTTTCACACCTATTCGCTCCCTCTAGGTGTTTTACTAGCCCTTTCAATTGGTATCAGAGCATGCGTGCTTACTTTATTGAAGTGTTTTTACTTCTAAAGCTAAAGATCTTCTATGGCTAGTATTCTAGCTCCAGGATTGGTTGAGGGACAGAGCAACACTATACCACTTTATTTCGATGGAAATAAGTACAATATGTGGAAAAACAAGATGAATGCATTTCTTAGATCTTGAGATCCCCTGAAGTGGGATGTTGTTGAAAAATGAATCAATCTTAAAGCAACATTAGCTTTAGACAAAGGGAAAGAAGTGATTGATGCTGATGAATCAACACAAGTTGAAATTACCAAGAAACAAGCTCTTGACGCAAAAGCAATTTATTCTTTATATTGTGCTTTATCCCCCACTGAATATAACCGAATTTCTTATTGTGAAACAACAAAAGAAGTTTGGGACAGACTTCATGTTACCTATGAAGGAACTGATCGTGTGAAGGAAACAAAAATAAACATTTTGCTTGGACAATATGAAGCATTCATAATGAAGCCTGGAGAATCTATCTCTGATATGTTTAGTTGCTTTACAGAGATTGTGACTGGTCTGGCTTATCAAGACCAACCAATTTCTGGACCAATGAAAGTCAACAAACTACTGCGTGGACTTTCAAAGGACTGGAATCATGTGAAAACTTCAATCAAAGAGACTCAAAGGATTATGCCTTTATTATTAGATGAACTAATAGGCACACTTCAATCATACGAAGTGGAGCAAATCAATGATAAGGAAGATCCAAAAGGTAAGAAATCAATTGCTTTAAAAACTAATATTGATTCTGATGATACAGATTCAGAAGAGGATATGGATGATGAAGAACTAGCCCTTATGATAAACAAATTCAGAAGACTGAACAGAAAAGGTAGAAGGTTCAATTGGAAGAAGAAAGGCTTGCAAACTTTCCAGAAGAAACCTACATAAGAAGCTGAAACTAACAGGGATGTAATATGCTTCGAGTGTAAGAAAAAGTGGCATATCAGATCAAACTGTCCCTTGTTGAAAAAGAAGAAAGGGAAGACTGAAAAATACAAGAAGGCTCTCAAAGTAGAAACTTGGAGTGACACCGAATGTGAAGAAAGCGAAAAAGAATTCATAAACATATGTCTAATGGCTCACTCAGAGTTAGACTCAGAATCAGAGATAGACATTGATTCAGACTCTGACAAAGAAATTGAGGTTAGTAACTCTGAAATTCTTGTTAAAGTCTCTATGTATATAGAAGAACTATGCCTCAATCTTAAATCTTTTCTTAAAAGGATCTTCGAACTAAAAAAGGAGAATTCTAAGCTCGGCAACAGGAAGTTTCTTGGAAAGAAAAATTTGAAAATCTGAAAAGAAGTTTTGACGATTTGGAAGAAAACTTAAATTCTCTCTCAAAAGAAAATGTTGTTTTAAAAAAGGGAGATTTGAGATATTTCAAAATTGTTTTCAAAATGATCAAAAAAATTAGAGAAAATTCTTACAGCTCAAATACCCTATTTTAACAAGTCTAGTCTAGGTATGAATAATGAGACTGTTCCTTTAATTGATTTTCCTAAAGTAAAAGAGAGACTTAAACAAAAACCTGCAAATTTTTTTTATAAAAATCATTTTCAAAAAGTGTTTGTAAAACCTATTGGCCGAAGTGCTCTAAGATGTTCTAAGTGTAACAGCTCAGAATATTTTGAGAAGGAATGTCCAAAGTTTGGAGATCAGTTAAGAGAGATTGGACAAAAACTGTTTTTAACACTAATACTCCTAGACTCAAGAATATCTAGGTACCAAAGAAAGTTTGAGCTTTTCTTCTGATTGCATGTCACTATTAAAAGAAAAAATTTAATGGTATTTGGATAGTAGCTATTCAAGGTATATGATAGGAGACTTAAGCTGTTTCGAAAAGCTTGACAGGCTAAAAGGAGGAAAAGTTTCTTTTGGAGGAAATAGTAAAGGAAATATTATAGGCTGTTGAACTATGAAGATTGGAAGTCTAACTATCAACAATGTTTCCCTGGTGAAAGATTTAAACAACAATCTTCTGAGCATAAGTTAGCTTTGTGATATTGGTTTCAGAATAAACTTCCAAGAAGGCATTTGTTCTGGAATAAGTCAAGACTTCTCTCAATCCTTTACTGGGTGAAGGCATGGCAATATATACCTTCTAGAAGTAAATCCAGAAAGTTCACAGTGTCTTATTTCCATTCAAGATGAAGCAAGTCTTTGGCATCGAAAGCTCAGTCATGTAAATATAAAGTAGATAGCCAAGATTTCTTCTAAGAAGCTGGTTCAAGGGCTTCCTAATCTGGATTATCATAAGACTGAGTTATACACTCTCTATGTCTTGGGAAAGTAGGTCAAAAGTTCTTTTAAACCAGTAAATTAGGTTTTTACCAGTCGAATGTTGCAGCTTCTTCATATGGATCTCTTTGGGCCAATAAGAACTCGAGTCTTGGTGGAAAGAAATATTTGGTTGGTAATCATGGATAATTATTCTCGTTTCACTTGGGTGTTCTTCTTAGTAAATAAGTTTGAGACTTTTGCATACTTCTCAAACTTTGCCAAGAAAGTTCAAAACAAGAAAGGTTATGCAATCTCAAGCATAAAGACAGATCATTGAGGTGAATTTGAAAATTATTATTTTGCAGACTTCGTAATAAATCTGGTTTTCGTATGTTTTCTCCTCACCATATACTCCAAAACAAAATGGAGTCGTGGAAAGGAAAAACAGATCTTTATAGGAGATGGCCAAAACTTTTTTAATAGAAAGCAAAATACCCTCTTACTTTTGGGCAGAAGTAGTTTTCACTGCATATTATATTATCAACAAAGTGTTTTTAAGGTCTATCCTAAAGAAGACTCCCTATGAGGTATATAAAGAGAAGAAGCCAAATGTTTCAGAATTTCATGTCTTTGGCTGTAAATGCTTTATTTTGAAGATTGCAAATGATCAATCTGGAAAGTTTAAAGAACAATCGACGAGTGAATTTTTCTTAGCTATTGAACTTCAAGCAAAGCTTACGGGGTCTTTAATAATAAGACTCAATCTGTGGAAGAATCTATGAACGTCAAATTTTAGGAAAATATGCAGATTCAGCCATATCAAGTTCAACTTGAAGAATCGAACCAATTCCGACTTAACAAAGTCTATCTCCCCTAGCAAAGTTCAGACCTCTGGAGTACAGCAACAAGCAGAACAAGAAGATTCAAACGGAATAGAGAATCAATAGACTCTTAGGCCAAATAGCAACTAGAAGTACAAGTTAAGTCATCCCAAAGAACTCATCATTGGCCACATTGATGAAGGAATTCACGCTAGATCCAAAGTAAGAGAATACTCTAGTGCTTTAGCACTTGTTTCGAGAGCATTTTATTGATCACTAATCTTGAGATAACTAGACTATCTGGAGAAGCCATAAAGGAATTTGAATGCAATAGACTCGAGAATTCAACCAAGAATGACTATTCGACCGTATTCATCTTTAGAGGCAATTATGACACAGTTAAAAATTGATTAGGGATCAAAGATATGTTGGTTTGACTGAGATGTGTGGCTAAATGTGGTGACTCCACTAAATTGGAAAATTCTCGTTGGCCGGTACAAGACTGATTTTTCTATCATTTTGGTACCTTGTGTCCATATTTGAATCCTCAAGATTTTCACGACAATCGAGAGTCACCAATGTGTCAAGTGGGTTCATTGTGGCTCAAAGAAAATCAACCACAAGTCATTTGCACTAAAAATTTCTGAAAGCTACCCAGTAGCCTAGGTCATACTAAAATCACGTTGAATTGAAATTAACCACGAATTTGAGTTTGATTTGAAAGTTATGTCACAACAAATTTTAAGAATGTCGACTCAGTCTCAGAAGATTTTTCTGCAAACTGAGACTTTTTCGGAAAAAGTCATCATAGGGCTTTTTTGTCCAGAAAAAGTCAAGGATTGTTTTTTATCGCAAAATTCGGAAGCAAGTGGGATCAATTGGCAAGGAAAAATACCAATTGGATCAATGAGGTATTGGTTGATTTTTGAGAGGCTAAATTGAAATGAATTGAGAAGCAATTAAGGTCCAATTCGAAGACAAATGTGTGAAATTCGTAACACCCCATGGACCTAACCTTTGGACCCCCTCAAATGCTTCTAGAATGGTGTTTTTGGTCCAAAATTGATGGTGCAAGCCAGCTGTGGGGTGGGGGACCAGTCAAGGGAACAAAAGAAGTGTGGAGACCAAGTTTGTCGCCCCTTTGCGCAACCTTCTCCCTATTTCCTCTCACTCTCTCTCTCTCTCTTGTTGCGACCATCCTCCCCCTTTCTTCTTGCCATTTTCAACACCCATAAACCCAAGAAAGAACCAGCTCAAAGCCAACCCTCATCTAGCCAATCGGATTGCCGTCATTGCCGCGCCATCGCCTCGCATGATGCCCCCGCGAGCGATGTCACCGCCCATCGCGTCCTCACCGCTTCTAGCCTAACACCCCATCATTGCTCACCTCCTCATGTCAAGGATGTCTTGTGGAGCTCGGCCGGCTATCCCGGAGCTCCGTTCCACCACCGTGAGTACAACCAACCCGGTTTAGCCTCATCAATCCATCTTCTCGGTCCACACTAGCCCTTGTTTTCTCTTCCTTTTTTTTAGCCCAAAATAGAAGCAAGATTAGTGGTTTTCTAGCAGCCTTCGAGGTCGGTTTTGAGGACGTTCCCAGCCCCAATAGCTAGGCCCACTTTGGAGAGAAGTGAGCAATGTTGTGTCCCTAACTATTTGAGTCGATCGGATTGCAAAACAAGTGAATTTAACTCACTAATCCTCGCTTAGTAAGTTAATGATGCTTAATGGTTGATTAGTTTAGGTTAAGCATGGATTATGTGGATAGGTAGATTAGATTAGTTAATTTAATCATTTTCTAATGCATGTTAGGTGGATAGGTAGTGTAATTAGGGCTTAGACGAGCTCTAGTATTTATCTAGAGTGACCGATTTTTGGTGTTCAATTAAGCATTACGGGCCTAAGTTGGATTTATTAGCATTTATTTAATATTTTATGTAATTATTTAATTAATTATTTATTTTTCAAAAATTAGATCGGGATAGTCAATGATCGGAATTTTATGGGGATTATTGTGGTGTAGTCTATTTATTTAATTGAGCTTTAATTTGTGCTGATTATACGTTAATTGTATTTTAGGATTTTATTCATAAATTAATTAATTTTGGTAATTAATTGGAAAATTACCGGACGTCGGTTTACAGTGCAAAAAATATGTTTATAGGCTGTTGAAACTGGTGGGATATTCTAAAGCAAAATTATGGTATTTTGGCTAAGGCTGGCCGTGGACCCGCACACGGCTATTTTTATTGGGAATGATAAAAATGTTGAATTGGTTGTATGATTGGGATGGTATAATATATCAACCTATGGGCGATATGTTGGCTTAAATTGCGAGTAGTATATTGGTATACTATATCAACCTATGGGCTTTGATATGTCAGCTTATTTTGCGAGCAGTATACTTTATCAGCTTAGAGTGAGCAAAGTTATTTATCAGCTTAGAGTGAGCAAGGTTACTTATCAGTTTAGAGAGAGCATTATTAGTGTACTATATCCACCTGATGGTTCGATATGTAAGCTTAGATTGAGAGCAGTACATTATTTATCATCTTAGCGCTAGTTATACTATCTATTTATTAGCTTAGAGTGAGCAGTCCTATTATGAGTGGACTTATAGATAGTATTGAATGTATCGACCACGGGAAGGTCGTGGTGACATGTAATCGACTAGGTTGATTGATCAATAATTTGATTTGATGTTATGAATTGATTGGTTGATGTGATTCAAGACATATGTAAATGATATTGATTTGCATAATGGAACTGAAACCAAAGTAAGTCCTCTGACCCGTGTTGTGCATAGGTAGCCCTTAGGGCGTATTGGCTTCCTATTCGGGTCTTAGGGGGTGGAACTCGCTGAGATGTCACCTCACCCCGTTGTGGGATAACATTTTAGGTCCATAGATGGCAGCACCTCCACCACCTCTCGAATGATTTGGTCAGCCCAAGAAATTCACCGAAATAGGTTATCACATTTCGATACACCACCACCCCAAAGGATTGGAATATATATTGGTGAAATCCACCGTCTGGGTTGATGAAGGTCTACCCCACAAGGTGCCCCATGAATACCGGTTGTGGTATCATCGTTACGGTGATGGACAAAGGGTGGGTCCTATGCCGGAATCTGATGTACCTCTATACGTTTTGGAGGTTACGTTTGAGAAAGGGACGGTGGATCTCGAGGGTGGATCGGTGACTAATGCGAAGGATCCCAAGCTTGAGGCCGATTATGACTCTCCAGAGTATTCAGCCGTGGGCTCCAACTGGAGCTAGGAAGAAGGAGAGATCGTCGAGGAGGACTCGGAGGAGGATCTAGAGAAGGACCCAGAGGAGGACCCAAAGGAGGACTTGGAGGAGGATCCTGATGAGGAGGATTGAAATCCCCACTCCCTGTTTTAAGACTTTGTTGTTGGACTGGCTTTGATTAGAACCTGACCTCTTAGTGAACTGTATGTATATATATGACTCGATTGTTATATATGTATATAAGTGTGATGGTTTTTTAGGTTCGAGATTTTTAGTCCTACTTTCCTATCCCATTGTTTTATTGTCTAGGGATTTTTATATGCTTCCGCTTGCATATTAAAATGAATGGGTCGGCAATGCGTCCTAAGATGGCATATTTAATTGACCAGTGCAACGGATGGGTGCACACTCGAGAATCGGGGCATGACATCCCCATTTGGTGGTATCAGAGCAATGGTTAGGGATTGGAGTGATAACGCGTTATGGTTCATGGGATAGTAGTAGGAATGACCTTTAAGTTCATGTTGGTGCATGTCTATGGTAGTTGATTGGTAGAATTGCTTGTGGTTTAGATCACTCTGTTTCTAATTTGGTGTGGAATTGAAAGCAAGTTTTTGTAGATAATGTTGAGCCATGAGTGATCAGGAGTAGCGAACTCCTACCAAGAGGATGGTTAGGGCCGTGACTCGGGGTAGAATACCGACCATGGTTAGTACCGAGGAGGCCGAGGTCGAGCACCAACTTAGGCTAGCGCAAGTGGAGTGGCACCGCCTCCAGTTGGTGTCAGGGTAGCAGCCCCTGGTGATCCTAGAATCAAAGGGATCATGCATTCGCTAAAGGCCATGAGAGACATGATGGCACAACAAGCCGAGAATCAAGCCGTCGTTGCTGCTGCTACCACCGCACCTGTTGCCACAACTGCCGGAGTTCAACCTGAGAATGTAGTGGTGCAGAGAGAGAGAACGATTCATAAGCTGATGGAGCAATTTTTAAAACTGTGTCTGCCAAGGATCACGAGTACTGGAGACCCCGAGGCTGCATCTTTGTTGATACAATATTTGGAGAAGGCATTTGCACTCTTGATGTGCACGAAAGAGGAGAAGGTAAACCCGGCCATCTATTAGTTGCAAGGAAATGCTAATACCTGGTGGAGAGTCGCTAGAGAGACTGTGTTTCCAGAAGGAGTGGTTCCCGATGTGAGACACTTTCCTCTAAGCATTCAACAAACAAAACTTCTCGAGGAATGCCAGAGAGCAGAAGATAGAAGAATTTATGCATCTTTGTCAAGAGACAATGACTGTTATCCAATATAGGGTCAAGTTCGCAGAGCTATGTCAGTATGCTCCAAGATTAATTGAAGACCCTTAGGAGAAGGCTCGAAGGTTCAACAATGGCCTTTGACAAGAGTTGAAGTAGCCGCTGGTGCCATTCGACTTGGTTGACTACCGAGAGATTTACCATCGAGCACAGTTGCTTGAAAGGAGCCTTAGTGAGAAGTCATCTCGTCTGGATCGAGGTTTAGTTCTCACCGAGAAGGAATTTTCTAGGGAAAGAGTCCCATGCCTGGAAGTATATTCCATATCCTGCCCAACTAGGAGGGTGAAGTTGGAAAGTCAGGGCCGAGCCAGAACATTGCATGACGTTTGTGTGGAAGAAGGCATGGTGTGAATCAGTGCCCTCAAAGGACGGGCGCCTATTTTGAATGTGGTCAATAGGGCTACATGGTTAGAGATTGTCCTAGGCGACCAAGAGGGCAATCGCAGTTGCCACCACCACCGCAAATGGGTCAAATCAAAGGATATGCACCATAAATCGCATCGCAAGGAGGACAGCTGAGACCACTAGTTCAAGGCATGGTGTATACCATTACGCAAGGTCAGGCAGAGGCTACGCTTGACGTGATCATATGTATGGTTTCGCTAAACGACCATCCTACTTACGTTTTATTTGATCTAAGAGCAACCCATTCCTTTATTGCCGAGCAGTATGTTAAGTTGATAGGAGTCAGTCCTATGTTATTGGAATCGGCAGTTAGTATATCTACACCATTGAAGGATAAAGTGATAGCTGCTTTGGGTTGTTCTAGTTGCAAGTTAGTGATTGGTGAGCGAGTGGGGAAAATAGACTTATTAGTCCTATCCATGTATGACTTTGATTTAATCATTAGCATGGACTGGCTCACCAAGCAACGAGCTAAGATGGACTTCTATCAGAAGGTGATTTAGTTTGACCCGATAAAGGGGAGCTTCAAGTTTGTCGGAAGTCGAGGAGGACCCTCGATCATCTTGATCTGGTTGCTAGAGGCAACTCATTTCTTTGATGAGGGTTATCAAGGGTACTCGGCAACTGTGTTGGATACGACGGTTGAGGAGCTAAAGATGGAAGACATTTCAATTGTGCAAGAATTTCCAGATGTGTTTCCAAAGGAATTGCTAGGATTACCGCCAAAGAGAGAAATTGAGTTAGTGATCGAGCTAGCACTTGGAATAGAGCCAATCTCTAAGACTCCTTATCGAATGGCGTTATGTAAGTTGAAAGAACTGAAGGTGCAGATGCAAGAGCTATGGGATAAAGGATTCATTTGTCCCAATGCATCACCTTATGGAGCGCCAATTCTATTTGTAAAGAAGAATGATGGTTCATTACGCCTATGCATCGATTATCGACAACTCAATCAGGTAAAATCAAGAATAAGTATCCACTACCGATGATCAATGACTTGTTCGATCAGTTGCAAGGAGTATTGATATTTTTTAAGATCGACTTGAGGACTGGATATCATCAGCTAAGGATTAGGAAGGAGGATGTTCCTTAGTCAGCATTTCGTACTCGGTATGGTCATTACGAGTTCACAATGAGGCCATCTAGGTTGGTGAATGCTCCAGCTGCCTTCATGGATTTGATGAACCGAGTATTCAAGTAATATTTAGATCAATTTGTGATCGTTTCATCAATGATATTATGATATATTAGAAGTGACAAAGAGCACGAGAACCATCTAAGATTAGTGCTGCAAAAGTTGAGAGTCCATCTGTTGTACGCCAAGTTCAACAAGTGTGAGTTTTGGTTAACTCGTGTTGCTTTCTTAGGTCACATGATTTTAGGCGAAGGAATCTCTATGGACCCAAGCAAGATTGAAGCCGTGATCAATTGGCCAAGACCAACTATAGTGATAGAAATTAGAAGTTTTCTAGGTTTGGCAGGTTATTACAACGGTTTGTGGAAGGATTCTCATCATTAGCATTTGTCTTTGACAAGACTCCTAAAGAAGAAGAGAAATTTGTGTGGACAGACAAGGGAGAGAATAGTTTCCAAGAGCTAAAGCAAAAGGTGAGTACCGCACCTATGCTGACCATTCCATCTGGTCTTGAAGGATTTGAGATCTACAGTGATATGTCATTCAGAGGATTAGGTCGCGTGCTAATCCAACATGGCAAGGTTGTTGCATATGTCTTGCATCAGTTGAGGCCTCGTGAACAGAACTATTTGATGCATGACTTAAAGCTCATGACAATTATTTTTTCCTTGAAGATTTGGAGACACTATCTGTGTGGAGAAAGATTTCAGATCTTCACGGACCATCAAAGCCTCAAATACCTGTTCTCTCAGAAGGAAATGAACATGAGACAGCACTGATGGATGGTGTTGCTGAAGGACTACGACTATGATATCCTATATCATAGTGGAAAGGTGAATAAGGTCGCCGATGCTTTGAGTCGAAAGTCCTTAGTTGCTAATATATTGATTAAGGAGTGGAACCTAATTAAGAGAACTCGAGATTCAGTATTCAAGTTTAAAGTAGGCCATCTTTCGAGTCTTATGGCCACCCTCAGAATTGAACCAGATGTCCAGATCAGAATCGAGCTACTCTAATCGACAGATCCAGATGTACAAAAGATTCTACAGGAGGATATTGAGAAAAGAAAGGCTGACTTTCAGATTTCTAATGAGGGAACTCTGAGGTTTTGAGGACTTTTAGTTGTATTTGACGATGTGGAGCTTAGAGAGGATATTTTATCTGAACCACATCGTAGCAGTTACAACATTCATCCTGGAAGTACCAAGATATATCAGAATCTGCGTCAACACTATTGGTGATCAAGTATGAAGGTGGACATCGCTAAGCATGTCGCTAAGTGTTTGATGTCTCAGTAGGTAAAAGCTCAGCATTACAAGTCGGAAGGATTCTTGCAACCTCTCAAGATCCTAGAATGGAAATGGGAGCATATCCCAATGGATTTCGTGACTGGACTACTGAGGGGTCAAAGAGGAAATGATTCAATTTGGGTGGTAGTCGACAGACTGACAAAGTCAGCTCACTTCATTATAGTTCGAAAAGACCTCAGTTTAGATAGACATGTGGACTTGTATGTGTGTCAGGTAGTTTGTATGCATGGAGTGCTGGTTACGATAACTTCATATTGAGACCTAAGATTCACCGCCGCTTTTTGGAAGAGCTTGGAAAGTGTTTTACATACCAAGTTGTAGTACAATACGGCTTATCATCCTCAGATGGATGGCTAGTCTGAGAGGACAATTTAGACTCTCGAGGACATGTTGAGAGCTTGTGTACTAGATTTCAATGGGAGTTGGGAAGATCAGCTTCAACTGGTGGAATTTGCCTACAACAATAGTTATCGACAGAGCATCCATATGGCACATTTTGAAGCGTTGTATGGCAAAGGATGCAGAATACCAGTGTGTTGGGATGAAGTTGAGGAAAGGAAGATTACAAACCCAGAGTTGGTTTAGTAGTCAATGGATGTCGTGGTAGTGATCAAAGGTAGATTAAAGACTGCACAGAGCAGACTAAAAAGTTACGTAGATAAGTGTCGGAGATTATTGGAATTTCAAGTTGGTGATGACGTTTTTCTGAAAGTGTCACCAATGAGGGAAACTTCTCACTTTGAAAAGAAAGGAAAGCTGAGTCTGAGATATTTAGGTCCATTTGAAATTCTCGAGAGAATCGAGACCCTAACGTATCGTCTTGCGTTGCTGCCATGATTGGTGCAAGTGCACAACATCTTTCATGTGTTGATGTTGAGGAAGTACAAGCCTGACCGGACCCACATGCTTAATTTTGAAGAATTGGACGTGGATGGCCGAGTGTCATATGTTGAAAGCTCGGTTCAGATTGTGGACAGAAAATAAAGTTCTACGTACAAAGACAATCCATTGGTCATAGTGGTTTAGCAACACCACGGTACTAAAGGAGTAACATGGGAGATTGAAGACTCGATGAGACAGTTGTACCCCCACATTTTTGCTTAATTATTAAAATGGTTTAAATTTTAAGGATGACAATTTTATAAAAGGGGAAGAGTTGTGATATCACAGATCTTCAATCCTGTTTTCCATTGAATAAATCGGACGTTTCATTGATGCTATAAGGTTGTTCTTATAATTGACCACTGTCGACATAACTAGATTATCTATGGAAACCATTAAGGAATTTTAGTCAATAGGGAATTTGAATGCTATTCAATAATCTTTGAGAATTAAGTCCGATTTCAGAAATTGAAAGTTCTATCATATCAGAATTAATTCTAGGAGCATCGACTCAGTCTTAGAAGTTTTTTTACAAACTGAGACTTTTTGGGAAAAAGTCATCCTAAGGTTGTTTTGTCCAGAAAAAGCCAGGGACCGTTTTTTATCGCAAAGTTGGGAAGCAAGTGAGATCAATTGGTGAGAAAAAAATACCAAATGGATCGGTGAGGTGTTGGTTGATTTTATTGAGGCCGATTTGTGTTGAATTGAGTAAGATCAAGTGTCCAATTGGTGAGGAATTCAAGCAAATTCGTAGCTCCCCCTTTCCTAGGGCTTTTGGACCATTTCAAAGGTTGTAGATGAAGCCTTGGTTGCTGATTGTGGTCCATGGTGTGAAAACTAGTATGAGCACCTAGAGGGGGTGAATAAGTACGAAAACAAATTTTGTAAAATAAAGTATAAAATTTTGCTTTTAAACCAACTCTGTTTAGCAATAGATTATGAAAAGGAAATTAGACTCTAATAATCAGATAAAGTTACGATCAAAGTAAAAGAGCTTAGGGAAAAGAATAAGAACACAAGGTTTATAGTAGTTCGGCTTAATCCAAGCCTATGTCCACTTTCCCGCACTGACAGCCCACCGGCTAGATTTCACTAAGAATCAAAAGAGTTGTTACAGTATAGCTCTTCCTTGATTCCACAATGTAGAGACTCTACTACACTTCCTCAAGGTCTCACAGAAGTATAAACTCTCTTTTGAGTACAATTTCACGCTTAACAATTAAATTGACAAAGAACAAGCAGCTTCAGATTTTGGAATTTCTCTATCGTGCACACACTCGAATAACTATAATGTTTTCCTTACATACTCTTCCATGCCATCATAACCGTTGGCACTTACCAAAGGAGCTCTTCCAATCTACCCGTTAGACAGAATCAATTATAGAGATTTCGAGTTATTTAAGGAATATGACAATAGCCCAACAATCCTGCTCGCCCATACAATCAGGATCTAGATTTCCATAAGTAGAACCTTCCAAGTATGCTTCGTCAATCAATGGATCCAAAATGCCTAAATAATTTTCAAGATGAATAATGGATTCCGAGATGCTATCTCCAGTCGAGTCGATCAAATCCTTAAAGAAATACTTAATTTGGATAAGTCTTTTTCAACGGTCTAGAACTGTTAATGAGGATAGACTTTGGATCTTGAGTCTGGTGATCCGGCAGTCTTTAGACTTTGACGAAAGAGTCTGCAAGTCTTTAGACTAGACTAATAGAAACGTTTTGTCAACTTCAAAACAGTCAAGGAAGTTTTCTCCAACAATCTTCCCCTTTTTGGTGGTGAAAAAACTTTCCTGCAGATTTAGATATCTTTGACCTGCAAAACAATACTCAAGCAAACATGGATATCTCCCAGAAAATAATTGGCTTAGTAAAGATAGCATTAAATCTGCATCCACAGGAAAAAGTTAGTCTTGTAAATAAACAACTATCTCTGTCATGAAATACCAACAGTTCTTCAGATACTGCAGCAAACATTTAAGTAATCAAAACGATCAAACAATCCAAATCCAAATCCAGTCACTACCAAACAACCAAACAACCAAACAAAAGTAAAGTCAAATAAAAAATTCAAGAGTTAAATCTCAAATCTGCAACATCTCTCCCCATTTTTGTCATCATTAAAAAGGTAGAGACGAAAAGAGAATGGAATTAGGATTGCTTTGAAGCACGAACAAGCTGGAAATGTCCCATTGACTAGACAATCCCTTCCAGCTTTTTCAAATCCTCCTTCAGTTGAGTCACTTCTTTACCCTTGGCATTTGCTTGAACTTGAAGAGCAAGGGCATGAATTTGATCATGCAAGGAGACTGAAGAGGCTTGACCTGCATTCTGCAAGTTTTGAACTTCGCATCCTACGGCATAAATTTGGCCTCGCATCTCCATGAGAACATCAAGCAGTCTTCGAAAGTTTGCTGAATTATCAGTCTGAGTACTGGCCTCTGCATGATCAGTCTAAGGTGTATTAGCAAATGATGGCATTTATGTATGAGCGCCCAGACTTGGCAATGAAACCTCATGACCTTCCTCAGGGAATTGAGAGGCATAGATGTCTTCTGGATCTACAGGTGAACGACTAACATCTTCACTAGTAAAAGCAATTCAAGATGTACCTCTTTTCTCAACAAATCCCCCTGTTTCATTGCCTTTAGGCAGTGAGAAGTACTCTTCATGCTCTGTTTCCTCTTGTTCACCTCTGCCCTCTTCTTCTTCTTCTATAGTCCTTTCTTTCTCTACTTCTTTTGTCAACGATTCTATTTCTCCACTTCTTTGCTCTGTCTCTTCTTTGTCTTGATCATGTCTCTCCTCTGTCTTTGGAATAGAATGATGTAAGCTTTTAAGAGCGGAAATGGTAATATCTTCCTCATCTTCTTCATCCTCTGAGATGAGTGCTCTTATTTTCTGGGATGGAGCAATCATGGGCTCCTTCCTTTTCTGTTTTGCAGCAAAAGAGACTGGGTGAGTCTTGACAGGGGTTTTCTTCTTGAATCGCTCCAAAGTCTTGTTAAGTTCTTTCAGACGCATTTTGGAAACCATTTTCAGTCCCACCACCATTTGATCGCAGGTTCAAACACATAGAATCCTGGGAGGCTAAATATTCAAATGTTTGAATAACTTAGTGACAAGTGCTGAGTAAGGAAGTTGGCCCTTGTCTTTCACCATCGTTCTGTACATATGGAACATGATAGTGTGTGGAAGAGAGAACTTTTTGCCAGCATTAATGGCATACATCAGCTTTGCCTCCGAGTTTAAAACATTAGTCTTCGAAGTTGATTTGGGTCTGAGGCGGTTGATCACTATCTTGTGAAGCAAAATATTCAAGGCATTCATTTTAAAATATGAAATTTGTCCTTCCGCCATTCCATCCCAAACAAGCTCTACCTTCGCACGTCCAATAGACACACTAATTGGTTGGAATTTCCCTCTTTCTACCCTAATCACATCAGCCAATGTGTCCATGTCAACTGCATAGTCCTAATCTCGAACACTGAATGAGAATCTATTTGCATCCAACAAACTTAAATTAGAATAGAAGTATGTAGTGAGTGCAGCCTGAGCCTCTGTCATCTCAGAACAAAACCGTTCTAGTTGAAGAAGATTGAATTTCTCTCACATCTAAACATTCAGAGAATCAAGAAAATCAAAATCCACATTTCTAGGGTTGATCACCCCCCGCTTTAGCAACTTAGAGTAAAGTCACTTGTGTTCCTCCGAGTGAAACAAATCTATCATTTTCCTTCGAATATTTGCCACAACACCAATTCAAGGCTTAAACTGAGCCCTCCTACACGTGGATCGCTTGGGATATTTGCAAATGCTTCTGCTAAGGTTCGGCATCTTCAATGATTTCTTTCTCTGCTTGATGATCAATATCCTGAGGTCTAGATGGACGAGATAGACGCTGTTGAGAATGTTGTGGGCTCTACTACTGTCTTGGATATTCTTCTTCCTTAGTGAGGTCAAAATGCGTAGGACCTTCATGCATTTGTTGTGGCCCTCTGTTTGCGATCCTTGAAGACTTTATTTGGAATGACATCTTCATAGTATTTGAGAGATTCCAAGCTTGTTTTACAAGAAAGGTGAAAACTTTTCGAGGATTAAACAAGAGAAGAAAAGAGAAGTTGAAGATCTGTGCTTTCTTAGGGTTTTGTGAGTAAAACAGAGAAAAACCAACAGTATATAAAGCAGTCGAAATGAGGCATATGGAACGACGTAAAAGGAAAAATAGAAAAATGCCTTTTAAAAAATAAATGCCTTTTTAAAAATAAATAAATAAAATAAATAAATAACCGTCATCTCAAAAGATAACTTCTTTTTCGAAAATGAATGATTGCAATAATCACGAAAACTAAGGAAGATAACATTAATCAATTACAGATTAATAAATGAACGTACCTTTTTGAGATTTTATCCGTGAGATAAATTTCTAAAATAGAAATAACTTACGATCGTGATTCTTGATCTTCGAGTTTGAGTATCTTTAGACTTTTTAGCCATAAATCTGAACTTCTTCAGACTTTAAGATATTGAAACTGGAACGAATAAACTCGTATTGACTTTTCTCCAAAGGCTTTGTAAAAATGTCCGTCAGTTGATTCTTTGAGTTAATGAACTAAATCGAAACTTCTCTATTTTGAACATGATCTCTAATGAAATGATGTCGAATCTTTATATGCTTTTCTCTTGAGTGAAGAATTGGATTCTTGGTGAGATTGATTATGCTGGTGTTGTCGCATCTAATTTCAATGCATCAATCTTGAATTCCAAAGTCTCTTATCTGTTGTTTTATTCACATAATTTATGAACAATAATTTCCAAGAGCCACATACTCTACTTCTGCTATAGAAAGAGTTACGGTACTTTGCTTCCTCAAAAACCAAGATACATTCCTGTTACCAAGCAATTGACAGGTGCCCGAGGTGCTCTTTCTATCAACTTTGCATTCTGCTAGGTCTGCGTCTGAATATCCAAGGAGAGTAAAGTCTCATTCTTTAGGATACCAGAGACCTAAATTAAAGGTTGAAGTAATGTATTTGATGATATGTTTTACAGCACTTAAATGAGATTCTTTGGGATTTGATTGAAATCTGGCACAAATACAAACACTAAACAGAATGTCAAGTCTAGAAGCAATGAACCAATGATACTCTTGTATAGCTTCTGGTCTACTTTCTTTCATCCTTCATCTTTGTCCAGCTTCAAGGAACTTGACATTGGTATATCAGTCTTTTTGCAATTCTCCAGTCCAAACTTTTTGACAAGTTCTTTAGCATATTTTTCTTGGTGAATGAAAGTTCTCTCCTTCAGTTGTTTCACTTGAAGCCCGAGAAAGAAGGTTAGTTCACCCATCATGCTCATTTCAAATTCATCCTGCATAGACTTAGAGAATTTCTTGCACAAATTTTCATTAGGAGATCCAAAAATAATATCGTCAACATAAATTTAGACAAGCAAGAAGTTTTGTGTTCTTTTTTGATAAACAGGGTAGTGTCTACTTTATCTTTAACAAAGCCATTTTGAATTAAAAACTTACTTAACCTGTCATACCAAGCTCGAGGTGCTTGCTTTAAATCATATAGCGCCTTTTTTTAAGTTTGAATACAGAGTCTAGTTTTCTTGGGTCTTTAAAACAGGGAGGTTGTTCCACAAAGACTTCATCTTGGATAAATCCATTTAGGAAAGCACTTTTGGCGTCCATTTTGAATAACCTGAAATTCTTATAACAGGCAAAAGTAAGTAATAATCTAATTGTTTCTAACCTTGCTACTGGTGTAAGTCTCATCATAGTCTATCCCTTCTTCTTACATATATTCTTTAGCCATGAGTCTTGCTTTGTTCCTTATGACATTTCCTTTCTTGTTTATCTTGTTCCTGAAAACTCATTTAGCTCCAATGATAGATTTACCTTTTGGTTTATGAGTCAATTCCCAGACATCATTGATACTAAATTGCTTGAGTTCTTCTTACATAGCCTCAATCCAGCTTTCATCAGTTAAAGCTTCTTCTATGCTCTTGGGTTCTATTTCAAAAATAAGAGCCACAGCACTAGACTCTTCACCTCCGCCACCTTCATTAATGTTACCAATAATGAGTTCTTTGGAATGACTAGACTTGTGCTTCCAATTGCTGGTTGGCTTGTCAGACTGTTGATCTTTTTCTTCATTTGATTCTTCAATGATTATTCATTGCTGGTCTTCTAAAGTATGAGCTACTTCTTGAGGTTTAGACCTTATAGAGTCTAGAGCAAGTTCAGATTCTTCCGGTTGGGTCCGAATCAATTGATTTTGTATAAAGTATTGAAATTTCACATTCATCGATTCCTCCACAGATTGAGTCTTTTTGTTGTATACTATGTGAGCTTTATTGGTAGTTGAATATCCAAGGAAGATTCCTTCCTCTGATTTTTCTTCAAACTTACCAACTCGATCATTTGCATTTTTCAATATAAAACATTTGCATCCAAACACATGAAAATAAGAAACAATTGGCTTCTTTCCTTTAAACAACTCATAAGGAGTTTTCTCCATAATAGGCCTCAAGAAGACTTTATTAATAATATAACATGCTGTAGAAACTGCTTCAGCTCAAAAATGAGAAGAAATGTTACTTTCAATTAAAAGAGTTATAGCCATTTTCTGCAGTAATCTATTCTTCTTTTCCATAACTCCATTCTGCTCTAGAGTGTATGGTGAGGAGAACACATGCTGAAAGCCAGATTCATCACAGATTTTAGCAAAGTTTTGATTTTCAAACTCACCTCCACGGTCTATCCATATACTTGAAATAACATACCCTTTTTCTCATTTTGAACTTTCTTAGCAAATTTTATAAAATATGAAAAGGTTTTAGACTTACTTGCTAGGAAATATACCCAAGTAAATCGTGAATAATCATCCACTATTATTAGGCAATATTTCTTACCTCCAATGCTCTGAGTTCTGGTTGGTCCAAAAAGATCCATATGCAAGAGTTACAATACACGATTAGTGGACACTTGATTTATTGGTTTGAAGGAATTTCTTACTTATTTTCCCAACACGCATGGTGTGCATAGATCTGATTTTTGATATGTCAGTTTCGGTAGTCCACAAACAAGCTTCTTTGCTGAGATCTTGGCTATTTGCTTCATGTTGATGTGGCCAAGTTTTATGTGCCATAGATTCACTTCCTCTTGAATTGATATTAAACATTGGGATTTTTCTGGTTTGATATCCAAGAGATAGATATTCCCATGTCTTCGCCCATGAAAGTCTAAGAGGAGTCTTTACTGGTTCCTAAATATATTGCTTCTTGAAAGTTTATTTTGAAACCTGTGTCGCACAGCTAGCTGATACTCAGCAAATTATAGTTGAGTCCTTCTACTAAGGAAACGTTACTGATCGTGAGACTTCCAATCTTTACGGTTTCGTATCCCACAATTCTACCTTTACTATTTCCTCCAAAAGAAACTTTGTCACCATTAACTTGCATAAGCTTTATGAAGCAACTTGAGTCTCCTATCATATGTCTTGAGCATTCACTATCCAAGTACCATTTAACTTTTTCTTGATAGTGACCTCGATTTCACTGTCTGAATCTGAGTCTGTCTCTGAGTCTGAATCTGATTCAGATTGTGCCATAAGACAAATATTGGTATAATCATCATCACTTTCTTCACATTCGGTATCACTCCAAGTTTCTTCTTTAAGAGCTTTTTGGTATTTCTCAGATTTTCTTTTCTGTCTCTTCAGTAAGGGACAGTTGGGTCTGATGTGTCCATTTTTCTTGCATTCAAAGTAGATTACATCCTTGTTGGATTCATCATCCTCAGCTGATTTATTTTGTAACTTTTGAAAACTTTGTTTCTTCGGATTGAATCTTCTTCCCTTTCTATTCAGTATTCTGAATATTCTTATCATGAGAGCAAGCTCTTCATCGTCCATATCGTCTTGAGAATTTGTGACATCAGAATCATCATTATATTTTAATGCAATGGATTTTTTACCTTTGGGATCTTCATCTTCGTTGATTTGCTCCACTTCATAAGACTGAAGAGTGCCAACCAATTCATCATCAAAGAGTGGCATGATTCTTTGTGTCTCCCTTATTGAGGTCTTTATGTGATTCCAATATTTGGAAAGTTCACGCGATAACTTGTTAACCTTCATGAGTCCAGAGATTGGTTGACCTTGATGCTTAAGACCATTCATGATTTTTGTAAAACGACTAAACATGTCAGTGATAGATTCTCCTGATTTCATCTTGAATGCTTCATATTGACCGAGCAAAATACTGATTCTGGTTTCTTGCACTCGATCGGTTCCTTCATAGGTGATGTGCAATCTATCCCAGATTTCTTTAGCTATTTCACAAGAAGATATTCTGTTATATTTAGTAAGAGATAATGCACAGTATAAGGAATAAATTGCTTTTGCATCAAGAGCTTGTCTCTTGTTTATCTCTTCTTGAGTCATTTCACTGGACTCAACAGCTTCTTTTCCTCTTTTTGAGACTGTTACAGCTTTATGAATGATTCCTTTGTCTACCACGTCCCATTCCAGAGGATCTTTTGATCTTAGGAATGCCTTCATCTTGTTTTTCCATATGTTGTATTCATTTCCATCAAAATAAGGTGGTCTGGTGTTGCTTTGCCCTTCAACCAAACCTGGAGCCAACATACTAGCTATGGATCGTTAACTCTGAAGTAAAAACACTTCAACTTAAATGAGTACACAGGCTCTCATACCAATTGTGAAACCTAGTATGAGCACCTATAGGGGGTGAATAAGTGCGAAAACAAATTTTGTAAAGTAAAGTATAAAATTTTGCTTTTAAACCAACTCCGTTTAGAAATAGACTATGAAAAGGAATTTAGACTCTAATAATCAGATAGAGTTACGATCAAAGTAAAAGAGCTTAGGGAAGAGAATAAGAACACAAGATTTATAGTGATTCGGCTTAATCCAAGCCTACGTCCACTCTCTCGCACTAACATCCCACCGGCTGGATTTCACTAAGAATCAAAAGAGTTGTTACAGTATAGCTCTTCCTTGATTCCAAAGTGTAGAGACTCTGCTACACTTTCTCAAGGTCTCACAGAAGTATAAACTCTCTTTTGAGTACAATTTCATGCTTAACAATTGAATTGATAAAGAGCAAGGAGCTTCAGACTTTGGAATTTGTCTATCACGCACACACTCGAATAACTAGAACGACTTCCTTATAATCTCCTCCATACCTTCATAACCGTTGGCACTTACCAAAGGGGCTCTTCCAATCTACCCGTTGGACAGAATCAATTAGGGAGATTTCAAGTTATCTAAGGAATATGACAATAGCCCAACAATCCCGTCGCCCATACAATCAGGATCTAGGTTTCCATAAGTAGAACCTTCCAAGTATGCTTCATCAATCAACGGATCCAAAATGCCTGAATAAATTTCAAGATGAATAATGGATTCCGAGATGCTATATCCAGCCGAGTCGATCAAATCCTTAAAGAAATACTTAATCTGGAAAAGTCTTCTTTGACTGTCTAGGACTATCAATGAGGATAGACTTTGGATCTAGAGTCTGGCGGTTCGGCAGTCTTCAGACTTTGACGAAAGAGTCTACAAGTCTTCAGACTAGACTGATGGAAATGTTTTGTCAGCTTCAAAACACTCAAGGAAGTTTTCTCCAACACATGGAAGACAGCTATGGAGGAGGATTGGTCAAGGGGGCCAATGGATGAGGATTGAAGGCTTGGTAGGCCCCTTGTCCCACTCATCCCTTCCCTTTCTCTCTTATGCTACCGTCCACAACCCCCTTAACCTCCTCCTTGCCATTTTCAAACTCAGCAACCAAGAGAGAAACCAGCCGAAACCAGCCTTTGTTGCCGGACTGCACGTAGTCGCCGTCAGCCGCCTCTCGCTCCACGCTTGTCCCACCAGCCTGATGCCCCATCTTGCCTGCTCCTCAATTCTAGCTGCTATCTTGTGTCTTGTGGTGCTCAACCGGAGCTATCCCGCCTTCGTTCAACCATCATGAGTCCCCCGCCTAGGCCTGGTTTGGCCCTTCCAACCTTCCTCGGTCAATCCCTGCCTTAAACCAACCTTGTTTCCCTCTATTTCAGCCAAGAACAAAGCATAAACCAGTGGGTTTCCAGCAGCTTGTAAGGCCCATTTTGGGTGCTTTCCCGGCCCCGAAAGCTAGGCCTGCTTTGAAAAGAAGTGAGCCCCGTTGCATCCTCAATGATTTGACCGATCTAATCGCAAAACAAATGAGCTTAACTTACTAACCTTTACTTAGTAGGTTAATGACGCTTAATGATTGATTAGATTAAGTTAAGTATGGTTATGTGGTTAGTTAGATTAGATTAGTGAATCTAATTAAATATTGATGCATGTTTGGTGGATAGTTAGTGCAATTAGGTCCTAGACGAGCTCCAGTATTTATCTAGAGTGACTCGGAAATTTTTCGGGTCCCCTTTTGGCATTCAATTAGGCGTTTCTAGGCCTACGTTGAATTATTGGCATTTATTTAATATTTTTTCGTAATTATTTAATCCTCCCAAAATTGACTGTGATAGTCGATGACCGGAATTCTATGCTGGTTATTGTAGTGCAGTTCATTTATTAAATTGAGCTTTAATTTGTGCTAATTTAGCCTAATTGTGATTTTAGGATTTTTTGGTAATTAATTAGAAAATTACTAGGCGTCGGTCTATAGCGCCAAAAACCTATTTTTAGGCCGTTGAAAGAAGTGGGAGGATTAAAAGTGAAAATATTATATTTTGGCTAAGGCCAAGCGTGTACCATGTACGTGTATTTTTATCGGGTTAGATAAGAATGATGAATTGGTTAAATGGTTGGGTGGTATACTATATTAGCCTACGGGCGATATGTCAGCTTAGATTGTGAGCAGTATATCGATATACTATATCATCCTACGAGCTATGATGTGTCAGCTTAGATTGCAAACAATATAACCTTATCAGCTTAGAGAGAGCATTAACAATATACTTTATCATCCTACAAGCTCTAATATGTCAGCTTACATTATGAGTAATATACTTTATCAGCTTAGAGGAAGCATTATTAGTGTACTATATTAACCCGATGGTTCGATATGTCAACTTAGATTGAGAGCAGTACACGATTTTTTAGTTTAACACAAGCTATACTATCTAATTATCAACTTAGAGCGAGCAGTCCTATTATGGGTGGACTTATAGATAGTATTGAATGTACCGACCGGAGGAAGGTTGTGGTGACATGTGATCGATTAGGTCGATTGATCAATGATTTAATTTGACATTATGAATTAATTGGTTGTTGTGATTCGAGGCATTTGTAAATGATATTGATTTGTAGGATGAAACTAATGCCAAGGTAAGTCCTTTAACCCGTGTTGTGCTTAGGTAGCCCTTAGGGCGTATTGACTTCCTAGTCGGGTCTTAAGGGGTGGAACTTGCTAAGACATCGTCTCACCTTGTTGTGAGATAACATTTCAGGTCCATGGATGGCAGCACCTCCGCCACCTCTCTAACAATTTGGCTAGCCCAAGAAATTCACCGAGATAGGTTATCACATTTAGATATGTTAGGGAAATCCTTATGATGTTTCGAAGATGACAAAATAAATCAAAGGCTACTAACGTGTTTGATGATTGAGTAATAGACTATGCAGATGATAGAACATGTAAAGGATATTATCAAAGTCTATAATTTGAAGAACCAGAAGACAAACTCTATGCTGAAGCTGAACTTGTTTAGACTTATGTCCAGATTGTAAAGTCTATTATACTTAGACTCAGATTATAAAATCTATTGCACTCATTCTCTACTTCAGACGGAGGACACTTAGACTTTACATCTAGAACGAGACACAAGTTCAGAATGTAATAGATTCAGAACGAAGCATGTTCAGAACGAAACAATTTCATAGAACGTAACACAAGCCCTAAATGTATAACGGTTGGTGATCTGGTTTGGATTATACATCAAGATAGATTTGATTGACTCAATTTAATTGATTGACAATTGAATCTTGAAGACAAGAACTTTCTATACAAAGAAGCTCTACTTATGGAAACCGAGATTTTGTTTGTATGAGTGATCATAATCAATTTGAGATTTTACTTCTATCACTCAACGACTACCAAATCTTCTAGATACAAATTTGTCCAATAGGTAGATTGGAAGACGATCCTCTAGATACTGTCCAACGACTAGTTTGGAAGTGGAGGAGTATTTAAGGAGATTAAGGACCAACGAGCAAGTAAGAGACGGAGCGTAGAATTTACAATTCCAAAGTTTAAGCGACCTTCGATCATATACTTGTCTTTGGTGAGCTTAAACATTTGTGATCGTGAGAGAAATATCAAAAGAATGACACAGTGAGATAGTGTGATCTACCACTAAGTGTTTGCACTCAAAGTTGTAATCTTTTATTGATTGCATAGTGGAATCCAATCAAAAGGCTATTAGAATGGGAGAGTCAACGTATGCTTGATCTAAGTTGAACCACTATAAACCTTATGTTCTTATTCTATTCCATAAACTCATTTACTTTGTCCGTTGTTCTATTTATAGTTAAAGTCTAAACTTGTTCAAAGTTTGTTGTTCTTCAGACTTAGTTTCAAAAGCAAAATATTTTTACTGTTCTTTGTGAAAATTGTTTTCACACTTATTCACCCCCTCTAGGTGTTCATACTAGTACTTACAATTGGTATCAGAGCCAAGTGCTCATTTTATTAAAGTGTTTTTACTTTTGAGCTTTAAGATCTTCTATGGTTAGTATCTTGGCATTAGGACTTATGGAAGGCCAAAGCAACACTAGACCTCCTTACTTTGATGGGAAGGAGTACAACGTTTGGAAAAACAAAATGAAGGCATTCATAAGATCCAAAGATCCCTTGCAATGGGATGTTGTTGAAAAAAAAATCAATCCCATTATTGCATCTACATCAAATAAGAATGGCAAAGACAAATAAACCAAACCCCTGCTCCTATGTCTCAGACAGAGTTATCTAAAAGAGAAGCTCTTGATGTAAAAGTCATTTATTCTTTATTTCACTAATTGTCTCTTGTTGAATATAATAGAATCTCTTCATGTGAAACAATAAAAGAAGTTTGGGATAAATTTCATGTTACTTATGAAGGGACTGATCGTGTAAAAGAGACAAAAGTAAACTTCCTGTTTGGCCAATATGAATCCTTTAAGATGAAGCTAGGAGAGTTGATTGAAGATATGTTCGATCGTTTTACAAAAATTGTAAATGGTTTTGCGTATCAAGGTCATCCAATTTCTTCCCTAATGAAGGTCAACAAACTCTTGCGAGGTCTCTCAAAAGATTGGAACCATGTTAAGACCTCAATCCAAGAGACTCAGAGGATTATGCCACTCTCAGTTGATGAATTAATTGTCACTCTTCAATCCTACGAAGTGGAACAAATTGTTGATGAAAATCCCGGAGGTAAGAAGTCCATCGCTTTAATATCTAATGTTGATTCTGATGATACAAACTCAGAAAATGACATGGACGACAAAGAACTTGCTTTTATGATTAAGAAATTCAAATGGCTGGGTAGAAAAAGAAGGAAATTCAGTGGAAGAAGACACTACAAGCAAAATGGGTAGAAAAGAACTATGAAAGAAGATGATGAGCAAGAAAATATATGATTTATGGCACATTCAGATCCAGACTCAAATTCGGAATTAGAATCAGAGTTTGACTCAAACACAGACTCAGAATCCGATAAGGAAATCGAGGTAAGCCATTCAAAAATTTCTATCAAAGTTTCAAAGTATATAAATGAGCTTTGCTTAAATCTCAAATCTTCTCTTAAAAGGATCTCCGAACTAAAAAATGAGAATTCATGGCTTAGGCAACATGATCTTTCTCAAAAAGAAAAGTTTGAAATTTTGCAAAAAGATTTTCTACAAACAAAAGAAAATCGAGATTTACTTATCAAAGAAAATGATTCTTTAAAAAAGGAATTTTCAAATATTTCGACAAAATTTTCAAATGGTTCAAAAATATTATGGCATATCATTTCCATACAAGTACATTACTATAGTAAGTCGGGACTTGGCTTCAATAAGGAAAGTGATTCTTTAATAGATTTTCCTAAAGTCAAGAAGAAACTTAGAAAAAAACCTTCAAAGGCATTTTACAAAAGTCATTTTCAAAAAGTGTTTGTAAAACCTGTTGATCGAAATGCTCTCAAATGTTCAAATTGTAGAGATTCAGAACACTTTGAGAAAGAATGTCCTAAAGTTTGGAAACCTATTAAAAATTTGGATAAAAACAGCACACTCTTCTAACTCTCATAGACCCAAGAAAATATAGGTACCAAAAAAAAGATTAGTTATTTTTGCAGGAAATAAAGGAAAAGAAGAAAGAGAATTTGGTAAGAAATATATATATATATATATATATATATATATATATATATTCCTCAATTTGATTTGAGCACATAAATCTCTTTACACTCAATATTTGATATATTTTCTTCATGCCTTGATTGATTTGGATTTTATAATGTTCATATTCTTTGATTTGTTTTATTGAAGAAAGAATCATGTGATTATTTTTTATATCTTGCTTAGAGACAATTTAATTTATTTGGTTTGATTTTATGCTATCATATTTGGCAAAGTGATAAATCTGTTTTACGTGATATTAATTTATTATGCAAGATATTCTTTTTTAAATACTCAAGGATTTTATTCTCTTTGATTTTATCGTGCTTTGACTAAGTGAGAATTTCTTTTTCAATATATTATTGTGCATAATATTCTTTCCCTAAATAATATGTTATGATAAGTTAGGAAAGAATATTTGATTATCCATGAAGATTTTATATTTTGTTCTAACAAAATGGAATGATCCAGATTGATGGATACCAAAAAGGAAATGAATTGATTGCAGGAAATTTTATAAGGGAAGAATGATTGCGAATCTACACAGATTTCGGTGAAATCAAAAAAGTATCTCATGCAAAGATTGGTAATTATATTTTTTTAATCAACGGTATATTGTAAACACATACCTTGGGTAAGAGAATATTTTTTATCATCCCGCCTTGCAAATTTTTACTCGATTTTATGAAGATCATAGATGATTGTTTATCATTTATATTGCAAACATCTTTTGTCATAAATATAAGGCATTGCAAGTTTTTACTTGATTTGGCACGTGATAAAAATATCATCTTTCTTTTTGTGAAATGCATCAATAATATATTTTTGAGATTTATGCTCGAGGAAATCCCTTTGATCTTGAAAGATATTACTGCATATGCATGGATACTCTTGCTACATTCTTAAAAGATATCTTATATCTAGCAAGGTTGACCCACAAATTGAAGGAAAACATTACGTGATATTTTTGCAAAGATTATTATCTGTTATACAAGAATTTGCAGGTCACAAAAGAATCTTCCATTTGGATTTTGGAAAGCTAGATTTGAAAATGATGGAGATTCTGTACTATTTTTTGGAGGCTTAAAGATTCTATTCATTGTGCAAAGTTTTTGATTGTTGAGAGGAAATCCCTTATGTGTCGTACAAAAGGTTGAGTAGCTTTGAATTTTAGTAATTGATATATGCTATTCAATTTATATATTTGAAGAAAGGGCATTATATATTATGTAGATATTATTATAGCTTATTTGTGCAAAAAGTTCGTTAAGTTTATGCAAGTTGAATTCAAGAAAAGCTTGATTGAAGAAAATAAATTTTTGATTTCAAAATGCAAATGATCGTTGTGGATATTGTTGCTACAAAGTAAATAATGGAAAAATATTCTGCTCAGCATGCAAAAGCCACAATTAGTGCTATTCGCAAATATTGTCATGATGATAGGGGAGAAAGCGAATCCAAGAGAAAGGAAAGAATCATGATCATCTAAAAAATGTAACAAATTGAGGGGAGTATTGATCAATTATGGAAAAAATCTTTTTGAATCGATCATGATCTTGATTATTATGGAAGGAAGGAAAAGGTCAATGTGAAAGAACTTGTTAAGATCTATGAAAACCGGTTAGTGCATCTTTTTTTACATTTTTTCATTAACAAATCTCTCATTAATATTATCATTTTATTATGACAAAATGGGTCAAGTGAATTTTATAATGCATCGGTGATCTTTATTGGATAATTGCTGATTTATATGATCGAAGTGAGCTATATTGCATATCTTTAATATTTGATTTACTTTATAAAAGCTAATTTTTGGAAATTATGTTTCATGCAAGACATATTTGTTATCGTTTTATATTATCTACATGATACTATTTCTATTGTTATCGTTTTTTGATTATGACAAAAAGGGGGAGAGAATATAAATATGCATATGTGTTGATTGGTTGATATTATTTATTGCATAATATTGAGCTATGATTATTTTTTCTATATATTGTTATGCTCAATCTATTTGCTATCTTATGCTATCTTTTGATTTGAATTACATTGCTCTAATTTATTAATATTTTAGAAAGTGTGATTACACATGTGCATAGTTCGAGATTGTTTTGTCATCATCAAAAGGGGGAGATTGTTAGGAAAATCCTTATGGTATTTTGAAGATGGCAAAATAAATCAAAGGCTACTAACATGTTTGATGGTTAAGTAATAGACTATGCAGATAATAGAACATGTAAATGATACTATCAAAGTCTATATTTGGAGAAACCAGAAGATAGACTTTATGCTAAAGCTGAACTTGTTTAAACTTACGGCCATATTGTAAAGTTTATTGCACTCAGACTCAAATTGTAAAGTCTATTGTACTCAGACTCTACTTCAGACAGAAGACACTCAAACTTTACATCCAGAACGAAACATAGGTTTATAACGAAGTATGATCAAACGAAACAACTTGATAGAACATAACACAAGCCTTAAATCTATAACGGCTAGTAATCTGATTTGGATTCTACATCAAGATAGATTTGATTGACTCAATCTAACTGATTGACAATTGGATTTTGAAGAAAAAAAACTTTCTATAAGAAGAAGCTCTACTTATGGAAACCAAAATTCTGTTTGTATGGGCGATCATAATCAATTTGGGATTTTACTTCTATCACTCAACGGCTACAAAATCTTCTAGATACAGATCTATCCAATGGGTAGATTGGAAGATGATTCTCTAAGATACTTTCCAAAGGCTAGTTTGGAAGTGGAGGAGTATTTAAGGAGATCAAGGACCGACGAGCAAGTAAGAGACGGAGCGTAGAATTTATAATTCTAAAGTCTCGAGCGACCTTTGATCATACACTTGTCTTTGTTGAGTTTAAACATTTGTGATCATGAGAGAAATATCAAAAGAGTGACTCGGTGAGATAGTGTGATCTACCACTAAGTGTTTACACTCAAAGTTGTAATCTTTTATTGATTACATAGTGGAATCCAGTTAAAAGGCTGTTAGTGTGGGAGAGTGGATGTAGGCTTCATATAAACTGAACCATTATAAACCTTGTATTCTTATTCTCTTCCCTAAACTCATTTACTTTGTTCATAGTTCTATTTATAGTTAAAGTCTAAACTCGTTCAAAGTTTGTTGTTCTTCAGACTCAGTTTTAAAAGCAAAATATTTTTACTGTTCTTTGCAAAAAATTGCTTTCACACCTATTCACCCCCCTCTAAGTGTTCATACTAGCACTTACACGATACACCACCATCCCGAAGGAATGGAGTATGTACTGGTGAAAGCCATCATCTTGGTTGATGAGGGTCTACCCCACAAGGTACCTCATGAATACTAGTCGTGGTATCGCCATTACAGTGATGGACATAGGGTGGGTCCTGTGTCGGAATCGGATGTACCTCTATATGTTTTGGAGGTTGCATTCGGGAAGGGGACGGCGGATCCCAAGGATGGATCGGTGATTAATGCAAAGGATCCCAAGCTCGAGGGCGATTCTGACTCTCCGATGTACTCTAGCGTGGGCTCTAGCTAGAGCCAATAAGAAGGAGAGATCATCAAGGAGGAGGACCCGGAGGAGGATCCGAAGGAGGACCAAGAGTAGGATCCATATGAAGATTAAGACCCCCACCCCTGTCTGTAGACTTGTGTACTGAAAATGGCTTAGAGTAGAACTTGATTTGTTAGTTGTACTATATGTATATATATAACTCAGTGGTTGTATATGTATATATATGTGTGTTTTTTAGGTTCGAGATTTTGGAGTTCTACTTTTCTATCCCATTGTTTTATTGTCTGGAGATTATTTATATGCTTCCTGTTTGCATATTAAAATGAATGGGTCGGCAATGCATCCTGAGACGTTGCTATTATATCGACCAGACAAGGGATTGGTGTGTGCCCAAGAATCAAGGCATGATAGAAACTCCTATGTGGAGTTCATCAAAACTGGACAACGATGAAGTAAGGAAGAAAGTATATTAACTATACATAAGCATGATCGGCTCTCTTCTTTACCTCACTGCCTCTAGACCTAATATTTTATTTAGTGTGTGCATCTATGCTAGATTTCAGTCTGATCCAAAGGAATCTCATCATAGTGTTGTTAAATGCATCATAAAATATGTTGCGACTTTTCCAAAGTTGGGTCTATGGTATTCAAAAGAATGAAACTTTACTCTTCTTGGTTATTTTGACGCTGATCTAACCAGTTGTAGAATCAACAAAAAGAGCACATCTGGCACTTATCAACTGTCGGGACAAATGCTAGTATCTTCGTTCTCAAGGAAACAAAGTAGAATGGCATTATCAACAATAGAAGCAGAATATGTTGCTCTTGGGAGTTGTTGTTCTCAAATTCTTTAGATGAGACAACAACTAAGAGACTTTAGAATAGAAGAACCCTGCACAGAGATCATATGGGATAACATAAGTGCTATCAATCTCACCAGAAACCCCATTCTTCATTCAAGGGCGAAGCATATAGAGATTCGACATCATGTTATAAGAGATTATGTCCATAATGGCGAGATTATGGTTCAATTTATTGATTCAAAGAATTAACTGGCAGACATCTTCATAAAACCGTAGGAGAAAAACTTATTCGAGTTTATTTGCAACAAGCTGAATATTACCTCTCCTATCGATTAAAGTCTAAAGTTGGTCAGACTCAGAACTTCAAGAAACTACTTTGGTATGAGAATCTCTCGAATCTAGGTATATTAGTTTTGGTATGTAAAATATGAAAAGATATGATTATCTAAATCGTCGCTTGCCTATTTTATCTTTATAAATTACTATTTTATTGGTAATTTTCGAATTTCAAATTTTTAGCAGTTACCTTTTTAAATTTGTTCTGAAAAGGCATTTTTCCTTGTGACGTTTCGTATACCCTCTTTCTTTGTGACCTTTCAATTTCTTTAAATACCTCCTAGTATTTCTTTCGAGCACATGCTTTCAAAACCCTAAAATATCAATTCTCTCTCTCTCTCTCTCGATTTTTACTCTCAAACTTTCTCTACAAGTTTCCATTTTTCTTCACTTGAACATGTCTACGAAATCTTGCAAGTCTGCATCCATGTCGCACCAAAGGAAATCTTCTCGGATCGCAAGTCGAGGGCCTCGGAATGTGCTAGAAGGGCCGACTCATATTGATCTTACTGGTGAAGACTCTCCTCAAGACTCTCCTCGTCAGCCTTTGGAAGAAGAAACTGAACAAGATGTTGTTCCTCTCAGAGTTTTGACACCTTGGGTTCTTTACAAGCATTTTGGTTATCTAAAACAAGGTGGTTCTCCAATGCCTTTTATCACTAGTTTTCTAAAAAGCCATGGGCATGGGAATGGAACTTTGTTCTTAAGAGCCATGGAAAGAATAGAAGTGGTGCCGAAAGGATTGGCAGAAAAGGCTTTTCTTCATTTTCCTTATGATCCTAGATTTAGTTCTGAGAATCAACCTGAAAATAAGAATGATGATGAGCGGATCTTTTCAATTTTTCAACTTAGAATGGGTGTGGTTGCTAGTGTCCCTGGTGAAAGAACTAAACTATTTCATTTTAAGGAGCATAAAAGGGTTTATGTGCAAATGCTGAACAAAGGGGTGATAAACCCTCAAACAGTAGATTTTGACTTTTTGAACTCAATAAAGGTTAATTTGAGGGAAAAGTTGGCCATCCTTCAACTTGAAAAGTTCTGTGCTAAGACGGCTGCGGCTTATCTGGAATTGATAGCATACTTCTACTCAAATCTATCTTTCTTTGATCGGAATTGCATTCAATTCACCGTTTGTGATAAAGCTTTTGTTGTGGATGTTGACATTCTAGCCGATATTCTAGGAATGGAAAGAAGTGGTTTTCAACCAATCAATATCTCCATAGGTCGAGCCACTAGATTTCTAGTAAAGGATAGATTGCCAAGTGGTGGTAATACATACTCACGATTGCCAGCCTCTAACATTTTGTTGCATAAAATTGTCATCAACTACATCAAACCAAAGGCAACCTCCAAAACTGATGTTTCTAGATTTGAGGCAAGAATCATGTGGGCAATCTGCAATGGGATGTGTTTCTCACTTCCTCATACTATCCTGCTGCGTATGTACAGGACAATCATGAAAGAAAAATGCCAATTGCCCTATTCTGTCTTGGTTACAAAACTGTTTCGCCATTTTCATATCCAGTTTCCCTCTTCACTTTGTTCAAGAACTATTGCTCCTATGGAAATAGGAATGAAGATGATCTCAAAAATGAGGCTAAAGGATCTAACTAAGGCCATTGAGCTTTTGAAGAAGGAATCCTCAACCAAAATCAAGGAAGGATTTGCTACTGCAAGAAAGCACAAAGGCAAGGAAGTTGTGCAAGAAACTGCAAAGAAAATGAGATCACTTATCCTGTAGGATGAAGAGGATGAAGATGATCTGACCATTTCTGCCATTGCCTTAAGAAATCTTCAAGGTTTTGTTGATTTTGAGAAATCAAAGGAGAGAGAAGGAGGAGACAGAGAAGATGAAGAAGAGGAAGAAGAAGCAAGAGCTGAAGATGAAGAAGAAGAAGAAGAAGAAGGTAATTCTAAAAAAAGGGTGAGGATGACTTTGATGGAGAGACTGTTGCAATAGAAAGGGCTAATGCGAACACCTAAAGAGGGGATGAATAGGTGTAAATGAAAAGTTTCGCAAAACTTAGAATAAATGATTTGCTTTTTGAAGATGATCGACTAGGAACGTAATGAATATGCAAATATAAAAATGAAAGTAGAAAGTTCAAGAAAAGAGAATTAGAACACAAGATTTATAGTGATTTAGCTTAAATCAAGCCTACGTCCACTCTCCTGCGCTGACAGCTCTAAGGCTAGATTCCACTATGAATCAAAAGAGATTTTACAACTCGTGATCTTCGACTTTCTCAATAATGAGTCTCCACTGGTCTCTCACAAAGTCTCACTAAGTATTTCTCTCTTTTGTGTACAATTGTGAGCTCAACAAATGAAACAATAAGTAATTGGAGATCTTCAAACTTTGGAATTCTTCTTTCACACACTCGCTCGAACAACTTGAGAGTTCGCCTTAAATACTCCTTCATGCCTTCATAACCATTGGCACTTACCAAAGGAATTCTTCCAATCTACCTGTTGGACAGAATCAATCAAGAGGATCTTCAATTCGTTAAATGATTGCGATAAAAGCCCGTCAATCCTATTTGCCCATACAATCAAGATCTTTAGTTTCCATAAGTAGAACTTTCAAAGTTTACTTGCCTTTCACATGATCTTCATATCGGAGTAAGTTCCAATAAGGATAAACAATTAAGTAAATGCTAAATCTAGCCATAAGATCTTCTAAAAACCATACGGAGTGAATCCCTGCAGATAATCCCACATCTGGATAAGTTTTCATTCTTCGGTCTAGAAAACTGTCAGCGATGGCAGACTTTATAGACTAAAGTCTGGTGATCTTCAGATTTTGACAAAAGAGTCTTGAGTCCTTCAGATCATAACTTTTGAGTCTGCAAGCCTTCAGACTAGACTTTTGTAAATGTTTTGTCAACTTCAAAACAGTAATGGAGTTTTCTCTAACAATCTCCCCCTTTTTTATAGTGACAAAACTTTCCTGTAGATTTGAAAAAAATTTGACCTGTAAAACAACACTTAAGTAATACATGATAAAAATTGTTTAAGACCTGGATAGCATCAATTCTGAAACCACAGAAAACATGTTAGTCTTGCAAGACAAACTGACTATCTAGTCACAATCAGTATCACAAATTAAGTTATTGTAAGAGTAAAAAGTTCAAATCCAAACAGGTCAAAGTTAGTCCAAAACCAAACCAAAATCACCAAGCCACCAAGCTAGATAGATAAAAAGGTTAATTAGTCAAATTTGCACAAACTCTTCCCCATTTTTGTCATGGCAAAAAGTGAGGAATAACTATAAAAAGAGTTGGGTAAAAATCAGGGCTGGTTGGGGATACGAACGATCTGGAAATCCCCTATAGACTTGACAGTCTCCTCTAGTGTCTTTAGAGTCTCCTTCAGCTGTTGAATATCCTCACCCTTGGTAGATTCTTGCATTTGAACCTTCAGGAATTGTATCTATTCCTATAGAGAGTCCGAAGTCTTCTTGAAGGCAGTCATCGGGTTCTTCATCTCAAACTCTAAACCATACTGTTGACCCTTCAATTCCAAAAGGATATCCAACAGTCTTTGAAAGTCTGCTGTTGGTTTTGTTGCGGTGCTTGGTCCAGCCGAATCAGTTCCAGGAGTCTTGAGATGTGAGGGAACATTAGTAGTTCGATCATCAGGACTAGGAGAGGATGCCTCAACTTCTATTTCAAGGTATTTAGAGGCATAGATATCCTCTGGATCTGCTGGAGACCTACTTACATCACTAGTAAAGACAGGTGAAGAAGTACCTTTTTTGTAAGCAGCTCCCCCTATTTATGTGCCTTCAGGTGGAGAAAAAGATTCCTCTTCTTGTCCTTGCTCTTCTTCAGCCTCCGAGTGATGTTGTTCATCTCTTGTAGTTCCACTCCGAGTCTTTTTTGAATCCTCGGATAAGGATACCGCATAAGTCTACTCAAAAGAGTCATCTTGACCCTTTTCTTCCTCTTCCTTCTTCTTTTGTTCTTTCTTCACCTCTCTTCTTTGTTTCTGCTCTTCCTTTGTCCTCTTTATCCTCTGGCTCTTTGAAGCTAACAAAACTCTATAAATTTTGCAAGGCAGAGAGAGTGATATCGTCCTCATCTTCTTCATCCTACCAGATGAGGGCTCTTCTCTTCTTGGTTGGTGCGCTCATGAGCTCCTTGCCTTTTTGCTTAGCTGCTGCAAAGTCTTGTTTCGCCTTGACAAGGGTCATCTCCTTTAGGCGCTTTAGTTCCTTATTCAGCTCCTTAAGATGCATCCTTAAAACCATTTTTAGCCCAATCACCATTAGAGCAATGGTTCTAACACGTAGAAAAGCAAGAATCTGAATGTGGAAATGTCAGATGAGTTGAGTGACAAGCGCAGAGTAAGGAAGTTAACCCTTGTCCTTCACAATTGTCCTATACATGTGCATCGGGATAGTGTGAGGCAACGAGAACTTATAGCCAATGTTGATCAGGATCTTATGTAGTAAAATATTGGAAGCATTCATTATAGTATAAGAAATCTTGCCCTCAGCCACTCTGTCCCAAACAAGAGCTAAAGCCGCATGACCAACAGACACACTGATTGGTTGGAAACTCCCTCTTTCCACACCTATCACATCAGCCAATTTATCCACATTAACCACAAATTCTTTGTCCCTAACATTAAAGAAAAATCTATCCGCATCTAGAAAAGACATATTCGAATAGAAGTAAGCAATTAGTTTAGGATAGGCTTCAGTAGTTTCAGAGCAAAAACGTTCAAGTTGAAGAAGTGCAAACTTTTCCCTAAGTTGCACTTTCATAGAATCAAGGAAATCAAAATCCATACTTCTAGGGTTCATAACCCCTCTCTTCAGCAGATTCGAATAAGTCCTCTTATGGTCATTGTAACGGAATAAAAGCGTCCCGTCTCCACGAATAGTCACAACAACATCCATTCTAGGCTGAAAATGGGTATACATCCGTTCATCATTGTCCTTCCCTTCAAGTTGATTAAAGCCACCAACACGTAGATCACTTGGAAAGTTCACAAAGGTCATTGCAGCAAAACCTTTAGGCACAATGCCTAACTTTTCCATGGTATTCAAGAAGAAAGTTTCGTTCTTGTAACCATTTGATTGCAAAAACTCATTGATCAAAGTCATTGCAGAACCACCCATCTTTAAGTTCGAGTAGAGTTTGAACAAAAATTGGGCTTTTTGAGTCCTTACAGGTTCAACGTCTTCAATGATCTCTTCTTCTGTTTGAGGAGGATCTTTTGTTGCCTTTTGTAAATAGTGACGCTGTTGAGAATGTTGTTGCGGTTATTGCTAAGTAGTGTCACGCCCCGATCCTTGGGCACGCACACATCCTTCTCTCGGTCGATTTTAATATGTGATATCCCAGGACTATATATCGCCAACCCTTTCATTTATTAAGCACATGCGAAAGCAATTATAAATCCCCAGACAATAAAACAATGGGATAGAAAAGCAGGCTATATTTTTCATATTGAAATTTACAACCAAACCTTTATACATGGCATTAGACAGAGCACTTCACAAACTATTCGCAACTTCAGAGTCTCACTCTATCTACACATATACAAAAGGGTTCACAAAGAGATGGGATTTCAATCCTCGTATAAGTCATACTTGGGGTCATCCTGATCCTCTTCTGATTCCTCTTCACTCAGATCATTCTCTTCCTCAATTTCACCTCGAAGTTCTCCTTCACAAATTCCTCCTCCTCAGCTCCTCATCGGGATCCTGAAATGTTTTCCCCAAACTGGGATGAGACTACGTCTCAGCGAGTTCTATCCCACTAAGCCCGATTAGTAAACTATTATACTATAGGCTGCCTAAACACGCACAGGGCAGATGACTTACCTTGGCCTCGGATCCCACCTGCAAGTCAGTACAATTCACAATAGGCACCCATTTACTTCAACACAAATCGAACTAGTCGATTACATATCACACAAATCACTCACGGTCATTCCCATTCAATCAATCAATTTACAATATCAGACTCAAGGCAAAGATCAATCGACTTAGTCGATTACATGTCAGCCGGACCATCTTTAGGTCATTCCAGTCATTGCTATACAGTCTCAACTGATAAAACCAAACACCGAGCCACGTGCATTCTCTGAGGTGATGGGACCGATCATCGAGCCACGATACACACGACCAAATTTCTAAATGACATGCCAAGTCATCAGGTCAGCATAAATCTTACATACTTTCATTTCCACAATTTCCAGTATGATCGGTAGTCTACCACAATACCTTTATCATTGGCAACCGATACTCGATACGCCGAATTACGGCCACGCAGGCACAATCTACGCCACACAGGCATGATCAACTATCGCCACACAGGCATGATCAACTATCGTCACACAGGCATGATCAACTATCGTCACACAGGCATGATCAATTATCGCCACACAGGCATGATCAATTATCGCCACACAGGCATGATCAATATTCAACAATTTACGTGCATTCTCTAAGGCATCCTACATGCCAAAGCGATGTAATAATCGCCGAGCCACATCACACAGCATTTCTTCACACAGCATTTCTTTTCATCTTTTATCATCATTAATAAAATATCGTGCATTAGTACACGATTGGCCTTAGCCAAAATATAATGATTTCGATTCCACAATTCCCACCATTATTAGCGTCCACCAAAACACTTTTGGTGCTGTCAACCGACACCCGGTTATTTTCCAATTAATTTTCCAAATTAATTAATCCAGGAAAATAATCTTATAATCACAATTAATTCACTTTAGCACAAAATAAAGCTCAATTAAATAAACAGACTATGCCACGACGATCAGCACGAAAATTCAGTCATCGGCCATCAAATTCTTAATTTCCGAAAAATAAATAAATAAATAATTAATTTCGAAAATTAATTAATAAATATTAAAAATTCCATTTAGCTCGAAATAAAGCCAATTTAAATAAACGGACTTCACCACGGTCATCAGCATAATATTCCGGTTACTGGCCACCCCACTTGAATTTTCGGAAAATAATTAATTAATTAATTTAATTCCGAAAATAATATTTAAATACCAAAAATTCCACTTAGGCCCGAAAAGCCTAATTGAAGCCCACTAAGGGTCGGGAAAAATCCCAAGGCACTTCCAATAATTAGTAGATCATGTTTACTTGCTAATTACACATTCAATTTATCTAATTCACATCACAATTGGCTAATAAACACTAATCCATACTAATCTAACCACCTAATTGCGTTTAATTAAAACTAAACCAACCTTAAGCATAATTAGCCAACTAATCTAGGATTAGTAAGATTACTCACCAAATCGCACGCAAATCGGATCAATCCGTCGGGGGCGACGCGAGGAACAACAAACTCCAAAGCGGGCCTCCGGTTCGGGGCTCGGAAACGGCCCAAAACGGCCTTGAACAGGGCTGGAAACCCATTTTTCCAGCCACTGTTCTTGGCTGGACGAAGCTCGTCTAGTGGCTAGGGCGGCGAGGGGAGGCCGGCGGAGAGCAAGGGGGACGCCGGGGAGGTCCGGCGGGCTGGGCGGTGGCCGGAGGTGGAGCTGGTCGGCGGAACGAGGGTTGGGTCACGAGGGGGAGGCGCTGCAACAAGCGACGGACGGCGGGACAGCTGGACGGCAGGTGCACGGGTGGGGGTCGCAGGTGCGGGCAGGAGGCGGCGAGCAGCGAGCGAAGCAACGATGGCGAGCTGCAGCTTTTGGTCTTCCTCAGCTTCTGGTTCGCACGAAGGAGAAGAAGAAAAAGGGAGAGTTCGGTCGCGTGCGGGAGGAAGAAGGAAGAGAAGAGAGAGAAGAGAGAGATAAGGATTGACCGGTCAAAGAAAAGAGAGATAGAGAGAGAGAGAGAGAGAGAGAGAGAGAGAGAGAGTGGGGGGGGGGAATCGCACGAAGGGGGAGGGAAAGGGGAGAGGAGAGAGAGAGAAAAAGAAAAGAAAAGAATAATACTATTCTCATTTTTCTTTTCTATTGCTATTTCCCTTTCTATTTTCTTTCGGTCTTCAATATTTCCTCCGATAATTTCTTTCTTGAAATTTCGAACTCGACAATAAATTAATAGACGATGAGACGGTCCTAAAAATGAATTGTGACATGCCCAAATATTCGATTCCCAAAACCGAATTAAATTTCATGATTAAAATCGACTGGACGCGATTTTAGTCCAATCCAACCAATTTGGTAGCTTTTAGGGATTTTACCGCGGTTATATCCCTTAACGGCTTCACCCAATAGGTTAGCTAACTCGTGAGTGATCAGCTCAGAGAAAAAGGACCATAGGCGCGCCGACGATATGCACATTTCACTTTATCGAAATGGGGTCGAATTTCAGGATGTCACAAGTAGTGTCTTCTTCTTTAGTTAAATCGAAGTGGGTAGGACCCTCGGGCATGTGCCGTGGTCCACTGTTCATGATTCTTGAAGATTTCCTTTGGGAAGACATTGTCAAAGTCTTGAAGGATTTCTTGATCTCATTTGTGAGAAAAAGTGAGAGCTTTTTGGATCAAACACAAGAGAAATGAGAGAATAGGATCTCTATATTCTAGGGTTGAATGTGCGTAAATGGAGAAGAAGAATTCCAACTGCATATAAAGCAAGTGAAACAGTGTATACGAAATGTCACAAAGGAAAATAAAAACTGTCTTTTTCAAAAATGAAAAACTTCCCCTTTTCAAGAAAAACTGCCTTTTTGAAAAATGAGAAATCACCATAAATTCAAGGATATTTTTAAAATTGAAATAGGCAAGTAGTGATTCAAAAATGAACATACCTTTTTAAAGCTTTATCCAAAAATAAACTCATATTCATTTAGAAAGTATTAATTTATAGTCGTAACTTCTGGATACTCTAAGTCTGAACATTTTCAGACTTTACTCGGTAGAAGATATGATGTTCAGTCTTGCACGAATAGACTCAAATAAATTTTTCTCCAATGGCTTTGTGAATATATCTGTCAATTGATTTTTTAAGTCTATGAATTGAATCATAACTTCTCCATTTTGAACATGATCACGAATGAAGTAGTGTTGGATCTCTATATGCTTTGCTCTTGAATGAAGAATTTGATTCTTTGTGAGATTGATGGCACTGGTATTATCACATTTGATCTCAGTGCACGATTCTTCAACACCAAAGTCTCTTAGCTGTTGCCTTATCCATAAGATTTGAGAACAACAACTTCCAAGAGCTACATATTCTGCTTCAGCTATTGAAAGAGCTACGGTACTTTGTTTTCTTGAAAACCATGATACCAACTTGTTGTCCAACAATTGACATGTGCTCGAAGTACTTTTTCTGTCTATTTTGCATCCCACTAAATCTGCGTCTAAATATTCAAGGAGAGTAAAGTCTCCTTCTTTGGAATACCACATACCTAGCTTTGGGGTCATTGCAACATACTTGATGATGTGCTTTGCCGCACTTAAGTGAGATTCTTTGGGATTAGATTGAAATCTGGTATAAATACGAGACACTAAACAAAATGTCGGTCTAGATGCGTAAGATAAAAAACTGAATCAATAATGCTCATGTATAGTTTTGGTCTACATTCTTTCCTCCTACATTCTGGTCCATTTGAGTTTGCATAGAGTCTTGAAACTTGACATTCATAGATTCTTTCACAAACTAAGTCTTTTTGTTGAATACTCTGTAGGCTTTGCTTGAAGTTGAGTAGCCAAGAAAAATTCCTTCATCTGATTTTTCTTCAAACTTACCAGATCGATCATTTGTACTTTTCAAAACAAAACATTTACAACCAAATACATGAAAATAAAAAACATTTGGCTTCTTCCCTTTAAATACTTCATAAGGAGTTTTCTCTAAAATATGCCCCAAGAACACTCTGTTAATGATATAGCAAGTCATAGAAACTGCTTCAGTCCAAAAACGAGAGGAAATGTTACTCTCAATTAAAAGGGTTATTGTCATCTCCTACAAAAATCTATTACAACCCCATTTTGCTCTGGAGTGTAAGTTGAAGAGAAAACATGCTGTAAACCAAATTCATGACGTGCGGACCCCTCAAGTGCCATAACTTTGCACAAATGGACACTTAAGTTACGAAAGGTACACTTAAGTATCAAAATCGGAGTAAAATGGATCACTTGAGTGCCAATCCGACCAAAATCCAACCAAAATGCCGAAGTGGCATTTTTCCGGCGACCCGAGCCCAAAATGATGCCATTTTGCATGCGACGTGGCCAAATAATGCAAAAACGGCGTCATTTTGGGCTGACATAATAAAGAAATAATTTTAAAATTAATTAAATTAATTTTAAAATTAAATTTAGTTAAAATATTAAAAAATAATAAATTTTAAATTAAATTTAGTTAAAATATTAAAATTTTAAGAAAAAATTTTAAAAAAGGGAACGGGGGGGAGGTGGTTGAGGGATTAGCCCTCGGCCACCGCCGGGAAGGGCCGGCGACGGCGGGGGGAGGGTCGGCCGAGGTTGCCGACCCCTAGCCAGGGCCCAGCAACCCTGGCCGACCGGTGGTGAGGGCATGCAAGCCCTCGCCTAGATCCGGCGACGATCGGTGGCCCTCGCCAAATCTGGGCAAGGGTCTCAACCCTCCCCAGATCTGTGGCCAACAGCAAGGGGTCGCGGCCCCCGCCCAACTAGGCCAAGGGCCGCCGCCTGCAGAGGCGACCCTCGCCGGATCTGGGCGAGGGCTACTACCCTTGCCCCAATCTGGGGCGAGAGCTCATGAGCCCTCGCTGCCGGTCGGCCGGGGTCGCCGGCCCCTGGACAAGGCCTGGCGACCTCGGCCAACCCTCCCCCCGCGGTCGACGACCCTTCCGGTGGCGGCGGGTGAGGGCCGATCCCTCGGCCACCTCCCCCCGGGTTCCGTTTTAATTTTTTTTTATTTTAAAATGTTTTAATTATTGTTTTTAATATTTTAACTAAATTTAATTTTAAAGTTATTATTTTTAGTATTTTAACTAAATTTAATTTAATTAATTTTTTATTATTTGTTTACCACGTCAGCCTAAAACGACGTTGTTTTTGCATTATTTGGCCACGTCAGCATGCAAAACGGCGTCGTTTTGGGTGCGCTTCGCCGAAAAAATGCCATGTCGGCGTTTTGGCCGGACTTTGGCTGGAGTGGCACGCAAGTGATCCGTTTTTCTTCGAATGTGGCACTTAAGTGTCTCTTTGGGCAAAATTATAGCACTTGAAGCATTCTTTTGCCCCAAATACATCACAAAAATTTGCAAAGTCTTAATTTTCAAACTCACATCCATGGTCTGTACGAATGCTTTAAATAGCATATCCTTTTTCATTCTAAACTTTCTTGGCAAATTTTGAAAAATAGGAGAATGCTTCAGATTGACTTGCCAGGAAGAATACCCAGGTAAAGCGAGAGTAATCATCCACACTTACTATGCAGTATTTCTTTCCACCGATTCTTTGAGTTCTAGTTGCTCCAAAAATGTTCATATGCAGAAGCTGCAAAACACAATTAGTAGTAACTTGATTTATAGGTTTAAAATAACTTCTAACTTGTTTTCCAAAAATGCGTGGTGTGCATAGTTCAGACTTTTGATAAGTCAAGTTGGGTAGTCTACAAACAAGTTTCTTGGAAGAAATATTGGCAATATGCTTCATATTAACATGACCAAGCTTTCTATGCCAAAGATTTGCTTCATCTTGAATGGAAATTAGACATTGAGAGCTTTCTAGTTTTTATATCAAGAAGGTAAATATTTCCACGTCTTCATCCAGTAAAAGATTGAGATAAATCTTTATTAGTTCCTGAGCAAATGCCTTTTTGGAAATTGATTTTGAATCTAGTATTGCACAGTTGACTTATGCTAAGTAAATCGCAATTCAAACCTTCCACCAAGGTGACATTGTTGATTGTGAGACTTTCAACCTTTACAGTTCCACATCCAACAATTTTTCCTTTGTTGTTTCTACCAAAAGAAACTTTTCCACCATTCATTTGCACAAGCTTTGTAAAATAGCTTGAGTCTCCTGTCATGTGTCTCGAACAATCACTATTCAAATACCATTTGATCTTTTTCTTAATAATAACCTGCAATCATGAAAGAACTCAAATTTTCTTTGGTACCCATATTTTCTTTGGTCCCGGGGAGTTAGTATCAAAAACAGTATTTGCCCAATTCCTCTTAACAAATCTCCAAACCATGGGACATTCATTCTCGAAATGTTCTGAGCTATTACACTTTGAACATTCAAGAGCACTTCGGCCAACAGGTTTTAGAAAAACTCTTTGAAAATGGTTTTTATAAAATGTTTTTGTAGGTCTTTATTTGATTCTTTCCTTTACTTTGGGAAAATCAATTAAATGAATAGTTTGTGGTGTCATACCCAAACCAGATTTGTTAAAATAGGGTCTTTGCACAAAAAGAATATCTTCTAACTTCTCAGATCCTTTTGAAAACCTCTTTGATATATTTGAAATGTCTCCTTTCAAGAAGATATCCTCCTTTGAAAGAGAATATGCATTTTCCTTTAAATCATCAAAACTTTTGTCTAGATTTTCAAATTTTTCTTTCTAAGAAATGTCCTATTGCTTCAGTTTAGAATTCTCCCTTTTTAGCTCGAAAATCTTTTTAAGATATGTTTTGAGACTAAGACAGAGTTCATCTATATACTTTGAGACTTTAGCAAGAATTTTAAAATTACTAACCCTAACCTCATCATTTGAGTCTGAGTCTGAATTTATTTCAGAGTATGAGTCTAATTCTGAATTTGCCATTAGACATATGTTTGCATATTCATTTTCACTTTCTTTGCATTCAATCTCCATGTCTCTACTTTGAGAGCCTTTTTGAATTTCTCTGTATTTCCCTTATTTTTCTTCAATAGAGGGCGTTGGGTCTTATATGCCCCTTTTTCTTTGCATTAGAAGCAAATAACTTCTTTGTTTGTCTCATTGTTTTCATTTTATTTCTTCTGAAATCTTTGAGTGCTCTGCTTCTTCCAGTTAAACCTTTTTCCTTTCCTATTCAATTTTATGAACTTCCTTATCATGAGTGCAAGTTCTTCATCATCCAAATCATCTTCTGAATCTGTATCATTAGAATCATCGTTAGATTTTAAGGAAATTGACTTCTTACCTTTGGGATCTTCTTCTTCATTAATTTGCTCAACTTCATATGATTGAAGTGTGCCAACTAATTTGTCTACTAACAAAGGTATGATCCTCTGTGTTTCTCTTATTGAAGTCTTAATGTGATTCTAGTCTTTGGAGAGTCCACGCAGCAATTAATTGACTTTCATCTGCCTTGAGATTGGTTGTCCATGATATGCTAGACCATTTACAATCTCTGTGAAATGACTGAACATGTTAGTGATGGATTCTCCTGGCTTCATCTTGAAAGCTTCATACTGTTTGAGTAGTATGTTGATTTTTGTTTCTTTAACTCAATCAGTTCCTTCATAAGTAACATGCAACCTGTCCCAAACTTCTTTTGTTGTTTCACAAGATAAAATTCTATTATACTTAGTAGAAGATAAAGCACAATATAAGGAGTAGATAGCTTTAGCATCAAGAGCTTGTCTCTTGGTTATGTTTGCTTGTGTCATTTCACCAGCATCTGCAACTTCCTTTCCTTTTTTTGAAGTTGATGTAGTTTTGGGAATAATCACTTTTTCTACCACATCCCATTCCAAGGGATCTTTCGATCTCAGGAATACCTTCATCTTGTTTTTCCAAACGTTGTCTTCCTTCCCATCGAAATAAGGAGGTCTGGTATTGCTTTGGCCTTCAACTAATCCTAGAACCAAAATACTAGCCATAGATTTTTAGCTTAAGAAGTAAAACACTTCAATAAATAAGTACACAGGCTCTAATACCAATTGAAAGGACTAGTATGAACACCCAAAGAGGGTGAATAGGTGTAAATGAAAATTTTCGCGAAACTTAGAATAAATAAATTGCTTTTTGAAGATGATCGACTAGGAACGTAATGAATATGCAAATATATGAATGAAAGTAGAAAGTTCAGGGAAAAAGAATTAAAACACAAGATTTATAGTGGTTCGGCTTAGATCAAGCCTACATCCACTCTTCCGCGCTAACAGCCCTAAAGCTGGATTCTACTATGAATCAAAAGAGATTTTACAACTTGTGATCTTTGACTTTCTTAATGATGAGTCTCTACTGGTCTCTCACAAAGTCTCACTAAATATTTCTCTCTTTTGTGTACAATTGTGAGCTCAACAAATGAAATGGTAAGAAACTGGAGATCTTCAGATTTTGGAATTCTTCTTTCACGCACGTGCTCAAACAACTTGAGAGTCGGCTTAAATAATTCTTCAAGCTTTCATAACCATTGGCACTTACCAAAGGAATTCTTTCAATCTACTTGTTGGAAAAAATCAATTAATGAGATCTTCTAGTCGTTAGATGATTGTGATGAAAGCCCGTCAATTCTGTTTGCCCATACAATTGGGATCTTTGGTTTTTATAATTAGAACCTTCCAAGTTTACTTGCCTTTTACATGATCTTCATATCGGAATAAATTCCAATAAGAATAATCAATTAAGTAAATGCTAAATCCAACCATGAGATCTTCTAAAAACCATACGGAACGAATCCCGAAGATAATCCCACATCTGAATAAGTCTTCATTCTTTAGTCTAGAAAAATGTCAACGAGGGCGGACTTTATAGACGAAAGTCTCACGGTCTTGATTTTGACAAAAAGTCGGAGTCCTTCGGATCATAACTTTTGAGTCTGCAAGTCTTCAGACTAGACTTTTAGAAATATTTTGTCAACTTCAAAATAGTAATTGAGTTTTCTCTAACAGCAATAACATTATTAGAGGACTCTGAAGCAACCAGGGATAACCCTAAAGGAGTACGAACTGAGATAGAACATCACTCTCATTTTGGAAAAGAATAGGCACAAGAAGAAGGAATTTCTTCTCCACCTATAGGCATAGAAACAGGGGGAGCTCATGAGAAAATAGGGACTTCTTCGCCACATAATGTGAGTGATGGCATAAGTAGATCTCCTGCAGACCCTGAAGATGTTTTTGCATCTCAGTTTCCTGAAGCTAAGGTTGAAGAGTCTACTCCAAGTCAAGGTGCCAAACAAACTGCGCCTGATCAAGTTAATGTTCCCTCATCTCTCAATTCTCCACAAATTCACTTCGCCGAAGCTAGTGCTCAAACAGAACACATGATGCAAACTATCCAAGGATAGTAGAGGTCCTCTTGGAGATTAAAGCTCAGTAATATGCGATGGAGGTTGAGATCCAGAAGTTTCACACCGCCTTGAGATCTACTTCAGATTTCTCACTAGAAAGGTACAGTCTCTTGACACTCAAATTCAAACCTTGAATCAATAAGTTTCACAGATTGTAGCCAAGGTCGAGAATGTTTATCATCAGTGCTAGGAGAAACTTGAGGAGGCAGTACAGTCGCTGGGGGATTTCCGACTCGTTCAAGTTCCTAAACAACCCTGATTGCATTTATCTTTTAATTCTCTCTTTCTACTTTGACTTTCTCTTTGTTTTTGTTGTTGACAAAAAGGGGGAGAATGAGCATATTTAAGCAGATTTAATTTGTTTGTTTGAACTTGATTGTGTTTGAACTGAACTGAATTGGTTTGAACTGATTGTGTTGAATATTTATATTTTGTAGTAACCTTTTAAGGTTGTGATTATTGATTTGAATTGAATCTTTGTCTAATTTGTCAAGACTAATGTGTTTTCTGTGGTTGCAGAATCGATGTTCTCCAAATCTATAACAACTTGTTTTTATAAGTTATCATGTACTAATAAAGTATTGTTTTGCGGGATATAAGTTTTAAATCTGCGGGGAAAGTTTTGTCACCATCAAAAAGGGGGAGATTGTCGGAGAAAACTCTTATAATGTTTTGAAGTTAACAAAACTTATCTAAGTTCTATTATGAAGATTGCCAAACTTTTGTATCAAAGTCTATCTTACTTCAGAAGTCTGCCCACTCGATAATTTCAGATCGAACATAAGAATGAAGACTTAATCAAATTCATGATTATTTTCTTCGAGGTTTCAGTACGTACAAGATATATCAGGCTTTCTGATTGGAAATATCACTTACCATATTGGTTATCTTAATTGGAATCAATTTTGAAGAAGTAAATTATTTTGGAAGGCAAGCTTATTTGAAAAGAATCTACTTATAGAAACCAATATTCTGATTGTATGGGCAAACAGAATTGACGTGCTTTCATCTCAATCTTCAAATGGTTCGAGATCTCCCTGATTGATTCTGTTTAACGGGTTGATTGGAAGAATTCCTCTGGAAAGTGCCAATGGTTAACAAGGCATGAATGAGTATCTAAGGAGGTTTTTCAAGTCATTTGAAGAAGAGCGTAAAAGAAGAATTCCAAAGTCTAAAGTTTCCAATTCTCTTGTCATTCATCATTTAGTGCTTAAACTTGTATTCAAAAGTGAGAAACTCTAGAGAGTGATTTTGTGAGAACAATAGAGACTCCTTACTGAGAAATTGAGATCACTGGGCTGTAACATTCTCTTTTAATTCATAGTGGAAACTAGCCAGAAGGCTGGCAGGGTAAGAGAGTGGACGTAGGCTTGATTTAAGCCGAACCACTATAAATCTTATGTTCATTTTTCTCTACCCTAAACTCCTTTACTTTACTTGTTGCAATATACCTCTGTGTTTTGAAATAGTTGAAAAAGTCTATTTTCACACCTATTCACCCCCTCTAGGTGTTTTACTAGCCCTTTCACAAACATGTGCCTATTGTCTAATCATTTTTCTGTTTTTAACACATGAAGGAGAATCAATGTGCAGTTCTGAGCTAAAACAGTGAGCTGTTGGATTCAAAGATATAAACCTTTTTGTTCTTTTTTGGGTAAGCACGGATTTATGAAAATTAGTAACGGGACTTACACAAGACCTGCCATAAGATTGTGCAATGACGTCCTCCATGTGCACGTGTGGGCAAATCTATGTTCTTGCATGTAAGAGAGACAGAGACTGTCCAATGTCGATGTCGCAGTCTACCAAAGTTCGGTGTCATGATAGTGGTGGAAATTGACTAGCTCCATTCCATCTATTATGCTTCTATAATTTTCATTTGTTTCCTCAATATCTAGTCTTATGGCACTCCCATCTATTCATCTATTGACTTATTTAAATTACTGTTAAGTAGTGATGATGGTTTATATTTGACTCTGTAGACTTTTAAGATCAGTGTAAGTTAGCCATTGATTTCTTCCAGCAGAACAACTTTATGATTAAGAGCCTGTGCAGGGTTGGCTTCTTTTTTTCTTTTTTGAGTCTTTAGTACATTTGCATCTTCTTATTCCATATTTGTCTTTTGTTAATAGAGATGCTACAATTATCTGGAATTCTCTGGTATTGGTCTTTTGAATTAGACCACAGAATTAGGAACAAGAATTTGCTAAGACTTGCATGTTGCGGTTGAAGGGGACATTTGATTTTGTGATATGTTTGTTGACACCTAAATTTTGGTGACCCTTTTAATTATTAATCGCATTAAAAAATTAGGGATTAATTTTAACCCTAAAAAAATTAGTTAATTAATTAATTGCATAGCATATAGTTTTAGGTGCATTTATTTTAAATTGCATTTACATTGGGCCGGTGACAAATGGGTTCAAATTGATGGTTAAGAACTTTAACTTGATGAGTCGGGCTAAGCCCACGAAGAAAGCAAATCGGCCTAAGCCCATATACTCGGAGAGATTTTATAGATTTATTTTTGTAAGATTTCAATTGAAAAAGCAAATATTCCGTTTGGAAAAAACAAATATTGCGTTTCGAAAAGAAATCTTCGTGGAGATGAATTTGGAAAATTTTAAAACCCTAATCCGTGCCCTATAAATACGTAAAAAATACCTAGGGTTGGGGGAGGCCACAGAATTGAAACATTCGGCCACATTGAGGGGGGTGGAATTCGAAAAAATTCGAGAGAAAAGTTCGTAAAGAATTTCGTGAAGAAAGAAGCACAATCGTGAGAGAAGAGAAGATAAAGATAAAGGTACCAAAAGGGCGTTAGAAAAATCTAACGTAACCAAGTCCCCGAACTCACAAATCTCTAGTTCGTAGGAATAAAGTAAATCTCCCGTTACTTTATTTGGGTTTCTAATCGACCCACCAAAAAATAGATTAGTGGCGACTCCTGATTGAAAATTATTTGCATGTTAAGAACTTGAACCGAAAGTCGCGAATTGGTATGGGCTTGGGAGAGCCCGAGTTAAGTCTAGGCTTAACAATCCATTAGCCAAAATCCTAAGTGGTCTAAACCCCGAAAAAATTGGTCGCGACAATGTTTGATAGCCAGAATGCATTATTTTAGTTTCTCTGCGTTGTAATGATTGATGGTTGGTCTCATGTTGATATTCCCATCTCCAAGTTATAGGGTTGAACCTTGCTTGCAATAATAGTCTTATGATTTGGTTTGGTGAATGTTGAACATTTTATCATGGGTATGGGACCCTTATGGTGACCCTTATAAAGGTAGTCACTGCTGGTCGCCCCTACCCATCCTTCTTGGCTAAGCAAAAAGAATTAATAGTTATTGCTTGAAAACATTAGATGTTTACAAATCTCTGTTCAGAAAAGGGGTTTGCTTCTTGTCCATTAGCTTGGGGGCATAGATTAGTCAAGATGCTAAAGTGGCCTCTTCCTGAAACTTATTTTCCGACACCGCTAGTTTACTGAGTTACGCAAAGCATCATCACTAGATTCGGATTAATTTCTTTAGTCATTATGATTGAAGCTGTCATTATCCACTTCCCCTTAGCATACATCTTCCATTCTAGTAAAAATTACCTGGCCAGGTTGCTTTTTCACTCGATGCAAAAGAACCTGTTGATCTGTTGCAGAGAAGAATTTCACTATTACTACGGAGCCATACCATTTCTTGTATAATTTCTCTTAATTTCGGACTATGTGCTCAGACAGGCACCAGAAGCTTAGCTACAAAGCGACTCCTGGGGATGAAGTTGAAGATATGTATGAGTTGTTGAAAGAAGTTAAACAAAAGATACCATCAATCGAGGCGGTATCTTCCGGGGTAATAGCTTCTGATTATCAAAGGCTACTAGTGGAAAGTGTCTGTTCAAGGTTAGGGCTTGTTTCTCTGGCATATTTGTGGAAACAGGATCAGTCAATGCTTCTTCAAGAAAAGGTAAATTGTTTCATCATTTGATGTGGCATTAGATAGTTGTTCGGTTTATTTTGACTTACAGGATTCCTTCTTTTGTTAAATCAGATTGACAATGGAATGTTGGCCATCATGGCGAAGGTGAAACTTTTTTCTTTAATCTGCTGCAGCTATTTCATTTTGATAATCAAATGCTTCACTTTATGCTTTTTATGCAAATTAGTAAAGGTTTTGGGTGAAAACACGAGTTCTATAAGTTGATATATTTATTTTGTGAGGTGAAAGTCATGCCTAGAATGAGACTAATGAGGATATGAATTTCTTATGTATAAACTGATGTTGATACTCTTCCCATATGCAAGTTTGCCATTAGTCCTGTTTGCCAGTTCATTACACTGCATTTATTGATCGAAATTTTTATCATGCTTTTTTCAGCATTTGAAAGTAGAATGCTATTTTTTTTCCTGTATGGTTTTTAAGGCACATCTCTTACCTCAGAATATACTGTCCCTTCTTTCTTTCTTTCACCTGTCCCTTCTCACTTAGTGAAAGAGTCTGTTCACAATGAGCTCTTTTTGTGACATAGTTGCTGCTGAAGACAGATGTTATGCTTTGATATGTTTGAAAACAGTGGTAGTAAAGTTTTTAGAGTGTGCAAATTGGGATGAAAGACGAGTTTCAGGTTGATTAAAAGCCTAAATTCACGCAGTTAATGAGTCATTCTAGGTTTATTTGGCATGCCTGTGGATGTACTTGTGCTTTTTTAGCTGTCAAGTACGAATTGAGATCTAACATAGTAGATACTTATCCAAAAATATATGTTTTACAGTGTTTCTATTAGATGGTTGTTATTTTTTCTTCTAAGACAAATGGATGTGACAAGTGGCGGCTATGGGGTTGAACCTTGAAAAGCATTTGGGGAAAGATATCTCTTTCCGGTACTCATACCTCCATAAATTGGAAGAGTATGTAAGGAAGTGTTAATTACAAAGCATGTTATTGTCGCGACCCGATCTCACCACCCTCGGATCCCTCATCATCACGAGGAGAGAAAATGGGGGAAAGGTCGAGTTTAGGGGTACTTGATCACAAGAGTTCCCTCACGGCTTACATTCCAAAAGACGTCTTCACCTCGCCTGTTGGATCAAGCCTCTCGTGAGTTCCCTCCACGAGATCGCGAGCTCTCCCAAGCTCATACCCCGCGTGAGAGCGAAGTGTCACGATCCATACCCACAAGAGTGGCACACCATAGAGAAAAGAGTCGGGTGTGGATATCGGATTTAAGGGTACCTTTACCATGGTAGCCCTCTCAATAGTACGCCTCACCCATAAGGATGGCATCACTTCATCCTTTGGGTTACTCCCATATCGAGTATGCTAAACCATGGTGAGTTTCATCGAAACTCATACCCTGCGCAACGAGTTTATTTATACGGTCTAGTTGTTTATGACAACCTAAAAATAAGACCGGAGTCACCACTAGCCTCATTTTGGGGATTGGCTAGAAAACCCAATCGAGAGTCGGGAGTGTTCCCTCGATTTCTACGCAACCAAATATCTAGGTTCATGGACTTGAGTTACGTTAATATTTCTATAAGCGCCCTTTCGGTACCTAAACGGTATGTTGTGTTTTCCTAACATGTTCATGCATTTCTTTTTATATTTTCGGGATCATTTGTCCTAAACTAAGTGATCATGCATGGTTGGTCATTTTCATTATATTCTATTTCTAGAAAAAGAAGAAAAGAAAGCAATCAATGGAATTGAAATTGCAATACATTAAGTAAAAAATCAAGGAAAGCAATAAATCTATCATGCAATCCTACAAGATATAAAAGAGAAACACAATTGAAAAGATGAGGGAAAGAGAGAAAATCCGCAACTCATCGGGTTTTATACAACAAATGAAACCCGAGACATATGTCGGGAAAATGAATTATACATGATAATGGTCGAAATGGACATCAACCTCCATCATCTTCGTGCTTTCCCCATATTTGGGTTCTAATCTAATCCTAACCTAAGAAACTTATAACTAGGTACATACAATGGAAAGAAACAAGCATACACATCAAAACAACCAAAAACAAGACATCATATTGAGATCAATCATTTAAAGGAAGTGCAATACGAAAGTCAAATTTTGGGGCCTCAACGTCAACCTTTGTCTTTCATGCGAGGGTCCCACTAAGACACCTACCCAATCCATTTTTTATGTGACTTATAGCAATTGTTGACCAATTGTATTCTCGCATGGCCAATAACACATATAAGTCTCCTAATCAAGCGATCTTTATGATCCCAGGGTTTTCCCTTGATATCTTGCATTGACCCTACCATTCATCTAAAAGTCTCATGCATTGTAAAAAATTTAAACATACATGCAGGTCTTTTGAATCTTGTTTCTCAACCAATCAAACAAGAAAGTGAACCGTCGGTGAGTCACTTATTACCAAGGCATGTGCCAATCATAAACATAAGCAATTTATAATGCATGGTGGGGTTATATGTATGAAAGGTACATGTAATATTTCATGAAAAGTTTATGATTGTCAACTATGAAATGCATTCAATTGCCAAGGCTATGAAATGCATTCAATTATAACTCAAAAGTATCTCAAAATAAGTTATGTCTCAAAATCATTCACATGTAATATCTCAAAATCATTCATGAAAAGTTTTGAGATAAGATGATGTCTCAACTATGAAATGCATTCAATTGCCAAGGCTAGCTCGGGGCTCACATTATAACTCACAAGTATCGTAGGCATTTTGAATACAATACAAACCATGATTTTCACGATGTCAAATTAGGATTTCTTTTTTAAAGAAAAAAGTTTGAAAATATTTAAGATTAAGGAATATCTAGGCTATGGAACACATTCAATTGTCAAGGCTAGCCCAGGGCTTGCATTAAAACTCATAAGCATCGCAAGCATTTTGAATATGGTCCAAACCATGATTTTTTCTTAAGCCAAATCGAGCTTTGTAAAATAACCTTTTTAGGAATTGTTTTTGAGAAACATCACATGTACCAAAACATTTTTTTCTGAAAGATGCAATTTGAAAAGGGCCGGCTTTTTAACAATGAAAGACCAAAGCATTAAGAACAATTTTCATGAAGATGGCATGTCCTAATTTCATGCACAAACTAACCTGAAAGATATAGCTAAACAATCACAATCATGTTTATATCAGGAAATTTTAGAACAAACGTGCAAGGACAGCAAAATTGGGCAATACCTAATGATAATTTGGCAATAAAAAAATTCCCTAACATGCATGACATGATGATGAACAACTTTTGTGAAGAAAGTTTTCTCAAACAATGTACATATGATTTTAGAAAAATCAAACAACAAACAATAACACATCAGAAATATGTCAAAACAACAGGACATTCAGCTAATGTCACGAGAACTTGTCATTTCAAAACATGTCTAAAAATCATAAAATTTATACACAACATAGCCAACATGATAATAAGCAAGGTTCATTAAGAGGCCAAGTTCAGATTTCAAATAGAAAAATGAAACAAAAGTATCAAAGGTCTGTCCAGACAGGGGTTAAAACAGGGGTCCGAATTTTATCCCTTATTTAGATTGTAATCTGACTTTGAAAAAATGAAAAATTTGTTGAAAAGATTAGCGATTGGCATGAAATTAGTAGCATTAGAAACTTTTAAATGTTTCCTACATCTTCCTAGAAAAGCTGGAGTCCAAATTAGGTCAATTTTGGTATCCTAAAATCAAAATCTCTAAAAGTGCACACATCAATAATTAAGAAAACATAACATAAGTATTCATTAGAAAACCTTAAAAACACTACTAAAATGCCCAAATGGCATGAAGAAATCACATGAGACTTAGGATTGGATGCGACTGAAAGTTTGGATAGTCATCTAATCCTAAGTCGGCATGCAAAATGTCATACAATTTAAATGACATTATGAGATGATTCGTGATTTCTAATGATATGCTTGGGAATTTTAAGTGTGATGAACACTTTTTGTGAGACAATTTGATGTGCAAGATGAAACTCAAATGACATGACCTAAACACGTATGCAAACCTTGTAACATGTGGTTCAATCATCAAGAAGGCATGATTATAAGATTTGATCCTTAGATGACTCAAATAAGCATGGAAATGTGCACATATGACAATGTTTCATTTCAGCATTAAGTTTACAGAACAAGCATGATTTCAGCCATCCTCAAGACATGCATAAATCCTACCAAAAATCTCACATACAGAGCATACAGTGATGAAGATTTCTCGTTAAGAGATCTAAACTCAATTAAGATCATATGAATCATGGTAAAAATGGCAAAACAGATCACATTATATGTCCAACACATGTTGTTGCAGTACATTTTACTCTAATGCATGCAATTGATTCACATTGGCAATGTAAAAACCTTGCAAAGCATACATCAATTGAACATACATATAATTTATTTCAACTTTAATGAAGGATTTGAGACCAAATAAGTGCATTTATGGACTCAATTTCACCAAAACAAATCTCGGACTAATGCAGGACAAACTGACCTATGTCAAGATCTAAGCAATTTTGACCTAGCTAATCATGTCTAAAAATTTTGAAAAAAATAAAAAAATACAGGACATACACAACACTTGTACAAGCAACTTTCATGAAGAAAAGTTGTTCCAAAAATCAACACAAAAATCAGCACAAAAATAGCAAAAACAGAGATTCACTAAAACAAATCTCGGACTAATAGAGAACAAACTGACCTATGTCTAGATCTAAGCAATTTTGACCTAGCTAATCATGTCCAAAATTTTTGAAAAAAATTACAGAAGATGCATGACATTATTTGAAACAAACCTCATGAACAAAATTTTGTCAAAAAATGATCAAGAAAGTTGACACAAAAATAACAAAGTCAAAAGGCGAAATCGGATCAAAATCGAAAAAAACTTAAAACTGCTACAGAATCGTTAATCTTTGGAGGTGTTTTTGGAGGGCCAAACGATGGTCGTTTTGGATGTACAACCTATTGTTTCGAAGCTTGGGATGTCTACTATCTAATCGTAACAGGACTTGAGCTGAAACAAGGTCATTTCGGATCTCGTTTTGGCCAAAATAGTAACATATATACAAACTTACGAAAATCATAGATTAGGCTTAAAATCACAATGATCATTCAAATCATCAACAACTCATTGCAGCATTCATACTCATCAATCTTAAGCATATAAAAGCTCCTAATCTTGAATCCTAGCCCTGATCGACTAACTCGATCTTGCTTCATCGAATTTGAGTTTCGAATCGTTACCTTTGTCACGATTTTCGTCGGTTTCTATTGCAATTAGTTAGATCAAATCACCGGATCACGATCGGGACTCCAAGAACCTAGATCAGGTCACTACGGCTCAGATCGGGACCAATCGAACCACCGGCTCAAGAAAAAAAGGAAGAATTGGTTCAAGAGAGAGAGAGAGATTGATCTGTTTGGGTAGTTTGGGTAGGGTTTTGGAGGGAGAAATGAGAGAGAGAGAGAGAGAGAGAGAGAGAGAGAGAGAGAGGTTGGGCAGAGAGCAAAATTGTGCAAATGAACCCCCCTTTTGAACATAGAAGAGATTTTACTTATATACTTCCACATTAAGCAATTTTGGCCATCGGTTCGACCTTATGGCCAAAATCTCAATCCAACGGTCAAAAATCCATTTCAAATGATTCATTATGATCTCGAGGTGTCAGATAATTAATCTAGTGGGTTTGATTCGTAAAAAACCCAGCCAAAATCGAGAATTGTGCAAAATGCCTAATTAGAAGTTAATTTGCAATTTAACGAAATTCGAGGACCAATTTGTAAAATTTTGGAAAATTGAATGTGTAAAAGTGAAATTGGGAGTGAGAGGGTTCCAAAATCGGTGACTGGAGGCCATGAA